>JAWNPN010000041.1:3882500-4482500 GCA_035047485.1 Drosophila peninsularis
TATATGCCTCGACGGCAGCCGTAAATTTCTCACATAATTTGGCGTTTCCTTTTATATTTCGTTATCTTCATATTTCTAGCTTTTCGTCTTTTTCTGCTTTTTACAGGGTATCCGGCGGGCTGTAGTGCCTGCTCTGCTCCATACAAAAATAATTGAGTTAGCAAAAATATTTCACATAAATCATAATTGAAAGAAAATTAAGAATTCAGTTTAATATCAAATTCCGTTTTCTCTAACGCAAAATTCTCGTTTTGCGATTTTTTGATAACATTTTTGATAGCATTTTTTGCTGCTGCAATAAATTCAAATGCAATATTAATTGAGCCCGAGCTTAGTTTGATTAAATTGTGATTTATTTCGGCAAAAAATTAGAAATAAATTTCATTTGGAATATGGCAAATATTTCTCTTAGCCTACTATCTCTCTCTCTCTCTCTCTCTCTCATTCTTCCTCAATTTCAGTTAGCTTTTCCTTTACTCTCTTTGCACAGCTGCCTTTCTTTGCACTTCTCATAGTTATGCAGAGTATGGCTGCAGTCGTGCACACTCAATGGGCACAATTTAATTTGCCTTTTGTTGCTGTTGTTGTTGTTGCTGAAGCATCATTTACTTGGCCAGCTGGGCTGCCCTGGCCTGGCCTGGCCTGGCTTAGCCTGGTCGGGCACTTTGACTTCGGCTTGCCCGGAGTTGGCTTTAAAGGCAACGGCTGCCGGAGTGGGCCGAAAGGCTTGCGCTGGCACATCCATATGCGGTATACGTCTTGTTGTGCCTCTACTTATATTTATGACAGCATTTGGGTTCGGCCAGGGCTCGGCCCAGTTATCAAGGTCACGCACCATTGAGCGTTATGCTCCAATCAACGTTCAGCTGCACTTGATGTGCCGACGCGACATGAGAATATTTTGCTTGTGTCGTTTGACATTGCATGGATAGCCATAAATATAGTTCTTTATAGCTCTCTCTCTCTCTCCCTCTCTCTCTCTCTCTCTCTCTCTCTCTGTTACAGTTGACTAATGATCTCTTTACTTGCAGTTGAAAGCGCAGCCAGCAGGATGCAGACGAATGTGCAAATTGATTCGAAGAATCTGCGCAGCAACGATGACAACTTTCGCTCACGCAGCCATCACATAACCATTGAGGTGAGTGCCCAAAGCTAACTGTAATTAACAACCAATGTGCCACTTGTGGCTGCCGAGCACACAGCCAATGCATATTGACTCGGGCTACCTTGACAAATTGGCCAGCTCTATTGGCAACTGCAGCAATAATTTGTATATTAATTACAAATTTTCCGACTACAAAATTTTGACAATTGCCTCTGTGGCCAAGCCGAGCTGCTTGTGTGCAGCTGCCTCGGTGGGCCTGCGGGGCGTATGAGTTATTTCTCGAGCTAAAACCGGAATTTGCTTCTGGGACTGCCAAATCGTTTTAGGCATCCTTTCGTTTGTTTGTCAAATGATTAAATGAAATAATTGACAGAGACACACACACACACACACACACACACACACACACACACACACACACTTAGACAAATAGTAGTAGCTGGCGATGCTAACGTCAAAGAAAATACAAAATTTGGGAGTTTTTCTGATGTGAAAATTTTTATAATTTGTATTATTAAATTTATTAATAATAATAATGAGAATAATTATAATAAGAATAATATTAATAACAATATTTATAACAATAATAACAATACTACTACTAATAATACCATTGATAACAGCTAATAGTAAAGATAATAATAATCATGATTATAATAATTATAATAATACCAATGAAAACAATACTTATAATATAAGTAATAATAATAATTAGCAATTCATTGGGTATTGTAAATTCTAAGCCTAACAATATTTACCCCCATATACTAGCCAAGCATCAGTGCAATGTATTTCGTAGCTCAGATGCTGGCCCAAGACAATAGCCACCTACCGGAGCTTGAGTCTAGAGAGGGGGTTAATGTGCGACATAAATCTGAAAATAAATAAATAATAAACGTAAATAAACTATAAAAATCCAAAATCCCTTAAGTATAAACAATTTGAAACCTATTTGGATCTACGATGTGCATTTCTGGTAAATACAAAGCTTTGATTCAAGCTCAACTGCCTTGAAGAGTAGTAAACGCCTGGCCTAAAGTGAAATAAGTTCGAAACAGAGAAGTAATCAGCTCAACATTTCTTGAAGATATCTTTCAATCTGTGCTGAACTCAGATGAGTGAGCTGCAGTGATCTACGCTGGACTGATCTGGGAGCCGCATCCCATTTACAACTGTCATCTGCGAGATTCTGCATTGCCGTCTTTCGTGATATGCGTAAAGTAATATTTATAATAAAAACTAAAACTAACAACTAAAAGCTAATTTACTAATTTAATAATTTAACTAAGTTTTACAGCCACTATCACAATTGCTGTGAAGCTGAAGCTTTGAGCCACAGGCTTTGGCCACAAGCTTTAACCAGATAGTCGAAAGTCTGATAAATATTATGTGATATGGAAAAACCTGAAATTTCCGCTTCGATTTATTTCAAACAACTTTCATTCCAACGCAGCTTTCTCCATGCATAAAAGCACATTTTAATGAATGCCAAAATAATGTTTGCTGGGTTATCTGCAGAAAGCTCAGAGCAAAGTTGAGCTTTGTGCAGACAGCTGCCGGCTGGCAGAGTGAGAGAGAAGGAAAGTTGCAATGACATTAATTGAAATAAACTTACTTACCGAAGTCAATCAATTCGTTTATCAACATTGGCCACTCTAGATAAAGATAATCCCCATTTCCATTATAAACCCCTATTTGAGGTATGAGAAAAAGATACAAACTGACGGAAATGCAACAAGTGTTTAAAGCTTTGCGGCAGAAGTGCTCTCGCTCTCTCTCGCTGCACAGGCGCAGTGCCTGCCATGGACAGAGCTTTAAAGCTGCGCGAAAGCTTCGGGCCATGGCACGCAGCATCAGTCAGCTGCGCTGCACACTAAACCCAAACTTGAGGCGAATATCACCAATGGGAATCATCTGATTTTTGTTGTCGCTGCTGCAGCGCTGCTTTTCTCAATGAATGAATGGGCCCCGTTGGCTGCCGTGGGTACGTGGGTGCGCGCTGTCGCTGTTGCTGCTGCTGCTGCTGCTGCTGTTGCTGCTGCTGCTGCTGCTGCTGCTGCTGTCGGTGTTCATCAGTTAACAGCGTCGTCGTTTGCCGTCAGTCGCTGGCAACATTTTGGCGCGTGTTGACATGCTAACGATTTTCGGTTGACGCGACGCGCGAAGCTTTTACCGTTAAACGCTTTCAGTTCAGTTTACCGTTAACCGCTTCTCATACGCTTCAAATCAAATTGTAACCGTAAAACAACAGTTGCAACTGCTGTCGCCGCTCCTCACCTTGTTTGCGTTGCTTGAATCGCAAATATTTTGCTTTGTTTTTGTTTTGTTGTTTTTTTTTCTCGTGCTGTGCTATTGTTGTTGTCATCCCGTTTGTTGCTACTCTTCTCTTCTTCTTCATCTTCTTCTTGTTCTTCCTGGCCAGCCAGATAGATTGTTTGTCGCCAGCCGAGCGGCAAAAGGCGACCCACAACCGGAGGCAAAAGTATATTTTTAAGCCGAATTGCGCTCTCATTATGAAGTGTATATGTATTTTTAATGCGGGGCTACTCATAAAACATTTGCTCAAATTTTTTTGGTGGCCATATCCCTTTGTGCTGTGCCCCTGCGCGCGTGTGTGTGTGTGTGTGTGCCGGCATTTTGTTTGGCGCGTAAAATGGCGTCTGTTATCAGCGAGGCCGCTTATCAGGTGCACAGGGCCACTAAATCATTGCCTCGACACACAATAAACATGTTGCCGTTGTTGTTATTGCATTGCTCCCAACAGACACACACACACACACACACACACACACACATGCAAACTGGAACAAGAAATAAAACACAAGGCACTTGTCTCTGCTGCATGTAAACGGAATACATAAATTCAAAATGTGCGAACGTGTTCCCATCTCTCTCCCTCTCTCCCGCTCTCTCGCTCTCTCTGTCTCTCTCTGCTAGTGCGATTATCATTTATTGTTTACATTGTCGCTGCGTTGGCCAACAACTGGCAACAAAGCCAACGCGACACTGACGAACCGTTAAAATCTGTGACCGGAAACGGAAATCCATGTAATGGCATTTTTAATGCGTACAATCGCTAGCTGAAATGCGTTTTTAATTTGGCATTTGTCAGCGACTAACGGAACAATACACACTCACACACACACACACACACTCACTCATATACCTGCTAGCCCACGAGAGGATATATACATACATAAATTCTTATCAAACAGCAGCGCTCAACTTTCAAATGACACTTCGCCAACACACACACACACGCACTCACACACACACATCTTGCTGTTGACAGCTCTCCAATTGTTGTCAACTTAAAAACTATGGCAAATGCTTTATGACATAAAGTAGTTGCAGACGCTCAAACAGAAACAGTTTTTGTTGCCTACTTTTGAGCGCTCGCAGCAAAAACTTTCCGCTTTCAGTTGAAAGTGTGGAACGGAAGTGAAATAAGTGTGAATTGCGCGGAATTCCAAGAAGTTTGGCTTAGAGCATAAATATACTTATTAGCTGTAGCAGAAAGTGGGTTAAGTGGGCGTGGAAATTAAAGGGAATCAGGCAGAAAACCGAAAATTATTAGAAAAAAATATATTTGAAAATTGTCTGAAAATATATATAATCTTTAAAAATATTTAAAAATTTGAAATTAAATTTAAAAAATTGGAAAGTGTTTTGAGAGCTATAAATAAATTATTTAATAATTATTTAATTAATATTATATTAATATTATTTAATTTAATATAATTTAAATAAATATTTTATAAAACTTTATTAATTGACAGAAAAAATATATAAAATTGTTCAAATATAAAATTTTTTATTTTATTTTAAAAAATTAGAGAAAAAGTTTCAAAAACAAAAATTAATTTAATTTTTTTATATATATTTTGATATATAATATAAAAAATTGGTTAAAAAAATGTTAATAAAATATATATTAAATATAAACAACGAAGAGTAGATATTGTCTTAAAAAAAAAAATATTTTAAATACTTATATTAAATATATTTTAAAAAATATATTTATTTTTTAATATATGTAAAAAATTGCTATAAAATATTTTGCTATTAAATATTAAACTCAAAAATAGCCACAGCAGCATAAAAAAACTATTATGATATTGATATGCGTATAAAAAATATTTAATATGCCAACTGCTCAATGACATTGACCATGAATCGTTAAGGTCAAGCGTTTGCGGCTTGTTGCATGCGACAGCGATAATCGTAAATATACACAAATATACATTATGTGTATATATATTATAGTGAAAAGGGATAGAGCAAGAGGGGGGAGAGAGAGTGGGTGGGGTCGGGCGGGGAGGTGGCGCAATCAAGTCTGTGCCCCGCAGGCAGCAGCGCTGCTTGGCTGGCGTGAAGCTGGGTCTGGGTCTGGAGGTGTCTATGTCGCTTTATCTTCATGAAATTATGAATGCGAAACAGACCAACTGCCAATTTGCAGCCGCAGCAGCAGTTGTTCAGTTGAAGGCTCGCTAATAAAAGGCCAGTGGGCACTTGGGCCAGGACAGCGACTCAAGTGGGGGCCAAGTGCAGCTGGAGCTCAATTCAAATGGGATTTCGGCTCATTGTGCCGGGCTGCAATTGAGTGCGTGTCGCTGGCGGCGCTCTGAATGGGCTATAAGTTCTGCACCTTAGAAATGGTCAAGAGGAGAGAGCGTCAGAAGTAAGCCAAATATAAGTGAACAGGCTAAGAAAGCGAAGATTTTGGTGAGAGAACTGTGTAGCTTACTGCAGCAGTCAATGGGCGTGGCCGTGAATAGAGGGTATCTTAAAGCCTAAGTAATAGAGGTTAATAGAGGGTATCTCAGGGGCTAGCAGCCATGCATAGTTAGCCTAGCTTATAGGGTATCTCCCAGCTAACTACTCACACGCTGCTAGCCGTGGTAGCTGTGCCATGGCTAATGGAGTCATCTGGCGGCCATTGGACGACTGTTGTGATGGCGCCTCGGCCCTTTTGCTATTGCCCACTTAGCAATTCAAGCAAGTTAAATTGAACATAAGCGTTTGAGCAAATAGCGCGAGCAGCCGCAAAGTACAAAAGAAACAAAATCAAAAGAAATTGTTTTAAATGGCTCGAAGATGCCGGGGCAGAGGCAGCAGCTGCTGGCGGGTCGCTGACAGCGCTAGACCAAAACAATGGCAATGAGTGTAGGGTGTGTGTGTGTGTGTGTGTGTGTGTGTGCGTGTGTTTCGAGTGTTGCTCTTGTCGCTATTTTGGGCCACTCAGCTAGATTATCATATTACATTTGGCTCTTCATGAGTCTCGCCTTTGATCGCACTTCCGATGCCATTCGCAAATCCCCAAAGCAGTTTAGCTCAGTGTAGATTAAAAAGCGGAAAACGTTTGCCAATTTGCTGGATCCAATGGAACTTTACTTGATTTGTTTGCCTTTCACGCAGGCAAACAAGGCGCCAAGGACCTTGGCCAGGGCTCAAAATATGAAATGTAGCTGGTTTACCTAAGGCTTCTGCTTGGCTGCCCACAGGCGCAAATCGAGTTAAACTTGCAAATTGGGCTAGCCCAAGGCACACACACACACACACACGCACACGCACACATACTAGTATAATATATATATAGTGTGTTTGTCTAACTAAAAGATAGTCCACTCCAGGCCCAAGTTCATGTTGTTGTTAGTTTCACGCCTAAAAATAAACGCTCAACGAGCAGCGCACACTCTATCCCCCTCCCTCTCCCTCTCTCCCTCTCGCTCTCTCTCCCTCTCTGTTTATGTAATTATGTAAGCCACTTAAGGGAGCTCAGTTTTAATGCAGTTAAAACTTGTCAGTACCTTTTAGGCATAATCGTGTTGATTTAAATGTTTGCCGCTCGCCGACAGCAGCCATAGGAGAACAATGTCACAGTTAATAACGAAACACAACACGCACACACACATGGATACTTGAAACATATGGCCATATGCTAGAGCAGGCCAACGCCCAACACACACACACAGCTCTCGGCCAACTTTCTACAGGCAATAAAACATTTGCAGCATCATTTTGTGCTGCCCGCTTTTTGGGCTAAGGCAGCTTCTGAGTACAGTAATGCATGTTAACACTTTGCTGCTACGAGCTACGTGTGTGTGTGTGTGTGTGTGTGTGTGTGTGCTCATCAGGATTCATAAAATTTCAATTAAGTGCACACACACACACACTCAGAGCTTGTTTATGCTTGAGAGCGCAGGCCATGACTGCGACTGAGCTTGAGTGTGTGAGTTAAGGCGATCTATGCGGCACTGATCTACAAATTTTTATTTATTAGACTGAGATAGATCTTCTTCTTTATCCTACAAATCAAAGGTTCCTCTTCCTCTAGCAAATACCTGTCTCTATTGCCTTGATCTTTCACTGCTTGGAGTTGAAGCATGGGCCACAAGAGTTTCTCTTTTTGATATGCCTCTACTTAATATACTTATTATTTTATTTATTATTTACTTAATATATTTTTATATATTTATATTATTATTTTTTTATTATATTTTTTTATTTTATTTATTTTTTATTATATTTTGTGACACCTTAAATCGAGCATTAATTCGCCTTGCAACATCTAGTGCAAATAACTGCGCTTATTTCACTTCAGCGATTCGCACACAGTTGCAGTTGTGGCTTATTAAATATTCATAATTCCCGCTGCATTTCACGCAACTTTTGGCAGGGCGAGTGCCAGAGCTGAAACTTAATTTAAATAAATAATTGCAATCCGTGCAATAAGGGAAATTAAGCAGCAAATCAGATGTAAACAGAAAATATATAAAATTAATAAATATATATAATTAAGTAAGCCTCTCTATGCAATTCTCATTTGCCTAAGTTACAAGTAAGCCTCTCTATGTAATTCTCATTTGTCTAAGATTCGAGTAAGCCTCTCTATGCAGTTCTCATTTGTCTAAGATTCGAGTAAGCCTCTCTATGCAATTCTCATTTGCCTAACTTGCGAGTAAGTCTCTCTATGCAATTCTCATTTGTCTAAGATTCGAGTAAGCCTCTCTATACAATTCTCATTTGCCTAACTTGCGAGTACGCCTCTCTATGCAATTCTCATTTGCCTAAGTTACAAGTAAGCCTCTCTATGCAATTCTCATTTGCCTAACTCTCGCTCCTCTCTGCGCACTTCTCAGGCTTTAAGCATATCCTTTGTTGTCGCCACAGCCAGTGTCCACTGTATTGTGCTTGGCCATATATATATATGTATATATATATATATATATATGTATATGTATGTCTATCCCAGCGGATATTGTCAGCTTCATCTGCGCATCGCGCCGCCCCCGCTGCGACAAGCCCCCACATGCAGTGCATATGAAAAGTTGTGGTCCATCTATTTGTCTCCAGTGCGGCAGGAGGCAGCAGCGACGGAGTCGCATTGTCCTGTCTTTGTTGTCTGTCGTCTGGCTACCTTGCGCTGCTGGCCTCAGCAGCTGCCCTTCGCCAATGTAAACAATTTAATTTGCTTAGTTGGCGTAATATTCACCATCAATAAAAAGTAGCGTACGAAAGTTTTTCGTGTGGGGGCTGGGGCGAATAAGGCTAAAGAAGAAGACATGACTGTGTGTGTGTGTGTGTGTGAGCCTCACAAACAATGACTATCGATAACAGTTGGGTTCATCTTGGCCTTGTATTGCACAATTCATTGGCTGGCCGGCTGGCTGGCTCTGCAATTGAGTGGCAAAGCCCACTTGAAATAAATCCAAGCAACACCAGACATACACACACACACACACACACACACACACACACACACACACACACACACACACACACACACACACACACAGACACACTCACACACAGACATACACATTGTTTAGGCCTAACATTAAGTCGTTATGAACAACGTCTTTTGTGTCGTCTGCTCTCGCTCTCTCTCTCTCTCTCTCTCTCTCTCTCTCTCTCTCTCTCTCTCTCTCTCCCTCTCCCCCCCACTTGTTGACCGAATTGTAATTGTTAATCTCCTGCATTGATTTTCCACTTGACGCCTTTGTGTGTGTGATATTTAGGCCAGGTTCTTGTCGGCCAAGTAATTGAATTAACGCTCAGCCAGTAACTGATGGAGTGGCTTCCTCCACGGGCACGACAAACGTGTTTCCGTCTCCAGCTAGGCTTCAACGTCTCTGGTTACGCTTTCTCAATTAATTGCATTCGTTGTCAGATTCTGCGCAACGTAGCGTATGATTAACGCATCAACTACAAGCAAAGAGGGCAAAAGACCGGCACATACCGGCGAGGAAATACCCTAGGAATGGGGCACAAAGTCTTCAGATAGGTATATATGGATATAGCAGCATATAAATATATCATAGACAAAGCATATACCCCATAGATAGATGAGTATGGGCAAAAGTCTAGGAGATGCAGAGAGATAGATACATCTATATGGATATAGTCAAGTCAGTCATATGGCTATAATATAGTTCTGAGATCCAGCTCAAGCAGAGCAACATATACATAGACTGTATTTGACTCCTGCTGCCGATCAAGAGCCCCTTGAAACCAGAGCGTAATCTGATGATGCCCTCAGTGAGAGCGTTAAGTCCCAGCAATTATTGCTGCTTCATAGCGCCACTTATTGCCATGAACACAGCCATGATGGCTGCACGAGGGAAACGCATGCTGATGGGCCGATGGCCTTTTGAGAGCGCGTTCGTCATCGGCCGGCTGACATCAGAGCCGGCGGCTTCATGAATTTCTTATGAAGCGAGGCGTGGGCCTAGCTGAACGCAGCTTCCTGCCTTTATGAACAATATGCAGCTAATTGAATACATTTCTCTTTTAAGCCAATAGTCGACTGGGCCTCGCTCACCTGCCAGTGGCTGCGGCTGCTGCTGTGGCTGTGGCTGTGGCAGCCCACCTACACCTGCCTGGCCACGCTCCAATTGGCTCGCTTTCATAAGCTCGGCCCATAAAGTGGATAAAAAGTGGCGAGCGAAGTTTGAAAAGTGCAGCGAACGAAGCGAAAGGCGAAACATTAGCTAATTGCAGAGATGGGGAGAGCAAGAGAGAGAGAGGGAGAGAGAGAGAGAGAGTTGAGAAAAGGGCTAAAAATACAAGTTTAATATAGTTTTATGTGCTCGGGCTCTAATTTATTAATAACGCAGCTCTATGCAATTCTATTACAATGATTAATAACGCCTCTCTCTGCGCTTCTCACTAAAATATTAAGCTTTAAGCCTGACTCAATTGCCATGATTAATAACGCCTCTCTATGCACTTCTCAGTGAAATATTAAGCTTTAAGCTAGACTCTATTTCAATAATAAATAACGCCTCTCTATGCACTTCTCACTGAAACATTAAGCTTTAAGCTAGACTCTATTTCAATAATTAATAACGCCTCTCTATGCGCTTCTCACTGAAACATTAAGCTTTAAGCTAGACTCTATTTAAATAATTAATAACGCCTCTCTATGCACTTCTCAGTGAAATATTAAGCTTTAAGCCCGACTCGATTGTCATGATTAATAACGCCTCTCTATGCACTTCTCAGTGAAATATTAAGCTTTAAGCTAGGCTTCAGCTTGAAAGCTTAAATGAGTTTTATCACGCATTCACAACCTACAGGGTATGCTCTAGTCCAGCTGCCCTACTATTCATATATTTCTTGTTAATAAAATCTATAGAGATTAAGCCCCACCTCCATGGCTCGCTGTTGTGTGTTTCCCTTGATTAAGTTGGAAAGATTATATATCATAGGGCCAGCGAGGGACTCAGTTTGCGAAATATGCAGCAGCTTCGCTTTGACAAGCTTATCATGAATCATTTGGCCAATTCATGAATAACAAGCAATTATGCGGGTCGATACCGAAAACAGCTAAGGAGCCAACGAATGCAAATCAACGTATTGCCAGTGTCTAGGTGTTTGCCTTGCTGATGTCTGTCCCCCCTCAATGTGTGTGTGTGTGTGCGGCAGACAGCTGTCAGTTGAGCAGCTGGAACTGATTTATGCAGCGCATATCGCATTCAAGTCCGAGGGCTCAACGCCCAGGCTCAATTTCACCTGGTCATCAAAAGAGGAGACGACGTCCTTCATCTGTTTCTGTGCATGCAGGCGGCAGGCAGCAGGCAGCAGGCAGCAGGCATCGGGCCTACTTCAAAGTCTTGAGTCAAAGTTGATTTTCTCATGTTGCTTCCTTGCTGAACTTCAGCTCCTTTTTGTCATAAGTTACTTAATTATGTGTGCTGAGTTTTTTGTTTTCCGGCTGACGGGTTTCTCGCTCTGTGACAGGGGCAGGGGTGGGGGCGCAGGGGGTAGGTCGTGTCATCCAATAATTTATGCTAAACGCACGCCCCGCTTTTTAAGCAATTCCATTTAATTTTCATTAGCAAAAGCCGCAAATTGGTAGGAACAGCCAAAGAAACTTTGGCCCAAAAACATTTTTCATTAATATTAAAATATTCAAATTAAGAACGAGCCAAGGGCGTCAAGGGGCGTGGCCGTGGCAGTCGCTGTGGCCGCCACCAAATTTTGGCGACTATATTTCTGCATTTAGCTAGTGGCAACTTTTGCCCTTTTGCAGCCACGCCCCCAGCCTGCCTAGCCCCGCCTCCCACTACCCAAACAAGGTAAACATTAAATTTGGAAATTTGAAATTCATAGATTGTTCTGTAATTATGCGTATTTTCATAGTATTTGAATATTTCAATTAGGCCAAAAAATAAAAATAAAGTCGAGTTAAAGCCCTTTTGAGCCGCGCCAAAGACAGCTCCTTTCTTTGCTTTGCTCCTCGCTTTTTTATTGTCAGCAAATTGGTCGGGCTTAGGCTAAGGCTTTCGCGTTGATTTTAATTAAGCAACATCGTCAGTATACTAGAGCCAGCCTCCGCCCCGCCAACGCTGGGCCGTCGCGCCCTCCGGCTAAGGCTGCTGCTGCTGCTGCTCCGATTGGTAATACCGAATCGGACCTTGTGCTGAAATCTTAGCGACCCTGGTCATAAATCAAATAAACGCCAACTAAGCCGAATAAGTAAAAAGAACAACAACAACAACAACAAAAACAAGTATAAATAAATAGAAAGTCAGAGCGAACTCGAAATACTCTTGCTGATCGAGCTATGGTCTATATTAGATTTCAATTAACTCGAAATATATATGGTATATATATTTTGTATATTTTATATTAACAATTATCAAATTAATATTTGTTTATATATTTTATAATATATATATATATCTATATACATCAAATTTAAATTATAAAAAAAAAAACAAAAAATATCCTGTAAAAATTTCCTAAATAATTAAAAAAAAAAACATTAAATACATAAAATAATGTTTTTTGCTATTTTTATTAAATATTTTATTAATGATCTATGTTTAGTAATTTTAACAATTATTTTTTATATTATATATTTTTTTAAATTAATATTTTTTTTTAATTAAATTTTTTTTTTTTTTATTTAAAGATATATTTCTCTTCAAACTTGTAATATTTTTATTTAACATATATTTTTTTAAATTTCTAAAATAAGCTTTTACATTTTTGTATTATAAAAGTTTATTATTTTATTTTTTTATCAACTTTTTTGGCTAATAAATATTATTAAATCATTTATTTTTTGTTTTATTTCGCAAATTGAAATCAATTAGCTGCACAAGCCCGCTTAGCGCATCGATATGCCCGCTGTGCAGTGCCCACTGATACGCGCAGTGGATTGAGTGGGCAAGTGGGCGGGGCTGTATATAATTTTTTTTTTGCTTTTCATTTGGCGGCGTGTCTCTAGGTTCACGGTCAGAGCACATGATAAAAATTGACACCATTTGCCGGACTGGTCTACTACTTGGCCATACAAATATGTATATGTGTGTGAGAGAGAGGGAGAGAGGGCGAGAGAGAGGGAGAGGGAGTACGAGTGAGATTGAGGGAAAGGAAAAAGTGGGCAGTAAAAGACCTCGCCTGCGTTTTGGTCAGTAATAAAAATGTCATTGCATTAGTGCGAATGTGTGTGCGTGTGTGTGTGTGTGGGTGTGTGTGGGTGTCGGTCTGACGTGTGTGTGTGCGAAAGTAATAAAAGTTTAGTATGTGACACATTGTGTGTTATATCCTGATGTTGATGCTTGTTGTTTATGTTGTTGTTGCTGTTGCTGTTGTTGCTGTTGCTCTAGCTGTTGCTATTATTGTTGTCGCTGTCGTTGACCCCCCACATGCATTAGCCCCGAGTCAGGAAGTTGGCACTTTAGAGCACTGCGCCCTTGGCCATTCGAAAGGCTTTAGATTCGAGGCGAAACTCTGCCATTTGGCCGCTCGCCATGCAGATTATGAGGCGAGTCGGGGCTCGGCTGTGGCGAGGGGCGCGTATTTGCTTAGCGTTTCTTGCTGGCTGTCTGGCTGTCAGGCTGTCGGCGACATTCGGCTTGATTGATTCGATTTGACTTAATTCACGCATATTAATCATACGCCCCGTGGCAGCGTCGGATGAAAAACCAAATCAAAGCCGAGGCCAACAAACTGAGCCGAAACTGAATCAGCAGCAAACAGCAGCTTTTCCCAGTAAGCAAACAGTCCTCGAGGCTGCTGGAAAAGTAATTATGCATAAAATATCCAGAGCAGAAGGCGGCTCGGCTGGGTGGGCGGCGCGTGGGCGCGCGGTCCTTGGAGTTGAAACTGGAACTCAAATTGGGACACGTAGGCAGGCCTAATGAGTACTAAGTACTGGCCCGCTAGTCGTCAGCCCCCCAGTTGCCAGTTGCCAGTTGCCAGTTGGCAGAGTTTGCCGAGTTGCCGCGCGGCGTTATTTATTGATTACGTGTCATATCACTCATACGCTGCGTTGTGCGGCGCTCGATTGAAATGTAACGGAAATCGAGACGTGCTGAGCCGGGCCAGGCGAAACTTGTGCAAATAATTAAGTGCGCTTAAGTGATTTGCCCGATGGAGACACAATAAAACTGCCAGCAGACGCACCGAAAGGGGCAGCGACGGGATAGATAGATGACGACGATGATGACGATGACGACGATGACGATGGCGCTGGCTTTGGCGCTGCCAGCGGCACAAGTCACTCATCAATTTTGTTTCAGCAGAGAAAAAATACAGATATATATATCTGTGTGTGTGTGTGTGTGTGTGTGTATGTGGGTCTGTCTGTTTGCTGCTCTCTTTCAACCCAGTCCATTGACCCCCTGCAGGCAGGCACAGCCGTTTGAAGTTCAGCTGACTTCCTAATAAAAACTCATCATATTTATTTATTCAAATTGAGATTCGAATCTGTCTGTGTGTGTGTGTGTGGGTGTGTGTGTGTTGGCCCTAATGAAATCAAAATATTGCCACTGCACTCGGCTCAAGCCAGAGTCAGCTGAAATTTGATTTATTCTATTCTGAAGCCCATTGTTCTGGCAGCCATTTGCAGATATGCCTGGATATCACTCTACAGAGCTCAACTGTCGCTCTGTCAGGTGCCTGTTTGCTATAGCAGAGTATCTCCTAGTCGGGCACTGCCCACTGGCACACTCTTACTTGTGTGCCTCAGACTGTTTCACTAGCAGCCAAAATGGATTTAAAGCTAATTATAATGATGGAGGTCGATCTGATTGCCCATGCCTGATATGTCACATACAACATGGTATATATAATACATATAGACACCGATAACTTGTCAGGCGCTCTCTGCCAGCAACTGGGAAATCGCACATCAATTTAAGTGCATTAAAGCCGGCTTCCACAAAAATTGCCTTAGTTCGTTCGAACTTACATTTGTGGTTAGCTTGAGGCTCTCTCTCTGTGTGTGTGTGTGTGTGTGTGTGTGTTGGCCTCAACTGCTTGCCTTTGATCAAAATGTGAACATTTTTCGGGGGTTTTGTTGGCTCAACAAATTTGCACGAATTGCTCAAACAATTGCCGCACTGAGTCCCAGACTCGAATCTGATTGCGGCGAGTGAGCGACGAGTGGGTGAGAGTGAGTCTAGGTGTTGCCTTGAGCCTCCGATAAGATGGGTGAAGATGTGCGCTCTGGCAGCTAGTTCGGCTGCTTTGTTTGACTGCCCTCGGGCTCATCAACAAATTGCAGCACTTTTGTTGTAGCGCATAAATCCCAATGGCCTGCAGCTGCAGGTAGCCAGAGCGGCAAGGGCAATGGCAAGGGCAACTTCCCAGCTGTCCTGCCGCAGCAAGGACTTTGCTTTGTTGCCAGATTCTTGGGCGGAAGGTCGCTTGCTAACTTACTATTGCCGCGCGCGGGCTGGGCCATCGCCTGGCTGACGATGAAGGTCAGCGCGGCAATTAATGTTGCAGTTCCACACACACACACACACGCACACACACACGCACACGCACACGCACACGGACAGAGCTGTCTGCAGACACGTGCCCGTATAACCGAGGGTATTAAGAATGCATATCTCATATGCCAGCCGGGCGCAAATAAATATGAATAAGTCAAAAGTGCATTTTAATTAACTGCCCGCAATTGTTGTTTGCTTGCTGCCCTTGCTGCCAGCCAGCCCCTATCATAGGGGCGGCGTCCCCCTCCCTGCGCTTTGGCTGTCTGTTCAATTGCGCTCGCTGTGTGCCCAGCTGCCCCGTCCCAGGTGCATTGAATCCCAAATTGTATCAGTGAAAAACATGAGAATCTGCAGCTAATGGAATGAAACACGGTTCATCAGCAGCAGCAGCAGCAGCAGCAGAATTTTAAACTGAATTAAACAACAGTGGCTGCTAAATGTATGCACATCTATCACTTAGCTACATGCAAAGCTGTGTAAATATTTTATTTTAGATTTATGGAGCGGTGAAGCAGATGAAGAAGTGATGCAAGTGAACGACTTCTAGTTACCCTGTAGTGAAAACTATATATATATATTTACTCTATTATATATACCCTGTAATAAAGACATGCCTTATTGAAGCATGAATAAATTTCATTTCTCTGCACAGAGCAGAAGCTCATGTCCTTTTAGACTCTGATGAGTTCAATATTCAAAGCGATAAGAATTATATTGCGTTATCTTAAGATTATTTCAATCGATAACAATCATATTGCGATATCTTAAGGTTAACTTAATCGATAACAATCATATTTCGATATATTCTGTATATTCCGATGCTTCGTTTGAAATCCTGTTCTTGTCTATTAGAGAAAATATGTTTTTGAAATCTTTCATCACATCGGCTTAATAATCATAGTTGATCGATAATCGATAAGTATCGATAGTCTGTCACCAACTCTCATATGTAGCATTAGAAGTTAACTCCATGGCACATCAACCCCCTGCCTTATATACCCCAACCACACCACATGCACTGACTACAGGGTATACGCCACACATCACATTTCGCATTCAGTCAGTTGCGATTGATTGGAAGAGCTCTCACAGCAAAAAAACGTAGTTCCGACTAGCCAATTAGCCAGATCAATTACTCCTCGCATTTGCAATGCATCCCGACTAATTGCTAAAAGCTCAACAACTCGATTAGAGTGCGCTGCTTTTTGGTAGGCAGTTTAGTGCTCGCTCGAGTACTTCGGCAAATTTGTTCAATAAAAAAAGTTGTTAAATCGCAAAGCGCGCTGAGTGCGCGGCACACAGCAAAAAAGTTACAACAATATCAAATTTCAATTATTGCATAGCCACGCCCACGCCCACGCCCTCTGCGTGTGTGTGTGTGTGTGTGTGCTCATGAATATGGCCAAAATTGGAAAAGTGCTCGTAATTATGAACTGCGGCTCAAAGGCGCGACGAGTCGCGCGAGGGGCGCACGAAATTTCTTTATTTTCTTTCTGACAACTTTGGCAGTTAAAGTGCTTCTCTAGCGGGAACTCTCTCCCCCTCCCCCTCACCCTCCCCCTTCCCCTCCTCCTCTCTGCTGCTGTTGTTGGTTATTGCAATTTAATTAGAAAAAAACAAAGTGGAAAATTCTGCTTTAGCAGAGCTTCTTAATGTGGGCGTGTCCATTTGGCCTTGCGGTGAGCTTGGCTTTGCCTGGCAGAGGGCGGCTGCCGGGTGGGGGGTGGGCTGTAATGGGGCAGGGGTGGTGTTTAGCAACTAACGAAGCATGGCACGCCATTTGCCTTTGGCTTCTCGTTGCGCTGCAAGAGGGAAATCGCGCGTAGCTCAAATGATGTGCGCCCATTTTGGAGACAAAGCCGCCGGGCAACAAAGGCCGCCCAACAACAATGTCACAACTAACTGTATATATGTTACGGCTGCGGTTGCTCTGATACCTAATGGTTTTTTTGCTGGCTCTTTTGGGCCAGGGACCTCAAGTCCATGTCAATTATTTGCATTTCGGTTTCGTTTTGATGTGGCAACGGCCAGATGGACGCCGAGCACGTCAAGCAAAGGTGCTTCGATGGCATGCGAGACGTCACAGCGGGCGGCGGGCAGCGGCCAGTTGTTTAAGCTGAGTTGGCCGGGTGGGGCGCGCGGGTGTGTCGCAGCATTTGGCTGGGAATTGAGGCGCTCATGCATAATTTCTGTGCCGCTCTCAAACTGAGTCTGGCCACAGCCATTTGGCTGCCATTTTAGCATGCCACAAAACTTTTTGCCCGTCAGCTTGGCATAAAAAACCAAAAAAAATAGTCGAGAAAACCAGTTAAGTGTTGAGTGGACACCCAGCAGCAGGGGCGACTAGTAAATACCCTGTGTTGGCATTATATATACTCTATATGCTTGTCTTGGGACATGTTAAGAACTTGTAAGGGAATGTGAGAGATAATATATTGCAATGAGCAGTGAACGACTTTGAAATACCCTATTATTATAAAGAATAATTTTAATACTTTTTTTATAATAAAAAAATAATTTTTTTTTATGATTTACTTACTACGAAATTTTTTATATATTTTATATATATATAAAATAAATATAAAAAATTTCTCAATAATTATTTGTGATAGAATACGAATAAAATATTTTTTAACAATAAATAAAAGTATTAAAAATATAATTTATAATTTAAAAAATATATATATATATTCGGCACAATATGCCCCTTGCCCACGACACCATAGGGTATCAAATGAAAATGCTGTAAATGGCAGGCAAGCGAGAATCTGGAGTTGCAATGGAAATGGAAACGGAGAAAAAGGTCGCAACATGTGTAAAACAACGAAGGCCAAGCCACACACACACACATACGAGTGCGCATAATTATGGAACGCACTGTTGGCGCTTGAGCGTCCTGTGATTTGCATATTTTTATGCTGCAACGAATATTATGCACAATACACACACACACACACACACACACACACGCACGCTGGGCCGTTATACGTTATGAATATTGCGTATTAAAATGCAAATTAAACACAAATTAGCACGCCTTCAAAGTGGGCGTCGAGTGTTGGCGCATGCTGCTAACCCAGATATACCTTACACATACATATGCATATATATGCTGTGTATATATGTGCAGGCAGTTGGCGTGTGTCGCCTTGCATTAGGCGCCTCAGCTTGGGCGCCCTCAAGTGCTGACGGCACAGTGGGGCCTCGCTAAGTGCGCTGCTGTCGCGCACTTGACCGCCATCATTCAATTTCAATTTCAATTTACTGGACAATTCGCTGGCAATTATGTCAATCATCTGACAGCAGCAGCAGCAGCAGCAGCAACGACTTCGCGCCCCAAATATATTAACTTTTTACGACCGATGCGTATCTGGTGTCAGGAACAATTGAGTTATTGTGTCCCGCTAGGAGGGAGTTAGAATTCGATTACCATTAGAGAAAGACAACTTTTTCCTGGGGACTACACATTCTTAATTCGTGGAGAAAGCTTTACTTTCATCTTGTTTTATCCTACTCAAAGTTAAGACTCAATCTGTGAGTCGAAGCTATCAGTACAATAAGTATTTATATATCTTATATCTGATATAGTCTAGAAGATACCCTTTACAAGCACACTTCATATTTGGGGCTAGGGTATCTTCTAGTCATGTACTACCCTAGCCAGAGCTCTGGTTACCATCTGTGACCTCGCCAACTGCAGTTAATCAACAATATCATTTTCTACTATATATATATACTATATACTGAATGACATTGAAAATATTGTATGCCCAGCCTGGGAACCTTCAAAACTGATTATAAAAATCAACACAAATTTGTTGTATAAAAACTTTAATTAAAATATTATAATTCGCATAATCGAATCAACTTAATAACATCCAATTATGCATTGCGTTAACACTGGGGCATGGCGGAACAGGGCATGAAGCACGACTTTGTTGGGGCAAAAGAAGGCGTGGCGTGGGCTAGGTTAGATATGGCCAAGAGTGTAAGCAACTGCAGCAGAGTATCTCATAGTCAGGCACTTCCGCTGGAAACACTCTTTTTCCCTTTTTGCAAACTTTACTCTAGTTCATCTCTAATTCGAACAAGGCAAGCCATAAATGCATATAATAATAACTTTTTATACCTTTTATAACGCTGACAACTTGGCGGCCATCATCAAGCCTCATGTGTCGCGTGCAGACATTTACATATACATATACTCTATGGCTGTGTGCGTGTGTGTGTGAAGACAATTTCGCTTTTCTCGCGCGTTGTCACCTGGCCAGCAGCAGTGGCAGTGGCAGTGGCGGTGGCAGTGTCCCCTGCTCTGACTGCTCGTAAAGCGCGTGTAATTCCGTTAATACCAATTTCAACGCTTACAAATTGCGCATACGACGCGTGTGGCATGGCAAGCCATGGCGCGGTTAGTCCTCCGCGACAACAAGCGTTACGAATTTTTTTCCTTAGGAAATGAAAATTTCAATACGTCAGCAACGGCAGCGGCAGCAGCTGGGGCAGGGGCAGGGGCAACCGCGTGGCCACACCTCTCAGCACGAATGGCAACGGCAAGACGAAGCACTCAACCCTCGCCGTTGCGTTGACTGTTGTCATATGTCTTCCGGTGTTTATTGACAGACGTGGGTGGCACACGCCCTCGCATAACTTTTCCTATGCCAAAACTTTAATTAGCGTCTGTCCTATGCGCACTGCCAGCGCCATTTGAAGCCCATTCACAGTTGTTCGAGCAGATACAAATTAAATTGGATGTGCGCAATTAAAGGCCCTCAATATTGGCTTAGCGCGCTGCGAGCGAAGTGAATGGAATTGTGGACCGCTCTGTATTTGAGTATGTAAAGCTTATGAATTTCAAATTGATGGCTGGGACTAGCGAAAGCAAATATCCTTTGTATTTGTGGGTTGAGAAATATATTTTGAATATTATATTGACTTTATTATATTAAAAATATGTTTTTTTTTTTAATATTAAAAGCACAAATAATTCAGTTTTAAAGATAACATAGATAAATATATATTCTTTAATTTGAAGTGTATTTATATTATTTTAATATTTATAAAAATTATGCTAAGGCTTAATTTTTAATTTTCTAACATTTTTAAAATTTAAAAAAATTTATTATATTTTTGAAATTAGGAAAATGTTTTGAAAATATAGTAATATTTTTACTTTCTTATCTTAAAAATATATTCTTAATTTTGTAATACCTTTAAAATAATTTAAATCTATGTTAATAATTATAAACAAATATTTCAAAGGCTTTATAAATATATTATTATAATTTAAATATTTGACAAATATTTAAAAATGATAATATTTTTTCAGTATTTGAAAATAGGCTTTAAACGTCTTGAAAAAAAAAAATAGATATATTATTTAAAATATTTTAATTGCTGTCTTTAGTATATGAAAAACATTTAAAATATATATATTTATTTTTAATAATATAAAATAATATTTGAGTGGCAATTATTGTCGATAAAGGAAACCTTCTTCTGCCTCGCTTTCAATATATCCTGAGCCTTGTTTGGGCTGCGGAATCTGCGTAGCTGGCAGACTTCCCAAGCTTCATTGTCTATTCACATTGAGCTGAGCCGAGTCCCACTCGATTAGAGAGTATCGCTTAGTTGAGTTAGATGACATTTGTGGCGCATGTAACACGATTTCTCACTAGTTTGCATGTGGCGTCGAGTGAAGGGGGCCCTTGACTCGATCGATACAACAACTGGCAGCTATTTATGGCGTAAGTCAATTAAAGGCGATTGCGCTTCGAATGTGTGTTTTCAGTTTTTGCAGTTTTTCAATTACTGCGACTGAGCACAACGGTGAAACACAATAATTATAATAAAGTAACTGAAAATAATTACGATAATTATTGCTAAACGAGTACAATAAAGAGAGAGAACAACAAGCGTGTTTCACAACAACAATAACAACAGCAGCGAGTTCGAAGAGAAACGTAATAATTTTATATATATGCATACATCTATATATATATAAAGAGATATATATAAAAGAAAATGTCGGTCGACTTGAGTGTCCAACAGGAGCCGACCATATCCGTGATAACCACAGTGCCCGTGGCACAAAATGGCGGCGAAATGGATGCCCTGCTGCTGGGCCGCATTGGGGTAAGTACCAACAATAACAAACAACAAACAACAAACAACAACAACAAAATGCAATTTGAAAAAAAAAAGAAAGAAGTCAACAAACAAACCAACAAACAAACACACAAACAGCTTACTGAAAGCAATACAAATACTTAAATATTTCACAACTAAACTTAACTAAGTAGCAAAATGCGTGACGTCTAGATCACACTGTATAGATATAGATATATATATGTACATGCCATACATATATACATTTATATGTATATATATTTGTTTGTTTTTGAATAGAAAAGTGCGCGCACAACTTTCTCTTTGGCGCGCATATTAGCTAACAAAATATTTGACTTGGCTTTCGTACTTCCACTTGTTCAACTTCTTCAGTTCCGTTCCGTGTCATACTTTAGTCATCCATTTCACACTTTTAACTCTGGTATTTTTGTGTGGCAAACACTAGCCGCATTTTCCATCTCCATTTCCATTTCTCTTGCCATTTCCATACAATTTTTGTCCACCTCACACAGTTCTCTTAGCTTTCTATCAAATTTAACTCTTAGCTTTAACTTCTAGTCTTAGCAACTACTCGCTTCTATACATGCTGAGCATACGTATGCTATGATCCAACTACTATCACTATTACTCTACATATATATGGATATATATATATATATATATTTATTTATATCTATATATATATATCCATTTGCCATTCGCTTAGCTTTCTTCTTCGCACACGAGTAAGTATCGTAGTCATTAATGAATTGTAAACGATTCCAATATCAGCACAGCCAGACACGCCCACTACTGCATCAAAGGTATATCTACATATATATATATTTATGTATATATGTATATATATGCTTATTCCTGGTATATAAAGCAATCAATCATTGTATTTCAATTCAGTTGCCTGCGAACTTCGCCTGCGTTTCGTTCGCAACAATTAAGAAATTTGAATTTCGTTTTTTCTTTTGCTTCGAGAGTGAAAAGTTTCTCTATGAAAATTCAATTCTCATAAAATATGGTCTTAAGCCTTCACAACTACATCGATGACGCCAACGAGCAAAAGGTAATGACGACTCTCAGTTAAGTAAAGTGTGTCTTCTCGAGAAACTCATTAACGTGTATCAAAAGTGTGTTTAAGTCTTGCCAGCAAATTGTTAGAGCGCCTGGCCAAGTGTGTGTGTGCCTAAGCTTGTTTACAGGGTATTCACATAAGGCAGATGATGTTTGCTGTGTGATAAGCTATAGATCAGTTGGGTTTCATATTAAGTTAAGTTTAGGAAAGGCTTGAAATGCAGATCTATTATGATATCAAAGAGCCTTGTCCACAACAATGCAGCTTAGTCCTGGGGCGCATCCCACTCGTTTTCCAGCAAATGCTATCGTAGCATTTGCTTTTTATTTCCTGCAGCCAAATCAATTTAAAAACCAATTTGCTAAATGTCATAAGCAATAGCAAAATATGGAGAGAACAAATAAAGAGAACAGAAAAACTATTAGACACCCAGAGGAGGCCTGAAATATTTGTTCAAGTCTCTGTTTACAGGAAATAGCTATAGGAACTATAGATGAATATATAATATAAAATGATATATATCTCTTTTTGTCAGATATAGCTGCGGAAACTAGAGGTGAATGCATAATATTATATTGTATTATACTATATATTTATTAGGAGCATAAACAGTCTGCTTGAATTTATATATTTTGGCTACAGCTGAGAAATGTTTAATATAACATAAAAATATAATAATAATAATATAAAAAAATTAAAAGAAAGTATGTTTCTATTCTTCTATTTTAATTTAATAAAAATAATAATCTAATGTTTAATTCATAATTAATTAATAAAAATTATAAAAATGAATTCATTTTTATTTATATCTATTTTATAAAAATAAAAATAATTATTAAATATTTATTGAATTTAAAAACATAAAATTTTTGTAATAATAAAATACATTTTAAAATTACAAAAAAAAAAAAAAAACAGAAATCAATTCTTTTTTTTTTTTTTGATTTTATAATAATTATAACTATAGTAAAATAATATTTAGGTAAATTAAAAAAATATATATTTTAATTTTATTATTATTTTTAATTTGTTTGAATAGTAAAAATATAAAAAATAATTCTAAAATTTACATGCCACAATTAACGTTGGGCAGAGTATCTCTCAGTAAGTCGCTGCGCAATTAAGAGCTCCGCTCCAGTGTCTGTGGGCTGCTGGCAGATATATGTGGAATGTGCCGCTTGCAGAATGAGCTTAAGCTCCGCCCACGCATTCGTGTTAATTGGGAGCTTAGCTTTCGAGCGAGTGGAAACTTTAGTTGAGCTTATCGTTGCGCTGGTTTCTGTAACTGCCAGCCCGCCAGCCGGCAGTTGCTATAAATTGCCGTACACTAAGTTGCAGCAGCCGTACGTGTGCAGGTAAGTGCCGTCCAATAATGAGCTGCCTCGATTCAATTTGGCTCGCACAAAAGGGAACAGGTGAACGAACCAATTAAGATAACAGCAGCGACAGCAAAAAGAAAGTATTTTGGGCTCCATTCAAATTATTCTTTTTATTAATTTTAATTTAAAATTTTTTATTGCCGCTTCCAAGGACATTTTCAATGGCATGCGAAACAAGCTCATTAAAGTGCAAAGTGCCAAGTGCAGCCATCTGATTATGTAAACCATAAAAATGAAAATAGAATTTTTGGCAAAGCAGCTGGCGCTGCCGCTGCCGCTGCCACTGCCACTGCCACTGCAGCCTTTCAGCTCCATTGGCCCAGCTGCACTTCCCTGCTAAGTCGGCACTATATTCACAGTCTTTTTCCCTCTCAGTTTTTCCCATAGTTTTTCCTTTCTTTTGCTTCTCTTGTACGAACTCACATGGAAATCTGCACACACTCATCAGCTGGCCCCCCTGCCAGCTACATGTGTAAGTATATGTATTGCTTGTGACTCGGCTTTGCCTTCGACTCGAATTGCATGAATGCCTTCAGTAGCTTTACCTTTGGATCTCACTGCAATTTCGTAGCTTACAAATTTATAGCAAATATCAAATATTAATTGTTTTGCTTTATATATACTATAATATATATATTTATTTTCTGAAATATTTCCTTCTTAGCAATAAGTATTTGTTTGCATCTAGACACACTAACTATACTGTATACATTTCATATTGTGCATGAGTATGAGTGCTTCAATCAGTCAGTCAGTCAGTCAGTCAATCAGCCAATCATTTATAGCAAATGCTTTTGCCAAATCTTTAGTTTCAGTCTGAAAATAGTTGCAGCAAAGCAATCTCAGCCGGAATGTAATATGCTATTTATTTTCTATTTTTTCTGGAATTTCATATAGCATGTGTATGCATGTTCTCTCTCTCTCTCTCACTCTCTCTTTCTCGCTGACAAATAACTTAGTGCAGCAGCAACAGCAGTCACATGACCTGCTGAAATATGGGCAGCCGAAGGAAGCTTTAAAAGAATGCGTGTATTTGTTCTACTCTCGCAGCATGGCCCACAGTTGAAAAGAATTTTTTACAGCCAAATGTCACAAGAGCAAAAAAATATAAAAATAAAATCCATAAAGGTGGTCAACGGGGTATTAAAGCATACATATTTTTTATTGAAAATTAAAAAAAAAGTATTTATGAAAAAGATTTAACCTAAATATGCTTTAAAATATTTAAGTTGAATTAATCATAAAATTCCAATATATTAATATATATTTATTATTTTTATGTTTAATAAATATTATAATTATTTGAAGTTTTTAATTTCATATTTATAATATTTAAAAAAATATTTAATTATATTATTGTTGGAATACATATTTATGTCATTTATCTATTTTTTATTTATTATTTTTAAGTTTTTAAGAAAAATTTAGTTAGAAATGTCAAGTATTTTCAAATCATTATTATATATATATTTTTATAATATTTTATTATGTTTTATAATTTATTAAATATAAATTTTGTATTAAAAAAATTGTATCTTTTTTTTTAATTAAATTTGTGTATCTTAAAGATACAAATTTGAGTAGCTGATTTATATAAATATATATGTTATGCTTTTAACTGAAACTCATTTATGCATGAGAAACACAGAGCGAGAGGGAGAAAGAGAGAGAGAGAGAGAGAGGGGAAGGCATAGAGAGCATGTTTAGATCGTTTTGAGAAATGTTTGCTGTGCTTTGCTTCGCTGTCTTTTCATGTGAGCACAGGCATGCTCATGGAATACATGTATGTATAATCGTACATATATATTGTACATTGTGCATGCCTCTGCGACTGCCATAAAGGTAATCGAAATTTTATAATCTTACGCATCGGCAGCTGCGCCCCGCTACCCGCAGGGAGGCCAAAATGTTGTCTCTGATTGCATCTTGCATGCGCCAGCAGGGCGTGGCCCATGGGCGCCGCGCGAGTTATGCAATTTTGGCAAATTGACAGTCAGCGCAGCAGGGCTAAAAGCCGTTTACCATGTTGGCTAAGCAGAGCTGCCGGCATGCAGCAAATGCAACAACTGTCGCATGATTGATGAACCGAGCAACACACAACAGACAACAGACAATAGACGCTGTGGACAATTGCGAATGAGCAAAGGAACCAGAGCTGACTGACTGAGTGTTGTGCACGTTAATCGAATTAAATGCTGGCTAAGTTGTTGTTGCTGCTGTTGCCATAGTCACAGCACATACACACACATGTGTGTATGTGTGTGTGTGTGTGTGTGTGTGTGGAAGCTGTACAATATGGCGTAACCGTTTGCCTAGAGCGTCAAGCTTGATTGAGTTCAAAATCAGATTTGTTCGGCGCTCTCACATTGCAAATTGAAATAAAAACGAAACGTGACATTTGGTTGTGGCAACAGGCACCCGCAGGCCTCGTACCACACACCCACACACAAACACACACCCACACACACACACAAACACAGGCTAAGATGTGAGAGGGTGAATCGCTGGCATGTAAAATATATCTAACAATATGGCAGAGCAGTTAAAGCTGATTGCGGCAATGGCAGGCAGCAGCAGCTCAGTTCGCAGCTACCCTAGAGCCAAATATATATATACGTATATATGCGTATATATGTCGTATATCTTTGTACGGGTTGCGGGTGCCAAACAATCAAATAAAGTTTTGCGTTTTACCCCTTTTTTACTTACTTTATTGTCAAAATCAATAGATGTCAGCGTTTAACAGTTGCCAATGCCAATGCCAATGCCAATGCCTGCTGGCGCTCTGGCCAAGGCTTGGCCATTGCTGGCTGTCAGTTGCTTTGTGCTTTATTAGATTCCGTTTGGCGCAGGTAAGTGGAAAATGTTTCCATCTCTCTGCAGAGCTGGAGATGTGTGTATCTATGTATATGTATGTAGTTCCGTTAATCCCTAGTGTATTTGCTTTTATCTACTCCGCTATCATCTTGCTTGCCTTACTAATACTAACACACACACACACACACACACACACACACACTGACAGAGAAATAATATCCATACATATGTTGTTTATATATACAACTATATATGACCGAAGTTTTAATATGCAATCATTTTAAAATATAAATTATTCTTTTTCTCTTCTATTCCCCCCAACACACACACACACACACACACACATATATGACTAACAACAACAACAACAACTCATATATATATATCCAATATACATTCAACCAATTCAATATATACTTTATGTACTTGTGTGTGTGTATCTGTGTCTATTAAAAACCGAAAACAACAACAAATAAACCATAATTAAATACCAAAAAAATACTAAATATTGATGCAGCATTCGGTAAGTGGAAACTGTTAAGCTAATGAAAATAATATAATTATCATGAATTTATATATTGAATACATCAATAATTTGTTGACTTTCCATTTTTCGGTTACTTTCTTTGCCCCCTTTCTGTTTGGCTCTCGTTTCTATGCGGCGCCACATGGCGTATGATTAATATTTGAGCAGCATTTACAAGCTATTAGCCTTGTTAGCGAGCGAGTCCTCTCGGCGTGCGTGAGTGAAGTTTTCTTCTTTCCCTCTTTGATTTCTAACAACGTAATTTCCTCGACGTTGAGTTGGGCGTTGGCCTCAGCTCTTGAGCTCGACGCGCCTGCAATCTGAGCTCTGCTCAGACGATTGATCAGCGTGCAGGGCGCAGCTTAAAGTGAAATAATTTAATAAGTCTGCTCAGAGCTGACAGCTGCACTCTCTCACATATGTATTTTTTGTCCCTTCAACATGTCTAATGCGCTTATTGTGTTGCAGGAACTAGTCAGCCGTGATTTGGGCATTACAATAGCTAAGCCGCTTAGCCGGGCTTGCCCACATCAACAGGCCATCAAAGCGGGCGAAATGCCTGCGGCGCAGACTTGGAATTATGCAACCAGAGCCATGGGCACATGGACAATGGGGGGCAGAGAGTGAGGCCTAAATTGAAGCAAGATCTATTTCAGAAATATATCTGACAGAAATTGTGCTGACAGGCCATCGGATATTATATGTTAATATGACTAAAGTGGATTTGCAGACCTCTCTCTTTGCCTTTTAATCTGGGCATTCAGTGCATATATTCTCTCTCTCTCGGGAAAGGTTCTCTTTCAATCTAAGGATCTGTTTTGCATACGTTCTCTACCTTTCAGTCACTTTATCCATCTCCCGCTCTCTGTCTCTCTCTCTCTCTCTCTCTCCCTCTCTCTCTCTCTCTCTCTTCCTTCATTGTCCCTCTCGCTCTCTCACACATTCAAAATGAGGAACTGTTTCATATACACTCTCTCTCTCTCTCTCTCTCTCTCTCTCTTTCACTCTAGTACGCCCTCTCTCTCTCCCTTTCTGTTTTCACTATCTCTTCACCCTTGCTCTCTCTCACTCCCTCTCTTCTTCTCTTCTTCTTTCTGCCTCTTCTATCTCTCTCTCTCTCTCTCTCTCTCTCTCTCTCTTCTCTCTCTCTCTCTCTTTGTTTTCGCTCTATTCCCCCCAAACCCTTACTTATTCTTCCATCACTTTATCTCTCTCTCTCTCTTTCTCATCCCTCTCTCTATCTATCTCTCTCCCTCCTCATCCACATATGTTTATCTCCAAAATATACGCTCAATCTAATCTCTTGGCTGAACCCGTAAGGCCCCGCTCATGAGGGCTAGTGGCAAACTCTGGCAATCTTCTTCCAGTTATGATGATTAATGCGGTTTAATGTGTAGCAGCAGCAACAGCTCAGATAAGTTCAGGCAGCAAGTAGGTAGTAGACGTAAGACAAAAGTCTCTTTTGTTGTGTTCGTGGCTAATGGACAGCCGGCGGCAAAGTGACATCGCGCTGGGTTACCTGCGCCCGGCGCGCAGCCGGCGCCATTGGCAGGGCCTGAGCTGTGCTATCTAACGATGCCATTATATTGTCATGAATATGATTACGCCGCTGCGAGTGAGTGGTGTGCGAGAGATGTGGTGGTCGCTGCGGAGCTGTCATGTCGCCGGGCCCGGGCGCATAATTCACGGCAAAGTTTTACGCCTCTTAAGTAAATAGCGCAAAATGGAATAGAATTATGCGTGCCAGCCGCCTCAAAGTATGCACAAATTTCTGTGCATGACAATTTATGCCACGAGCGTGTAAAGAATTTGCGCCACTTGCCACCACCAGCACCACCACCGCGCTGCCTGCAGTCCACACTCCAATCTCGCTTTGTGTCTAATTGCGCGTGGGTGCAGCAGCGCCAGCTCTTGGCCCAAAAGGTTAGCGTCAGGTGCTGTCTGCCATAATTAAAGCCACAGCAGCAGCTGCCTTAGTCTTGGCCTGACAAAAGTTCAAGTTCACAGCGTTACCGGGCTCGACCTTGCTGCAAAACTGACAAAAATACCCACACACACACAGAGCCAGAGACCCAGAGGAGCGAGCCGGGGACTGCGCAGCTCAAGTGCAAACTGCAGCGCTGGCGATGCGGCGTTCGTGGCAAGGTTAGTTAAGGTCCACAATATTTTCTACTTATAATTCACGTGGCGAGCTTTAAAGATATTTATGATGTGCCCACACACAAGCAGCGGCGAGGCAGGCAGCAGTCAGCCAGCCAGCCAGCCAGCCAAGCCATCAGGCCGTCAGGCATCCACGCAGCCAGGCAGGCAAACACAACAGAACATCTAAGCAACATCAAGTATACGTCATGTTGCGCCGCAGCTATGCAAGATATTTTTTTTATTAAGCAGCCGCACATAGCGCGCATTTTCAATTTTAATAAAGCCATCCGCGCTGGCTGCCATTTGACGCTCTTTTGTATACATTTCACTTAATGCCAAGCAATAATTATGCCCGCCAAGACGGAGCGCATCAATGCGAGCGTTGCCCTGACTGCGGCCAGCGACACTAATGAATGCTGAATGTAAGCCAACATGAAATGTGAATAGGTGAGGACACAGCCATAGATGCGCAATCGTAGCCCAGATGCTAGTTGATAAGAGATTTGATGCGTGATGAGTGTGGATTGCGCAGTAAATTCCCTTTTCATTTAAGCAAATAATTAATATATTAATATAATTAATATAATAATAATCATTTTTATAAAAATTTTAAATATATAAGTTAAATATATTAACTACAAAATATATGTATATATATATATATAAATTTATATTGATTATATTTTTTATATATATTATGTTCTCTTTCCCCTTTTCATTAAGGCATTTTTAAATATATAATTTGTTATATATATAATTTTTCCTTTTTCTTAAAATCTTCTTTTAATATAAGTAATATAAAATATATATTTTTATAATTTTATATTTTTATCAGTAAATTCCTATTCATTTAAGAAATTTTAAATATTTTTAGCTATTATTATTATTTATATTTTATTTTTAATGTATCTCGCTTTATTTAAGCTATACAAAATAAATACTTTCATATTTATATTTTTATACATTTTATTTTATTTCATAAATTAAATAGGTTCGATTTTTTCTCTGTATTCTTTATTTCATTAAATAAAAATAATTATAATTCTATATACATATTTATTTTGTATGTATTATTTTTAATTTATCTGTAAGTCCCTCTTCATTTCATCATATAAAAAATATAATATTTGATATATATACATTTCATTATACCTTATTTTATTTCTCTGTAAATCCCTCTTCACGCTACCAATTCAATAGATACTTATATTTTTTTATTTATTTTGCATTTCTCTATATGATATTTACCTTCAGTTCAGCGCTCACTCTCGAAATTCCAAATAATTAAAATAAGACTTAAAAATAAACTCAGACAACTCTGTCTCTCTCTCTTTCTCTCTCTCTCTCGCTGTCCTTGTCTTGGCGTATTTGATATCAATACGGCGAATCGTTTGCTGATTTCGGGAATTCTTTTTTGTCAGGCTAGGAACTCAGCTGGAACGGTATAAAAAAATGGCAGCAGTAAACAATTTTCGCGGATAAACTCAAATCCGGCGATATAAAAAACAATAAGCGTCTGAAGCCGAAGCGGAAACGGAAGTGGCAGTGGCAGTGGCAGCTGGGATAGAAGCGAAACATTTGCGTTTACAAATCGATTGTGAAATTGCGCTTATCAGCAAATATAAATCACAATATCCAGGCGTAAGCTAGACAATGCTGTCGAGACACGAAGTTCGAGCTGGCGCTGCCGCTTTGTAATTGTCGGCCAAGATGCGGCCATTGAGTGCGGGGCAGGGCGCGGCTCAGAACCGATGAGTAGACAAAAGAGCGATAAGAACACTTTATGTCATGTGTGTTAAGTGGGCGTGGCCATGTGTGTGTGTGTGTCATGCTGTGATGTAAAGCTTAAGTTAATAGCGAATATTTACAAATCGATTTTGTTGTGATTGCGAAAACAATTTGAAAATGGCTTTGAGCGATTTCCAAAGAACTCAAGCGGCAAGCTGGCAAACATGGCCGCCAACACACACACGCAGATGTACGTAAACCACATGCTCGTAGTCGAACAGCGCACACACACCCCCACACACCCCACACACCCACACACTCAGACTCATGCGCTTTTGTGACAATGGCAAGGCTGTACAGTTCGCAGTTGCCGTTGCTGCAAATCCTTTTCTATTGTTCTCTTATAAACACACACGCACACACATGCACACCCTCGCAGTGCACTCACGATGCAGTTGGCAGTTGGAAGACAATCCCATTTGTCAGCAACGCCCGACAACATTCACGTTTGCCAATTTGTAGCGGCTGTCGGCTAAATAGCGTCCAACCGATTTGACTGGACATTCCACAGCTCAGTCGATAGCGGGAAGCCTCCTTCCGAGTGCCCGTGAGCCGGATGCGAGTGAAAAGCCCTGATAAGCGCGTGATCTGCTTTAAGTCCGGCACTACAAATTCGTGTCTCGTGCGTGTTTATCGTGTTTATTAAGCCATTGAGCGAATCTCGGCAAATAGTATAAATGCGTGTACTGCATTGATGTCTACCGTACGTGCTTGCTTGCGTTCACTCCTTCATGAGCCGAAAGGAGCGTATGCGCACTGTACACTGGCACTGGCACGGGAGTGCCAGACACGGATGAGCAGGCGCTTTGCTTACGGTGCTGCAAATGACCAATTATTATTGATAATAGAGAACTAATAGCTTTTGTGGCTTATGACATAGTTGCGTTCAAACGGACGGACGGACAGGCGAACGAACTGGCGAACGGCCAGACGAACGGGTAGACGGACATGCCTACGGGCGGACAGACGTACGAGCGGAGGGACGTACTGTCAGACGGATGAACAGGCAAATGGGCGAATGGACAGACAGACGGACGGACAAACAGCTTAACGGACGGATGGACAGACAGACGGACGAACAGACAGACGGACGGACAGACAGACGGACAGACAGACGGACGGGCAGACAGACGGACGGACAGACGGACATACAAACAGCTTAACGGACGGACGGACAGACGGATGGACAGACGGACGGACAGACGGGCGGACAGACAGACGGACGGACGTTCAAATAGCCGAATGGACAGACAGACGGACGGACAAACAGCTTAACGGACGGAAGAACAGACAGACATGGCTACATCGACTCCGCACATCGTCCTGATCAATAATATAGATACATTATGAGGTCTACCATGCCTTCTTCTGCCTCTTACATACGTTTTCACAAATCCATTAAACCCAGAATTCCCATAATCAATCTGTTCGGGGTGTAAAAAGTCTGTACGAGTATAAGTACAGAAATATATATGCCCATCTAGTCTACAGCTGCATCGAGTTCTGGTTTAGCCATACTTGCAGATCCTATCTCTCTCCCACTTAGCTATGAGTAAGAAACTCTACCATATCGGGGAGCTGACATACTGAAATGTCAAGTTTATTCAAATTCCTCCCCATTTTTTTTACATATGCGATTGGTTTTTGACATAAAATATAAAAGTGAACTCAACGTCATGGGATCTACATGAGCAGATCGTCATCCTCGACGCGCCGACGCCTGCCAAACAACTTTTCCTTGATCTTGTCCTTCAGCTCGCGCTGTTGACGCAGTATTTCTTGGTGCTTGACGAATGCGCGCAGCTTCAGCTCGTTCTCCACGGAGCAGCGCGGGTGCGCAATTTGGGGATACTCATCGATGCCGTGGTAGAGATCCTTGCCATCGACATTAGCCTCAGCATCGACTTCGCCGCTGATATCTTCGTAGAGCTCATCCTTGTCGTGCATTAGTTGCGCTGAATCCTTTTGATCCGGTGCGCCCTGCAATTCGGCATCTTCCAAAATATCATCAGCAGAAGAAAATTCTTGATTCCAGTGATTCGACTTCTCCCTGCCCTTCAGGGTCTGGTCGCCATGGTAGAAACGGTCGGACTGCCTATGCTTGACTATGGGGCGTTCGTCGTCCTCTTCATCGTAGTTGTAGTAGCCACGCCTGTCCGATTCCGGGCCCATAAAGTTCCTGGCAAAATAGCCGGAAAATAGAGCAAAGAGCACAATTATAACAAAATAATATTTATTGTTCATGCTGACGATGTGACTGTGAGCACTTCACTCACCAGACTGAGCCGAGAACGAAACTGAACCAAGCACATAAGTTTCTGGATATGCAGAGCCGACTGCGATCAGGCATATTCCATTTAAAACTGAGTGGGAAGGCTATATATGTGTACATATTACTGAAAATGGGAATTGGGTATATAGCAGGCGTGGCAGACCGTATAAAGCACATATACTCTAGATCAGGATGATCTGAGTCGACTTAGCCCTGTCCGTCTACCCAGCCATTCATTCATCTACCCGTCCGTCCCTATGCCTAAACTCGCCCATTTCAGAACCCATAAGAGCTAGAGGCATGAAATGTCGTTTGTAGATTCGTATATTGGAGCCGCAGCTAAATTTGGAGCTCAAATAATCGATAACTATTTCAGTTATCGATTAAAAATATTAGCAACATTCAGTTTATAAATTATAGCTCTTCAAATTTCGCATTTGGTTTGATATATATTTTATAAAATTTTGATTTATGTTATATATTGGATACCGATCATATATATCGCTTAGGTTCGAGTCCACTCGAGCTGCAAATAGACCTGGCTTCATGGTCAATCAACGTCATCTGTTCATTTCAACAGCTCTTTATTGGTTCATAAATCAATCAACAATTAACAAACATTACAATTTTATAAAATCCAGCTTAGTCGTCAATCCCATTGTGGCCGATGCCAGCGAGCAGGCCCGTCACACGCTGATCGATGATGTCCTTGTTTGTGATTATGCGACGGAGATTGTCCTTGAATTCCTTAACACTCTTCTGCAGATGAATCTTGTTCTGTTGCTTCTTCAGGTTGGCGGCCGAGACGGCGGCTGCTGCCTGCACTGCTCTGGAGAGACGCAGTTCGTGGAGCGCCTGCAAGTAGCGCTTGTTCCCGGACTTGTTGGGCTCCTCGGCGGGATGCGGCAGCGCCGATTGGCGTGACAGCAGCTGCAGCATCGGCGGCACAATCAGGCGAGAGGACGGCACGAATGGCAAATGGAGATACTTGTAGAGTGCCTGATTGCCACCGTATTTGCGATGGGGCTTCTTCTTCACAAAGTCCTTATTCAGCTTGCGGTCGAGGCTTGATGGTACTGCTGGCTCCTGATCTGCGTCCTCCGACTCTAACCTTCGCTTCAGATCATCTGTCTTCCTCATCGATTGCTTCTCATCAGTATCCACTCTGTCCCTGTCGCTATCATCGGTGTCGTCCGAGTAGTCGTCTTGATGGACCATGATATCCTGAGGCAGCTTCGGCTGCTGCATACTAGCGCCTTGCTGTAACTTCTTAGGCGAAGACGACGCTTGACGGGGTGGCATGGTTCTGACCTGCCTCAGAGCCGTGTCCAGCGCCTTGCACCCTTCCCCCAGCTTTTGGGTGCTCTCGTAGATCGTGTGAAGTAGGCAGGACACACGTTCTGTAAAGGCGTCGTCGTCCATCTCCTTGTCAGTGTCAACATCAGTGGCCGCATCGTCGTAATTGTCATCGTACTCATCCGAGCTGGTCAGCATGGGCATTGTCTTTGGCTTTTTGGCATACTCGGCCGGGAACACCGGGGTGTTGCCTCTGAAGCCAAACAGGCGCTCGGCCTCGTCGATGTTGCAGCTGCTGCTGCGCAACAGCTCCGACTTCTGCGGGTGGAATTCCAGCTTCAGCTCCAGCTGCTTGTGCGGATGCCCAAATAGGCCGCCAGCACCACAAGTGCCTGACAGATGATTCACGCTGCGCGCCCTGTCCTGGTGTGTCTGCAGGGGCGTCTCATCCTCGTCCTCATCCACTACGGTCAGCCCCCATGCCAGGCTGGCGTAGATGCATAACAGCGCAGTCACGAACTGCATTTCCAGGAAAATATATGCTCAGCTCTGAAATAAAATTATTTGGGATTGTTGCTGAAGCCTGTGCGCCTGGCAACTGATTGAGTGTGCTCAATGACTGTGTAAGGCGAGCAAGCTGAAAAGCTGGAAAAAGAAAAGCATATTCAGTTAACAAAAGTTAAACGAGAAGAATTTTTTTTTTTTTTTTATAAATTCATTTTTATTAACTCTACAGCGCATTTATCGATAAGCCTTGACTAATTTTTGAGCAGGTATGCCAGTATGTATATCTTAATTTAATCTACTGGATATAGACAGTGGAATGCCAAGAGACAATGGGTAAACAGGGTATATTGGCTTCTTAAATGTGCACTGCCTCAAAGTCTTTAGCTGCGTGCCGCTATTCTATGACACTTTTCCTATAAATATATATATATATAATTTAATAATATATGTATATTTCAGTTTACATAGCTAATCTCAGCGCTGCTCTGTCAAGCTGCCTCTGCGGCTTGCTTGGAATTTCCAATTACATGAAATGCCGCACGAGGCGCTGGCATGCAGCACAGCGTTATGCCGTGTATGCAAATCGATTAGGCCAACTCGAGCCATAAAATTCCAATGCTTAGTGTTTGGGAGCTTGTAAGGCTTAACCCTGAGCTCATTTCGCAATATGTGTCGTGGCACCCCTTCGAGGTACTCTCCCCCTAGCTGGTACTTCACTAGTCGAACCAACTCAGGTGAAATTGCAGCGTGAGCTGATGCAACTGCATCTTCTGCAACTTGCCCATTTTGCTGGGATAATGAATTTGAAAAGCATGAATCCATCTGAGAGAATCCGACGTGACAACATTGGGATTCATTTTTTGACTTAGCCAAAACCAGCTGTAAGCTGTAAACAAAGCATGCCACATTTAAAGTACCTGTCATAGCTGTTGCAGCTTCAGTCCGGGACAAGCCACAGGAGCCGCTTGTTTTTGTGAAATCCCACAGTAATCGCATTGTTGCAGCCCTTTATGGCGTGGCCATGGAATTTGAGAGGACATCAACTGTCATCATTAGCAACTCCCAGCTGGATGCAAATTGTAAATTGCAGTGGAACTGCTTGGGCACGCAATTACCAAATGGTATTATATCAAATTATCCCGGTCGAGCGTGGCGAGGCGGAGCGACGAGCTGGGCGCCAGCTGCAATGGCGCTGCGAGTGGACAACGATATTCGGATGGCCGCTGCGTAAATGACAGCTTGTTGCACAACACAACAAATGCATTTGCCACAAGTCCAGGCGAGACGCTAGCGCCGTGTGACTGTCAACATATCCGGGCCCGTCCACAGCATCCGCATCACCATCCGCATCCGCATCCGCTTGCGGGCGGCCGCAATGAGCGACTTCCTGCTACGTGCTCTGTGACTGTGTGTCGGTGTAAGTCGGCCATCTTGGCCTTAGTTTGCCATTTTTCTTCATCTTTTGTGCCGTTGATGAATTCGTTAGACGCAGCAAAGGAACTGCTGCCATCAATTCCTTGCCCCAGATAAGCACCGAGCCAGTCGCACCGCCACCAAAGCCGCTGTCGCCGTCTCGGCTTACGCTTGAATTCATTTTCCTGTTGCACCTTCGGGGAATTGTGCTTTGCTCAGCTGTGCTGTGAAAAGTAGCGAAAAATACCATAATAACTAAAATTTTCAACATCTTTCTGCTTGACGTCAGCCACTGAATCGCGCACAGAAAGGGGCAGCCAAACGAAGCCAACAGCAGAGCGGCAAGTGCCTCCGCCCCAGTTGCAAGCTGCTGACAGACCTCAGCGCCTGCAACGGCGACAGATCCCTGTAATCCAACTCTGGCAAAACTCTTGTCATATTCCCTGTACCCACAATAATAATAATAATAATAATAATAATCAATCAATAGTGGAGCCCCCGCAGCTGACAGAGTTGTTCAGCGTTTTAATGTATGCAGTTGTTTGTGGCATGATTCGTTTCCAATTCGAAACGTGTGCAACTAATCAAAGTGACAGCTGGTTAGATTGATTGATCAATGAGCGTCTGATTGATTAGTGGCTAACTGTCTGATTGATTAGCTATTGGCTGTTGGCTGACTGATGGCAATTATTGGTTAGCTGAATAATGATTAATTAACTGACTGACTGATGAGTAATTGATTGATGACTAATGAGTGATTGACTGACTTGATGAGTGATGACTGATAACTGATGACTGATGACTGACACCTATTGACTGTAGGCTAATGACAGTTGCCTGATGACTGATGAGCGATAAGTGATGACTGATAATTGAAGACTGATGACTGTTAACTGTAGGCTAATGACTGTTGCCTGATGACTCATGAGCGATACGTGATGACTTATGATTGATGACTGATGACTGACGACTATTGACTGTAGCCTAATGACAATTGCGTGATGGCTAATGCCAATTGCCTGATGACTTATGACTGATGAATGATTGATTGACTGACTAACTGATTGATGAGTAATGATAGACAAATTGATGAGTGATTGACCGATGTCTGGGACTAATGAATGGTGAATGATTGATTATTGAATCAATAGCAAGACTGACTGATTCATGATTTATGACTGATGACTGATGAGTAATTGACAGATGACAGAGGGCTGGTGGACTGATGACTTCCTGATTGACTGACTGATGACTGATAACTAAATCACTGGCTGGTTTACTGGCTTTCTGATTGGTGGACAGCATTATTCGAAAACGCTTTATTGCTTGCTCAAAACTTTCAAAAGCTTTCATAACGGTTCTAAAACCAATTTTTCATTTCATTTTATAGCTTCACACCTGCTGTTTTAGCTTTCAAACTACAGCTGGCACAGAGCTTAAAGCTCAGCCTACCCAAGGTGTTGCACCAAAAGTTTGCCAAAGCTCGCAAGCGCATCAAACGTCGTCCACAAAAAAGCTCTTAGCGGCTTTTGTCGCAATCAAACAGCATACAACGGACTAAAGCACAACAACAACAACAAGAACCGTTATGGGTGTGAGAGTCATTGACTTTGCATCCTTTGGAGCACATAAATCATAAGTTTTGTTAAGTGCGCCGCATTAAGCATACGCCATGTTGCACTGCAGCACACGAGCCCCGCCCCCCAGTCGATTCTCCCACAGAAACAGAATTTTCAGTTATTCTAAAAAAAGAAAGTGCCACAAAGAATTTTTCTTGAGGGCAGTTTAAAGTTTGTTCCTGACTGCGAACGGAAAAGTTTTGGCACCGGACTTTGATAAGGGACACAGAGGGAAACTGTTTTCAATTGACTTGGAAAAAGTGTTGACACAGCGACAAGCAGAAACGAAAAGTGCTTATCAAGCATGACATCAAGGAAAAGCGAGAAAGAAAAAGAAACAGAATGGGAGGAGTAGAGCAGAGGAGGCGTGGCCATGGGGCTTAAGCGCATAACATGGCCAACTTGGCGTATGCGCAACGCGAGTGCTCGATCAACCAAGGTCAAAGCACTAAGAGTTGACGTGTGGATCTAAGGATCCTGCTAGACTAGTGACAGCTGCCACGTGCCACGTGCCACATGCCACAGAGTTATGAGCCAAAGTTCAATTTCGGAGGCGTTTTTTGTTCTGTTCGCCGCATGCCGCAAAGCTCGGCACGTGATGTGGCAGCAACGGCAAAGCTTGCGTGCCACAACGCGCCCAACGACTGAGGGGAAAGCTTCCATGCAGATGTTGCGAAAGCTGCCACAAGAGCCTGCCGCCGCATGCTGTGATAACCAGACGCTAGCCGCGCCAGCCGCCAGCCACGTCCATGCCACATGCGTGTGCGTTCGCTTCGACGGTCTCTCAGTTCTGCTGACAACGTCAACTGCTGCAGTCGCAGTGCCACACAGACGCACAGCCAACACGCGCGCCACTCGACTCGACTCGACTCGCGAAACGTGCAGCAGCAGATCGTTGGCCATTTGAATTTTTGCGCGCTTTGCCACTTGCAATAAATTCAATTCGTCCTCTAATTGAGTCTGTGTCTGTATCTCCCTCTCACTCTATCGCTATCGCTATCGCTATCGCTATCTCTGTCTCTATCTCTATCCTGTGTGTGTTCACCTAACACGCCCATTTTAGAGTCGTGCGCTAAGTCTACTATTTTTTTCTATTTTTTTTAATTACAAGTGACGGTTGACACATTTGAACAAGAATTATTTGCTCAGCAGCGGAAGCCACTGAGAAATTCATTAAAAATTTAGGAATGTTGCGTGTGTGCGAAAGGATTCGAATCAAAGCAAACAGAACACACAATTAAGTGCATATTAATTAAAATGAGACAAACAAAGCCGAGCAAACAGCTGCAACTGTCAACAAATCTAACGAACAGCGAAAAATCAAATGCAAACATAAATAATACGAATTTGAACGAGTTCAATTAATTTTGATTTGCTCAATTTCATTTTTAATTACGTTGATTTCAGTTCAAATAAATGGCTAAAGGCGGTTGTGGCACTGTGAAATGTTTTGTTTGTTTGTGGGATATTCTAGATGTGAATATATAGAGGCATATATAGTAGAGGTCTGTAGCTGTGCTAAGGCAGATGTGTTCAATAATAATATATAGATACCAGAATCGTACTGAGTTGACCTTTACAACTAAATTAACCTCTAAAATTGATTATAAAAAGATATACCTATAAATGGTCATATGGGATAGTGAGACCTTCTGGAGTTATCTCTCATAGATGCCAAATCAAAGTTTGATTGAATTTATTGTGCTGAGCTGCTGCTCTTCCTGCTGATCAGTACATAGAGAGCTGTTTACAAAATATAATATAGTATGAGTTGAGTATAGTATGAGTAGTATGTAGTATGAGTGTTGTCTTAAGCAAATCACTTATTAAATAAATAGGTAAACAAACATTTTACTAAGCAAGGGTTTTCAAATTTGATTTGACTTGAAGCAGATTCTTTAATCTTGAATTAAAAGTGAAATGCTTCATTATTCATATATCTATATCACATACGAGCAATCAGTTGCGTAAGCAGAGTTCATCTTAAATCAGTTAAAATCATTAGGCCATTAGTGTTCGGTATATTTGATTAATATTTGATATGATTTGATTTAATTAGTATTTGCTATTTATATAACAAGTGTTTTATTATTTAAAATTTTCGTACATTTTGTAACTTCATTTTGGGAGAGTAAAAATAATAAATAATAAATTTAAGCTGCAATTAAAAAATAAAATATTAATTTAATTACATTAAATTACAATTTAATTACATTAATTTAAAATTATTTATTATTATAATTTTTAATTTTGTAGCTTTAAATAATTTATTTTTAACTTTTTTAATTACTTAAAATAAATATAAAATATTGAAAAGTATAAAATTATAAAACAAATCCTGTACAGATATAATATATATAATTCTAATGAATATCTAATAACAATAAAAATATAATTCTAATAAATAATAATAAAAACAAATATATTTAAAGACCAAACAAAAACAAAGTTTAAAAAAATGTTTAAAAAATTTCCAAAATTTTATAAAACTGCAAAAATAATAAAAATAATAACGGCACATCAAATTAAATTCAATATATGTATATACCATGCTCCTTGCTGCTGTCGCCGCTGGCTGCTTTGAGCTGGCAAAGTGTATTAAGTATACGGCCCGTCGCCGCCTAGACCAATAAACCGAGCCATTTGGCCAAGGCGGGCAGAGCAACCTGCCCAATCAAACTAAGCTAAGATAAAGAGAGACTCGCATCTGCTGTGGCTGCTGTGGCTGCGGCTGCTGCGAGTGCTGCTGCCGCCGCTGTTGTTGCTGTGCAATCAAAGTCAAATCGCAATCTGATCCATGTGCCCTAAGAAGAATGCCTCAATCAAAATTGGTTTCCTTTGTTGCCCGTTGCCGTCAGATTGTTTAAATAAATGTTGCAAATTGCTCTGGCTAGTGGCTTTTCGTTTTTTGATTTTCGCTTTTTTCGGCTTTTTTTCTGCTGTTTCCTGCAACAAATCCAAGCAAATCTTTGCTTTTGGTTTTTTTTTCGGCTTGGTCTGCTGATTGCCAGCGCCAACAAATCCGCCCCTGGGCGCATCTAGATACCCGCACTCGCCCAGCTGCTGCTGCTGCTGTTGGTTGCTCCAATAAGCTGTGCTGCATGCTATGCCACGCTTCTCTTCTTTTTATTTGCTGCCAGGCACTAAAACGTAACCCACCTCCCGCCTGCCCCTCCCACCTGCCACCTGACACCTCCCGCATCGGCTCAGCCTCCGCTTCGGCCAACATAAAAAAAATAAGAAGAAACACAGTGCGCTGTCTGCATGCTGATTTCTTACCTTATTTATTTGGGATTGTCTTACCAGAGTTGGAAATCTGTGTGACTTTTTTTGTTTCGCCGAAATTCTCTTTGTTTTGCGTGCTGCGGCATTTCATGTATGCCCAGCAGCTGTGCCTCCAGCGGGTATTTGCATTCCTGACGTTCTACAGAGGACACTTACAGTTGGGCTTGGGGGCGAGTCTTCCTGTAGCTCTCTGCAACGTGCGTAGGTTAGAGAGTGAAATAATCGATTAAAATATCGATAAGAATTTTATATTATCAGATAAATCCATTTCGATAACTATAGAGATAAGCCTTTAAAATATAGACTTCAAAATAATCGATTATTATTATCGATTAGTTCTTCGAATGTAATATGAGAAATCGATTCAATTATTGATATGTTAGTATACAGAGCAGCATTCAAAATATCGATTGTGTTAGCTATCGATTAAAAATAATCGATTGTTATATTTATCGATTATCTATTTGCACACATTAACTTAATATAATCAATTGCAATAGACGGCATTTAGACATACAATTATCGGCTTAAAGTTATCGATTAGTAAGATGGCTTAGCTTAGAGTAATATTCTTGATATCGATTACAATGGCTATCGATTGCACTCACAATTAACACTTAGCCAAATACTATATGAATTTAAAGTGAGATACATTCTCGTCCAGTCTATCCGCCTGTCTCTAGGGAGTCCTCATCGTCCTCTGCCTTTGTCCGCTTTAGTGCCAAAGTATTTAGCAGACAGCGTTGATGTTGCGCTTATCGTTTCAGCTTCAGCTTCTCCTCTCTTTTTTATTTGGGTTTCTTTTTTGTTGTGATTGTACGTGTGGGACGAGCCGGCGCTGCCAAGAGGCAACAATATGTTAATAATGTCTGGTAATTAGCCATAGACAAATGCCTTTGGCAGTCGCCTCTAATTGCCGAACGAGGCAAACTAATTAAATCACGTAGCAAACGCATAAAAACAAAACGTTCACAGTTCTATTTGATTCGCAACCAGTCGCTAACCCAGTCCCCATTTGCTTAGCCCCAATGCACCATTTGCCTATCTCCTATCACCCCCCCCCCCTTTCTCTCCCTCTCTCAGGGTCCAGCTCTATGGCCCCGCCTCGAGAGCGTACTAAATTTTCTGTGCAAACTTTTAGTCAAATTTGCCAGCTAACAAAAGCAACAACAACAACAACAACAAGAAGTCAAGATGGCCAGCCGCTGACCCTGACCAGCAACCGGACTCACATCCGACATTCACATATGCCAGTTACAATCGTTTTTATATGCCTTTTGTAAACGACCAACGCCCACCGCCCACCGCCCCCCGCCTCGTTGTGTTTATCAAAGGCTTGGATCAGTCCCAATAAATTGCCTTCATCATATTTCGCTTTGCTTGGCTTTTATGTGCCCCGAAATGTCCCCAATGCATTCATTTCACTTTATGACACTCCCCCCCCCCCCTCTCTCACTCTCTCGCTCTGTTGCTGTCTCTTTCCCATTTAGTTGCTTTAACTTATTAAGAGCAATAGCAAATGAACTTCGAGTGTGTGTTACGTGCGAGCGCGTTTATTCTTATCATTTATTATTGTGGCCAGCACTATTATCATGCATATATATATATATATATATATATATATATCTATATATATATATATTTATGTATTTATGTATTTGTGCCTATTTTGGGCAGTTTCAAGCAGAGCTTATATAGTTTTTTTTGGCATCTCCTTGACATTAGTACAAAAGGCGTCAACTGTTTCAGAGCCAAAGCCGAGGCCGAAGGCAAATGTCAAATGCAAAATAAATTCGGAGCTCTTTAAATTATTAATTTTTATTTTTATTGAACAAAAATGTATTTTTGCATATAATATTTATAGATCAAAGAGCAAACCTTTTTTGATTACACGCTGAGTTTCCTTAGCTCTTATGCGAAATATATTTAAAATTATTGCTGAGTTTATTTCGTTAAGAAATTAAATTGAATATATATGAGAATTACAACTTATTATAAATTATTTTTTTTTTTTAATTTCATTGAAATATTTTTAGTTTATTTATTCCATTTTTGATTCTTGAAGTTTTTTATATTCAATTTAAATATTAAATACATTTAGCGTGCGCCAGTTAGGTTCTGCTCTAGGAACTCGCGCCACAGACAAAAGACTCGCAACTCGGCTGGATATCAATTAAGCCACTAAGCTGCCACGTTGAGCAATTGCAACAGAGACAAGCGCGGGCATCCGTCTTGCCAGCTTCCAGCGCTGAGTCAGCCAATGGCAAGCGAAACGCGAGAGCAGTGAAAGAAGGGGACGTGGTGGAAAGTGGGAAATGGGAGCTGACAGCTCTGGCAACTCCAGCAACTGAGACTTGATAGCTGGAGCGATTCAAGTGCTTCGTATATGGTTACATTATGTGAAACATAGAAAGTTATTGTTCTCCTTCTGCTCCCTATTATTGTTGTTGTCTTATTTAAGTTTTTGACTTCAGTTGCTGTCGCTGTCGTTGTCGCTGTCACTGTCAGTCGCGCTCTCATCTGTCATTGAAGCTGTTTACCCATTGTTCCGAGCAGATCATGCTCAAGTGCGGGTGTCAATGCGCCGGACAGCTCAACCGTACACACGCCCCCGCTCTCCCTCTCTCCCCATAAATAGTTAGAGTAAACTTCTCTATCGATGCACTGCGAACTGCGAGCTCAGGCGCAAGTGCCGGCGACAAGGAACAGGAGTATATACATACTAACTTGCTTAATACCTACCCTGCAGCTAAAGCTAGTATAGGATATTAAAGCATAAAGTTCATAATTTAAGTAAATATAAAGATATTCAGCGTATATATAAGCAAACGGACGCGGGTTGCCATTGAACAGAGCATAAATTTGAATAGAACGGCGCCGCTTGCGAATTGGCAGCCGGCAGCCAGCAGCTGCCACGATTTATTGGCGGGTTCGCGTGTTCACCATAATTTGTGACTCAACAACAACAACAACAACAATAACAGCAAGTGCCAATAGTCGGCTCTATCTAGAGCTGTTAATAAGGCCAGACGCCTGCCACGCCCCAGCTGCAGCTACTCTCGGCCATTGAGCAACAGATTCAGCTCCGGACTCAACGATGAACGCCGCACAAAGCGGCGGCCACACGGGTGGCGGCTCCATGGGCAAGAAGGGCTCCCAAATGGAGGTAATTATATTAAATTTTAAGTGCACGAAGAAAAAACAAAATTGAAGCGAATATATATTTTGAAACCTACAATTTGCTTATCTTTATTCTCGCCTCGGCCAATTTAGGTAGCGCAGTCCATTCAGTTTGCAATTGCACAAAATTCTCTCAAATTTTTATGGGCCTTTTATTGTGGGAAACTTTACCCAACTTGACTCGGAGCAAGTAGTGAGAGGGAGTGGGAGCGGGAGAGGGAGAGGGGAGTAGATGCTGCGCAGTTGGAGCTGAGACAGACTGGGGCAGGCCAGTGTCGCGCATTTGTAATTGAATTTGTTTGGCTGGTGGCACGTGCTGGGGCTACTAAATGACGGACACGAAATTAAAATGAACCAATTTGATTAGCGTCCAAGACGGAAAAGAGGCCAAGACCTAAGCAGACCTCAAATAAACAAAGCCTAACTGAATGCCAATGAGCAGCTTAGAGCCTCTATGAGCTACGAGCTGCAGGTGATCGAGGTCTATCAATAGATAAAGCGCAAAATGATAAAGTAAAGAGAGGGCAGGGGTTAGAGAAGCTTAAGAGAGCCTGGCAATCAACTAAGAGTCAGAGGCATGAGCAGAAACAATTTCTAGAATAGAATTCAAATGTGAAGCAAGAAGCGAAGGTAATTAATTATCGAAGGGAGAAGCATAGCGATAAGCAAAGGGAGAGATAAAAAATATCAGTTGAAGGAAACAAGAAGTGAAAGGCACAGTAAAAAGAAGAGAGAGAAGCACTGCAGTGGGCAATGGAGAAGTTAAGCGGGAAACTTAATGAGATTTTAACGCACAAGAGGAAAATGAGAAGCAAAGCAAGCAGCAAAATTTTAAAAGTAAAGCCATAAGCGAAATGAGCGAGGTAACAAAGCATGAAGCAGTAAATGAAGCGAGAAGCAAAGCAAGGAGTAGAGGAATGCAAATGGTTATTAGCGAAAAGATGCAAAGACGAGTCATAAATCAATAGACTGCGCCGGATAGATACAACAAGGACTTCATATACGCTTCCATATCCATATGCTTAACAGGAATAAGAGAGAAACTAGTTAAGCCACTCCTTAAGTCCTCCCTAAGTCAAGCAGTGGCATATATACCACATATATACTTAAATATATATAAATATTTAAGGAAACTTGAAGACAAAGCAACAGATCCACATTCTTATCATAGGTATCGCAGCTTCAGGGACATTTGCATACTTAACTTATCTAAATTGCCGCTTACAGACTTTGGAAATTGAGCCAACTTCTATGAGTTTTTGTTTCATCTGCGCGCTTATTAGGCGGATGACAAAAAAAAGAATATAAAATGGATTAAGTAAGTCGAGCATATTAAGAATCCACTTGACAATAAAGAACAAAACGCTGCTGCTGGCGCTGGAGCTGCCTCCTTTTAGGCAAATTGTGTTCTTAAGCACTTTCCAAAGAATTCAGCAGAGAACAACAACAATAGCTACAGATTCATGGCCCGGGGCAATGGGTCTAATGAGAATTCTGTGCCCGCCAACAGCAAATTCGTATATTAATTACATTTTGAGCAGCGACGGAAAAAAACGCAGAGCAGAAAAACAACTGAGAGTAAACAAATGCAAGAAATTGTTGGAAAAAAGAAAAACAATTGCTGGAAATTGTTGCTGTAAAAAATTGTGAAAGCGCGCATTAAATTGCCAGGAGTGGCAATCAGGGCCCAAATGGAGCCCACAGTCAACTGGCAACAGCCAACAGGCAAGTGGCGACAAGCCCAGCCTCCACGGCTGCTCAGCAAACAGACAATTAAGAACAACAAATTTGAATCTCTGTCGCACCGAGCTGCGAATGCACTTGCCTCAGTGATGGGGAGCTGCCTTGGTAGTAGAAAAACTAGAAATACTTGAAAAATACTAGAAATATTATATAATAAATATAAATAGAAATAATAAATATAAAATAATAGATATTTTAGTTCATGAACATCATTTACTCATGCAAAAACTAGAAATACTAAAAAAATACTAGAAATACTAAAAAGATTATAAAATACTGTCAGTTATACATATATACTAAAAATACTACAAGAAATTTGCAAAAACTAAAAGTAGACACATATTATAAAATATTAAATATATAAAAATACTAAAAATATATATAAAAAATACTAAATATATAATAAATACTTAACATAATTAAAAATATTATAAATTCTTGAAAATTCTCGAAATACTAGGTAGATTTCCATAGAAACAAATGAAAATGGCTATATTTTTGTCTTCAAAAGATTCAGATCCAGAATATATATGTTTATACATATATCAAATTTATATTCATATTATAAATTTATATTTATTATTATTATTATTATTTTTATTATAAGTCCATTAAGCTCAGCGCTGTCTCAATATCATTTCGTCACAAAGTTAATATACCCTCAGCTAGGACATTCGAATAGCAACAAGGCCCAACACACACATCCTCACACACACTCACACACAGGTGTTTGTATGTAGCACAACAGCATAATGAGCAAGGTCGCGGCCGTCTCACCTGCCATTCAAATGCTCGGCCATAAATGTTTTAAATGGCTATAAAAAAAAGAAGCACGAACGGGCCCTAATGAGCAGACGCCGGGACAGTGGGCCAGTGGGACAGTGGGACAGTGGGCCAGCGGGCGTTGGGGGCACACGGCAAGCAAGCACAAGTTGCTGAGCGTGTCAACAAAACGCCTCAATGCCAATGCTGCCTCCCCAGCCTCCCCAGCCACGGGCCTCGTGCCAGCCATCCTTTCTACGACTTCCAATTAAGTCGTGTCCTTTGTGTGCAATTTGTTTAATTTTTCAATGCAGGCGACTTGCTTGAATGCAGACTCACATGGTGGGGGGCGCAGGACGAGATCCAGGTGGCTCGACGGGATCTTAGGAGCTGGGCGCCCGCAACATTTTTGATATTGCCTAACGGCGCCGCCGGCAGCGACGTTGACGGCCGAGGCGCCATTGCCGTCGACTTCATCATCCATTAATGTCACTCAATCTGTGCGCATAAATTTGCATAAAGCGAAATCCAATTTCCAGGTTACGCGCGCCCACACACCCACACACCTACACACACGCACACTCGCACACCCGCCCAATTGGGGTCGCCTCACAATTTCCGTGTGTTATGCGAAGTGGCATTGACTTAATCGCTGCCACGCCCCCAGCTTCGTCGACCAGCGGCCAGTCCAGTCTAACAAATTTTTGCGTGCCGCAATTTAATTTATTTTACGCACAGCGCCGAAACCAAAGCACAAGCGCTTCATTCCATTCGAGTTAGCCATATATGGTCAGAAGCAGCATATATGCCAAAAGTGACGCGCTCCAGCTGGTGAGGGAGTGTTTAGTTTCCGGTTCTAGCTTTGCCGCCCGGCCAAAGTGACCAGCACGAAACGTGCCCAAAAATAGTTCAAATGTACCCAAAAGAGGAAGAGGAAGAAGAGGAAGGCTACCTCGGTCTGAAGTCTGAATGCAAAGTCAGTTTAAGGACAAGTGAAATTAAGATTAAGTTTAAATATAGTTTCCACTTTTGAGTCAAAAAGAAGCAGTAAGATAGTTGACTGTGAGATACTCTGTAATCAAATTTATGTGGGATTTATTATGTGGATTTGACGGTGTAGCTAAAGTTGTATATCAAATGTCTGTGGCCATTAAAAATAATATTGAAGTGACTTTGTAGAGTCTCCAGCAGAGATATGGATTATCGATATATACATATATAATCGATATATACAGCTATAACTGTTATTGCTGGCATTTTTAGTTAAGGCTAATTTAGAGCAATAAAAATCCATATATCAAGCTTACTTGAGGTATGGACTATCGGATATGGATATGAATGATCGATATATGTATATCGACTATTTATATTATGATTATCGATATACGTATATCGATTATATATATATGTATTATCGATATACGTATATCGACTATTTATATTCTGATTATCGATGTATGTATATCGATTATATATATTTATATTGTCTATATATGCATAGAGATGATTGTGATCGATTATCGATATATGTATATGGCTGATGCATATACTTATCAGCAGCTTCTATCCTTTTTCCCCAATAGAGACAGAGTCTCCCCAAAATATGCCAACAATTAACAGAAACAAATGTTTTATATCTTAAATCCTTTCGGATTGGCTACCAAGTCGCTCAAGCATTCCATAACCCAATGCTTTTAGTCGACTTTTGCTGGCGAATGCCATTGGCATGGTTGAGTGGCTGACAGGTCATCGGTCTACGACACCAGGAACTGGCTCTTCAGCACGCCCACCAGGCAGCGCTAATCGGCCATTAACATGACACCGATTTGTTAAGGTTGATCATACGCCACGTGGTGCGTAGCCGAAACTATGAGAGTTCTCCCTCTCTGCCTCTCTCCCTCCCTCTTTCACTTTCGGCTGTTGTGCGTGCCTTACAAATTTGCGTGCTTTGCCCTTCGACGTCATCGCCGGCCTTTTAAATCACCAAAAGTTGCTAGCATTTCGCTGCGCCCTTTAAGAGCCAAATAGCAAAACAAAGAAAAGTCGAGCCCGAAAGATATTTGGCCAGGCCATCAGAGGCTGTAGCTCCTGGCACACAACATACACATTTCAGCGGATACCCAGCCCAAGTTTGGCAGCAGCTAATTAAAACACATAAACTGAGGCGCCTATTCCAAAGGCATCGATTGGCAATCAGCTGATGTATGGGCAGCTAGCTATCTGGACAAACACAGAGCAAGGTGAAATTGCGCAGAGTTAGCCAGGAGTTGGCCGTCAGTCTGCGTGCAATCAGAGTGTCGCCCGGCTGGAAGCTAATTTCCGCTTTCAAAGTGGCCGAAAGTGTCGTTTTAAGTGGCATCGCCTCAGCCTCGACTGTAGCCTCTTCCCGCTGACCGCTCCGAATGGCAATTGAATGGCAAACGCTGCTTTAATTAACACTCGACTTCGGGCCGCCTCTGAATTGCTTATGCAGAATCACTTTATCATCATTTTGAATCAGCGCAGGCTACTTGAATAGCCGCGCTGAGAACTCTCACTCATGCATGCATAAGTTGCAAATTAAGCAGTCTGAGTCAATGATAATCGATACCTATCGTTAGTGGGATATTTCGATAACTCACGCCCAGAGACCTTGTGTTTAAGGTCTACTTTGCTCTTAAGGAATCCCAATCGATAATTATCGTTAGTCTGCCATTTCGATAACTCACGCCCAGAGACCTTGTGTTTAAAGGTCTACTTTGCTCTTAAGGAATCCCAATCGATAATTATCGTTAGTCTGCCATTTCGATAACTCACGCCCAGAGACCTTGTGTTTAAGGTCTATTTTGCTCTTGAGGAATCCCAATCGATAATTATCGTTAGTCTGCCATTTCGATAACTCACACATTTCCTGCTCAGGATATCCGTCGACATGCCGGATATCCCTGACATCCTCGTCATCCTTCTATCCGCCCTGTAACTCGTTTCGTTCTCATCGCGCTCGTTACGCCGTTTGCTCGTTAATGCGTTTCTGCTCGACTTCTGTGTGGCACAATCGATAAATCTTTGCAATATTTAAGTAAAATATGGCCTAGGTGCACAGCGGCAATGACTCCCATTTATCACATCCACATTCATAGAGATTGACAGATTTACCTGGCCTGCTACCTGTTACCCCAAATGCTATTTCGGCACGTACCCATAAAAGATGGCAGCTTTCTTTCACTCGGCCAAATCCGGCTATTATTTATGGTGCCTGTGTCAGTTGCGACTGTTAGTTGGATAGATCTTGATGCCGCCAAGTGGCGCGTGCGTATATTTCATGACGTTTCGCGTAATCCTTTCCTCTGCCCAAATCTGAGCATCTATGAATTCGTGAACTCTTGAGCTCCTTAGCTTTGGGTCTGCCTCGTGCCGCCTGGCTCGTGGCGGGCTCCTTTAGCCATGTCACGAGTCCGCGACACCGAGTCATGCCAGAAAGCGTGCCATCAATTTTGTTAAATCACCGAAAATGTACAACGACCGAAATGTACATAAAGATGAATACGAGAGAAGGAAAACCGCACAAAAAAAGCAACGTTCGCTCATATGGGGTCGGAGGTCGCTCTGAGCTGGGCGGGCACTTAGATCAGGTCCAACAGGCTGGGCGAGCACTTAAAAGGCACAAGATGAGCTCGTCAAGATACGTCCAAACGTCCTACATTCAGCCCACTCACGCCCCCTCACCCCAAACACATGTTCAATTCAACTTTACGTGCTTCCCCCTGCTCCTCCTCCTCCTCCTCCCTGGTTTTTTACTTCCCAGCTAACATCTTCTTCGCCCTCCCCAGTGTTTTTTTTCCTTTCTGTTTGCTTTTTTGCGGCCAGGCCACAAAACGGCCTTTCGGTCAGATACTTACAATGTACCACTAAATATTTGCCAGGCCAGCCATAAATGGAGCCCCGGACGAAGACGACTAATTGAATTAAATTTGAAACTTTGTTGCCCGAACGGCTGAAGATTGTCATAAGTGGTTCACGATGGGCCAACGGGCGGACGAGCATGCGAAACTATTTGACTATTTGTATGAAAATTTGTCAATGGCCACGCCAGGGCGACTGGCACAACTTTGACCCGAGCTGAAAGAAACTTGCACAAAGGAACTGAAAACTAAGTCGACTTAAAAGCCAGTCGACTATCGACCAGACCAAATATGGACCCTCTCATGCGAGGGCTGACCTAATCCTACTTAATTGTCTCACGCCCTTTGAATGGCTAGAGGGTGGCTATGTGGAAATGTGGGAGTGGCAGACTACATATATATATATTCTGGATCAGGATCAGGACTCGTTCTATATCAAATTGATTTCATCTTCAATCTATGTTTCTATAAGTGGATCTAGAGCTGGAATAGAGCTGCCGGGAATATCAGCTAGACTCCGAGTATCTGTTAGTCGGGCACACCCCAGTGAGCAGCTTGACTTGCTGACTATCTATGCCTCAACGAACTGATCATATCAGTTAAGATCGGTTTATATATGGAACATAGGCATAATTATGCCCGAACCAACAGTTCTGAACTCCTTTCACAAACCAGGCTAGATATAAGTACATAGCTCATACGTCAAGTCAAACATTGTTCAAAACCTATATACTCTTTCCACTTTAGGAACGAGTATATATACTTCTTCACTTTACCCCACTAGTATGCAAAGCTCTCTTCACTTTCAATATAACAAACTTAACTGTTTTTTAACTTTCCCCTTTTGTATAGAACCTCTCTATGCGCTTCTCATAAAGCAGCAAACGCATTTAAAACTTTAATTATTTAAGAGAAAAAACGTTTTCGCTCTCAATTTGTCTTTCGCGATTTCTCGTTCTCTATTTGAGCACTATGTATACCTAGAGCTAAGTTCTATTTGCTGTGCCAATATTTGCCGTCGCATTTTCAGCTCTCGTTTTTTCTTTATTTTTGGGTTTCACTATTCGATTCCGCTGGGTTAGACGTGGCTGGCGGAGCGAGAGAGAGTGAGAGGAAAAGCGATAAAGCAAACAAACAAATCCAATTCAATTTGAGGGCAATTTCAATTATTAATACTTCAATGTTAACCAAGCAACATTTCCAATTTGCTGCATTCCAAAACTTCCCAATGCCACGCCCACAGCCCCCAATGCCGCCGTGCAGAGTCCAGCTTCTATTATGCCAATCGTATTACATTAACATTCAATTCAAGTAGCGAGCCTTTGATTGTGTACAATTTATAAAAAAAGGGAGGAAGAAGAAGAAGAGCAGAGAGGGAGAAGAATAAGAAAAGCGCCAAGAACAACAATGACAAGTAGAGTAAGTAGTGTGTTGGGTATGACGGGCGGCGCAATACCCTGACCAATGGTTGACTCGAGTTGCAGTCAAACAGCGTGACAGCTCCTCCATATACCCCCTTCGCAGCCAGTACAGGGTATAATAATTACAATAGATATTGTTGCGAGCCAGCAAATCCCCCCATTGCCAGAGTATTCAAATGTGGCCAAAGGAAACGAGGCATAACAAATGTCAGGCCCGATATCATTTGTCGCATCGCCAGCCCCGTCCGCATTCCCACACAGATCCCAACGGTATCGAGGCTGTGCCAGCAGCGAGTTGACAGTTTGTCTGTTTGCCATTCGCTCAGTTGCTCCATCTGTCATCGAATTGTGCCTCTCCCTCTCTCTCTCTCTCTCACACTCCATGAGCTTTTGCTTTCTGCTTGATTTGCCTGTCGCAGTTGCGCTTATCTGAAACAAAAGGCAACCGAAATGTAAAATAAATGTAAAATGCTGTGGGCGGGGCCCGCTGAATTTATTGTGAAAGTATACGCGAAGCCGCAGCCAAGACATAGACAAACAGCTCAAGACAATTGCGGGGCACTCGACGGCGCTGCTAGCTGCCGCTGTGGTTGCGCCAACATTGTTTCGTCGCCGGACTCGCCCACGATTTATGTTTCAAACAAAAGATGCTCTCAAAATGCCAGCGCGCTGCCGTCGACAGCGGCGATTGTTGTACGTGACTAACGTCGCCTTTTGACACGCCTCACAGGGCCTCCCCCCCCCCCTCGCCGCGCCCTCGCCCCTTAGCCAGCTCCTTGGCGTATGCAAAGCGCATTTTTGTAATTTATTTCATTTTAATTTGAATTTATTCGCCCGAAGCAACGCGAATTTTTTCTCAGTGAAACTAAGCGAACGCCCCAGTTAAATAAACTTGTCTACAATTGACCTTCGCGTAGGTGTGTGCCTGCGTGTGTGTGTGTGTGTGCACGCCATGTGGCAAGGCACTTCAAGGCATTGAAATTTATGCAGCATACATTTGGGCGCCCACGAGCCTTGGCTGCCCGCAGCAATGCCCGCATGTGGCAGACGGATGTAATCGACTGCATAATACGCGTCCACACTTCAGCCCTCGCCCGACTCCACAGAACATACATATTTTAAAAGAAATTCTTCGCTTACATAAAGCATATGCTAGGTCTCAACAACAGTTTATTTACTCACACGAAAGCTTCAAACGAGAGGAGCAATGAAAAGTCAGTTTAAATTAAGATGGATTACACATGGCCAGCAAAGAGGCGAGTGTCAGATATTTATGGGGCACATGTAAAGCAAATGCGATTCTTGTGTTGGGCTGAGCAGACGAGCGGGCGGGTGCGACGAGCGAAGCCTGATTAGAAGATACCCATTGAATAGAGTTAAGCAGAATTTGAGTGCGAAATGTAATGGGAATGGGGAGCGCTACCTGTGTGCAGGCCAAATGAGAATGTCAGAGAAGTTTAATCACACTCAAAATGGGGAAGGAACACCTTTCCGCCTTTCTCTCTGTCTATCACGCGCTCTGATTTGCTGTTTCTCTCTTTCTCAGAGTCTTGCTCTTGGTCTATTGTACTCTGTCTCTCCGTAGAGGGAGTTATAGAGAGACTTTCTCTGTCTGTCTGTACTTCTCTCTGACTATCTCTCTATTTCTCACCCTCTGACTTTCGCACTTTTTCTGTGCCTCCCTTTCATCGGCTCTCTCTCTCTCTCTCTCTCACTGATTCTCTTACTGTCTCATTTTGAATTTGACGCTCTCTCTCTCTCTCTCTCTCTCTCTGTTATGCATTTCCCACCCGTCTCTCACTCTCATTCTCTCATTTTCTCTCTATCTCTTTCTCTTGCTTCCTCTCTCTCTCTCTGTCCCTCTCTCTGTCTCTCTCTCTTCTCTCTCTTCTTTGCATATATATTCACTCTCTCTCTTTACCCTCCTCTCTCTCTCTCTCTCTCTCTCTCTCTCTCTCTCTCTCTCTCTCTCTCTCTCTCTCTCTCTATCTCTATCTTTGCATATATATCTCACTCTATTTCTCTTTACCCTACTTCTCTCTCTCTCTCTCTCTCTCTCTCTCTCTCTCTCTCTCTAAATTTCTCTCCCTCTCCCTATCTCTCTCTCTCTCTTTCTATCTTCCAATATCTCTCTCTATCTTTATACATATATCTCTCTCTATCTCTCGTTTTCTTACTCCTCCCTATCTCTGCCTCCCCTCCTCTCGCTCCCCCTATCTCTCTGTATCACTTTGACAGCCTTCATCGATTCATCTAACGAGTTTCACAAACAATTTTATGCACCACAGCAGTCAAAGCAGCTTTATCCCACGTGCACAAACCACAATGCTATTATCGCCCCCATCTCAGGCACTTTCAAAGCATCAACTGCATGAAACGAAGTATTTTTATGGAGCAAAGGAAAATGTCAGCAGTTGCCCGAGAAACTGCTGTCCGAACCGCAGCAAGCAATAACTTGTGCCACATGCCAAACGCAGCACAACAATAGAATTGCCAGCAAAGCAGTTGAAGTATCTCTCTGGAAGTATCTCTCAGCAGAGAGAATGAGGTGCAAAGGCATTGCAGATGCTTCTCTCAAATGCTGTTGAGTTGGAAAATATTTTGAGTATTTCCTTGAGTCATTGAATTGTCTTTAATGAGGCCGCGCAACGCCGGGCAATTTCCAGTGCTCGCACGTACGCAGAAATCTAGAAAAATGGGAAACAAGTCACAGCTGCTGGGAGCGCGAAAGCTGTACAAACTGCGCTGATAATAAAAACAATTTCGAAGTTTTCGCCAACTTAGGCCAGAGCTGCATGGCCACGCCCACGTGCTCAGATAGCGCCCTAGCCGCAGGCGTTGCGCTAAGTAAAACTTGGGCTGACGCTGACTAACCCGCAGCTCCCACGAGCTGCAGTTGCAGCTGCGGCTGATTGGCTTTGGGCAGCCACCTTCAAAGTTGCTCCGCCAGATCGAAAATGATTGCCGAACCTTGCTGGGCGCAAGTGCAACTCAATCAGCCAAAAAGTCCGCCCAAGGACTGTGCCAGGCATTTAATTGCGAGCAGCGGCCCACTTGTTCAACAACTCAGCTGAGCTGAGTAACTTAATGCGAGCGGAACACTGGAGCTGGCCACAATTGGGCAGCTCCCAAAAGCGCGATAAAAGCGGCAAAGCGCGTAAATTTCGCGAAACAAACAAAAGTGGAGGAAGGCAGGAGACAGGAGCCAGAGACTGGGAGTGGGAGTGGAAGATTGGGCAGCAACAAAGCGAAATTTATTTTAACGAGCCAAAACTTTTGTTGGTGTTTGGCCAAAAACAGTGCGACCATAAAAGTCCCTAAATGCCACTTTGGCTGCCGCAGTCGCTGCCAGACTAATTCCATGTACGGCAGCCAGCCAAAGCGATCTGCCACATTTGTGCGTCTGTCAATCCACACACACACACTCGAAGACATACGCGTTGGCCGTCAATTCTGCTTAGCTAATCTCTGGCCGCGCACACGTAACCAAGAGCCAGCTCCAGCGCCCCCAAGTCCGGGCTGCTGGCTTACATAAAAGCCAGCAGCAAATATAAAATGAAGCAAATCCGCTTTAGCTGAAACTGCTGCTGCTGCCCAGCCAAACGGCAAAGATCTAGCAGCCAGCAGCAAAAGGCAAAAATTAAAAAATAAAAAAAAAACAGGAGCAGCAGAGGGCATCACAGCTGGCGCCCACTGTAGTCCAGTTGCAGGCTTAAAGCATATTTATTGTAATTTTTACAGCACTAACGCGACGGCCCTTTACATTTTTGCACACTCAGCTGACCTCGCACACACACACATGCCTTGGCTATTAATTAAAATGTCAAAGCAAACCGCGTGCAACGCGTCGTATGCGCAACGTGCGCCATTGCATTGGCCAGAGAGTGGCATAGCAAGAAAAAACTAATCTGCATTTCCTGCCATACATTGAGTGCTGCCCTCTCTCCCTCCCCCTCTCTCTCCCTCTCTCTAACGGCATTAGTATGCGTCTGACTTGCTTCCATTTCCTTTTTGCGTACAAATGTTTAAGCCAAGTTAAAACAGTTCGCAAAACTCGACTAGATTCAGCCAGTTCCAGCCGAAACATAGAGATACGCATTTACATACATATTCCCAGTGTTAATTTACTGCTCAGCTCTGTGTGAATGGCCATAATCACATTCACGATTATTTTATTGGCAGCGAGGCGACAGCGACAGAGAGGAAATCGAAAACGAAATCCTGCAGACCGGGGCGCGGCTATGTAAATCGAAGCAAGAAATTGAGTTTGAATAAAGTCAAATGAGATTGCCACTAAAATGTAATAGAAAGCGCACAGGCGCCCATCAAGGCTTGTGCAGTGATTGAGAATTGCATAGAAGGGCGGAATTGACAAAAAAGAAGAATGCTTAAAAAAGTGTATGGATTAATAATAATAATAATAATAATAATAATAATAATAATAATAAATAATAAATAATAAATAATAAATAATAAATAATAAATAATAAATAATAAATAATAAATAATAAATAATAAATAATAAATAATAAATAATAAATAATAAATAATAAATAATAAATAATAAATAATAAATAATAAATAATAAATAATAAAAATAATAAATAATAAATAATAAATAATAAATAATAAATAATAAATAATAAATAATAAATAATAAATAATAAATAATAAATAATAAATAATAAATAATAAATAATAAATAATAAATAATAAATAATAAATAATAAATAATAAATAATAAATAATAAATAATAAAATAATAAATAATAAATAATAAATAATAAATAATAAATAATAAATAATAATAAATAATAATTAATAAATAATAATAATAATGAGTTGAGAAATACATTTAAAAATCCTACATTGATTCATGAGAATCACATAGAAAGGCGATCACTCGCTTTCTGTTATATATTAGATATTTAATATGAGAACAGAGAGAGAGAAGCGGTACTCTCATTTGGTACTACACATTACATGAAGTGTGCTCCTACACTACTCAATGTCCCAATATTTGTCAGATTATGAAGCAATCATCACATCAACACATCCACTCCACTGTTTGCTCTTAATGCGCCGAGTCACACATTGTAACCGAAACTAATTCAGTTGTTCGCTCTGTCTGTGTGCGGGGTCTATGTCAATAGTCACATAATCAAGCGACACTTTAGCCCCACTCGAAACTCAATTGTTGGTGGGCAACGATGCACTTGCAGTGGGCAAGCGGCAACTAAACCTCTAAACTGTATCATGATATGCGAAACCCTTCAGTGAGAGCATTAAACAATTCTCAGCTGCAAGCGAGAGGCTGCTGCCGGCACCAACCACACCCAGTCCAGCAGCAGGCCAAATGGCTGTCTGTCTAATATGTGTGTGTGTGTGAATGTCACACACACACACACACACACACACACACGAGGACAACAATGTGATTAAAATGCAATTTGCTGCCATTTACTTGGGGCATGCGTAAGAATTGTTGAAAGCCAGCGACAGCAACTGAACTTAAACTCATGTGGCTATGTGTGAGTGTATCTGTATGTGTGTGTGTGTGTGTGAGTGTGTGCGCGCTATGTGGTACCAGAGATGCGCGCTTAATCGTGATACGAACAGAAACGATGCCATTGTAATAACAAATAATGTCATGTGGCAACGACAATGCCACTGGGCTAATGGACCCTTGACTTGCCTGCAGCCTGGCCTGAACATGCGCACATAAGCTAAGTTAAACTTAAATAAGCTCAGCCTAACCAAGCCAATCGAGTCCTCTAAGCTTGATTAAGATGTAGTCTAATATGGATTATGATAGACTATGGATTCTGATAGACTGATTAGCTTTTAGTTGACATATTCAAAAAAATATAATAATAAAATAATATAAAATAAAAATATATATAATATAATCTATAATCTAGTCAGCATTTCCATATATAGGGTATATATATATAATAGCCAAATTCTGCCATCTCTAGGTCGCCACAAATTTGCCACTGCAACGAAGTGTTAAGCTCCAGCTGTGCGGACAAGTGTGTGTGTGTGTTGGTGTGTGTGTTGCACACATACTTGCATGACATTCATTTCCGCTTTAAGATGGAAAATAATAATAAAATTTTATTATGCACTTAGCAGTTGCTCGACGCACTGCTGCCACGTCTTCTTCTTTTTTTGGGACATGTCCCCGCCCTCTGGGGCACACACATTGCAAATATGCTAAAAACTCACGCCTCAGAACGTAGCATGATGTCAGCGGCGTGTCAGCTGTAATTTATGGCGGCGGCGGCACATCATGAAGAGAATCTGCAACACTCGACGCGACTGCACACACACGCTGCTAATCTAGCTGGCTACAAGATTAAGATCTGCCCTCGGGCTCAGTGACATGGCATTCAAATTACTCGTAAATATCCAGTAACGAGCTTTGCAACTGGCAGAGCTCGAATATCGCTCGCTGCCAGTGCTGTCTGCTGTCCCATGATTGATGATGAATGATTGATGCCATACGCTAGCTCCCTCAGCTCACCCCATGCAACGACCAGGCAGCAAACTGCATGCCATGGAGCAAAATGCGTTAAAGTGCCAACAGATTTTCACAGATTTTTCAGAGCTCTCAAATTGCTCAACCTGCATCTTAGAGTGGCATGCGTGTGTGTGTGTGTGTGTGTGTGTGTGTGTGTGTCTCTGCATGTCTCCCTACATGTTCTGTCATGTGATGCTTCGTTAGGCTGACAGCTTTTCGTTTCACACTGTAATCTTTAGCTAGCTAGCAGCTTGCAAGTCATACCTTAACATAGATATATATAGAAATATATATATATATATATAGTATAGCTATATATATATACAGCTACATATAGATACTTCGTATAGATGCTAGCCAAGTTGTCTTTATTTGCCTGCTAATTGCTATTGACAGCATTTTCAATTTAACATGCATGTTAGTTAAAAGTCAATTTATTAGACTTGACGTGCTTCACACTCGCTTTAAAGTCGCATTAATTAGTTTCTTAATAATATTACTGAATACTTCAAGGAAATTGGCAGTTTTAGTGTATGCTTCATAAGCTCTTAGACAATCGACCCCAATTATGCTTCTAGTTCAAATAGATCTTTGAGATCTTAAGATAGTTGTAGTCGCTATGATAATGAAATACTCTTTAACTTTCCTTCATTTCCTCTCGATCGATTTCTATCGATTTTTATCGATAACTCTCATAGACTGCATCATGCACTATCATTCCACTCTTCCCTTATATGTTTTCTTGACTTCTTCTACTTCTTAAATGACATTCAAGTCTTCCTTCCATCCATCCGTCCATCTGTCCCATCTTCAAGCTCAACCGAATCTAATTAGAGTCCCGCTATTTCAAGGTCCTGCGTCCTGTGGCCACCCCAGCCATGCCAGCTTGGCAGCTCCATTAGCACGTTAGCGTAGATTTTATCCCTGAGCTCGCTCAATGCTATTCCTAATTTATTACAAAAATCCTTTAAGTTCTCTTGATTATAATTTATATGTGGCAGTTTATTCGATGTGACGACAAAAACTTTTACCACAATTTTCATGCTGTGCGCAAAGTTTGCGCTGAAACAGTTGCGAAGTGACAATCTACATATTCTCCAGATACATATAGAGTATATATATATATATATATATATATATATATATATGTATATACATAGTCAAATGCTGTAGCAAACTATTTGCTTAAGAAGTTGAACTTGCTCGCTTGATAATCCACTTAATTTCTCTTGAGCCAAACTAAATTTTACTTTTCATTTCATGCTAAGCAGGTGCAACTTGAAATTTTACACCTGTGGGTGTACGTGTGTGGGTGGGATGTGTGGATGTGTGTTAGTATGTGCGCTGGAATGGAAACCGTTATTGCAACTGACGCATGGAATATCTAAAATGGAAGCGCTTAGCTGCGGCTTTTGCCATATGCAAGTTTGTCCCCGCACAGTGGGGAAAAATGAGTTTTTCTTTGATAAATATTATGATGTGGGTGCGTGTGTGTGTGTGTGTGGGATTGTGCCAGCAAAGTGTTTAAGGTGTGTTTATATAGATAGATACTTGAGAGCTCAACTAGGCTTATCGTTAGGCAGCTCAAGAGTTAAGAGTTAAGAGTTAAGAGTTAAGAGTTAAGAGTTAAGAGTTAAGAGTTAAGAGTTAAGAGTTAAGAGTTAAGAGTTAAGAGTTAAGAGTTAAGAGTTAAGAGTTAAGAGTTAAGAGTTAAGAGTTAAGAGTTAAGAGTTAAGAGTTAAGAGTTAAGAGTTAAGAGTTAAGAGTTAAGAGTTAAGAGTTAAGAGTTAAGAGTTAAGAGTTAAGAGTTAAGAGTTAAGAGTTAAGAGTTAAGAGTTAAGAGTTAAGAGTTAAGAGTTAAGAGTTAAGAGTTAAGAGTTAAGAGTTAAGAGTTAAGAGTTAAGAGTTAAGAGTTAAGAGTTAAGAGTTAAGAGTTAAGAGTTAAGAGTTAAGAGTTAAGAGTTAAGAGTTAAGAGTTAAGAGTTAAGAGTTAAGAGTTAAGAGTTAAGAGTTAAGAGTTAAGAGTTAAGAGTTAAGAGTTAAGAGTTAAGAGTTAAGAGTTAAGAGTTAAGAGTTAAGAGTTAAGAGTTAAGAGTTAAGAGTTAAGAGTTAAGAGTTAAGAGTTAAGAGTTAAGAGTTAATGAGTTATGAGTTATGAGTTATGAGTTATGAGTTATGAGCTATGAGTTATGAGCTATGAGTTAAGAGTTAATGAGTTATGAGTTATGAGTTATGAGTTAAGAGTTAAGAGGTATGATATGAGTCATGAGTTATGAGTCACATCTTGAATTCCATATAGATCAGGTAATCAATTGCATAATTGAAAAGTTGAGTGACGGCAGTTGCGGGCACTTTAGATAGCATTTGAAATGAAATGAATCCAGAATGAGAGATATCGAATAACAGTTGACACTTTCAAAGGGCACACACACACAGACGCAATTGAATTGATGCCGCAATTGAGCTAATTGAAGTGTGGAGCCGTGTGGCAAGTTCTAATTGAAAGCGCTGCCAGCCTCTCTAAATGAGACGTCGCTCAGGAATTTTTCTTTTGTGGCCTGCGTTTTACATACATATTTAATGCGGCGCAATGATATGAGAAATTGTCTCTAATGTCAAAGGCAGTCAATGACAGAGGGAGAGAGTGAGAGTGAGAGTGAGAGGGGGAGAGGGAGAGTGAGTGAGTCGAGTCAATTGCAGCGCAAGTCAATATTTGAGCTAAGCCGTGTGAGCCGAGCGGGTGTTGGTGCTGGTGTTGAGGCGAGCGTCTTCATTGCATTTTGCAGACGTGCCTTTGGCAAACACTTCAGCGGCTCTTGTCATGAAAGCAAACGCAATGAAGTGCGCTCCAGAGCTTAAATGCAAACAGAGACGTTCGAGAGACAGCCAGAGAGCCGATGTCGCTAGGAAGTCAGCCACCTGCTGGCCCCAGCCTCAGCCCAGGCACAGGCACAGGCACTCGGACGGGCGCCAATGTCAAGTGGCAGTTGGCCCGTGGAGGCGCCAACGAGGCGCTTTAAATCGAATCAAATTCTGTGCGAAGCTCAGATTCCAGGTCAGCTCTGGCTCCAGCTACTCCTACTACATATATATATGTTCCATATATATATTTTGATTCAATTATTGGCATTCACTCCGTCTGCCATTAGACATTTGCCAGAGCAACACAATCGGCAGCGATTGGGGCCATATGACATATGATGTGCACAGCTAATTGAGCACTCGATAAGCAACTAAAGCAATTTATATGCAACTTGTTGAGAAATCATCGGCATCCCAAATCATCATCATCATCATCTGCTCAATTGGGCGGCAACTCTCGATGCGATTTAGATCCTTTAACTCTCAGAGCTAAAAATAAATTTGGTAATCGAGCCGGACATTAGTTGGTGTTGTATAAAGCAAATATATCATTTTTCAGTTTTATATTAGCGTTTACTCTGCTTCGAGATGTGAATTGAGCATATTGGTTTGTCTTGATAGGCCTGTCCGTGTGACCCTCTGGCTAGCCTCCTCCTGCGCATCATCATCTGCAAGAGTATATATTAATGGGAGTTCGAGCAAATGCTTATCCAACCCACCACCCACCTCACACTGCCCACGTCACACATATTTTAGTTTTATTTATTTTGTTGTTCATAATTTTGCTCTCGGCCCCTTGCACGATGCGTGGCAACAATGGGAATGACAAACACTTTTTATACAATTTAGCAATTTACCAAGCCATTAACAATTTATCCAAGCAGCTGGCTTAAAACTTTTCTGCTTAACGGCAACTTTTTGCCAACGTCAGCAATTTGAAGCCGAAAAATAAATCGTTAACATAAATCAAAACACTTTCCGAGTCTTTTGCCGTCTGCTTTTATCTTTTGTGTCAAGCCATTACAAATGCACTTTGACTCTGCCTGCGGCTGCTGCTGCTGCTGCTCTGCCTCTGCCTCCACTGCTTTTCTCTCTCTTTTTCTGGCCTTGCTGCATGCCACACATTAAGTCAGCTGCCATTGCCGTCGATACCCTGCTTATAGACTGCTTATGGCGGTGTATTAGTCCATCACTCAACTGCTGCTGGCACTGCGCAGGGTATCTCATAGTCAGTCAGCACTCCTTCCAGGTTGCTCCTTCCCAGTCGCTTGTTATCTTTGCTTCGTCCTGCCCCAAATCAATGCCAAATCACGGCGCTCAGCACACGCGCCAAACTGTGTACAAAATGCGAAGCAGAATGAAGCTACAATAGACACACACACACACACACGCACACTCACACACACACACAGACAAATGTATATATTACATGGCCCATAGTCACGCCTCGACATTATGTATCGCATAAGGACATGGCATTTGATAAACATTATTGTACATGTCCGACAATTTTTCAACAATCGCTCGAGCGTGCCGGCATTTGATTGATCCGATGGCCATCAGGCGCAGTGAGGCGTTGGTGGCTCGGTGGTTCGACTAACAAACGGTTAGCGGTATAAATGACAAAGCATTACGTACTTGGCAGCTGCGGCAGCGTCGAGTGATTGATTCTGTTGCCAAAGTAACCGACAGCAACCGTTGCCCAGCGGCGGGCGTGGCCGCGATTGAAACGCACTGAGTGGCAAGCCAGCTGAGCGTTCGCTTCGCGTTTAATTGCACTTGAGTAAAATGGGAAAAAAACTCGAATCCCTCCGAGCGTAAACGTGCTCCATTCATTGGCCAAAGAAAAGGCCCCAAACACAAACACAAACAAAGGAGGAAAACATCCACCAACTATACAAACTTGATCACACTCAATGCATTCGCTGTCGCTGCAATTGCTTCAATTGCATATAAATTGAATGCGTGCATACCCTATCCGCAGTTGAGGTAGCTTAGCTGTGGGAAGTTCATTGAAAAATATTTTATATTTATATTTTATATTTTATATTTTATATTTTATATTTTATATTTTATATTTTATATTTTATATTTTATATTTTATATTTTATATTTTATATTTTATATTTTATATTTTATATTTTATATTTTATATTTTATATTTTATATTTTATATTTTATATTTTATATTTTATATTTTATATTTTATATTTTATATTTTATATTTTATATTTTATATTTTATATTTTATATTTTATATTTTATATTTTATATTTTATATTTTATATTTTATATTTTATATTTTATATTTTATATTTTATATTTTATATTTTATATTTTATATTTTATATTTTATATTTTATATTTTATATTTTATATTTTATATTTTATATTTTATATTTTATATTTTATATTTTATATTTTATATTTTATATTTTATATTTTATATTTTATATTTTATATTTTATATTTTATATTTTATATTTTATATTTTATATTTTATATTTTATATTTTATATTTTATATATTATATATTTTATATTTTATATTTTATATTTTATATTTTATATTTTATATTTTATACTTTATATTTTATATTTTATATTTTATATTTTATATATTATATATTTTATATTTTATATTTTATATTTTATATTTTATATTTTATATTTTATATTTTATATTTTATATTTTATATTTTATATTTTATATTTTATATTTTATATTTTAGTATATTAGTAAGTCGTCTAATGAACTCTACGACTTTTTATTGCTTTCCTTTAATTATTGACACTTATAAACATACCCTGTAAAAATTAAATCTTCAAAAGCGGGCATATTTCACTGGGCACCGAGTGTGTCGGGCAGACACTTCCCGTTTCTTGCCCAAATAGATATCAGATGTAAACTCGAATGATAGCTAGGCTACTATAATAACTCGCCTTAGCCATAACTCTTTGTGAGTCATTTACAGGGTATCTTGTTGTGCTCTATCAATTGAGGCTCGCCTGTTTGTTTGTATCATGCACGGCTGCTCTTTTCAATTACTTTCACATTTAATATAACCAAATTGATGCTGGCCACGCCCCCGCCTCCGCCCGAGCCCCATCCCTTGACAAATGGGCGACACGTGCCACAAAGAGACGCGGCAGCAGCAGCAGCAGAACTATATACGTATTTAAGTAGAAGCAATCGTATTTGCATATGTGGAAACAAAAATTCGCTACACGTTTGCATAAAAACTGGCAAAACCAATTTATTATAGAGATTTCCATAAAAATTTGACAGATCCGCCACAACAACAACAACAACAACATCAAAAGCATCCTGCTCTAAATGCTTAGCCCATTCCACGTCTGGCCATGGCTTTACTTCCGGCCAGCGTGTGTCCAGCAGCTCCTGTGGCTGTTGCTTCTCCTCCTTCCTCATCTCCTTCTCCTCCTTCTTCTTCTCTCTTTTGTGGTATTTCATGTGCGTGACCGAATCGAATGGAGCCCAGTCCAGCCTGGCCGTTATCACGTCGTTGGCATGCCGAATTGATTAAGCTGTCCACATGTCAAAATGATCGCATCTCCATCCATTCATCCATCCATCCATCCATAAATTTACTTCTCAATCTATCTGTCTGGCTGAACGTTTATTTGCCTGTCTGCATTTGTCTGCGCCACTCAAAAGTTCCTGTAAGCATTGCATGAGCTTCGCATGCATATGGAAATCTCATATGGAACTCGGATTATAATAATCTCAATCCTATGAAGTGGATTGAACTATCGCAGCTAAGCTTCAAGTTGATGGACTCTGCTCTGTTGGCCTCTCTGAGTCTTCTCCTCAGAGGTTCTCTCCTGGTCTAGCAGATCTTCAGTCTGACTGCTTGGCTGAGCAGCTACGTTCTCATGGCATTGTTTGATCACTCCAAAGACTTATCTTATATATATCATCACAGGCCAGCTCATGCCTAGACAAACTCTCTCTTATTTATTGCAAAATTGCAAAAGAAATCCAAAGAAAAGCAAAGAAAAGTTCTATTCGACCATAAAAATTGTCGAAGTTCATAAAGTTGAATCGTAAATAGAGGAGCTTAGAGGCATTTGGCTGCCCTCCTTATTGATTCGCATTTTTGAGGCACATTTCGTATTCAGGGTGCGAAGCGCACATTAGGCGGCCCGGCGATTGCCATTAGCACGCACTCAGCTCGACTCAAATGCATTATCTGTCTCTGTATGTGTGTGTGTAATAATATATGTAGATGTATATGTAAATATGGAAGTTTCTCGTCGAGCACTCCATTTGCATGGGCCATCGCTGTTCGGGAATAAATTTATTATTATCAAATGAAAGGGCAAAGATGTGGCCGCTGCTGGGCCAGCCCCGCTTCGGCATGGCCTACATTTTGCGGCTGGATCAAATAGCGCCAGCCAGGCGTCGGCCCCATGCGTGAGGGGCGCAATTAAGTGTGCGCCACGCCCTACGCCATGCGACACTGTCGATCGTAAAAAGCCCCATAATGGCCAGCCATGTGATGCGCATCAAATCAGAGCCAGACGCCTCCTTATATATGTTCCGAATGTAACTATGTAGATGTGAGCATATGCTTGAGTGTCTGTGTGTGGGCGTGAGAGTGTGCGTTGCCGTTACGCCCACTCGTAAGGGGTAGCTCCACATACATTATAAAATATGTAAGCTGTATGCCTAAACCGCTCTAAGTGTAAGTTCCCATTGATTTTTTACAAGTATAAATATATATAAACTTATACAGCATATAACGGTATATATATACATGCCAGAGCTTGAGCAATAATATTTTGATAACTGAAAAAATATTCTTTCATACATTTCTTTGGGGACTGCAGCTCTTAGCAGCTTGCTCCAAGCGCAGCTTCCATTAGCTGCGCTCGCCTTGACAGCCATCAGCTGCAATTTGGCTGAGAACTTCTGCTTATGTCCTGTAAACGTTGACAAAGCGGTGTAAGCAAGGCTTTACTAGCCAATATGTGACAGGGCAACGAAGTGTTGAATATGATTTCAGGTATATGAGTAGTATCAAGTAGTATCAGTAGTATCAAGCGCATCTAGAAAGGCACGAGAGGCATGAATACCATGAACAACAGCAACTTCATCAGATTTACATGTGTTTTGGTCTTACTGCTGGAATATGCAGGTATTTATACTCTAGGGTATCTGCTAGTCGATCTGTCTGTCTTCTAACTCATATTATTACGCATTTTCTACTGCATATCTTGTGCATTACATTCTCTAGTTTTATCAAAATGGAAAATTGTGGACTAATTTATTACAGGGTATCTGCTGGTCGATCTGTCTGTCTTCTAACTCATATTATTACGCATTTTCTACTGCATATCTTGTGCATCACATTCTCTAGTTTTATCAAAATGGAAAATTGTGGACTAATTTATTACAGGGTATCTGCTGGTCGATCTTCACTTATTTTCTTCTAACCTTCTATTTTTGTGCATTACTTTTGCCATTGCTTTCGGCATGTATAATGGCTGCATATTCAAATATTTCTGCTAGGGTATCTGCTAGTCCATCATTGCATGCTAATCACTATTATTAGTGATCGCTGACTTCTTCTGCATTCATTACTCTCCAGATTTATCTCTCTCAATTGCTTGTATATCATGCCATAGGGTATCTGCTAGTCAGTCCTCTCTACTACGTAGCATGCTTGTTGCCTTTGTCGCAATTATTCATTACTTTCTCAATTTGTGCATTAACTTTCTCCATTGCTGTCGCCTGTCAACTGTGGGCCCCGCCGACTCGCGCGCCCTTTAAATAGCCAGCGAAATGGATTTAGTTGAAATATGTTTTCCTTTGTCTTTTAATCAGTTTTCCCTTCGCTCGCTCTGGCCTGGACCAAAACATAACATAGACATTTCCCAGCTGCCCAACAGCCCTGTTTGGCCTAATTTATGGCTTAGCCTCATGCCATTTATGAAGTTTCTTTTACCGTTTGCTCTGCGCCACTTTACCTCGCTCCCCAGCCCCAGCCCCAGCCCCCCCTCCCCCCACTTTATGGTCTTTTTTTGCGCCTTTGCCTCCGCCTCAGCCTGGGTCGCTTTAATTTCATTTCCATGCACTCGCCTGTCGAGACGCATAAAGTCAAATAGTTTATTGCATACTTTGGGGGATGTCTGGCATAGGGCAAGTGCCCCACTGCTGCTCCCCAGTTAGCTGCTGCTCATTTGCGATGCTATTTGTCCATAGTTTGTCCTCTGGTGCCCCCACAGCGCCAGTTCGAGCCTTTGGCATTCTCTATTGAAAGTGCAGTCAAAGTGTCCTTTGTAGCCAGCGCAAATATCAGCTTCAATGCATAACTGCAGGCTCTCTCCCCCTCTCTCTCTCTCTCTCTCTCTCTCTCTCTCTCTCTGTCTCTCTCTGTCTTATGCACAGAACGTGCCACAGACGAGGCCAATTGCGCAGAGTGTTGGCTGCATTTAGCCAACTTGCCTTTAGCCTTAAAACGTTGCTGCTGTTGTTGTCCTTGCGAACTATGCCAAAAGAAACAAACAAACAAACAAGCAGCAAAGAGAGAAGGAGAGAAAGAGAGAGAGGCAGAGCGAGGGAGAGTAGAACTCATAATGTTTAAGAACGAAAACAGTTGAGATCATGAATCTATAGACTCTATGGCCTTAGAGATGTTCCACCCAAAACAAAAAGAGACAGGGAGAGAGGGAGAGGAAGAGAGAGAGATAGAGCGACTGCTGCTCGTGCTGTGGCAGAAATTGCAAAACATTTGGAAACGTGACAACGCCTTAAAATGTTTCGGGCCAAATGGCTGCAGCAGGTGCCGCTAGCTCCATTTCAAGTCTCGGCTTTACCCAGTTTTTGAGTTATTTCGAGTTGCTATAAAATAAAAAAAAAAAAATGCTGAAAATCACGCAACGCACAAATTCCGCTACAAATTGTTGTGCTAACCGTGGCCAACTCTCGCCTGCGCCGCTTGACAAAATAATTCAGAGCACGCAAATCATAGACTGCGCCGCTCAGCGCTACGAACCGACCGAAAAACGGCTTAGTTCCGGTACAGAAAGGTCTCCCAATTGGATTACGTAGTGATACGTACGGAATCCCAATTGGAGCCAGCCTCATAAGCGCCTCGAAAGGGCCTACAGCAATCTTTGTACGCGCAAATTAGATGAAAATAATCAACAAAATTTGCGAAACGAGCCAAATTAAAGAGCGCCGCGACGCATATAAATATGCCAGAGAAATGCTGTGATCTGGTAGATATAGTTACTAGTAGATATAGATATATGCTATATTTTAAATATATTTTTTATATATTTTCTAAACATATTATATATATATTTATATACGAGATCTCTTCAAAAACTATTGATTTAATAAAAAAAAAAAGTTTATTTATAAATATATATCTTATCAGCTTTACAACATACCTATCTGACAAATCTATGTATTTTGCGAAATAGTTCCTGCTTCAATCTATATGCCTTCAATAAGTTCGTCCTCTCATGGAGCACTGCTGCTTGGGCACTCTTTCTGTTATCGATAACAATCGATAACAATACCTAAAATAAATATTTTAAAATTCCAGAAAAATTCAGCATGTGCAGCCTAGACAAAGTTTTTATTATATATAAAGTTCATAACAAGAAGTCTTTAATTGGATTAGATAAAATCCGTTTTTAAGCAAATTAAGAGTTAGTTTCTTCGATCATATAAATATAAAAAATAAAAAATAAATAAATAAATACAAACTCTTCTGAATTTAGCTTAAAGCCGCGACGTTTCCTACTTCTAGCCAAAAAGAAAATATTTCAAAATAAATTAAGTAAACGTCGCCGCCACTAGCCCAGCACTCAAGTCAAGGCTTAGCGTGGCTATTTATAGGGACCTGGGCAGGTGCTGTGTGTGCGCAGGTGTTTGCATCACGTGCCGAGCTGAGTTTGCATAGTTTTTGCTTTATTTTTGTTTTTGTTTTTGTTTTTCTTCTTTTTTTGGCACACGCACAGGCAGAGTGCGGGCAGAGCTTAAGCAGTTGCCGCTGACATCATTGGCACAGCACTCAGCGCCTTGAGCTCTCTGCTTGATTTTGGTTATTGGCTAGTTTGCTGAAAGGGAACCGCCTAATGAGTCGAACAAACAGCTAATAAGTAGATACCAGCCCAGCCCGGCACAGCATAGCCCGACTCTGCTCATTGTTTCAATGTGGCCTCAACGGAAGAGCTGAGCACACAAACATCAAGCAGCTAACCGAGGACTGTGGCAATAAATCAAGCAGAACTAACTGCAACCACGTGGCGTATGCGCAATGCTGACACTTCTCTTTCCAAATGCAATTAGCGCGGCACGGCTCGCCTCAGCTCTCGGCTCACAGCTCGCAGCTCACAGCTCTCAGCTCTGAGCTTGTTTTTGTCAAACTTACGGCGCCGCACAGTGATTCAAAATGCGAGCATTAGCATGTGTGTGCACGACTGGCCTATACCCTGTAATTAACAGCAAATGCATATGTTCTAATTTACTTTCTGAGCTTATAAAACAGACTTAAAAATTAATTAAAAATAAATAAAATTAAAAAACTAATTTGTAAATATTGTTTACATAACAAAAAATAAACAAAAAATCAAATTCTTTAATTATAAAAAAATATGTGAAGCATAATTATTTATTTTATTACAAATAAATAAATATAAATATATATAAAAAAAAATAAAAATAAATATAAAGTAAAAAGCAAATAATTTTAAAATTTAAAGAAAGTATTTGAAAATAATAATTGAAATAGAAAAATAATAGAATATTTCTTATAATTTATATTTCCCATATAGCTTTTGTTAGCTACTTCTGATATGAATAATAAATATATTTGCTTTATTTCAAATTTTTAAAATATATAAATTATTTTGTTAAAAATTGCAAAAAAATTTACAAAATATAATAAGTATATATTTCTAAATTTAAAAAAATATTTATATATTAAATTTAAAAATTTTTTTTAGAATTAAAAATTTTTAAAAAGTTTTTTTATAATTAAACATAAATATCTGATTTTCAGTTGAAATTTTTTTTTGTATATATATATCTAATATATATGTTTGATATATTTTTCTTATTTATTGCATAGTTAAATTTGCCAAGTTAAATTTTGATTGTCCGCTTTTATGGCCTAGGTGAAATCTCGTCATGGCTAAAAGTAGACTTTTTATTTGCTTTCTTCATTTGATTTCATTTTATTTCGTTTCTGAGATTTTGATGGCATGCAGCAATGAGGGACGCGGCAGTTGGATTTGCTCCGATATCAACATATGGGCGAGTGTTTGAATGGTGCGGCGGACTGGCCCACTGTGGTTGCAGGGGCACACGTGTGGCCAGCCGAGCATTTGACAGGGCCGCGTCCTTGGCTGATGTCAGAGCCGCTTTTAGTGGCCACTAAATCAGTTGAGCCACAGAAATGTTTATGCAAACAGAACTGCCGCAAGGGACATACGCGGCGGCGACTGCGTCACATGCGATGATGGACAATGGCCGGGATGGCAGCGCTGATGCCGCTGATGACAAAATATTTGCTCTTTGCCACAAATGAAAATGGCTTTGTGGGTGCGACGGCGTGTGGGCGTGTGGGCGTGGCTGTGCATAACACTTTTTCATTATGCTCGAAGTTGGCCAAATTCCAAATATTCATTTATGCATTGCCGACAAAGCGCTGCAGGAATAAAAATGTTCCTGCTCATTAAATTTTATTGCAATGCTGCTTAGGGCTGGTTCTACTGCCACTCTGCGTGTGTGTCTGTGTGTGTGTGTAGCAATTAAGTTCAACCGCGTGTTAACAACAAACCGCAGTCTGTTCGCCTACTCCAAAGGGGTTGGCGAATGTTTTTTTGTCTCGCCATTGCCGAATCGACAGCTAAACATCATAATTATGTTGCTGATGATAATTAAGTTATTGTCGATGTTGTTGTTGTTGCAGCTGTCGCAAAATTAATTGCAATTCAGACGTTGTGGTCGCTCGTGTCGTAGCTGTTGAAACTAATTAACATCCGACGAGACATTGCCATAAGCCTCGCACCTAAAAACTAAGCACAAAGCCTAAATGCCAAGTCATTAAAAATTAATTAAACGCATAAACACATGCGTTAATTCACGCAAATATAGACTATGTAGTGTGTGTGTGTGTGTGTGTGTGTGTGTGTGTAGAGGGAACTAAGCACATGCTTTAGCTTCATAGCATTTGTCTGTCAATTAAAGCTGACAAACATTTTGCAACATATCAATTCAAAGACAATTGCCAATTTAAATCTGGCTTACACACACACACACACACACACACACACACGCACATTTATATCTCTCCATTGGGCATTCGCTTGAGCAAACAACATAGAAATGCACTCGAACAGCCAAATACTCCTCTTTGCATATGCCACATACACACATACATATATAAGTATGTATATAATATATGTAGCATATACGACATAAATATAAACATATTTTACATACATCAAGCCACGCCCTTTGACCCTATTTTCCAGCCAAGTGAGCTGTATTTCTTCAATGGAAAAAAGACCTATGAAAGTGGAAATGAAAATACATTTTCAGCAAATTTCCACAAATTCCGTCTCTGCTGACAGCCAATTCAGCCCATCAGCCAGCCATTTCATCAGTCAGGCAGCCAGTCAATCAGTCAATCATTTCAACTAACTGTACTCCACTTGCGACTCGCTGTAAGCCCATTAATTGTGGCCATTTGTTTGCCATTTATGTTTGCGGCCATGTGCACAGCCACAGAAAGCCGATTTAAATCAACATTTTCACTTCGGGCATTTGCAGGGTATTTGGGCTGAAAGCATAGAAAACGCCGCGCGCAGACGGAGTAAATCCTATTAAGAGCTCTCGCGGCAGCAAAGCGCATAAATTTTAAATCAAAACGTATTTCAGATGCTGAGCAATTAGACGGCGTTGCGCGGCCCAGGCAGAGCATATATGTATGTATGTATCATATATGTATGGTATATGTATATGTATCACATATATGTATCATATGTATGGCGAAATATTGTGTAATATCTGTGATTTCCTGGCATGGCTAGTTGGAGGCGTCATATATGCATATGACCATATACCGTATACACATATGACGCATATGACCATAACCATATATATAAGGAACTAATGAAGCTGAAGCTGATCTGTGATATCTGTGATTTCCTGCCATGGCTAGTTGGAGGCGTCATATATGCATATGAACATATACCATATACACATATGACGCATATGGCCAGAACCATATATATAAGGAACTAATGAAGCTGAAGCTACTGAAGAGGCCTCGGAGAGCGCGGGGAATACTAGTATATATTTATATGACATATGATGTCATATATATGAAGCAGACAAAAATTTATGCTGAGCTGCCAGTCACTTCAAAGATGGCAGCACTTTATATAGAATTCCTATCTTAGAAGAGCCCTTAGCACTCCTTTAGCTCTCAAGACAACTTCTCTCTATTGCCATAGACACCTTGCCAACTGTTTATCTTCGTGATATAGTCAGTTGGACTAGTCAGTAAAGATAATGCCGGACAGACCAACATAACTCTAACTGACCAGAAAGGGCATACGCTAGCGGCTGGCATATGATCATACGAGCTGAGCGCTCTTAAAATACCTTTGAGCAGCAGCGCGAAGGACTTGCATAAATTTAATTAACGAGATTCCATAAATATGCGCACTTGATGCATAATTAAATAGTTGAGAGATGTTTTATTTGCGCTGAATAAATAACAAATGCAATTAATTACTCGCCTGCAGTGAAGGAGCGAAACAATTACATAAAACTGAATGAATATGTGAACAAACCAAGTTTTAATCAGTTCGTTAGGCCGCGTAATCGAAAGCTGGAATCATAAGCCCATTATGGGGCAATTAAAGCCGCGTAATGCGCTGAAGAGCATTTAATCAGCAACAATAACAAATTAGCAATAAATATTAGTTACACTTGGGCGGCCGCAGCGGCATTTCAATGGAAGCCGTCGCCGAGGCGAAAATCTCTTCGGCACATTGCGTATACGCCGCGTGCTGTTTACTGCTATCGGCCATCAATTAATCAAGCTGTCAATTAGCTGATTGAAATCGGGGCCAACGCCCCTAATTAGCTATGCAGCCGTATGCCAAATAAAAGACAAAACATTAACATATTATTTGCGCGCAGCAGACAACAAAGCCCGGAGATGGGGGCATGTCACTGTTGTCATTGTTGTTGCTGCTGTTGCCGTCGCCTTGCACATCAAATACAATTAAATTGCGTAGCAAAAGACAATGCAACTTGACGCAATAAATAAAACAGTCCGAGCAACTGGGGCTGCTGTCCAAACTTTGCCCTTCTGCCGACTGCCGACTGCCGACTGCCAGCTGCGGCTGCTTAACGAAATATGCAAATTGCCCAAAAGTATGCAAAAGACAGATGGAGAGAGAGAGAGAGAGAGAGAGAGAGATGGCGACGGAGAGACAATGGCAGGCGAGCAAACAGCATTTTGCAATTAGTGCAACTGTCAACAAGGACCGAGCACAGCATGCGGCTCAGTCGTGCATACCCCTTGCCACATATCGTGCTGTGCCATGACCAAGGCAAGGCCACATCTCACGTCCTATGTCAGCGCCATCTTCCAGTCGAGTGCTGCCTGTCAACGTCTCTCTCTCTCTCTCTCTCTTCCTCTCTCCGGCCCAGCCCTTGTTGTAGCTGCGAGTAAACAGCTGTTACGCCCAAAAAGCTACTTAAGCTCGAGGCTTACAAGCAGTCCGATCTCTTCACAGGGATTTGAATAACCAAATTACTGCAATTTCAGCAAGAACTGTGCTATTGGAATTGGATAAAATGATGCTAGGCTGGACTGATTGCTGGACTGACTATAACTAGAGTATTATCATTACGGACTAGCTCTACGGACAGATACATACATTAGGGTTACAAAGGCTTTAGAACTGTTCCGAAAGAACAACTCTTAAAATTAGCATAATATTAGCTCAAATATTGCTTGCCCGATTTTAGACTTCATTAAAAAAATAAATAAATAAAAAATTATAATAAAAATATTATAATAAAAATAATTTAGGCTTGAATAACTAAAAGACAATAAAAATAAAAATAAAAATAAAAATAAAGATAATAAAAAAATAAAAAAATTTATTTCAAATGTAATTTTAATTAAATAAAAATTACAATTATATAATTGAAATTATTTTTATTTTATATTTTTTCATTTACTATTATTTATATAATAAATATAATATTATCTATTTTAATATATATAGTAATATTTAATAATAATCTAATATTTACAATATATATTTTGTTAAACATAAATATTATAAAATAATATATATTTAAATTCTTTTTTATATATATTTCTCAACTTATATATAAATATATGTATATAGAAACACATATGCGTATGCATATACTTATAAATATGAATATCAAATCTTTAAAAAAATATTAAATTTTGGTCACCCTAAATATATGAAAACTTCCCAATTTGAAGTCAACCGAAAACACAAAGAAATGTAAAAGACTTCATTTCACATTTCATAAGCACGGCTTTAAGTCGTGCAAGGGAAACGTTTTTTTTTTTTTTTTTTTTTTTGTTATGGAATAGATGCGATTAGCACGTGAGTTCATTACGCATTGGGCATTGGAATTTATAAGTCAGCAAAAAATAGAACGAACGAACGAACGAAACGAACGGCATTTGCGCTTATTTTTATGACGCGCTGTCATGATTAATTTGGCTTTATGTTTATAACCAAAATGGAGAGGAAGCACGGAATGTGAGACTCGGTCTTTAAATGTATATCTTGTGTATCTATATCTTTGCAGGTAAGCACTTGCTGGCATCTCTATCTCCCACCCAGTCCCTGCCTCGCCGTGCTACAGCCTCCAGCCAAGCACAATTTCACGCTGTGTGAGCGCCCCAAAGCGTTGCTGGAGTACGCTGGGATACTCTGTATGTAAGGCAAATGAAAGCAAATAGCCAAGACCAAAGTGAGCATAGCAATGGTGGAAGCAACGAGCAGCGGCTCCAGGGGTTGGGGCCGATGTAAGACGCCGCATGAAATTGTGGGCGGGGCAAGTTGCACAAGCAAAGCAGCTGATGAAAGAACACAGAAAACTCTAATTGAATTTTATGTGTGTGTGTGTGAGTGTGATTGTGTGTGTGTAGTAACTTCGAGTATACGTGTGCACAAGAACTAAATGAGTGTGTGTGTGTGTGTGTGAGTGTGTGTTGTGTGGAAAAACTTTCAATCTCATTTCAGTTTGAATTTCTGTGCACTTAATGTACGAATTTTTCTACTTTAAAATTTTATTTGATTTTTATTTTATTTTTAGGAAATTGTTAAGCAAAGATATATAAATTAACTTAAGAGGATTCTATCTTAAGACTAAAATTTAATTAAAATCACAGTTTGGGTTGATGTGTAGCCACATTGAGGCGAGCAAAGCAAGGCAGCCTTGCCTTCTCCTCTTCTATTGGGGCAGTTGCTCTGCCGCCCCATCAAATTTGAAAGCACAACAAATTATGATGTTTAAGAAATTTAACAATTTTCTATATATATATATTTGTATATATATTATAGTTTGCCTTGAGGCTTGGCTTGGGAAAAATAAAGACAAAAAATATATGCAAACTACCAAAACTCAATTAAACTTTTGCAGCACATTTGGCTGATGCTGCTGCATAATACTATAAACAAACAAAGGCTGAATGCATACACAGCCACCTACACACAGCCAAGTTGCGCAACATTTCCAATGCCCTTTAAATGGCATAATGCATTATTAAGCACGACCACGCCTCCGCCCACCGCCGGCAATCGACGAAAGCACGCGGGCTTCCGAATTTGTTTGTGTTCCGTTATTTTTTCGCACCAAAAGTTGAAAATTGTGCAGACAAGTTGACAGCTGAGATAGTTGGGGAAGAAAGTCAATGGAATTGCATGAAGCGCTGTGGATAGCTATAATAATAATGACAATGATAATGACAATGATAATGATAATGATAATGATAATGATAATGATAATGATAATGATAATGATAATGATAATGATAATGATAATGATAATGATAATGATAATGATAATGATAATGATAATGATAATGATAATGATAATGATAATGATAATGATAATGATAATGATAATGATAATGATAATGATAATGATAATGATAATGATAATGATAATGATAATGATAATGATAATGATAATGATAATGATAATGATAATGATAATGATAATGATAATGATAATGATAATGATAATGATAATGATAATGATAATGATAATGATAATGATAATGATAATGATAATGATAATGATAATGATAATGATAATGATAATGATAATGATAATGATAATGATAATGGGAATGATAATGATAATGATAATGATAATGATAATGATAATGATAATGATAATGATAATGATAATGATAATGATAATGATAATGATAATGATAATGATAATGATGATAATGATGATAATGATGATAATGATGATAATGATGATAATGATAATAATGATGATAATGATATAATGATATAATGATATAATGATATAATGATATAATATAATGATATAATGATATAATGATATAATGATATAATGATATGACATAATGATATTACAATGATAACTGACATATGATAAAATAAGTGCAATAATGATACAAATAATGATGATGACTAATGAATAATTCATAGCGGGCAATAAATAATGCATTATGAATAAAATATCAATGCGCCTTAAGCGAAAAAGAAACTGAAATGAAATAAATTGAGAAGGCCAACGGCAACCAAAAGGAGAAGACGACGAAGAGGAGCGACCGCTGTCAAGGCAAATATCCAACACACACACACACACACACACTTGCGCACCCTTAATGTATGTGTGTATCTAGTAAATCGTTCTAGGCTCGTTACCCAACCTGATAATAGACGCTTATTATTCAAGTGCGCCGCCAGGTGCGTCTCCAGGTGGCACAGCCGAGGCTCGCTCAAAACCATTTTCTTAAGTTAATAACTGAGGCGTTGTTGTTGGTGGTGCCGTGGCACTGTGCTGCTGTGGCGCTGTGGTGTGTGCCCGCCGCGGGCAGCCACACGCATGTTTAGCTGTATAAACAGGCAGTTGTTGCCCATGAGCTGCCAGCTGCCATCCAACTTGCGTTTGCCTAATCAACTGCCGCTTATGTATTTAACTTTGGGTCTCGCCGAAGAGACAGAAATGGCAGCCAAAGCTGTGCTTAACTCAAGCTAACGCGTTTAGTGATGGCCGCGTGAGCCTCAACTTGGCTATCACAATAAACAGCCTAAAGATTCTGACTGAGGCTATTGGCAACGGCTTTAACATACAGTTAGCTTTAGCATAGATTGTTATGGCATATTAGATATCTCATTTGCTGATATCTATTATCATAATGTAGTTGTCCTTGTTATCCTTATAGAGCTACTCCCAATATGACATTAAATTTCATTTTATTCAATTCTGTCATATGAAATTCAAACCTAGCTGAACAATCTTTAAATGCGGTTTTAAATTTCGATTCAGTCAGTTTTATGCATGCTGCACCAAATTTTAAACGGGTATATTGGTTTCTAGTGCAATTCCTAAGATATATATAGACAAAAGGCGAGAGTCTGTTTGCTCACTAAAGCTGTTTACTAACTATAACAGTTAGCGTAAAAAGTTTACGGAACTATATAAAAAACAAATCTGAAATTTAAATTTATTAAAAAATTTAATTTTTTTTTAAAATTTTAAATACGATTTTCTTCATAAATTCTTTCTAAAAAATACTTTTGACTCCTGACTGCCAGCAACAGGGCATTGCGCAGTCGTGTCTCAGCACGATTTGCCATCAAAATGTCAATTACAAGATAAATATTGATGCAGATTTTATACACAATTTACTCATGTTTTCGCCCGTTATGTTTCCCCACTTTTTGCGAATTCAATTAATGAATATTCATAACTGTGCATAAATATTATGAGGCATAAATACTCGTTGACCAACACTGATGCCACGGGTAGGAGGAGGCACACATTGTTGGCTCACGTGCACATCATTGGGCCGAGGGAAGTGCCACAATTTGGCGAAAAATACTTTGTAAAGTTGGGCGCATTTTCTTTTTGAACAAAAACTTTAACACCGGGTGTACGAGTGGGGGCAGGTGGGTCGCCCGCTGCTGCTCCCCTTTAATATTAGCGAGCAGCTCGAGAATTTAGCACGTGAGGCCCACTGCGCTGGCAAAGGCATAATTTCGCTTTCGCTTTTCATTTTCATTTTCATTTTGTTTCTTTTTCTTCTCCCTACTCTACTTTCTTTTTTTTTTTTTTTTTTTGCTGCCTGCGTTTAATGTGGAAACTTACTCATGTAAATGAAAAACGCAGGTGGTAAAAACTTTCTGCTCAACTGAAAAGCGGCCACAGAGAGTGAGAGAGAGAGAGAGGGAGAGGGAGAGAGACATATGTGTGCGTGTACTTGTGTAAACTGCAAATGTATTGACACATGTTTTTATTTCCATGATATACATTTTGAGCAAACACTCAGCTTTAAGTTGACTCCACTCATAAATTAACTTTGTTGTCGAGCAGCTCTAATACGCACACCCTGCAGCGAGATTCTCAGAATCATTATAATATCTGGTAAAGCAGATACCATTAGTGAGAGTCGAATCCGATTAGAGTGTGGCAGGCGCAGCTTAGCTTATCGATTACACAAACTCTCAATCGATTAATATCGATGTGAGCATTAGTTGTCTTTGCTTTATTTCTAAGATTTCTAAATACTTTCCAGGACTCTTTAATGTCTAACTATTTGGGAACATCAGCAATAGTCGAACCTCTTCATGTGCTCAATCCGTTTTGAATATGCGAACATTAAAGGCAAAGGATAATCGAAGACCCTTGCATTCCAGCTCCACTAAATAATATAAAATATCATAGGCATCAACGAGAGCTACAGTTCATATATGTTATCGCTTATCGCTTATCGATAACTGGCCTGAAATCGATAGGAAAGCAGAGATCGAGCTCATATACTCTGAGCTCTCTCCAGCTTAAGTATAGTCCACTTCAATATATCAATCGAATATGTTTTCCTTGGCAGTGCATTATACCCCACCCACTTACCCTCAATTCCCATGCCCAACTTGCTCCAGCTCATTAAACTGCAGTCGGACAGTGTTGGGGCACATGCAGGCAGACATGCGCTGTCTCTTTAGTAGCACTCAACGTCCGCAGAAAGCAAATAAATCCTGATCATAAAAATCAGACATTATATGATTTATGGATTTGGGCCGCAACCAAACTGTGAACTGGCTGAAGTGACGAGCGCCTTTTATGGGCGCCTTTAAGGAAATTTCGACCCGAATTTAATGCCAGTTTGAGAATGTTTTTCCTTCTCATTTTTATGAGCTTTCCGGGAACAAAACAGAAATTAACAGTGAATGCTGAGGCGCAGGCAATTAGACTTTATTAGTCGAGCGTAAAACGAAACGAAAACTTTGCGTAAACGTGAGATTATCTAAATACTTATCTATTTGCTGGCAATTATTTATGATAATTTCATTTTGCCCCAAGTGCATATGACAAACGCACGCGAGGCTCGCATAAATACGTATTGGCATTATGGCAGAGAGAGCACTTAAAGACAGACAAAGAGAGAGAGAGAGAGAGAGAGATAGAGGCTAAAGCGCGTTTGGTCATCAAATATGCATAAAAATTTATGCTTTCTATAGGTCTCTTTCACTCCCACTCTCTCTCTCTCTCTCTCTCTCGCTCTCTCTGCTCTTTATGAGCATCTCTGTTGCGCTTATTAGTTAATAACATATGTTATGTGGCATGTTAAACAAAGCTCGGAAAACTGTTCTGCCAAAAATCGGACTGCGGTCGTGTTAAAAATGTAGCTGCTTCAAGGAGGAAGATGCCAAAAACAAAAATAAAAAAAAAGGAAGAAGAAATATACAACAAAAACGCGTAAGCCATAAAGGCATGTTTAAGTTGTTAGGCGGCGAAGCATGAACTGCTCAACAATACCCTGTAAATGTAGAAAAAGCTGAAATGAGTTCATGAGTCTGAGCCGATTGAGTTAAAGGGCTCAATATATATATATATATATATATATATATATATATATATATATATATATGCTATATACAGATATATTGAAGGAGCGCGAGATCAAGGAGAGGAGCAGGCACAGAGCTGGGTGGGGCAAAAGTAATCAGCCTATGGCAAAACTCTTTGACTTTTGTGAAGCAAACAAAAGCAGAAGACAAAGCGACAAGTCATGGAGCGGGTAGCTCCGCAAGAATACGGAATACTGAATGAAGGCAGCATATCCCGATCGCCTAAGCCCTTCATTCAGGCCTGTCAGATCAGGCTACTTCTTGTTCGGGAACTTATTGCAGTTGTGGGCGTAAGCCAACAATCCTTAAGGTGCATATTATAGTGTACTCCCACCAGTGTTGGAAAATGCCTTATAACAGTATGATCAACATTTTTGTTGATAAATTCGAATGGAATTAACAAACAAATTTCACAATCACTGCAAAAGTTGTTCACTTAACAACAAATGAGAGCTAAGCAATATCGAGCGCTTACTTTTGCCCCAGCCTGTGGCTGCTGCTGCTTAAGCCAACCCTTAACACTTAACACCTTTTACGGCTACAGGGTATTGAAAACCAATAACATAGCTGCCGTTAGACTTAGCTGTTGTTGTTGCTGCTGTTGCTGCGTGCGCTTGCATGCTGATTTCCGTTTCCTGTTTACGGGCTTGCACACGAACACACACACACAGAGAGCGAGCGAGAGAGAGAGAGAGAGAGAGAGATATGGTTAAAGCTGCGTAGCGTGAAAATATGCAGGAACATCGCTCGCATATGAAAACACAATTTTTATGGCATACATTTTTAATAAAGTCGACAGCCAACGCCGTCCAATGCAATGCCAAAGTTAACAGATGCGCACACACAGAGTGTGAGAGAGAGAGAGCGAGATAGTGGTGTGCGTGTGTGCACGTGGCCATCAATAGACATAAGCATGCTCTGAGTGGGTCAACTTTGGCTAGCTGAATATCTTTGTGTTTGTGTGCATGCTTAGGACCACGCTCCAGCTCGATAAACACAAATACACCTGACAGCTGCCATACAGGGTGTTCCAGCCAGAACTCTTTGCTCAAGCCTGTTTTAATAAGAGCCAGGCAGAGCAGCGCTTTACAGACTTGACTCAGCTTGAACCCAGCTTGATTATAGTCAGCCCATAAGATGCATTTGATGGGCCATAAAGCATCCTGTATGCGGAACGTGCCCATCGGCTGCTGCTCCAGCAATTGCAGATGGTATTTTCTCATCCAGCACCTTCTCAGGTCTTTTGTTGTGGCTGCTTTTATTTCGTCTGTCGATTACAATTATAGTAAATCAACCGAAAGCTGCGAACCGTAACGCAAGGCAGCCGAAGCAATCAGCAATGCCCAGCAACGAACCTCGAATACACTATCCAGCTGAAGGACATTAGAGGGCATACTTCACATTATAATATAGCTCCAGCTTAATCTATGGGCTATTTCCAACCAGCTCTTACTATAGTTCAGGAATATATATATAGCATATCCAGCCGCTATGGGCAACTCTGCTGACAGAACGCAAGCAACTCAGCTAGAGTATCAAAATAATAGTACTAAAACCAACAGCAGCAACATAATGGATATAAAACGAAATGTCGGGCAGGAAAATTGTGTTGATGCCTCAGCTGGGGCTGGGGCTGCGGCCTAGGTGTTGATTTCGCATGAATTTCGCAACATTTCAGCGCCGCTGTGACAATGTGACAGCTACAACAGCAACAATTTGAGGCTAACATAACAACAGCATCAGCATTGCCACACTGAGAGGCAATAAACAAACAGAAAGGCGTGAGCGTAGAGAGCAGTGAGTGAACGGCAGAGAAATACCCTGTAGCGAGAGCGGAATTTGTAGGGAAATGGGAAGATATATCACTTGATCACTTGATCTGACTGTGCTTATTAAGTCTTGTCTTCTGTGACGGCTAAGACCCGAAATATGAACAAGGATTTTAGCTGATATGGGATTTCATCAAAATATATATGTAAATGCCATATAAATATCATATTGACATCATATTCCATATAAATGCAAAGATATAGATCTCATATGGATCTCTTACTGCTGTCACATAGGTATAAATTTTATCACTTATAATTATTTATAATTATAATATATATAATTATATATTATATAGATCCCATAAAGATCTCACAAAGATGTCATATAGGTGTCGTGCATGCGTCATATAGTTGTCATATAGATATTATATGGATCTCTTATAGATCTCACACTGAAGTCATATATGTGTGACACAGATTTTATATAGATCTCATATAGATCTCATGCTGATATCATATAGATCTCATACTGATGCCATATAGATCTCATACCGATGCCATATAGGTGTCACAAAGATCCCATATAGATCTCATATAGATCTCATAAAGATCTCATATAGATCTCATACTGATGTCGTATAGGTGTGACATAGATCTCACATAGATATCATATAGTTTCCATGTGAAGCTCATACAGATGTCATATAGATCTCATATAGATCTCACATAGATCACACATAGGTGTCATATAAATATCATTCATATATCATATAGATCTCATATAGATATTAAATACTTTCCATATGGAGCTCAAACAAATATCATATAGATCACACATAGCTGTCATATAAATATCATTTATATATCATATAGATGTCATATAAATGTCATATAGATCTCATCAGCATCTCATATAGATTTACCCTCTCAATCAATATTTGTGCACTACATTCATACAGTCAGGCAATCAGATCGTCAGACAAACATCTGGCAACCCATCATACCCACTAACAACTCATCATACTTGATGAGGCCAGGGTATGGCGATAGTGTAAGTGCCAGAGGCTGCTGCCTAGGTAAATGTAAATATATTCTATTTTCTTTTTTTGGGTAGCACAATTTATATGTAATTGACAGATGATTTGGGGAGAGGGCGTCAATTGGGTTCAAAGGAAATGACTTGGGCAACCCTCTCGGCAGGTTGGCAGCTTGGCAGCTTGGCAACGCTTGGTTGCCACAGTCATGCCGACTGGCAGGGCTTGTCACGTGTGGTGCCTGCTGTGGCTGTGAGAGCCATCGGCTCGGCCAACAGTTTGCGGCTTTGGTGGCGGGCCAAGCCTTAAAGGCGAAGTTAAAGCAATTGCAAGCCTTAAAAGCTTTTGTTCACTTCTTTGAAAAACTTTGTGCCTCAACAAGAAAGCTTAAGATGCAGGCAAAGCTCTGTTTAGCTTGGGCTGCGTCAAGCCCAAACTTTATCAAGTTTTAACCCCTTGCTAGGCTTTCTGGAAACTGAAGTATGAAAAGCTACTTCGAAGCTTTTTAAATGCTTTTATTATTTCAAATACGAGCTTTTATTTGCTTTGAAGCTTACAACTTGTTTGAAGGATAACGGATTATATAACGGATTTTTTAAAGCTAAAAACAAAGCGAATAATTTTGTATGGCAAATTTTTTATATAAAAATTCATAATTAAATTTTATAATTATTTATTAATTTTTAAAATTAAAAAAAAATAAATAAAAATAAATTATTTTTTTAAGAAAGTCAAAATTAAATTGTATAGCCAAAATTCTATGAGAGTTTTAGTTGCCATTAGTAGAATTTTGCTTATTAAATATAATTTTAATTTTCCTAAAAAAAATTATTTTTTAATTAATTTATTTTTATTATTTTTGTTTATATTTATTATACAAAATTTATTATTTATTATACAAAGTTAACTTGCCTAATTTGAACTTAACGTGCATGAAAGGCACGACTTAGCAGCATAGGAAGCTTAAAGCTTCCGACTTTTGATTAGAGTCTGCATAAAGCTCAAAAGCTCCGCTCAAAGCAGCTGTTTATATTTTGAACCTATCGTTGGCTCAGTCACACACGAAAATCGTTTGTTGAGCGCTAAAAGTGTGCGAGTGTATTAGTATGTGTGTGTGTGTGTTTACGGCTCTGCCTGAGTGTGTGTGCCCAAAAGGTAAACAATAACAACAACGACGCGAACTAAAAGCGCTTCTTACTAACTTTGCTAGCAATTGAGCCGAGCCGAGCCGCCTGTCCGCCGGGCGCGACGACCCATATACACACACACAGACACACACATACAAAGTAGCCAATTCACACACACGCAGACGCAGATTTCCAGTTAAGCGTGTTTCATTCAGTTTCACTTTCAGTCGTCGCCTGACTTCCGCACGGAAGCGTTCGTTGCGTTCGCCTCTCTCTTCACACACTCTCTACTCAAGCTTCACTTTATTATTTTTTTTTCTGTTGTTATTTTGGCCGTGCAGTCCACAAAGTTTGTAAGCCAAGCAAACACGAAACTTTCAAAAAAAAAATCATAAAAAAAAAATAAAAATAAAGGCAACGAAATTATGCTAAAGTTAGTCAAGAAATTTCCATTAAATGTAGAAAACAAAACGCAAACGCGCAAAGCAACGAAAGAGGCTCGCGGGAATTCAAAATAATAAAAAGCGAAAAACAAAAAACAAAAAAACAACGGAAAACAGAAAATAAACAAACAGTAACACAAAGGTGGCAAAATGTTAAAAAAAAGAGAGAAAAATATAAAAATGGGGAAAATGTTTCTTTTGGCTGCCACAAGCTGCTGCCGCCGCTGCTGCCGCTGCTGCCGCTGCTGGTGAACAGCTGTTGTTGCTCTTGCTGCTGCTGTTATTATTATTATTCTTATTATTATGACCAGGCGTGAGTATGTGTGTGTGTGTGTGTGTGCATGTGTGTGCGTGTGTGTACGTTACGCCATTCATGCCGCCTTTCTTTACAAACAAAAACAATGAACACAAGCGAAAGTGTGGCTCATGGGCAACAAATTAATAACAACAGCTGCACACAGCCACACATATGTCTCGTGTGTGTGTGTGTGTGTGTCCATATAAATCTATAGGAACACTTTTTTAATTTCCATCCTTGCAAATTGTGTCAAATGCGCAACGTCAACAGCAGCTGTTTGAAATGCAGCTAGCGCTGCCTGCCAATATATATATTTATATATATATAAACTATGTGTGTGTGTGTGTGTGTGTGTGTGTGTTAGGCACGCCCACTTGGCCAAGCTGGCTAACAGAAAGACAACTGTTTAGCCCGCCTCCTTGCTGGCTGGCCCCCAGCCGACTTGAGCGCTGCTCGAGTCATTGTTATCATGTTGCCAAAAGGACTTGCTGCTGCCTTTGTTTACACACAGCTTCAGGCATTTGCCTTTGTGTGTCTGTGTGTGTGCGCCAATGCAACTATCTGCGAACCAGCATAGCACATATATATATAGACCATTTATTCAATGTGGCAAGACATTGATATACGCGTATGTGCAGAGCACTTACAAGGGCTCCAGCTGCAAGCATGGGCAACGTCATCGATTGCTATAGATACGTATATATATGGATCAGATATACATATATATATATATATATATCTATAAATCATATATAGCTTCTCTATAATGGTTTAATATTGGTTTATCAGCCATATAAACTCGATTAGGCACCAAAAATTTATCGTGCCCCAAAAAGTATGCTACAAAAAATCACACAAAGCGAATCGAACTAACTTATCTCTGTGCGTTGCGTATGCGAATGCCATTAATCAAACGGCTTTCTATGAACACACACTAGCAATTTCATCGCTCCCTTTTTATTTGTATTTTGTGTGTCAGGTCATGCATGTCCGATATCCTTCCATATCATTTGGCCAGGCCATGCGGGTCGGTCCACTTGAGAATTGCCGCATGCTTAGATCTCGAACAGTTGCTTAAGAGCAATTTGAATAGAGCAAGTTTTCTTCTTCTTTTTTTTTTTTTTTTGCCATTGAATTCGACCTATGCAAACAAGCACCCGCAGCAGCAGCAGCAGCAGCCACAACAGAGCCCTTTAAGCACATCAATCATACGCACTGTTGTGCGAGGCAAACATTTGCATAGGCCATGTGTGGGCAGTCTGCTGTGCTAATGTGAGCAGCCGCCGCCTGCAGCAGCAGCACTATCATCAGCCAGCAAACTTTCGCTCAAATACAATATGCAAATTGTAATACGTCAAGTTCGTGCTGAAACTACTCTGGCAAGTTGATATTCCGCTTGTAATCCAGGCAAAAAGCGAGTTCCAGCAGCTGTCGACTGTCGACTCTCTTAACTCTGCTTATGCTAATACCAGCTTTGCAGCTTGCCACATACGCGCGCTGCCTAATTCAATTTTGGCATTTGACTAAGTCGTTTATCTGCGGCAAACACGGCGTGGCAAACTTGCCAGCAAATTGAATCAGTAACCAGTCAAAAGCCAACCAGCCAGCATCATAATGATCAACGCTGTCATAAGAGCTCAACTCAGGGCTTGGCTCGTGATTATGTAAATTTCGTTTGTAACCAAAATTTATTGCCAAAATGAGAGCAAAAAGTACAGCGTGCGCGTCGTGTGCAGGGCATAAACAGCTCATTAAAGGCCAACGCGAAATCTGTGAGCGTTATCAGCGCGGCTAATTCGCACCGCCCACGAGCCACGCCCACAGATTTTGTGATTAATGAGCCGTTTGACTTGGCATTGACTGCGACTCAAAAGTCTATGTGCTCGAACTAACTAAGCAGGCCTCGCCAACATCATCATTGTCGTAGTCCTCGTCACTGCTGTCATTATCATTAGCATTAATATTAACAACAAACAGCTAGAGCAACAAACATGGTTGAAATACAAAAGCCTCACTCGGCGCTCAAGCGGCCATCGGTTAAGCGCGAAACAGTTGTCGTTAACAATAGTGCACCGACCATCAAGAAGGTGACTCTGGTGCCCAAGGATGAGGTAAGTCCAGGCGGGAGGGGGCGAAGGGCAACAGGGCCAAAGGGCGTTCAAACGCGCAGCTTGTTGTTTGTAGTAATTACATAATTACACAGTGCATAATGTGCCTTTGTTCTCTCAGTCCCTCCCCCTCTCTCCGCCTCTCTCTCGCTCTCTTCCTTCCCAACTCATTTCACACAATTTGCATAACTTTGTGGCCAAAATTGCTTGGCAAACTTCATTGTTTTTTAATGCTCTTGCCCAAGGGTAGTCGCAGCTCGTGGAGCGGGGAACGTTCACTTGCATATAGACAGATTGGCAGTGTAATTAGAAAATGCTTAAAGAATTTTAATCCAATCAGTTTAGCTAATTAGCGCATCAACTCGATAGGAATTGTATATCAATTATCACTGATATTAACAGTGATACTAGAAGTCATCCATTAACTACTGAACTTAACTGAGGAAGCAAACTGAAGAGATCTGCAGAGGAGCCAGAAGTTAAAGCGGATCAAGAGAGATATAGTCAATGTTAACTATACGATATATGGTATATGACTATGTATAACATATATATATATGAAGCCAGCGTTATCAACTGCTATAGAAAGAAAAGATTTGAGTTCACGCTTAGGCAGTAAGCAGAGGTGACGAGTATGCAAGGTCTATATATGTGTTTGATACTTATAGCTAGATAATATATAACTATATATAACTATAACTTCTTATACTACTATTCTTGCTACTTCTCCTGCTACAAGTGCTCATTCTACTACTACTACTTCTTCTATTCATTCTGCTACTTCTATTACTTTCTTTCTATCATCTTCTTTCTACTTCTTCTTTGTACTTTTACTTCTTTTACTATACTATCTACTTATATTACTACTACTATTCTTTATACTATTACTACTACTACTACTACTGTTCTCTCTACTTCTACTACTACAACTACTATTACTTCCTGCCACTACTATTTCTAATATTATTCCAACTCCAACTACTATTCCTACAATTAGTATTCTTTCTACTATTACTATTCCCTCTACTACTATTTCTACTACTTTTCCTACTACTACTACTTCTACTATTATTCTTACTACTACTTCTACTACTTTTCCTATTTTCCCCCCCCTCTTTTTTTCCCTCTCCCTTTATCCTCTACTACTACTATTTCTACTACTATTACTATTCCTACAACTTCTACTTATACTACTATTCTTACTACTACTGCTAGTACTTTTCCTACTACTACTACTACTTCTACTACTATTACCCTTCCTACTACTACTACTTCTAGTACTATTACTACTACTTCTACTACTATTCCTACTACTAGTACTTCTACTAAAATTCCTATTGCTACTATTTCTACTACAAATACTACTATTTTCATTACTACTACTACTACTAAAAATACTACTATATAGGCTACTACTACTAGAGATTCTTCAGCTACTACTATTACTAATTAAAACTCTTGTCAAAATCTCCATCAAGCTTTATCGAAGTAGCGCACTTCTCTTTTAATTATTCCAGGCTATATATAGATCACTTAAGCCACTTACCCATACTCCTCGTGTCTGCGAGAGCATTTCAGCTTCGTCTTCTCCATATTTTGGCTCTCACTTTGATTTATTTTCCTGTTTTTACGCCCCAAAATGTTTACTTTGAAATTTAACAACGTTTGAGTATGCTAATATGATAATATGATAATCTGGTTAGACTCACTAATCCAATACAATGTTCGTTTATGACATTCATTTTCTCTAAGTGCATGTAAATTGTGTCAAAAAAAACTTTGAAATTACTTTTATGATGACATTAGGGCGACTTGTGTGAGCCACCAACGGCGCAAGCTCCAATTTGAACTTGAATTTGAGTTAAGGTTAATGGATATACAAATACATATATAATAATATATATATATATATATATATATATATATATATATATATATATATATATATATATATATATATATATTGACAATCAGTCATCGAATTTATGTATTGTAATTAATATAAAGTCTTTGCGAGGCGCAGAACGCCTCAATATCTGTTGCAAGTTAATTAAGTATGCAAATGTCCTTTGCCTGCTGGGCGTATCCTTTGTAGCTGCTAAGGAGAAAAGAAATAGGCAAAAAGGATTAAGCGAAGTCCTTTTTCTAGGCTCATTTAATTGCTTTTATGAGCCGTAGATAAACAAGTGGCCCAAAAATAACTGCCAAACGGGCAACATACTTTATGCCAGCCAACAGCCAACAGGCAACAGCTAAGAGCCGACAGCCGACAGCCGACAGCCGACAACCCATTGGCTGTCCCCCACACGCCCCCGTTTTATCCACGTCTCAACTATAGCAACAACGCATAAAATTACAAATAGGAAAATGTAATTTTGTGTGTTTGTCTTTGCCTTCGCCTTTGCCTTTGTCTTTGGGCTCTGTTGCTCCTCATTTTATGTTGTCGCAGCTCATTTGCAAAATTCATAAATAAAAGTGAACGCCAAAGCGAGCCCATGGGGTATACGTGGCAGCTTGGGCAGCTGGCCGAAAACTGTCTGAATTTAGTTTTATATGTGAAGTGTATTCGAGGATAGTTCAAGAAACCTTTCTGGCGAGGACTAGAATACCAGCGTATAGACTTCCAGGAAATTAGCTTCCAATATACGGATTCCCCATTTATGGGCTTTCAGTGTAAAATTCCCATTATATTGACGCTTAATATATAAATTCCCAATATTTAATTTGCCAGTATGTGAAATCAATATGGATTCCCAATGTACAGACTGCCAATATATGATACCCCAGAATAAGAGATTCCAGTATATACATATATAGATATATAATATCCCAGTAAGAGAACTCCCTGTTTGAAGAGTTCCCAGTATAGAGAATCCTAGTATATACAAACTCTCAGTTTAAAGACTCCCAGTATAGAGACCCCTCTTATACATAAACTTACAGTATATAGACTCCCAGTATATAGAAACTCCCAGTATATAGACTCCCAGTATATAGACTCCCAGTATGTAGAAACTCCCAGTATATAATTTCCCAGTATACAATTTCCCACTTTGAAGTGTTACTGTGCCTATCTATTTATAGTTTAAAGGGTATGCCAGCCAGCGACCCTCTCGGTATAGCTCTCACAGTTTGCTGTGCTTGAGCTTCACAGTTAACATGGCCTTTGAGAATGCCGGCGTTGCTGTAAGGGGTATAAGTGGTTAGAGCAGCGAGCACAGATTGCGCAGATTTTGAGTTTATAAATGCAAATTATAAACTGGCTGAAGGCGTAACAACTTTCGATTGGCATTTCATTATGAACGGGCCATAAATAAACTCCGTTTGGCGTATCGATTGGCCGCCGCCGCCGCCTCCTGCGACTGTCCCGTGGCCCCGTTGCCCCGAGCAGGGCTATCAGGAGCAGGCTGTCCGCTTCGACACGCTGCCGGAGCTAAGGAGACGTCGCTACGTCGAAGGCGTTCGCAGAAGTTCACTGCAAATCTTTTGGCCCATAAATAAGGCAAACTCGCCCCGACCCGCCGTTTTATTACCTTTGAAAAGTTGTTAGGCTGGCGCTGAGCACACGCACAAATCCCGAAATAAATAAATAAAATACAAATAAAATTTATAGAGCCAACTCGGCCCGGCGCGGCGGCAAATAATTGAGCCGTGCTGTCAAAAATGTTTTACGACGCCCATAATTCTTTTTTATAATGTTCGAAATTAAATTTAATTTGTCAGCCCAGAAAGGTAATTGCGAATTGCTACGCATCTCGTCTCCCTCAGAATGTTATCATCGTCCCTGCCACGCCCACATCCGCTGGCATCAGCCATGTCTGTCATCATTCCTGTCAGAGTGGGCGTGGGCGAGTGGTAAAGGAAAACTTGAAACTCATTTTTGACTTGCTGGAATGAAACTTTGCGGAAAAGTTGTTGAGCGCCGGAAGCGCAGCGCAGAGAACACTTCCAGCAACTGCACTGATTTCCTTTTAATTATCATAATTATGCGTTGAATCGCAATTTGTGCCAACTTCAGACAGCCCAGAGGGGCGCAGAGCGGCGCAGCACAGCGCTGACCTTCATTCAGCGCAGCCATTGCTGGGGCAGGGCGTGGGCGTGGCAGACATCATCCGGCTATGCCCACTAAGCCGGAGATAAAAATCGGCTGACAAAATTTGAATTCGGCTTTCGGTCAAATTCGAATTGAAAGTCATTCGCGCGCAAGTCTAACAAATTTGCATTAGCATCAAATTTTGAGCTCGCGAATTAGTTAATTTTTAAATTTTAATTATAAATTTAAATTGCCCGAAAATAATTTAGATTACTTGAGCTGGAGCTTGCAAGTCAGTTTGTTAGGGTTGCCCAAGCTAATGTGAATTTAATTATTATTATATTATTTTTTAAGAATTTGCTTAATACTTTTCAAATTTGATTTCAATTTATTTATTATTATTTTTATTATTTTTTATAGATTTCCCTTTACATTATTATTTTTCATATCATTTTATTTCTATTTGTTTTTTCTAATTTTTCTAATTAGTTTTTATTATTAATTTTTTAATATTATTTATTTATTTAAATATTATATTTTTTCTATTCTTTAATTATATTACAATTTTTATACAAATATATTTTTATTAATATTTTAATGTTTTTTCTACTATATATACAATTTGTATAATTTTTTTTTTTAATTTTTAATTTTATTCCAACCTATATCGTTTTATTTTTATTTTTAAATACATTTTTTTTTTTTTTTTGGTTTTTCCAACACTAAATAACTTCAACTTAACCTCGTTCGATCTGAGCTACGCCACATATATATATATATATATATATATATATATTTTTTTTTTTTTTTTATTCATATTAAGTATTCGCTACGTTAGCCATATACATATATGAACTCAAGTCAGCAAGGCTTATATATATATAGATATATATAGAGTCCTCAAAGTGAGCTCTGCGAACAGTGCACTGTGCCGTCGGCAAAGCCTCTGCCGGCCACATACGATAAGATGCTTAGCCAAAGCCAAAATATGCTGGGCGCAATAAATAAAAATAAGTGAGCAATAAATTTGCAAATGCTGAGGACAACGGAATGCCGTTAAGAGGGAACTGGCTGCAAAGCTCAGGCAGGCGGCAATAGTTGTAACTAGACTTGGCCCTGGCAGTTGCCTAGCCAAATCGAGCGCGTTTGTCATTAACGATTGTCCAACACTGGCACGCGCCTAATGCAAATACAATAGATCTGAGAGCAGAGCTCATCATAACGACATAAGCTGTGTGTGCGTGTGGCAAGCTCTGTTTCAAAATCCATTCACTCCCTCTCCCTCCATCATTCTACCCTTCTCTCTCTCTCTGCCTCCCTGCATGTTGTCTCCATCATCAATATTGCAAATTGTTTGGCTGCAAATGTCGCTCGAGGGCCATTTCCCGTTGACCCTTGTCATCTGTTTGCTTTATGACTCGCCCACGACCACGACCACGCCCACTTGGCCACATCCACTGACCGCCACATTTATAAATAATAAAAAAAAGAAGCGAAACACATGTAAGCACTTTGTTAACAATCCAATTTCGTTTTAAGCCCAACAAAAAATCCCTCAAATATAATTTACACAAATTTTTAATCGAATTTAAACATTTTTTTGCTTGCGAGGCGAATGATAGAGTGGAACCATCTCGCAATTTATTTAATTGTGAGTGCGTTTCACTGAGTTCTACAGCCTTGATGGATCTGAATGGGAATTCAATTTGAGTCAATTCAATTCGAGGATTCAGTTTGATTTCCTTCCGATCAACTTCAGCTCGATGGGCAGTTCGTATGGCTGCCTAAAGCTCCATGATTAGAAACTTGGGTAATGTAAGGATATGCAGCCAAAGGGCTGTAGTGACGTTGCCCGACTAAAAGATACTCCACATATCTCTGCTGTTAAAGTCTTTAGTGTCATCCGCAAATTTGTTTTGGAATCCGACTAAGTGGCCACTAAAAAATATACCATGAATTTAATTCCATTAACTAACTTTGGCTTTCCCACAATCAAATGAGATTTCCTCTGAGCTAAACGTTCACATTTGCTTTATGAAATGCATCCAAAATTATTATGAATTTCAAGTGAGTTTCGTATTAAGTATCATAAGCCATAAAAACATGAATCAAAATGAAAATATAATGAAATTATATTAAATTTTGCATCAACAAAAACAAAGTTGCTGAGGTAATCTAAAACGAATGAAGCTGGAAAAAGGCTTAATTAAATTTTGTAAATATATATAAATATATATATATACATATTTATTGTTAACATGGTAACTAATATTACGACGCGAGATGTATATTTATATATATATACCATGTTACCAACGGCTCTGCTCTGGCTCAACTTTTGCTGCTCTGTAGGTCTGCCTCTGGCTGAGTTCTAGCTAAAGATGGGCTAACAAATAATATTGATCGCGCTGAAGCATTTATAATATTACACTCCTATGCTCATACGCTCACATTCTCTTACGTAATTACTCTCTTACGTAATTGAAGTCTTGCGTAACTAAACTACGCTCCTACGCTGCTTCGCTACTTCTCTCGTTCGCTCATACGCTCTCACGCTCTCATGTAATTAAGCTACGCTCATACGCTCATACGCAATCACGTAATTGAGCACTCACGTAATTGAGCTCTTACGTAACTAAGCTACGCTCATACGCTTCTACGCTCTCTTACGTAATTGAACTCTTGCGTAACTAAGCTAAGCTCCTACGCTCCTTCGCTCCTTCTTTCGTTCGCTCATACGCTCTCACGTATTTAAGCTACGCTCATACGCTCATACGCTCTCACGTCTTACGAAATTTCGCTCTTACGTAATTGCGCAATTACGCTGTGCTGTCTGCTCCCACTGCTAGTCGACCTGCTGTCGAGTTATGTTGTGGGCTCGATCAGCAGCTGCAATTGATTTGATGTATATATATATATGTATATGTATATATGTGAATAGTATATATATATATATATATATATATATATATATATATATATATATATCCATAGCAAAATTTGCAAATTAATTAAACGCCAGAACAAGGTAAACAAAATTATTTTCTAATAATTATTTTGGATAATGAAGGATATTAGACGTTTACAAATTGTTATTTCAACTGCAAATGCCATTAGGATGTACACCTATGCATACCTGTGTGTGTGTGTGTGTGTGAAGAGGAAGCGCAAGGCGCTGCCTTGCTACTTCGCTTTGCCTGTCAATTGACAATATTTCATTTAACTTGCTGGCAATTCCAATTAAATATAAAATATATATACAATATATATACATCTATATATATATCATCATGGCATTGGAGCTGGGTTGGGGCTGGGCTCGTTCCAAGAAATAACGGCCCAAAAATAAAACGAAATTAATTGCCATGTGCTGGCGCTAGGTGTGCGTGTGTGCGTGTGTGTAAGTGGCAACTGTGCCAACGTGGCCAACAGTGTGAGCCACCAAATTGTGAGGCTCAGACACGCAGAACATGGCCAAAATGCTTTTGCTGCTGCGGACACATCATAAATTTTCGCACACACACCCACACACCCCCACACACACACACACACACAGTCAAAAAGTCAGCGCTTAGTGACAACAATTGTGAATTGTTCACTTATTATGAGCATTGTGACTGTGTCAGCCATTGTTGTTGCTGCCTTCATTAACCATTAATGCGACTTGGGCAATAAAAAGGTGTGACAATTGTCATGGCAAAAAAATAACAACATGTCAGCGTGGCTCTGGTTGGGAGTGCACGACTGGGCCATACCCTGAACTGTGGGAAGAGGGAGAGGGAGAGAGAGAGAGAGAGAGAGAGAGAGAGAGAGAGAGAGACAGGTAGACAGACAGTTAGATTGACAGCCAGATTGAGAGATTGATATATTGATAGATAGAATAAGCGACAGGTTGACAGACAGATTGACAAACAGATTGACAAACAGATTGACAAACAGATTGACAAACAGATTGACAAACAGATTGACAAACAGATTAACAAACAGATTGATAAACAGATTGACAAACAGATTGACAAACAGATTGACAAACAGATTGACAAACAGATTGACAAATAGATTGACAAACAGATTGACAAACAGATTGACAAATTAACAAACAATCCAAACACACAACAGGCAGATTGACAGACAGATTGGGAGACAGACAGATTGATAGACATTTATACAGACAGAGAGATTGACAGATAGTTTGACAGACAGATTGTTAGCAAGTTAAGAAATTGACAAACAGATTGATTGCAAATTGACAGTCAGATTAGCAGACAGACTTGAAGACAGATTGTCAGACATATCGACAGGCAGGCAGACAACATACAGATTGACAGACAATTAACGATAGACAGTTAGACAGAGACACTCCTTGACATCAGAGTTTAATATGCAACTACTAGAGATAGACAGATCGATAGATGGATATACAGACAGAGAGATTGACAGACAGTTTGACAAACTGATTGCCAAACAGATTGACAGACAGATTAACAGATAGACAGATAAACAGACAGACACATGTATATAAGATCAAGCTTCCTGTCGCCTCATCATCATACCCTTGCCCATGCATTGCCCATGGGTGTAGGGTATAATAAAGAGCATAATTTATATATGTAATGAACGCAATTTGCGGTCGAAGCTGCCGCAGTTTCGCTTCTTCTACTTATTGTTGTTAAGTCCTGATATTGTTGTAGTTGGCCAGGTGCCAAGCAGCAAGCGCGGCGCTTTGTGAATGCGTTTACAGCTCATTAAATGCAGTAGTTGCTGCCGCTGCTGCTGCTGCTGCTGCTGCTGATGCAAGTGCAACTGCTGCTGTTTCTGAAGTTCTTAATAATGGCTTTGGCATGGGTCTCCCCATCTGTCGCTCCCTGTCGCTATCTCCCTCTGCTTCGCTCGTGGCTGCTGTTTATCGATTGCAACCGCATTTGGCCTTTGCATTGCCATTGAGCTGGAAACGAAGTAGAGAGGAAAAAGTAGTTTCCTTTACATTTTATTGCATCAATTGCATGTCAAAACCATTTCAGCTTCATTTGCAATTCAATTCGTTCGTCGCTCGTATTAAATGGCAAAAACAATCAAAATTAGAATCCATTAATTAAGTATAAATGGCGAAAGCATTTAAGGCCTCGTCTCCTGCCCACAAACGCGCTAAAGACCTTGTCCAATCATGCCTGCAAAGCAAACTCAATTATCTTTGGCTCGAGTCATGGTCCGGCTGCATTTGACGGACCCGGATCCTGGGCCGTAAACGTAATGAAATTGATATTGTTGTAAGCAAATATATTTATTACTTGTCATTTATTCAGAACTTAACTCGAAATCTTGCCTCTAATTGAATAAGTTTCTGTTTCTAGTTCAAATAAGTTTCGATTGAAGGCTCTCAATATGTACACTCAATGTTGTACCTGATTTACACTTAAAGCAGGGTAAATAAAGAATTCAATTTGAATGTTCAGCTTATATGCTTCAATCATAACGCACAGCCCATTGAAGCTGCAGACATCAGAGTCGATTTAGGGATTCCTGCTGAATGCTATAATTTTTTTAGATTTTTTCATTAACCAAAGTCTTGTATTTAAGTCTTCAAACTCAATTAGAAATCATATAGATGCTATGAAAATTTCATAGCGATCGCTCAGCTAGAATCGAAGTTATTTAGTAGAAAATATCACATTGGGGAGAGATTTCATAAGGAAAGAGAGCAACCTGTGCATAGAGGACCTACTTAAATGCCTATCTGTTTGCCTACGTATGCTAGAGTAAAGAGGCAGCCTGTTAGGCTCTCAGGAACTCAGTGGTCAGGGTATGTGCCAGTCGTGCACTGCCCGCTAGAGCACTCAATTGCGAAATTGAGTTGTGTTTTGGAAATGAAGCTGAAGTATCGTTTGTAACTGGGCGCCGCACGATATGAGCTCTCGTGTGCGGACAATTGAATTATGAGGAAAACTTATCGCACACACACAGCCAACAACGAGCAGTGAACAGTGAACAGGCAACAGCCAAGCCAACAGCCAACAGCCGACAGTCAACAGCAGCCAGGGCCCAAGGCATTGTGGCTGCTCGCAACTGGCAAAATCCAATTAAATGCTTTAGAATTAAAGTCCAAATGCAACATTTCTCAATTGTTTTCAAGTGTGGCTTGTGTGTGTGTGTGTGTGTGAGTGTGTGTGGCATACTTGAAGGAACAACAGCAGGAATATAAGAAAGGTGCCGCAAGCCATAAAACCAGCAACATTCTAACCATAAACACAGATTCGCACACACACACAGACACCAGCTGCGTCCTGCACATAATGTTCCAATCTTTTTTGAACTGAGTCGCCTGATGCTGAAGGTCCTTTGGCTCATGTCCTGCATTGCTGCTGCCAACTATTTGCTATAATTGCATATTCGCCAGCGGCCACAACTTTCAACATTGTTGCGAGCACTTGCCAACACTGCAAACAATGTCCACTCCAAATACCTACACAAATAAACTAAAAGCAAGATGAGGGTGCAAAGAGTGGGGAGGACATGACGTGGGCATACCTGGAGCTGCATGAGCAAGCAGCAGGTATGAGCACGCCAGCAGAGTAGATGATTTAGACTGGGAAGGGAGTTTAGTATCTCAGAGAGAGCTCTGCTCATGGGCTGTATGCATCGATTTTTATCGATAAACGGATATCGATTAAGCTCCTGCTGCGCCTGCTGCAGCAGCTATGAGAACGTCAGGTTAAACTTCCAGCTGTTATTGACAAGACAGTTGCTCCAGATCAAGAATATATATGTATATATATATATATATATAATCATATTTCAATCCATCTGTAAACCGATTATACCGATTAAGCTTATAGCTCGAGCTGCGCCTGCTATAGCTAGGTCCTCAGGTTAAATTTCCAGCTCAAGAATATATATGCTTATATATAATCTTAGTCATATTTCAATCCATCTGTAAGCCACCAACACGTCTTTCCAGCTATCCTAAGTCACTTGACTTCCATTTCTACATTCCTCCCACACTCCAACTGCCGTCTATTACCCAGTTTCTCTCAGTGCACAAGCTATCACATATGCAAGTGCGCATTTGAATCCCAAACGGATTTGTATCCAGGTTGATTTTCATAATTTCGATATTTTATTCAATCTCATTTTCATGGCTGTTATGCAATAGTCTCGCTCAAGGAATTGCAAATATATATACATATATATATATTTATATATTCATATCACTCTGCCCTTTGCTGTTGTTATGCAATAGTTTCTCTCAGTGCACGCATCAGACATAAAATTGCATACATGGAACGCCAAACGGTCAGCGCCATGCAAAACCACGGCCGGAGCCAGGGCCAGAGATAGAGCCAGAGTCAGAGTCAGAGTCAGTTATAAAATGCAATCGCTGCTCCTCTGCGGTTGCCTTCTGCACCTGCTCCCACTCCCACGCCCACGCCCACGCCCACTCCCGCCCCACTGCACAAGAATCCTTTGTGAGCCGTGCTCCGGCCCTCTGCCCCCCTTATGAGCCGGTCGAGTGCGCCACACACACGCACATCCAGTGGGAAACGAGCTGGGCAGGAGCTTTGTTACGGATATTTATGCAGGTGCCATGGCAACTCGTCTGCTTAGATAGCCGTATTCGGCATTCGCATTGATTGAGTGGCAATTGTGGAGCGCACACACGACGGCAAAGTGCTCGCAAGCAGCATTTATATGAGTTTTCACTGCCGAAACTCAAACAATGCCCAAATTATTTGTCATTTGTCTACTACAAAGCGAGCAGGACTCCGGCCAACAGCTGCACAGCTCACACGAATAATTCATAAATGCGCTGCAATACGATTCGTGACAGAGAGAAATATTTCAATATTCATTTCATGTTTACTTTTGTAGACAGAACGCATAAAACAATATCCTTGGCTCTACTCGTAGCGAAATGAAAAAAGTTTCTACCGCCGGCTAGTGAGAAGTAGCTGACTAGCAAATACCTGATGTATAGAGCTAAGCCAGCTGGAGTTTACTGAGAGAGAAGCAAATGAAGAAGAAATGTAGCTGTATATGTAAGCAAACAAAATATCATATACATATATGCTTATATAATCTCAATCTGTAGTTCGAGATAAGCTGCTTTTACTTTTGAGTTGTTAAGTGAAAAGTATCCGACTAGCAAATACCAGTGCTAACCCAGCTGTGCTGCTGCCAGCTAGAGTTTACTGAGAGAGAAGCTTGAAATATTAATGTATGTAACTTATGCAAAACAATATAGCATATATATGCATATATAATCTCAATCTGTAGTTGGAGATAAGCTGCTTTTACTTTTGAGTTGTTAAGTGAAAAGTATCCGACTAGTAAATACCAGTGCTAACCCAGCTGTGCTGCTGCCAGCTACAGTTTACTGAGAGAGAAGCTTGAAATATTAATGCATATAACTTATGCAAAAAATATAGCATATATATGCATATATAATCTCAATCTTTAATTCATGATAAGCGGTTTTTGCTCTTGAGTTGTTACGTAAAAAGTATCCGACTAGCAAATACCTGATATATAGAGCTAAGCCAGCTAGAGTGTACTGAGAGAGAAGCAAATGAAGAAGAAATGTAGCTGTATATGTAAGCAAACAAAATATCATATACATATATGCTTATATAATCTCAATCTGTAGTTCGAGATAAGCTGCTTTTACTCTTGAGTTGTTACGTAAAAAGTATCCGACTAGCAAATACCAGTGCTAACCCAGCTGTGCTGCTGCCAGCTAGAGTTTACTGAGAGAGAAGCTTAAAATGTTAATGCATATAATTGCAAAACAATATAGCATATATATGCATATATAATCTCAATCTGTAGTTGGAGATAAGCTGCTTTTACTTTTGAGTTGTTAAGTGAAAAGTATCCGACTAGCAAATACCAGTGCTAACCCAGCTGTGCTGCTGCCAGCTAGAGTTTACTGAGAGAGAAGCTTAAAATGTTGTCTAAGCAAAACAATATAGCATATATATGCTTATGTAATCTCAATCTGTAGTTCGAGATAAGCTGCTTTTACCCTTGAGTTGTTACGTAAAAAGTATCCGACTAGCAAATACCTTATAGAGCTAAGCCAGCTGTGCTGCTCACATCTAAAGTTTACTAAGATAGAGAACTAACTATGAAGTCATCTAAAGAACAAAATTTAGTATGTATAGAGCATATATATATCATATATATATATATATATATATATATATATATATATATATATATATATATATGTCCGATCTTTAGATAAAGCCATTCAGCTTATATAAATTTTTTAATTCTCCTGCTCATCTATGCCCATTTGTCCTCGTAGAAATTCAAATATCTCCATATTCAACAGAGTATCTCACAGCCCTATACACCCATTCAACTATCAGAAAACTTTAATGTTGAGTCTTTTAATGAATTGTTAAACGCATTTTTGATGACAATCTGACGCTGTAGGGCAAACTAAATTCAATATTAAACTAAATGGGTTCATAAAAGAGAAAGAAACAAAATTCTGCATGCCAGCGGCCAGAGGCAGGAACACGCTCTCAAACTGTTGCAAGGGTTATACGAGCACTAAAAAATTTAAGTGCTTAGGTGCTAAAAAAAAAAACAAAAACCCAAAAACAGAAATTTGATCACCGAATTGCATAATTTACGAGACTTCCGTTTGGGGGACCAGCAACTCGGACGCCAATTGAAGTTGTTCAACGCTTAATGACGGCACTAAAAATATCATTTTTTATTGTATACTTAAAGAATTGCTTTAAGAGCGAGCCATGGCACTCAAGCGAGAGCTCGACCCCTTTCAGAGGATGTCATCGTAAAATGGAATCATTATAATGCCCAGAATCATCAGAGCGCAGATAGATGGCGCTGTGTGACTCAGGGGACAGTTTTATGGGGCTAAGTGACGACAGCAATTCGATTGCTGCAAGCAGTATCGATTACTTATCGATACTTAAATTATCGATACTTAAATTGCAGAACTCGAAGCTATAAAGTTCTTCAGCAGGAAATATCCTTGAACTTTTACCCTTTTTTTTATTTCTAGTAATGCTTTTACTGCTGACATTTGGAGCTGCTCGTCATTGTGACACGTTTCGTCCGGGATAGCTGACAAATAATTTCAATTAGCACTTTACACTTTGCCCTCTGTGTGTGGCCAGCAGTAAATCCTATCAGCAGACGCATCCACAAATGGCTCGTAGCTGCCACAGGTGGGGCGGGGCGAGTGGCAGTAGCCAGTGCATATGAATTTTTAATTCAATTCCAAAAGAAAACATAAGCAAAAACGAGTTAAAAACAAATAAGTTTTTGCCCAAAGCCAATGTAGACGACTGTCGAGATACCCTGTAATGTGCATATGTAGCTGATTTCATTTGATAAGTAACTTAATATATGTCTTGAGTCTAGAATTGTTAGCTTTTAAGCTACACGTAAACAATAAACCATATTTATCGATATCAGAATTTATTTAGATATCGATAAATTAGAGATGTGGAGATATAGTTATATATATGGTATATATAGGTACATATATTTCATTTCATGTTTCACAATATATCGTATTTATCGATAACAGAATATATTTAGATGTCGATAACTTACAGATAAGGTTATGTTTTAGTATGTATCTATATCTTTAAGTTCTTAATATATCAATATATTCTCTAAGCAATAAATATCAATTGTTTATAAACGGAACTCTATAGAGAGATGCTATACTCCTAGCCTAGCCTCATCGCCTTCATTTTCTCACATGCCCTCACAGCTTTTGACCCACATTCCGCAAGGCACACACCTAGGGTGTATACAAATAGGGCCGCTGCAGCTTCTGCCTGCTCTAGTTCTAGCCACGTTTTTCGGGCCAAAATGCCGAACGGAATGAAAAATGGTTGTGAAATTTCCGACTCTCTAAATATGCATGTAAATTGCCTGGCCCCAAGCTGAGCACCGAGTTCGAGCAACTTTTTAGTCGGGCAGGCCCCAAGCCACAGGCGAACCACATGCAAAATGCATTAAAATAGTTTTATTGTTGTTCTGCTTCGTCTTCTACTTCATGTTGTTGTTGTTGTTGTTGTTGCAGCTGCTGCTGCTGCTGCTGCTGCTGGGCATGTTTGCAAATTTTAGCCTTAATTTCATTGGCATTCGCCTGTCAATTAGGGCACACATCAAGGACTTTAGCGCTGGAATGGCACATCACATGCAGCACTTGTTAGTCGACCCGGTGGCCGCTGCCCCGCCGCTGCCCCTCACGCCGCCCCCTCATCCATCAGTCGTTCCACATGAGCAAATGCATTTTGTATTCGCGCACATTTGCGCTCGAGCAGAAGCAGCCGCTGCCTCTCATCGATTGCCTCCAGCTCCACAAAATAATTTTTTTTTTTTTTTTTTTTTGGTATTTTCTAAATCTATCCTACAAATTGGTTTCGCAATTTGATTTTAGTTCTGATGCCCGTTCGCGAAGTGCTAAAGGGGTGTATTAGTGCTACAAGTACATACGTCTCATACAGCTCACGTATAATACTCTGTTCACCCACTTCCTATATGGAGTTTAGTATAGAGTTTTACAGCTGGATCATATATAATATCAATATTTGCTTAAATTCAACTATTGCTGGGCGAGTATCATGCAGTCGGTGCCACGTTTACTCGCTTTCATTTACGCCTTTGGCCTAATTTACTCTCACTAAAGCTTTTTTTCTCTAAAATCCAATCGATGTTAGCTCTGCGAATGGCACAAAATCTCATTAAGACGAGGAATTTTCACTTATTAAAATAAAGAAGAGCAAGAAAATCCAATAAATAACATGAAAGCAATTTTATCATTTTTTCTATCCACATTCTCGTTGGCGGGCAATCAATCAAAAATATGAAAGTCAACCGAGGCGACGCGCGGCAGCAAAGCGGAATCGAGAGAACAAATAGATGGAACATCATAATTAGATGTTTCCAACGAAATTTGTAATCGACTTACGAAATACATGAGGCAGTCATGTACCCTGTAAAGAAGTAGAGTAAAAAGAAAGGGGGCTTGCATGGCCTTTCTATGCGATTCTCATTATATTTAAAATGAATTTTATTTCAACAACTCTAGATTATTGACTATCATGTGATACCCTGCAGCCGTACTAATTTCAATCATCTGAAATCCTTTAGCTGTTATACGACCTGTGCTCCTTCACTCTCATCGCCCTTCTATACGATTTTCAAGACATTTAAAATGTATTATCATGATCTAACTTAAATTCCATGACTAACACATACCCTGTAAACAATGCGAAAGTGTTATTATAATTCTTTCTCTGTAGCCCCGTCGCTCTTCTCTGCGATTCTCATGGCAACTGAAATAGCTTTGATTAATTAACTCTTACATTCAATGGCATTTGCTCTATGCCAACCTGCTGCCAAATGTAAATCCAATTTGCCTAATTAAAGTAACTCAATAACAACAAAATAATTGTATAAAAAACTTTTTGGCCTTCGTAATACTCGGAAGTGGGTGCAGCACAACGGACACACCCAAGCCCAATGCCATTAGCACAGTGTGCGCAGTGAAACTACACTCGAGTTGTCCTTAGACTTAGAGCTTAAATTATGAATTTAAAATGGAATATTTACTAAATTTGGTCTGCATTATTTATCCCGCAGGAATTGGTGGCCATATCTCCGGAGCGCCGCAACTGGCGCGGCATCTTCATAGCTCTGCTGGTCATTGCCGCCGTCTTCAGCTTGATTATATTTTCGATATTTCTGCTATCGCCGGAGGATGAGGGTCTGCGCATTCGTGGACGCCGCATGCTGCCCAGCGACATACTGAGCAAAAGCTTGCAATGGAAGCCATTCAATGGCACCTGGAGCAACGGTGGGTAACCAATTGCCAGCTGCAAGTGAGCCAGAGCTTAAACAGATCCCATTTCAGATCACGAATTGATATATCGCGATCCAACTGGCGGCTTATCCATACTCAATATGACGGACTATACCACACGCATTCTGATGACCAACTCCACATTTGTGAGTAGCCCCAAGTCTCCCTCTCTCTCTCTCTATTTATAACTCCCTCCCCCTTCCTCTATCTCTCTTGAACAGCGTCAACTGAATGCCGAATCCTTTTTGGTCGCGCCGGATCAGAAGTACGTATTGCTACAATCGGACAGCAATGCTGAAGGCTCAAGGTAAGACCCTATAGACCCTCTTAAGACACCTGCCTAACCTGACTCCCTGACTCTGGCAGGCATCACGTTTATGAGGTGCAAACCGCCAACACATTTCCACTGGGACCAACGGAGAACATTGCAGAGGCGCCGCGTCTCCAGCACGTGGTCTGGGCGCCCATCAATCCACCGCCACCGGCATCGCCTGGTGTCCCGACGTCCACCCTGTCGCCGTTGCCCAGCGGCAGCATCATCTTGAATAGCCTCGCGGGCGCTGCAGCTGGCGGTGCTGGCAAGCCGACGGCCACGACCAACGGCGGCAGCGCCAGTGGCTCGGCCAACGGCAGCGGGCAGAGCAGCAGCAATGGAGGCGGCGCCAAGGCGGCCTACACACTCAACCAGGCCATCGCCTTCGTGCATCACAATGACATCTACTACAAGCCGAAGGTGCAGGGCGAGCTCGTCTGCCGCATCACGCAGACAGGCGCCGCGGGCATCTACTACAACGGCGTGCCCGATTGGACGTACGAGAATGTGCCGGAGCTGGAGAGTCGCCGGAGCAGCATTGCCTTCTCGCCGGACGGAATGTTTTTGGCATTTTTCAGCTTCAACGACAGCGAAGTCAATGAGTATAAGTGAGTAGCTAGATGGGTGGTAGTATGTATAAGAGTGGGTTATGCGAGCCAAGTGAGAACACAGAGCTTAGGCATTGCGTATAAGACACAGTGTGAAGGAGTATAAGTGACGTGATAATATGTATAAGAGTGGGGAGTGCGGGCTTAGTGAGAACACAGAGTTTAGGCATTGAGTATAAGACATGTGTGAAGGAGTATAAGTGACGTGATAATATGTATAAGAGTGGGGACGATGCGAGCTTAAGTGAGAACACAGAGTTTAGGCATTGCGTATAAGACACAGTGTGAAGCAGTATAAGTGAAGTGATAATATGTATAAGAGTGGGGAGTGCGGGCTTAGTGAGAACACAGAGTTTAGGCATTGAGTATAAGACATGTGTGAAGGAGTATAAGTGAAGTGATAATGTGTATAAGAGTGGGTAGTGCGAGCTCAGTGAGAACAAAGAGTTTAAGCATTGAGTATAAGACGCAGTGTGAAGCAGTATAAGTGAAGTGATAATATGTATAAGAGTGGGGAATGCGAGCTAAGTGAGAACACAGAGTTTAGGCATTGCGTATAAGACACAGTGTGAAGCAGTATAAGTGAAGTGATAATATGTATAAGAGTGGGTAGTGCAGGCTCAGTGAGAACACTGAGCTTAGGCATTGTGTATAAGACACAGTGTGAAGGAGTATAAGTGACGTGATAATATGTATAAGAGTGGGGAGTGCGGGCTTAGTGAGAACACAGAGTTTAGGCATTGAGTATAAGACATGTGTGAAGGAGTATAAGTGACGTGATAATATGTATAAGAGTGGGGAGTGCGGGCTTAGTGAGAACACAGAGTTTAGGCATTGAGTATAAGACATGTGTGAAGGAGTATAAGTGACGTGATAATATGTATAAGAGTGGGGAGTGCGGGCTCAGTGAGAACACTGAGCTTAGGCATTGAGTATAAGACAAGTGTGAAGGAGTAAAAGAGTATAAGTAAGGATCATACGTAAACGAGCGGAATCTCTCTCTCTCTCTCTCTCTCTCTCTCTCTTAATATATCCTACGCTCTACTATATATGTCCTCCCCCCTGCAGATACACCTGGATGGGCGATAACATCAAGTACCCGGCGGTGCTCAGTCAGCGCTATCCGAAGGCGGGCGCACGCAATCCGAATGTGACCGTGAACGTGGTGAATCTGTCGGTGATCAAGTATATATTTCCCACGCAGATCAAGCTGCCCGGGGATCTGGGCAACGGCAGCTATGTGGGCGGCCTGACCTGGGCATCGCCCATCGATCTGTCCGTGACGATAACCAGCCGGGATCAGACCAAGGCGACGACAGTCATCTGCCGGGCACCGCACTTCCACTGCCAGGTGGTGCACACCGAGGTGACCATCAACGACGGCTGGGTGCTGCCCGCCGAGCAGCCGATCTTCTCGGCCCGCATCGGCGCCCAGCTGCGGGGCAGTCAGCTGCGTCACCTGCAGCAGCTCCAGGAAATGGCCACCGGCGAGGCCGGCGTGGACGACAGCCAGGCGAACGTGACCAACGGACAGACGACCTACGAGATCTCCAATGGCGGCTATTTGCTCAAGCGTCTGCCCGTGCGCGATGGCGAGCACGGACACTACCGCCACGTGGTCTTCATCTCCTCGCTGGACCGGCGACCCGTTCCACTGACCATGGGCCGCTTCGAGGTGACCGAGATTGTGGGCTGGGATGAGCAGCGCGAGATCGTTTATTTTATGGCTGCTCCTGAAAGGCGACCCGGCGAACGTCACCTCTACAAGATCAGCCTTAAACTAAACGTCACCGAAACGAATCGCACCTACATCACGTCCACGCAGCCCACCTGCCTCACCTGCGACAACAGCGACTCCACCTACCGCCTGCATCGCGCTCGCAGCACCAACGCCGCCGCCTGGCAGCGCGGCGAGAAATGGGAGGACATCGTCTCGCGCCTGGAGCCCGACGACTGCATCTACGACATACCCAAGAACTGTCTGTACAATCGCGTCCAGTTCAGCCGCGACTACAGCTACTATGTGCAGGAGTGCCTGGGCCCGGAGGCGCCCAGCGTCTACCTGGTGGAGACGTCCAGCAACGAGAAGATCTTCGTGCTCAATGCGGGCGACGTGCTGCGCCATCGCCTGACCCAGCTGGCCATACCACAGACGCGCACCTTCAGCGTCGAGATACGTCACGGCTTCCACGCACAGGTGCGTCTCTACTTGCCGCCTGGCATGCGCGAGGAGGAAGAGGTCGCCTTTCCACTGGTCCTACACGTGTAAGTCTCCAGCTGAGTAGGGCTATATACACAAGGATATAGATCCTATCTCTTACCTCCTATATATCTTCATCTATATCTATCCCCTTGCCATGCAGCGACGCTGCGCCTGGCTCGCAGCTGGTCACGGAGCGCTTCCAGGTCGATTGGAACTGGTATCTGTGCAGTCAGCGCAGCTTTATTGTTGCCCAAATCGACGGGCGCGGCAGTGGCTATCAAGGCGAGCTGCTGCGCACCCAGGTGCACGGCAAGCTGGGCACCGTTGAGGTCGAAGATCAGCTCGGCGTGCTCACGTAAGTCCCGCAGCTATCGCCTCACTCATTGCTTGTCTAACCTGAGGTCCTTTCAGCTATTTGCGCGACAATCTCAAGTTCATTGACCCGTTGCGCATTTGCGCCTTCGGCTGGGGCTACGGCGGCTACGCCGCCTCCATGATGCTCATCGATGACTCGCAGCAGGTGCTGCAGTGCGCCGTTGCCATCAATCCCATTGTGAGCTTTGGCTATCACTGTGAGTATTTCAAGTTGCCCGGACCCGGAAGTCCTTGGACACCTTCTAGGCCAGCATTATCTCATATCCTCTTTCCCTTATGAAAACTAGATTCATTCTTTACGGAACGCTATATACCGCTCAAGGGCGACTATTTGCGCGCCCTGCAGGAGTCGGATCTGACCATGAAGGCGGGCAACATAAAGGGACGTAATCTGATGCTAATGCATGGCACGGCGGACACTCTGGTGCATCAGGAGCATACATTGATGCTGGTGCGAGCACTGGTCGATCAGCAGGTGAAGTTCCGTCACCAGGTGTATCCCGATGAGGATCACGCGATCACCCGATCGCTGGGTCACGTGTATAAGACAATGGAATGGTATTTCGATGAGTGCTTCGGCCCCGTCGACGACAACGAGTGGGACCCCACGGGTCTATTCGTGTTTAAACAATAATTAAGACCCCCCTACGATCCTTACGATGAGGATCCGCTCGCCAATCAGCTAATCGACATCGATCTCGATCCCGGCGAGCGCCACAATCAGACAACAACCGCCACAACACCGCTCTCAGCTCTAGATGAGCTCGACAACAGTCTTCAAGCTCTCGACCTCATGACCTCATCGGCAATGACCCTCAGCAAAGTCTCCAACAAGCTCTGCAACTACAGCAGCAAACGCAAGCTCCAGCAGACCGAAACAACGCTGGCCAAGAAGACGCGCATCATTCACCATTAGCAAGTCCAATACTAAAGCTCTGGGTGCACGTGTATAAGAGTGAGTGTGTGAATGTGTATAAGAGTGTTAACGTCAGAGTGAGTGTGTGTGAGAGTGAGAGTGTGTGAGAGTGTGAGTATAAGGGTGCGTATAAGAGTGAATGTGTATAAGAGTTTTCGTATAAGAGTGCGTGTTTGCGTGTGTATGTCTGACTCTTTCTTCCCTTTCTTTGGAATGTATTGAAAAAAAAAGGTAAAAAAATTAGTTAGTTAGATTGCAAATGCTTATGCTTATATGCTTAGTATTCTTTTAGTATTTTTTTGTGAATTTTTAATGACTTCTGATAAAAACAAAATTATGCAATTTAGTTTAATTAGTATTTTTAGTATTTTTTGAGTAGGCTTTTAAAAAATTTTAAAAGTGCGATTCTTTCATGAAGTAAATGAACAAAGGTTAACATTTTTAAAGAAGCTTTCAGTATTTTTTTAGTATTTTGTGTGTGTGTGATTGCAAATGTATAACTGATCGGATGAGTGTATGCGAAACAAGTTCAGTCTTAAGTTCTCTTATGCCTTCTGTTTTTTTAATGCAGTTAGTATTTTTTCGGTATTTTTTGGTATTTCTCGTTACGGTTAACTCTTGCAGAAAATATTTAAAAAGCCATTAAAGAACTGCGACCAAAATAAGCTTATATGCGTACTATATACATATATAGAAAGATATATAGAATCGAGTTACTATATATGATGTATCGAAATCATGCATCAAAGTTTCTGCATTAGTATATTTACTATAATCTTGTTGTATTGTTAATAATTTAGTATTCTTTTAGCATTTTTAAGTATTTTTTGGTATGTATGCTGAGGTGTGCGATAATTGGGCCAGCAAAGGAAGTTTTTTAAATGCAACCAAAAGCAAGGTGATTAATTTATGCGACTGATTATAAAACCGAAAAATAAGCATTATTGTGTTTTACACAATAATATAACCAAAAGAAAAACGAAAACAAATTGTTGTTAACAATTTGATTGCCATCGCTTGCCATGGGGTCTATCGAAAGGGTATTCGGAAATCGTAGGGGAACTCAAAACGGAACTAATGTGGAATGCTAACTAACTGGATAAGCAAATGACATTTGCATATTAGCTGTAAATTGTACGAGAGTACAGATATATATATATATATATATGATTCACATATGTGTATGTGAGAAGATGTATGTATGTGAATGTGTCTCTGTTCGTGTCTGTGTGAGGCTATGTATCTCTGCGTATGTAACTGTGTGTGTGTGCATATTTCTGTCTATGTGTGTGCGTGTGCAGCAAAACATATGTACACATGATATATAAATGTATATGTATTTAAATATATATTTGACTGAATGTTATTTTTTGTATATATTAATAATGTTATGATTAATATTTTAAACAGCAACAACGTCATTATTTTATGTCCAACTTGTATGTTTTAAATGTAGTTGAAAGCGTTAAAAGCAAAATGAAGAAGAAGAGGAAGTAGAAGTCAGGTGCTACCGACTGTACAATACTCGTTCATGGCTCAAAAATTGACTTATATTTAGATAATTTATGGATCTTACTAGCTCTAAAACTATGATCAATATATAGTTTCTTTTTTCAGCCATAATATTTATTAAGTCTGTAGCACGCTTCAATTAGCCAAAGCTATGCATTGAGCTGATATCTGATATATATATATATATATATATATATATATATATATATATATATATATATATATATATATATATATATATATATACTTCGAGACATAGATCCATACGAACACAAACACATAGTATATCCAAGGCTTCAGCTAAACGCACAGTCGAGCAGACATCAAGAACCAGTATACCCCTTTCATTCAACGTGAACGAGTATTCAACTAAAAGCTTTCTTATTAAATGTTAAAATGCGTATTGAAAAAACATAATAATAAAAATAAAATAAATTAATTCATAAATGTGATAGTCGCTAAAGAACGGCTATATTCATATATATATACATATATAAATATATATATAGATATATATATGTCCTGCGCTAGCCAAATATGGAATAATAAAAATTTTCAAAAATAAAAAAAAAAACTTAAAAGAAACTTCCATGATATGCCATGGACTAAAATTATCAATAAAACTTTTTTTTTTTTAGGTAATCGTTATGCTTAAGTAAAAATAAAATAATATAAAATATGTATTCCAATTGTCAATGCAAAATGAAGAAAAAGAAAAAAGAATATAAAACGTTAAGCGAAGCTTGGCCAAAAAACGAATAAGGCCAAAACTAAGAGGAAAAGCATTCAGTATAATGTCCTCGACTAGCAGATATACTAAGCAGCATCATTAGAGGCCAGATCTGTGTGCTATATAGAGAAACTTAAACCCAAAGAAGAGAAGGATAAACTTTTTTTTTAGATTTTTTTACCATTAACTTAAAAACCAAAAACAAAGAATTATATATTTAAAAAAGATATATATATATATATATAGGTGTTGAATGTTGCGTCAATATGCCCCTGAAAGAGGCAGAGTTCTATTGTATGGTATACGCCCATATAAACAAACAAACAATAAAAGGAAAAACATAATAGTCAAGCTTTAAATGTTGTACACGGATCGATGTCGGGAGAGGAGACGAAACTTATTAAATTCGAACTTAATAAAAGAAAATATTTAAGAACTTATAAGCCCAAACAACTCTGTATGTAATAATTGTTGAGTGTGCAGCTCTTAATAAATGTTTAGAAAGCGAGAAACCCTAAAAACATATATAAACGAACAAATAAATAGTAAAGCGAAATACATATTTATAAATGTTTAAGACGAAAAGCTATTGAAATAAATAAAAAAATATATAAAACAAAAAAGTATATATACATAAATATAGACAAAGTATCTATGTATTACATATAGAGAAGTACATTGCGCATTTTATGTAATTTCCAAAAATAGTTGACTTAAGAAACAAACTGAAACCAAAGCGAAAAACCGAAATTCAAACTAAATGACCAAATAAACAAATTAGAAGAAAAAAACACAAAAATACTTTTTGTTGTCATCTCCAACGAAGTTCTTTGGTTTCAAGACAACAATTAAAGGTATAACAATAAACAACTTATAAAATCGTAGCCTGTCTGAGTGTACTTAATTTGAAATTGAACAAGAAAAGTTAATAACTAAAACGAACAATTGAAGAACAGCAAACATAACAAGCTAATACATTGAGAAGATCGACAACAATAAATAAACATGAAATTTTTGTGTGTATGCAACATAAGCAAAAAAAAAACTAAAACTGACTTTTAAATTATTGGGAAATTACCATTGCATAAAAAATAAATTAGGTTTATAATTTAATTTAATTATTTTTAAATAACAATCGGCTAGTTACCCAAGTGTGCTTCGGAAGATATCGATAGTTCATGCACAAGTATCGTGAACATCGATAAGCACGAGGTTGTACTATCGTTGCATATTGTTAATCTCTAATACTGCGTAGCCGTCGCGTGTTCGTAGATAAATTGCAGTTTCGCTGGCGTTTTTAATTTATTTAAAAACGCAAATTAACCAATTCCAAAAGTCACTGGACAAACAGTGCATATTGAGTGTAACCAACTAGCGAGCTTACAACAGCAGTTGTATGCCATTGCAAACGGTAATAAGCAATTCTCGAAAGAACTATTTCGTGTATGTGTCTGTATGCCCATATTTGTGAGCGTGTATATGAGCATATGTGTATGTGTGTGTGTATATATGCATAGCAACCAGACAAGCAAGCGGACGTTCCCAAAGCATGAAAGCACTAAATTGTGCTTATAAGGATTGCCACAAACGCTGCAAGCGCTAAGCAATTGCCTGAATCGCTTGTTAACGATGACAAATGAATCTTGGGGCGGATAATTTATTTTTTTTTCACTTTTCTACCCAAATTTAGTCAAACTCATTCATTTAATAGAAGACAAAAAAGAAACTTTTTGGTGAACATGTGCATGTGTATGTGTGCATTAGTAGTGCGTACGTGTGTGTGTATTTGCTAAACTTGAAATACAACGCAAACTCAACGAGAACAAACTCGTCAAGGTAAAGAAAAAATGTGTGTGAAAAATTCCAACGGAATTACGCGAGAAGCAATTCGGGAGGCAGGAAAGAAGCTAAATCAGATTCTCTTCGTCTGTATGTATGTGTATGTGCATGCCTACATACATACTTATGTGTGTGACGTCGATTGCGTATTGCTCTCATTACATACATACATGTGTGCAAGTTACATTTTGCATTTGTAGTAGTGTCGATAGTAGTTGTAGTTATGGGCGGGGGCCAGAGGGTGGCTGTGCTGCCATACGCACTATTGTATGGCAGTTATATGGGGGTTGACAATTTGTTGATAACTCTAATCTGATAATGAAAAAGGTCTTTTCGATTTTTTGTATTTATCACAAATTGCATAAATTAAATGTTTACATGATTGCTTGTTCGTAGTTGACTTTGCGCAGTAGTTTATAATGATTTGAAATCAGGTGGCAACGCCGACCTACATTTGACCATAGCGCGTTTTTAGCAACATCTGCTCTTGCCGGGTAAAAATTCAAATCAATTTTTACTCTCTCACGAATAAAGTGTGTAGCACTAAACGATTGCACAAATATTTACATTTGTTATTTCCAAAATTGTGTAATTTATGCCTTAAAGTTTAAAATGAAAAAATTTTGCCGTTGGCTGGGAACATTCAAATTTGTACTTGCAATTAACGAAATTCACAAAACAATCGATGTCATATGATGTGTATCGATATTTACGATAGCTCATCCCTGCATGCGGCAGTGCTGGAGTAAAGCAGTAGCTCTTAACTGTGAATTACACACTCGCGGATAGCAATCTTTTAAACAATACGAAACTATAAAAAATATTGTATAATATTTGTGTCAAAAAGTGCAGGAACTCTAAAGCAGTGTCGTCAGTTGTCTTATTTATTTCATTTTTTTTTTCATTTACAATAGATATTTGTGAAGTGAAAAAGCCGAAAGTGTTAATTAGCCAAATTCTATGTGTATAGATATATACATATGTGCATAAATGTATGTATATAAATATATGTATATTTGTGTGTGTATGTATATGTAAGCGCGTGTGTGTATGTTGCAAAGAGATGCATATGTTTCTGTTTTTATCTAATTAAACGTCGAACGCTGCTGCAGTTCAGATTTTTTACTGGTAAATATAAAGTGTCGCGTGCGTGTGAGTGTGTAAGTGCGTTCGTGATTTTGCGACAATTTCTATACTAGTTTTTGAACTTGGTAATGCAGCTTATACATACAGACATACATACATACATACAAACAATGACAGTTAGTTAATTGCTTACGCACAATTTACAGTTAGTTAGTTTTTCTCTTTTTTTGCATAATCTTATACATACATGTGCGCGCTGTTTGCATTGCCCGCGCTCCGGCACCCACGCCATAAGCCACCTGTACGCCCTTGCTCACACACACGAATACACAGAGAAACGAGCGCGCACACGCATACATAGACACGCTCGTGCACACAGCTAAACGATGTGATTTGCGGTAGTCTCGTGAGCATTGCTCGCTCGCGATAACGAAAACGCATGCATCTGTGTATGTATGCGTGTTTGCACCTACATATATAATATATAAGAAATACATACATATGTATATATAAGCATATGTATGTTTCTATTTTATTGTCTTCTTTGGCCCATTTGGCTCTGCTTGTCGATTTCGGCTGAAAAAACAAAAAAAACAAATGTGCATTAAAATGAATAGCTGAGGCGCCGCCGTCGCTGCCGCTGCCGCCGGTGTTGCTCTCTACGCTTCAGCTGCATTTGGTTTGCAGCTGTTGCAGCAGCGAAGGCGGCGCCAATGAATTTCTATTTGTAGAAAAATAGCGCATAATTTGCAATGCAATTGTTTGCGCTTTCTATTTAGTTAAATCCACTCTTGATAACACATGCGATCATTAAGTGTATGTGTGTAAGCGTGTGTGCTACAATGAGATCGAGCATTACTGACGTCACGAGTCGATTAATGATGCATGATCTCTCTTTTTTTTCTTGCTTTGCGAAAAAGAGAGAGACGGTCCATTAGAGAGGAACTATGAGTAGTTGCCATGCATGTGTCAGTGCTAAACGATTATTTCTGTCAGGTGGCAACACTGCGTCATTTAAGTGAATGCAAAATTATAAGCTGGAATCGAAACAGCTGTATATATTTGGCAAATTTACTTTACTTAAAAAAAATACAGTCATACAAAAAAAAAAAACAATTATTGTGCGTTTTCTTTAATTGCAGTTGCAGACGCCCGAGACGAAATATCAGGGCGTAGCCTTATCAAGCAAACAAGTTAGCCGCGTTGCCAATTTAAAAACGTGAGTAAGTTGCACATTTGGTGGGACTGTTATGAAAACCGTCAGAGATTAGACGGAGACAAGCTTATTGCTTAGCTGCTCACAGGCAACACAACTGTTAAAACAACAACAATTACTACAACAACAACGACACCGCCTTGCACAAACCGCTGTCAACACGAACGCCGATGCTGCGGCAGAGCAAAAGCTGGGGACAGAGCTAGAGCCAGTGACAGTTGGTCTAACAACACGCACCGCTCTACACAGCAGCAGCAGCAACGGCAGGAAAAGGAACAGCGGCGGCGTCGGTTGATCAACACTCACAATTAGATATATAGATAAATAGATCTATATATATATAAATAATATATATACACACAGACATACACATACATATACATTGACATCGACCGTGACATATAGTGAGAGGGTAACAGACGTACGAGATCTTTAGAAAAGGAGATAGAGAGAGCTTGAGTGTGAGATTTGAGTGCTTGTGGGAGAGAGAGAGAGTGAGAGAGAGAAAGCAGAAGGAGCGTGTACGCTGCCCAGCACACAAAACGCCCATTTGAATGGATCCGTGTGTTGGCTGGTTTCAGGAGGAACAGGAGGGACCAGCGCTGCGCACATGGTTAAAGATTTGGGAGACGAGTTCCCAGGAAATGGGTCCACTTCTCGAGCAACAGCTACAGCAAAGCAACATTAATAACAACGGAAATAACAACAACAGCAGCAGTGCCGGCAACAACAATAACACCAACAACAATAACAACAGCAGCAGCAGCAGCAACAGTAGCTCTAACAGCAGCAACAGCAGCACCACCAGCACTAGGATAATTAACAACGACTCTACTACGATCAGCCTGCGTGACCCCGACTCATTACAAATTCTTCTTCAGCAGTTAAACGAAACGCCAGCACGGCACGGTGGGGGCAACAACGGCAGCGGCAGCAGCATTAACGGAGGCAAAAGCTCTAGCAACACGTCCATCGATTCCACATCGAACAACGACAATAATTCGCCAGCGAGTAACAGTAGTAGCAGCAGCAGCAGCATCAGTGCCAGCGCCAACGTCACACCAAATTCAGCTAACGCTACAACAGCACCAGCAAGTGCAACAACAACAACAACAGCAACAGTTGCTGCGACAGCTGCAACAGGAACGGCTGCCACAACAACGCCAGCCACAGCAGCAGCAGTAGCTGCTGCAAGCAACACAACGACGCCGACAAGTGGTGATAGCACCACCACCAGCAACAACAACACCACCAGCACCACCGGAACCACTAACACGAACAGCAGCCGTAGCAACAGCACCAGTAATTTTACAACCAATCCCGCGTCCAAGGTGCCGCTGCACGAGCGCGCCAACACCTATTACAATCCGTCGCGCAGGAAACGCGTCGTAGACAACAAGTCGAGCACTCTGAACTTAAACAAGCACGCCGATATGATTGCCAAATACAAGGGCTGTCCGTGGCGTATGCGCGACTATCAATATGGCAAGGGGATCATTGGCTTGCACGAGGAGATCGAGCATTTCTATCAGTATGTCCTGCCAACGGCCTGCGAGCATGCCATACGCAACGAGGTGGTTAAGCGCATCGAATCCGTTGTCCATTCCATATGGCCGCAGGCGGTGGTCGAAATATTTGGTTCCTTTCGCACCGGCCTCTTTCTACCCACCTCCGACATTGATCTCGTGGTACTAGGTGAGCTAACTGATATCAACTCGGTATCAAACTAATTAACGATAAATTCATTTGGCTGTTAAAGACTTTATCAAGAAACAAGAAGTACATGTATTTGTGAGCTAAAATTGATTTTGAAGATTCTCAGAGATCTTAATGTGTTCTGTGTAATGCTCTTATGTTGAGCTTTGGCTCTGATTTATATTTGTATTCCTTGAATATTTGAGAGTTATTTGTATACCTCGAACCCGTTCGAAATGGTTCTTCATAGAGTAATGACTCAACAAGCAGAAAGAGGCTGAGGCTATTGAGTGTATATAGTCATGATTAGAGCGAGCTGAATCATTATAGCCCCGTCGGTCCCCTAAACCACTAAAACTATTGACTGATTCAGGGCTTAAAGTTTTGTGAAAATGCAGATGCCGGATAAACAGGCACTATTCTGTATATTGTCTTGATTATGGCTACGAGCTGAGTCGTTATCGCCTTCTGTTAATCTTAAATATATCAAATTTTGCAAATTGTATAGGTTTCTCTCTTCGCATACCCTGCCCCAAAAAGAAGCTCTGCGAGAGAGTCAGGGTATTTCCTAGTCAGTCACTTCCGACTGCAACTAACTTGGCTCGTTTAAATTGCTTGGAACTACTAACACCTATTTAAGGCGCTGATTTATAATAAAACTTTCTTTTTTTTATTTCTCTTTCTCTCTCTCTCTCTCTTCACCGCTTCTCCGCCCTCCACTCTTTCCTGCGGTCCATTTTCTTAAATTTCTTTTACAGGCCTTTGGGAGAAGCTGCCGCTGCGCACTCTTGAGTTTGAGCTGGTTGCGCGCGGCATCGCCGAGGCATGCACAGTCCGGGTGCTAGACAAGGCCTCAGTGCCGATCATTAAGCTGACGGATCGCGAGACACAGGTGAAGGTCGACATATCGTTCAATATGCAATCGGGCGTACAATCAGCGGAGCTGATTAAACAATTTAAGCGCGACTATCCGGTATTGGGGAAGCTGGTGCTGGTGCTAAAGCAATTTCTGCTGTTGCGCGATCTCAACGAGGTGTTCACCGGCGGCATCTCGTCGTACTCACTGATCCTCATGTGTATTAGCTTCCTCCAATTGCATCCGCGTGGCATATACCACGACACGACGAATCTGGGCGTGCTATTGCTCGAGTTCTTTGAGCTGTACGGACAGAGCTTTAACTATATTAATATTGGTATTTCGATTAAGAATGGGGGACGCTACATGCCCAAGGATGAGCTACAGCGGGATATGGTCGATGGCCATAGACCGTCATTGCTCTGCATTGAGGATCCCCTAACACCCGGCAATGATATCGGACGCAGCAGCTACGGTGCCCTTCACGTCCGTCAGGCCTTCCGCTGTGCTTTCAGCGTGATCAACAATGCTGTCAGCGAATCCAATCTTTGGGGCAACGATGTGCGCGAGACGTCCATACTAGGTGAGTGTAATACAATGATAATAATATGTAATATAGATTCATTATATATGCCCATTATAGGCCGTATTATTCACATAACCGACGACGTCATTGACTATCGCGAATGGATACGCGAGAACTTTGAATATCTAACGGCCATGGATCCGATGACCTCGCTGCCTGCCTACACAAACGGCGCCGCCAAGTATGTGATCTTGCCCTCGGGCACCGTGGTGCATCAGATCTATCATCCAGTGCTCCAGCCGCACACGCTCACCCAAACATATCATACGGCAGCTGTGGCGGCAGTGGCAGTGGCTGCCCAACAGCAGCATCAGCAACAGCACCAACAACACCAGCAACAGCAACAACAACAGCAGCAGCAGCAACAACAACAGCAGCAGCATCAGCTGCAGCCACAGGGTCAGCTGGTTGGGAATCTAAACAATATGTCGGCGCTGCGTCATAGACGGGGGAGCACCTCGTCCGCCGAGGATAGCGAGGACAGCAAAGACTGTGAGGTTGGCGATAGGGATAGAGAGTCGCTAACTGGTATCGGGCAGCAGGCAATGGAGATAATTGACATAACCGCCTCGCCGCCGAACGGACTGGATGTCCCAGCGATGGCAGTGACCGTACCCAAGCCCATCATGGTGGCGATCAGCAACAGCTCGTTGTCGGGCTCGTCGGTAATGCACACACCTACACGCATAGATACATGATGAATGGCTGTCGGCCTCATGCAGCAGCAGCACCAGCAGCAGCAGCAACAGGCCGTCGGCTGTGCCATGCTGGCCGCAATTGCTCCCAATTCAAATGTCGCAACACCACGTGCACAATTGTTGTTGCGCCTCAGCGGCGGCATCGCCGCCGGTGCAGCAACTGCGGCCAGCATGCCAGCCAAGCCACAGGCCCAGCCAAGCCAACATACATGTATATCTTCTTCACAACTACAACAGCCAGATATGGAGCAGCACCGAGATGTCCCCGTTGATGCAATGGAGGATCATGCCGTGAACAGCCATGTCTACACCACAACCACCACCACCACCAGCCACGTCCAAGCCAACACGAGTGGAACGCGCAGCTACAGTCACCAGGCAGTGGGTCAGCGCAGTCACGCCAATTCGTATTACCGCCAGCCGCTCTATGTGCCGCCACCGTTGCAGCAGCAACAGCAATTGACCAAGTCCATTTCCAATACGCAGCCGAGCAGCTATCACGGCCAGCAGCAGCAACGGCCGCAGCATCTGCGGCTGGCAAGCAGCCATAGCAATAGTGTTAACGCTGTCACCGGCAGCTTTCATCATCATCACCACCATCAGCAGCACCAGCAACAGCTGCAGCAGCAGCAGCAGCAACATCACCATCAGCAACTGCAGCAGCAGCAGCAGCATCGTAGACATTATCAATCAGCCGCAACTAAGCCGGTAGGTTCGCCCTCAGTTTCATCAACCAGTACATCAGCTGCAGCCGCCGCCGCAGCTAGTGCGCAAAGTTGCAATAGCAACAGCAGCAATAGCAGCAGCAGCAGCAGCAGCAACAGCAGCAGCCATAGCGGCGGCCATAGCCGCTTGCAACAAATGCGCGACACTCGTCTGGTAACTTCATCCTCCTCAATCATTTCCATATCGTCTGAATCCTCAGTTGGCAGTTCAAGCTCATCGCCCCGCTCGCCGCGGTGCGCCTCGGGTGGCGAATCCGCGGAATCAAATACGGGTCAGTTATCCACGACAGCAGAGGATCGCTAGAAACTATGGAAAAATCAAGAAAGAAAGAAAGAAACAATGAGGGAGGGATAGCAGCAGAGATATTTGTAGTCAAATCGAATCAAGATAACAGAGCGCAAAGAGATGGCAAGAGTAAGTGAGATAGCGAGGGAGCGAGAGAGAGGGACGTCAATATTAAGTCGTCATGTGCATTAATCAATCTACAATTAGCTGCGTGCGTTAAGAATATTATGATAGCTACTATGATTATTAATATTATTTCTCTTTCTTTTCTTTGAATAGCAGAGATTCGTATTCGCATTCACAATCGTTCATTGAACCATTTATTTATATATATGTATGTACTTATATATGTACGTATGTATGTAAACATGTATACGTATGCATAATATTTATTGATGTATATGTAAATGCTTGTAGACATATCGCAAAAGTAAGCGTGTATGTAAATAGATATATATATGCATATATTTATGTGTATATATATTGTAATTCTTTTTAGCAGCAATTTTGCATTTCAAGATTCTTAATGAATATAACAAACACTATATACTCAATCCAAAAATCCCCTCCAAAAAACCAAAAAAAAAAACAAAAGCAAACAAAAAAATATGAAAAAAAATAGATATTCCTTAAAAAGTAATGGAAATAAGAGAAGCAAATCGCCATACACCCACACACATATATATATATATATATATATATATATATATATATACTTCTATATATATATATATTTGAAACTTAATGTAACTATAGCTGTATGTTTTCTCCTCTCTTTAATAGAAACAAAATGATTATTACAAAAAGAAAAAAGTAAGAAAAAAAATATCAAATACGAATACATTCGGTCGATCCATTACGATCCATTGTACGTGTATTGCTGTCTCGCTTGCGCCTTTAACACACAGACACACATCAAACTTTCCTAAATATATATATATATATATATATATATATATATATATATATATATATATATATATATATATATAGCAGATATATACTATACATATATACAGTTAGCTAACTTGACACTTTGCCCTATTCGTGCGCTAGTTGGTATTTCATTTTGTTTTTAAAATAAATTTGAAAAAAAGCCACTAAAAAAAACTAAATTAAAATATAAAAATTAAAAAAAAATATATATATATATATATATATATATATATATATATATATATATATATATACACTAAATTGAAAAACAAAAATAATATAAGATTACGTGAAGCGCAATGTGAAGTATGAAATTTAAGTACGTATATATATATACTTACACAACACACACCCATATACATATATATATCTATATATATGTGAAACATAATTTTAATAACAAGAAATGTATAGGATTATATAGTTGTAAGACCAGCTAGGTGTGTTTATATCATTTTTTTTAATATTGTTTCCCTAGTTATAAAGAAATCAATTTTTTTTTTTGGTATGAATTTTGCTTATGGCTTAAGTGCTGCATCCATAATGGGCTCGAATGAACCGAGAAATAGCAAAACACAGAAATTGTTTAACAAATAATACAGAAAGCAAAAACATATATTCAGCTCGAAATAGAAGCTGAGATTCAAGCAGAAGAAGCAGCAAAATCACGCTAATATTATTAAGTGAAATTGCGCGGGCGAAGAAGTGGAGGAGGAGGAGAGAAGAACGCTGAAGAAGAGTCCTTGACCGAGAAGAAAGGAAACTAATATAAAAATAAAAGAAATTTAATATAAATATACATATAATATATGCATAGATGAGATAGAAACTTGTAGCATTATGTAATTTCAATAAGCGCCAGCAGAAAGAAAGAAAAATGGAAAAGATAACAAAAAAATACTATGTAATAAGCTACATCTTTTTATTAATGCCTGAATGTTTTTTATTGTCATTATTATTACAATTATGATTACTATCCTTATTGAATATCCCTATTATATTATATTTAAAAGTTCTGCACCTAAAACAAAACAAAAATTGTAAAAACACATCTGATAATACGGATGTGTTTCGAAGCAAAAAAAAAAAAAAAAAGAAAACAACAAAACGAGATAAAACAAAAAGAAAACCGACAAACCAACAACAAAAACAACTGTAAAATTATTCATTATCCATAATACTTAAACTATATGCATATATGCAATTCCTGCCATTTATTAGTGTATATATATATACTATATGTGGATATATAGTTTTCTTTTAGTTAATTTATTCCAATTGGTCCCAGATCTTCTTCTATTCTCCTTTATTTATCTTTATCTTTAATCTTAAACGTACTGCCATTTTGAGAGAGGTTTTTAAAATCGAGTGAAGCAAAACAAAGAAAAAACATTTAGACTTTGTATATGTATAACATTTAGGCTGTTTTTCCCGTCTTTTTTGTGTAAGAGTTAAGGAATTCGAAATTTGTGAAGATATGGCAACCTTATATGCGTCGTCCTTGTGTGCGCCAACAGAATTGAAAGATCTCCCCTTCCCTTCCCTCCCACTAACAAGCACAATCATCAATCTCGATAGCAGCTGAGAGCGAAAGAGAAAGAGAGTGAGTAGGAGAAAGAGCTTGCAATATGGCAGCTGCTTTGAAGCCCACCTTACACCCAAACAGACAGACACACAGGCGCTTGCATGCTGTTCTACACGCACGCACACACACATATACATACACATACACATACATAGCAAGCAAACGAAGAAAGAAATGTTTGATGTCGAAAGTAAACTAAAACTAATAAGAAATATTAAATTTATGCACTCGTCTGTTGAATACATATATATGTATGTATATATATAAATAACGTGTAGTTAATATTGAACTAATTGATAAATATACAAGCGTACATATGATCATATGTACATACATACATACATACGGATGACTGCAGTTGTGCGTGCGTGTGTAAAGCAGTTGAAAAACAAAAACAAACAAAATGTTAGGTTAGGCTTAAGCTCTAAGACTTGCAAACACCCACACATACATACATACATATGTTAGTAGCACACACACAGAGACGGTCACTCACAGGACGCATACTAGTTAAACATTATTAAATATTAGTGTTCGAGGTTATGACGTAAATTTTCCAATATCCGATCACTGTTTGCTTAGCCAAGTAAGTTGTAACATGTAAACGGTTTTTTTTTTATTATATATACACACATTATACATATATATATATATATATATGAATATATATATATAATAGCATTGTATTTAATTTGTGTAATTTTCAAAGTGCACGCATATAGAGGTGTGTGAGCGCGCATTTGTATATCGATGTATGACTATCGATTGTGGTGCACTCTGATTTACGCGATATATTTGTAGCAAATGAACTACGACGATACGATAAATAAATATCTATATATAAATATATATGTATGTATGTATGGTAAAAATTTATAGTTATTTAAGATGAATTCGTAACAAATTTATTATATGCATAAAAAACGTAAAATCAACTGATGTGTAATGTATACCTAGCAAATTGATGCGTAAGACGATTAACGATCATTATGTGTATGATTAATGAATATGATAATGATGAAGTGACAGCCGTTGCATTAGCAACCGCCTAATAAATGCCGTGTTCTATGCACGCAAAAAAAAACCAAAAAACAAAAATTGAATGGGAAATGGGAGAATGGCAAATATATGTATGTCTGTCTATAGGCATATGTATGTATGTCTCTGGTATAGATAACGGTTTTAACGCCTTTTCACCACTTGATGTAGGTGAACTTGAAGGTCTTGGGGTCGCTGGCCTCGCACACGTACAGCATCAGTATCTTGCAGTGGGCATCGTTGATCAGCTCCCGTGTGCCGAACATGTGGACGCAGTTCTCGTTGCCGCCGTAGTTGTCGGGCATCTGCTTGGGCCCGTTCCAGGGGGCGTAGGTCATGGGGCGACCCGTCGAGAGCCAGTAGAAGGCACCTTCGGTGCCGAGATCATTGCCGGAGATCCAGAAGTAGTCGTTGTTCTTGAAGCCCTTGGCCTTGATGTACTTCACCAGCGCCTCCATTTCCGGTTTGTCCTCGATCGAGGCCAAGTGGGCGTTCATCATCCGGCAGGAGGCCGCCGCCTGGAACCAGTTCACCTTGTTCATCGGCTCGATGTAGTAATAGTTGTCGCCAATCCGGACGAACGGTGTGGTGTCAATGTCCGAGGGTATGCCTATCAATAGTTGATAAAATGTGACTGGGAATCGGAATGGAGGACGGAAATAACCGTTAGCTAACCATTGTAGACCTCGGTGCGATAGTTGGTGAAGATGTTGACATCCGGCAAGTAGGTAAACGCCGGCGCCACACAGCTGCACAGGATCAGCAGACGCAACAGGATCATATACTTTTCGCTTCCGACCTTCATCTTGACACACAATAACTCTAGCTCGATCTATGTGGCTAACGCAACTGTCGATTAGGCCAGACGCCACTGGGCTTATATGCGCCATGCCCGCCCCAATTTGTAATCCCAGGCGCAATCTCCGTGGCTGCAACGCCACCTGCACTGCACCGAAACAACTGCATAAACAATTCCACAGAAATCGAGATATCGCAAATATGTGATCTATCGCCGGCGCTGCCTAGATTGAAACCGTAACCTGAGCTCTGTTCGCTTGCCCGGAGCCCACTGGAAATGGGAATTCAGGGTAAATAAATAATTCGCATTTCAAAGTGGGAATCCAGGGTATATTGGCTCTGTGAGTATGAATGAAGCATAGTAAAGCCCACGCAGCCCTGCGCTAGCTGCAGGGTATCTTGAAGTCGGCTATTCCCGACTGCAGAACTTGTTCTATAAGTATTTACATAGCTTTGCTTTCCAAACCTCATTTAGATGGCATATTTCCATTCAAAACTATATTCCTAGATTTTTCTTCTAATTTACAGGGTAATTGAATTGCAAAAATAAATTTAGAAATATAGTTTGGAGTCTACATATGCATTAAATATGTAGATAAATACTTTAGGGGTATATATATTTTTATATGTTATAAATTTTGCCATTACAATACCCTGTAAATTAGCAAAAAGTTATTAAAAATTTATTCCTTCACTTTCTAAGCATATTTTTACTTTAAAATATTATTAATAAATTTGTCTTCTAAATTACAGGGTATTTGATAGACAAAAATTAATTTGGGAAAATAGTGTTACGTAGAAATATGCATAAAAAATGTGGATAAATTATTTTTTTGATTCTGTAAATTAGTACAAAAATCTAGAAAATATGCCTTACAAGTGTTTATCCTCCCTTTTGGACATATTTCTACTCTAAAATATTTTTCTAAATTTTTCTTCTGTTTTTCATTCATTCGAATACCCTGTAAATTTGCAGTAAATCAAATTTTACTCATAATTATTATATTTATATTTTATATACATACATAAGATGCTATGCTTATATATGATTATTCCACATAGGAGCATCTGTAGAAATCAAATTTGAATTTCTGGTCTTCTTCTTGCTTCTCAAAAATTCAAATCTGTTTTCTTTGCGGTGTGGTGAGTATCTCTGTGTATCGGGAACGTGTTATCGAACATCGCGAGCTGGCAGAGTCAAATTCTGAAGCAAACGAGCGACGATTGCAAGCCAGAGGCGTAGCTCGCTGAAGCACCGAGCATGAGTTGACTGGCTGGTTTCGCCTCCCAGTCGACGAGCAATTAGCGGCGCAGGCGCCACAGAGCTGGCCAGTCAGAGGCGAGGTCTGGAGAAGAGCAGCTCGAGTTGCAGCAGAAGCAAAGAAAGCGAACGCCATATAAAAGCAAAGAGAAAATGCGAAACGCAGCGTTGATATTCCTATTGGGTCTCGCCATGGCGACACCTGGCGGCGCAGCGGGTAAGCTACAAGTTTCACTCTGTTCAAAAACAATTTGTTTACTAATCTCATCGACAGTGGCTCAGGCCGCTGTACGGCCGCAGTCGCAGCGCGGCATTATCTTTCCCAAGGAGACCTTTGACGAGTGCTTCGTGGATGTGGAGCAGAAGGTGCCAGGCAGCTGCAAGTTGCTGCAGGACTGCCCCGCCGCCCTCAAGCAGCCTCTATTCAATACCTGTTATTTTGTCAAATTCGATCAGTATGTATGCTGCGCCTCCAACGGCAGCCTACCAGACGACGGCAGCCAGGTGGCGCCAGTGCTGCGGAGAAGCGCTAAAGGTGCGTATCGAACAGATTCATCGATAACCAGTTGCTAACTGATGAAGTGCCATCTTTTTCAGCCTGCGAGGATGCGAATGTCTTCATCGCCTCCGTGGTGGGCGGCCGTCTAACCCAGTACCGAGAGTTTCCCTACATGGCCGCCCTCGGCTGGCGCTCCAACTTCGACCAGAGCATTTACTATCGCTGCGGCGGCAGTCTCATAGCAAACAACTTCGTGCTCACGGCGGCGCACTGCATCGACTTTGGCGGACAGGTGCCTGTAACGGTGCGGCTGGGCGGCGACAACCTGACCATGGGCATGGGAGAAGATTATCAGATCCGGCGCATATTCGTACATCCCGGCTACAATGAGAAGACCGCCTACAATGACATTGCCCTGCTGGAGCTGGAGGGCTACGTGACGGCCAGTTTGAGAGCCGTCTGCCTCTGGCAGCAGGCTGAATTGACAACGAAGGAGCTAACTGCCATTGGATACGGGCAGATAAGCTTCGCGGGTCTCACCTCCTCCCAGCTGCTCAAGGTCGATCTGCAGCACATCGGCAACGATCAGTGCAAAGGATTCTACTCACGCGAACAGCTCGCCGAGGGCTTGGCTGCCAGTCAGGTCTGTGCCGGCGATTCGAGCGGCAAGAGCGACACCTGCCAGGGTGATTCCGGCGGACCGCTGCTCATGCAGAGTGAGTTCGGCACATGGTATATAGTGGGCATCACGTCGCTGGGTCAGGGCTGTGCCACCGGGCCGCCCAGCATCTATACGCGCGTCTCCAGCTACCTGGACTGGATCGAGAGCCTTGTCTGGCCGAAGCCCACAGAGCTGACAGTGGATCCCACGTTCGATGTTCGTTTGTCATCCTGAGTGAAGGCCCAAAGGGATCTTGCTCGCTTGGGTTATGCCCACAGCGTAAGCGGGAATTTACCGCTCGCTGATTCATCTAATTCCAAATGGCGTTACTCACGGCTGGCGACCTTCTGCGTCATCAATCAATCAATTTAACTTGAACTCGAGCTCTTACGACGTTAACTTGACCGTGAACTGCGTTAAATATATTTCATTTTTATTTATTCTCAAATTCCTCTTCGAGTTTTTGTTGACGTCAAATTAAAGCTTATTCAAGAAATTTTATGAAGCCTAGCTCTAATTTTTTACACTCATATTGTCCGCCTCGCTGTCCGTCCGGCCGTCTGTCTGTCAATCCGTATGTCCATTTCGCTTCTATTGAAGCTAGAGACTTGAAAATGCGGCCATATGCTCGCCTATAGCCTCGCCTGCCAAAGTCTCCTTATTTCTCAATACGCCCACTGGGGGCGTGGTAAATCGGAACTATCCATAAATTTGTCCACAGACGGGCCCAGTATTTGCAAATGGGTACATAGGAATTGCCTAGGGTGTGCTTCCCAGATCTTTTTTCTGTATTTTTAATAAAGCATACTCTTGGGTGCATTCATATATATCTATGCAAAGTATGCTTCAAACTGTAATATATATATATATATAAATTCGAATGATATGCAAATGGAATCTTGATCAATTGCAAAACGAAATGGAATAGATTATCATAGATAAATTAGGCTATAATTAACTATTTGCTAAGTGAGGCCCCGATCTGATCATAGTAATAATATTTAAAGCTCATTTGATTGACGGGCGAAGCGCAAGCTTTCCCGTATTACTCATGCGGAAATTGTCGAGTCGCTCAATCCGGCTTTTTGACTAGGCGGTTTTTCTAAAGAAGCCGTGACATTGCATTGTGACAACTCTCGGAAGGATGTCCGCACATCGAACGTGGGATCTACTGTCAGCTCTGCGGGCTTCGGCCAGACAACGCTCTCGATCCAGTCCAGATAGCTGGAGACGCGCGTATAGATGCTGGGCGGCCCGGTGTCACAGCCCTGACCCAGCGACGTGATGCCCACCAGATACCATGTGCCTAACTCACTCTGCATGAGCAGCGGTCCGCCGGAATCACCCTGGCAGGTGTCGCCCATGCCGCTCTTATTACCTGCACAGAGCTGACTGGCGGGCAGCTCATCTTGCCACTGATCGTCGTCGATGTGCTGCAGATCGACCTGCAGCAGCTGCGCCGAGGAGGCACCTGTAAAGCGTATATGTCCGTAGCCAATGGCAGTTAGCTCCTTCGTTGTCAATTCAGTCTGCTGCCAGAGGCCGCATCGTTACAGGCACCTGTCCGCCAAAGTCGATGCAGTGCGCCGCCGTGAGCACGAAGTTGTTTGCTATGAGACTGCCGCCGCAGCGATAGTAAATGCTCTGGTCGAAGTTGGAGCGCCAGCCGAGGGCGGCCATGTAGGGAAACTCTCGGTATTGAGTTATACGACCATTCACAATGGGGGGCACAATAGTGAAGGTCGGAAGTGTGGAGAATTCATCCGGTTGTCCAAGCCGATTCCGTGGCGTTGCCATCCTCTGTGTGCCAGTGTTGGAGGCGCAGCATACATACTGATCGAATTTGACAAAATAACAGGTGTTGAATAGAGGCTGCTTCAGAACGGCGGGGCAGTCCTGCAGCAGCTTGCAGCTGCCTGGCACCTTTTGCTCCGCATCCACGAAGCACTCGTCAAAGGTCTCCTTGGGAAAAGCAATTCGCCTCTGCGACTGATCCTCTGGCCATCAAATGGTGTACAAATTTTAAATGGGATTTTGAACAAAGTGAAATAAGAAGCTTACCCGCTGTCCCGCCAGGTGGCGCCATGGCGAGGCCTAATAGGAATATCAACGCTGCGTTTGGCATGGCTCTCCAGATCTTGCATCTGCGTCGGTTGCTCTTTATGAATTGGGAAGCGAGAACAGCCAGTCAACCCTTTTTTAATAAATCATACGCTCAACGCTTCTGCGAACTACGCCTCTGACTCCGCAGTTTTAGTTTATTTGCTTAATTATTGAAATTTGCCAGCTCGCGATGTTTGATAGCACACCTTAGAACGCAATGTGCAGCGGTTCGTGACCAGTTTATTGTTGAGGGCAAATATTTAATTAAATATATGGAACATAAACCTGTTTTTGATTTAAAACTTACATTAAAACCGATTTCTAGTTATTGCGCGCCAAAAGTTGCTAGCGCCATCTGTTGGTTAATTTTTGTATATGTTTGCTTACAGCTGTTGAGTAGATGGCTAACTATCGATTACTTCAGTTTTGGCGCCTTTTGCTTTTTTTGCAAGTCAATCAAATCAATTACATTGCTGATAAAAGCAAAATATTAAATTAATTTTATTCTTTGTTTGTAGGCAAAGCCTATTATGCAGTAAGCAGTAACATATATATGCAAAAGCTTTGGCATCGATACCTACTCGATATATTTCGCTTGTTTCTATCGATAGAGCAGCTTGGCCGATAATGGCAACGACAGTTCAGTTGAAAATAATTCACTGAACAGGTCGGACGTGGTGTGCGCTGCGCGAGCTTTTGTTTTCGACTCAACTCGCAGCCGGCATTTTACGCGCGTACTCCGTGTATTTACATTGTAAGCGACGCGCGCAACAGGACGTAAACAACGGTAAAAATTTATTAAAAATAGACGCGAGTGCATGCGTAATTTAATACCCACACACGCACACACATAGAGAGAGAGAGAGAGAGAGAGAGAGATGAGACAAGAATCGTGTGTGCGTGCTGTTTATATATATTTGTTGTTGTTTTTTTTTTGTTTTAGTGCAATTTTTCCAAGTGTATTTGTCTATCCATGACTTTTGTGCATGTGTGTGTGTGTGGTCGTGCACTTAACAATTGTTCCAATTTGAATAGCGATCTCTGAAGGTAAACCAGCTGCTCGTTTAGCTGGTTTTTTAGCTGTGACTTTTAGCTGTTTATTGTTTTTATATTTATATATATATTTTTGAAACAACAAAATATATTAATAATTCAAGTGCAACGTATGTAATTTTTTCTTAAATATTTGTTGACGTCATTTTCGAATAGCTTATGAATCATCTCTAATGCTGTGAACTCTCAATTAGCTTTTTTTTTCATATTAAATTCTCGATCAAGTTCAATGCTGTTGGCCATGACGTCATCTGAGCGAAACTTGCTGTCAATGAGCTCATTGGCCAAAATGTGAATAGAGCTCACAATTGATAATGACTAAAGTTACAAACGGTGTTTCCGTTATATTAACAGACAACAAGTTGTAGAAGAAGAAGAAGAAGAATTTGTAACTTCAGCGATCGATTTTGAGGCAGAGCCGTCGGCGGTCTTATCAGTTGATAATGAGAAATTGCTCAAGGCACACGATAAGATAAGATACAAATATGTAGATAAACACAGATACACACACACACTCACACTATTTGCTCATTTCGTATACCCTGTTGCAATGTGGGAGGAGGAGGGCATGCCAGTGTTGTGCAATGCGCGTTTGTTTAGGGCCTTAGAACTGGTATGATAAACATTAACAGTTTGACAGTGATTGTCAAATGGTTACAGTTTGAGGGTGACTTACGCTGCAGACACTGGTTATATGCATATGAGGCAATAGAGTAAGCTAATATTGCCCTCCAAGTTTGAGAGTAATTGCTATTTACAGTTTGAGAGTGACTCAATGTACATTCAACGTTAACTGGTGCAAGGTGTATTGCACCATCTACGTATGGCAGTTTTTGCTGGTTACAGTTTGAGAGCAACTAACTTTTTATCTAGTACATTTTCATCTCCTCTAAGTTTGAGAGTCATTGCTAGTTACAGCTTAGGACTGACTCACATCCCTAAGCTTCACAGCACACACACAGTTTGCAAGCCATTGCTGGCTATAGTTTGACAGTGATTAATAAACTTTGTTTATTTTCTCTATTCATATGTCAAGCAGATTCAATAAAAGTACAAATTGAACCAGTTTCAGCTAACTAAATATAACCGGTTAAAAAATAACAATTATAAAAAAAAGAACAACAACAATTAGCAGCAGCAGCAGCGACAGCGACAGCAGCAACAGGTGAGTTAAAAGTGAATTTTTTTCTTTATTGTGATTTTTGAGTGTCGGGCGGGCTGGGGTAGGTAGTGTTGCGGTGAGGTAGGTTGGACGTCACCCACAACCAACTGTACTTTCACTTGCATCAAGTTAAGCTGCTAAAAACGCTCCAAAAACGCGCGCGGCTTAAACAGCGCAGGGCATTTGAGCTATACAAGCGATATGTGTATAGATAAAATATATTTATGTATACTATTTAATATTTATATTATATTTGTATATGCATTTGTAATATAAACTTTGGCCAAAATGCAAGGCGGCTAAAAACGCTAGCGTTTCAAAACGCCTCGTGCAAAGTGAATTTTGAGTGGAAATTCAAATGCAAAAACGACATCGATATGAATTAACTTTATATATAGATATATTTATTCATGTATGTGTGTGTGCATTCATTTGTATACAAATTTTGACCTGCATTTCAAATTTTGAGCAAGGTCTTTTTTTATGATTTTTCATGGAGCGAACTAGCGCGAAAATGATCTCATTTGGCGAACAATTTAAACAACAACAAAATTTGCGAAAAGAGGGAGAAAGAGAGAGAGAGAGAGAGGGAAAGATAGAAATCATAAATTAAATTTTGTCTGTTTAACACGAATTTCGATTTATAGCTGAAATATTGATCCATTCAACGTTCAGCAGATATATATATATATATACTTATATCTATATACAGACTTTTATATACAAATGTTCTCGGAATAATTCGAAATATTAGAAAAAAGGGAAAAGGAATCAAACTACAGCAAAATAAAGCTTTAAATTAATATTTGAAAAAGTTGAATAAAGTGAAATAAATAATTTAGATCAGGGAAATATATAAACAAATTGAATAACATAAATTAAATTTATAAATAAGTTAAAAATAATAAAAAAATTATAATAAAATAAATAAAACATTTTAAATTAAATATATACATAATCAAAATAAATAAATAAATAATGCAGTAAAAGGGTTTAAAGAAAATAATTTAGTTTTAATTCAGTTTAAATTAAATCTGAACTTTTTTCAAGAATTTAATACTGTTTAAATAAATACATGAAAAAAATAATAAAATCACACATCAAAAATTCATAATTTTTTTAATAAAAATAAAACTAAATGAAAATGGTTTACAAATTGAAATTGCGTTGACAAGTTGCTGGCGAAGCGAATCACATGAAAGTCGAGTTAGATTGAGTGGAAAGAAGCAAATTGAAAGAGTAGAGAAGAAAGTCAAGCAAAAAGAAAGCGATTGCAGAAAAAAGCAATAAAAAGAAATAAAAGTGGCAAAGGAAATAAATGAAATGGATCTCGAAGCCAGCTCCAGCAATGCGACCTGACAGATAGTTTCATCAAATTGATTTCAGCTGAATATATATATCTATATGTTTATATATATCTGCTCTATGCACTCTCATATGCTCTTCAAATATTTTTTTTGATTTTGTACTTGGAATTGGCTTTTCTTTCCTCTCACATATGATTTTCCATGCACACCTTTAGGCGTATATTTTGAAACACATTTCATTAAATTTTTTTTCCTTTTTTGTTGTTTTTGTTTTGGGCCATCTGCGGTTCATTCAACTTGAGCGCATTTGGCCAATTGCGTTGGCTTTTAAAAATAATTTCAACTGCTTAGTTTTTGGCGCTGCTTTTGGTTTTGTGCTTAAGATGCTCGCTCATATTGTGGAGAAGAGCATGCTAGGCTGTTTGTTTATTGTTTATATATTTAATTATATATATTTATTAAGTAATTTATTTTTATTTATCATTTAGTAACAAATTTGTAGTTAATTAATAATTTTGTTTTTATTTATTTTAATTAATTAATATATATTTTTTAGTAAATTTTTAACTAATTTTTATTTGTTAATTAGTTGTTATTATTTTATTAATATTTTTTAAACTCATTTTTATTTTTTATTGATTTAGTTAATTAATAATTTTTGTTTTTATTTATTTTAATTAATTAATATATATTTTTAAATAAATTTTTAACTTATTTTTATTTGTTAATTAGTTGTTATTATTTTATTAATTTATTTATATTTTTTATATATATTCATTTTTATTTTTTATTGATTTAGTTAATTAATAAATTTATTTTTTTTATTTATACATACGTGAACGGGCATTCTGCAGTCGGGTTGGCGCTGAACTTGTTTGCCTGTTTGGGTCTCTGACTGAAGTTTCCTTCGTGTTTTTTTTTGCTTTGGTATTTTACATGTTGCTTGGGTCGGGAGGGCATGCGTGAGCCGCAATTACTGTAAATTGATATGGAATATATAGTGCATATATAGCCTCTCTCTGTGTGTGTGTGTGTGTGTAAGTGTAACCTCATTTGCGTGGCGACAATCAAATGCAATTTGAGATTAGCGCGGCACAAAAGGGCCACCGGCTCAACGTCTGGTGAGCCGGGGAGTGAAACTGGAACTGGAACTGGAACTGGAACTGGCACTGGAACTGGGTAAAAAGCGTCGAAAGTTTTGATGGCGTTAGAATTAAATTATGGCCCAAAGAAAGCGCGGAAAACATGAGCTTGATTGAGGCCTTTCCGGGCTCACAAAGAATCAGCTCATTCACTCCAGTGTGGCCCAGTGCAGGGCTGAAAATTCATTGAAAATTCAGCCATGTGAAATTGGCGGCCATTTCGCAATTAACTGGGTCATTATATGACCCACCCGCCCGCACTACAGTTAGGTGGAAATTAGAAAGGGAAAGTCATATCCAATTCAGAAAAAAATCCCCTATTAGCTCGTGGCGACGGGGTGGATTGGCGGGTTGGTTGCTATGGCCGGCTTTGTGGCCCAGTTTGTTGTGGTCATAAAACTGTCAGTTCGACCGTTCGCCACGTCGCGGTTCTTTACGTCTTGATTTATGCAGCGGAGCCCCAGCAGCGGGAAACCAGCAAAGACGTTGCAGTTGGGCCTCAGCGACTGCACAATACTCGCGCGAGCTAGAAAGCTCTATGATCTATACATTTCAGCTGTAAGACTATGCTATTCTAGGCTATCTATAGATTGTTTCCACCCTCAACTGCTGCTATATTCTTTTCTCTCTCTCTCTCTCTCTCTCTCTCAGTTATGAATATCGTAAACTTCAGTATTTGTACACAAAACCAATATGCTCTCTTCACAGTATCATGAGCGAGCATATAAACGCATCGCGCATCGCATGCACGAAGCCCATCAGCCCAAGTGCTGCAGGCCTATGACTAGAGCTGGGTGTGAGTGGAGCTCTATCGGCTAACTTCCAAGACATTTTGAAGTGAGAACAAAAGCCGAAAGCCCCGGTTACTCGTATACCCTATTTTCATTTGCTAGAGTGCAAAATGATGATGTTTCAGTTAGACAGAGCTCCCGCCACATTGACTCATGAATGGTTCATAAATTTGTCAAACATGTTTAAAAGATTAGATAAATGTTATATATATATATGAGAATATATATATATATAGATATGAGAGTGCTTAAAGTGAATGAATTCGTTTATATTAGCAGTTGATATCATCCAAACAAACAGCTTGTTTCGCATAGAGTTAAAGATAAGTTCTATTTCTGTTCTATTATAATCTAACTTATCTGAAAACTGAGTGGTTATCTCCTCTCTCAGTTAGGGTATACTTTAGTCGACTAGAGCTCAGGCGGCGCAGACGGCGGCTTTTTAAGGGCGGGTAGCTTGGGGCGGGTCGGTCTTCGAGCAATTAACTTTTAAGTGCGGCCCACGCAATGTGTGTCAAATTTCGTTGTATGGTATATGGGCAGCGAGTGAAAAGTGTTAAGTGAGTGGGGGCCGCGAGGGGAGCGGCGGCTCGGGCGGGCTCCAATAATTGCATTTAACGCAGTTTTTATTGATCCGCTCCGTGAACGCTGGCCATCTGGGCAGATGACGCATTCGCCGAGCGTTTCGTGACGAAATATTCCAACTAGAATCCAAAAGGCGAACGCAACACGCAATCTGTGCCATCTACTGTCCAGAACGGCAAATTATAATGATCTCTATCATCATCATCATCATCATCATCTGGAACGCATCTGATCGGTCGCCCACTCAACTCGTTTTGTGTCAAGTTTTTGTTTGGCTTTGGGCCTCAAATTTATAACTAAAGCAAAATAAAATCGAGAAGAAGCACAACAAAATCCCATCGAGTTCCATCTGCGCCACATTCCCAACTCAATCGAGTCAATTTGGCATAGCAAAAAATGAAAACAAATGTATCTGAAGCAGCGGAAACTACAATATGGAGGTGTCTGACGAAAGAAATATATATATATATATCGTATAAGTATATATATATATCTATATGCTTGTCTAAACAGCTCGTCTGGTTGGCACATTTTCTGGCTTTGCGCAAGAATTTATCGAAATTATCTCTAGACAGACTGTCGACCCAGAGATCTGATATGCAATGCATTATCGTATTTGAATATCGTAAGCTGTCAATGCCTGAGCGATAGTCATGTTTTGAATATCGTTAACAGGCAACTGTGTGAAAACTATCTGAGATCTCAAATTGAATATCGTAAATGAGTATGCGCAGAAACACGTTAAATTGAATATCGTAAATTGACAACTGTATAAATACAGAAAGATGCCCACACATCGCATATCGTAAATGGGCAGCAAAACACTTGCATGTATTGAATATCGTAAATGGACAACTTTTATTCGATGACGTTACGGCAACATTGTCACATATTCCAAATACCGTAAATGCTAATAGATTTCCATATATTGAATATCGTGCATTAAATGCAGTACACTAACAGCAAGGACACAAAGTACAATAAATTCTAAAAATATCTCCACATATTCAATATCGTAAATAGGCAACAATAATAATGGGCAACTGCATTAGGCGACCGTAAGATTGTCACATATTGAATATCGTAAAAGGGCAAACTGCGTTAAGATACTATATGAGCCATGCGTATTGAATATCGTAAACGGACGAGAAAGCGAGTTGAAACACAAAGAGATCTTCACATATTGAATATCGTAAATTTTGCATTGATATAGGTTTTACTTATATCGTTTTCTTTCTGCGCAGTGTATTCACAATTGAGCAGTGTACTTTGGCTCTGAACTGAATTATATCAATTTATTATAGTTTGCATTTGACTTGATTCGTGGGCCAGAGAGCAAGACGAAGAAGACGAATCAGGCCGTCAGGGGCGACCTTTGTTTTTGCCAAATTGCCCGTGAACCCTTGACTGCGAATCGCAATTGAAATTTGAATAGACCAGGCGGAGGAGTAGGGGGCGCAATGGGGTATTCATGAATCTGGACGCATGTATTCATGCTTGGTTAATTGAATCATTTGACGCTCGGGGCGCCACGTAGCGAGCGATATGTAAATGTGAATAGTTTGCCAAATCGTTACTCTAGCCTCTTTTTCCATTCCATTTTCGTCACGACCCTCGCCGAATCTGATTCAAGTATAAACAGCTGACCACATTGCCCGAGCCGCAACTGGATCTTACAAAATGCTCCAGCAATATCGATGACACAGATGCTGATGCCGATGCCGATGCGGATGATAATGCCCATGATGACGGCAGCGCCACTCTAATTAAATTGAGGCTCGGTTCTTGCTCACATTTGATCATCAAAACTTGCTGCCAGCGAGTTCTGCTTTTATGTTTTGTAATGCCCTAAAATGTTCTCGCTTAGGTTTTGTTTATCAGCGAATCGAGCTGCGAATGCGTTTGCTTTATCTGCTCGCCTAAGGTGTGTTAAAGGGTATATTAGTGCTCTAGGGAAATATTTACTTGATTCAGTTTGAGAAGTTCTTGCAGATGCTTGTTCTAGCACTGGTTTGATCGGGCTTAGCAATTTGATCACTAGACTCTGAATTGATCTGTTGAGCAGTTGATCACTTGGTCACTTGATCAGTTGATTATTTGATCACTTGATCAGTTAGTCAATAGATCACTTGATCAGTTGTTCACTTGATCTGTTAGTCACAAGATCACTTGCTCACTTGATCAGTTGGTAGCTCGACATTCAGTCATTAGATCACTTAATCACTTGCTCAGTTAATTACTTGATCACTTGATCAGTTAGTCACGTATTCACTTGATCAGTTAGTCAATAGATCACTTGATCATTAGATCACTCGATCAATTGATCAGTTGATCACTTGTTCACTTGATCTGTTAGTCAATAGATCACTTGATCATTAGATCACTTGATCTGTTAGTCACAAGATCACTTGCTCACTTGATCAGTTGGTAGCTCGACAGTCAGTCACTAGATCACTCAATTACTTGATCACTTGATCAGTTAGTCATGCGTTCACTTGATCTGGCAGGCAATAGATGACTCTATCACGTGATCATTAGATCACTTGATCACTTTACCTCTTTATTTTGGCGAGTATTGAGCAGTCGGCGCCATTCGTGCTGCTTTCCAGCTCTGAGGCATTTCAGCGAAATCAGCTTAGAGATTTGTTTGCATTTGCATTTGCCTTAGCATAAGCAGCTTAGCTGAATATCTAACACAGTGGAAATACAGTCTTCGTTCCAGATGAGTCATGGACAGTGCGAAAGCTCAGAACTTGAATTCATAAAGAAACAATTAGCATTTGTTAGCATATAGAAATGGTTTATCTACATAGCAGCGACGTTGCCATATTCCTGCACAAAAAAAAAAAAAATCGAGCTTAGCTTCAAATAGCTTATCTCGAAAAATAACATAGAGCGAGGTTGTTAAAGAAAAAGTTATGAAAAAAACTAAATTTATGCTTTGTTTATATATATATATATATATATATATATATATATAGCCTTTCTGATCTTTTATAGTACCATAACTGAAACTTTACTCAGCTCAGTTTTAATGATATTCAAAACATGTTTCTAATATGCTCAGGAAATACAAGTTTTCTGAAGGTTCTTCTTAGCGAGTGCCTACTGTAACAAGTTTTTCGTATAACTTTTTAATTTGTTTGATATATAATATAGTATACAAGTCGAGAGCGACCTTCAAAAGCTAAACTTGAAAGATAATACGAATCTTTCCCAGGCTGCGCTACAAAATAAAAACAATATAGAGGCACTTAAGAACTTGGGCGAGCGGGAGTCAACCCGACCACGGAATGCCCGTCAAAAACAGAATTTGAGTAGTTCTGACTGCAGAGCAGGTGGGCAGACGAACTCATTGGCAGACTATGCCCGATGACACACCGGACTGACAAACCTATATACTCCGTTTGCCAATGCTTTCTGTGGAGTGAAGTCAACTAATTGCTGCATTATTTGAGTTAATTTGCTTAGTGTAATTAGAGAAGGAGGCGAACGTGACATGAATTTAAATATTACGAGCCGAATTTTGGCCATAAATGAGCCAGATCTATATATAGTATATATATACGATATATTACGCCGTAATCATAGTTGTTATTGAAGGCAACAGCTAATGAGTCACGTATGTGGGGCCAGGCATTGAGCTCGATTGAACTTTTTATGGGTAATTAACAGTTGCTAGTTGTTGTTGTTGCTAGTTGTTGTTGTTGTTGTAGACATGCACAAACAAAACAAAGGCGATAAGAGCCGAGCGCCCCTTTGTGGCACAGGAAGACGCAGGCCAGATCATTGGGGGCAGCGCGCATAATGTGGGTGGTCAGCTACAGTAAGCACAGGCTACGGCCGCCATCTGGCTGGCTGTCTGGCTGATTGAGCAAGTGCGAGTGTGGCCTCTTTTCTAGTCATTATATATAGATATTATTTATATATATATATATAGCTCGCCTGTGAACCGGACGCACATTCATATTGCGTGTGTCTCATCGCCGAGTTGCACAATTATTTATTATTGCTGAATTTTGGTTCTTCTTCTGCTCTCTCTCTCTCTCTCTCTCTCTTTATTGTCTTCACTGAAATAGAAAATTCGTTTGCCCGAAACTTAATTTGTTTGTTTATAAACATTTGCGGCATTAGATGAATGTTAATGTTCTTCGTTTTCACTGGCATTTCGCAGTCCGTCGCTGTCGAATCAATTTGCACAAGTCCCAAGCAGGGCTAGTCTTCACTCTAGTTCAATAATATCTAATATATGTATATATTTCTTATATATATTATCGTGCCAGCTCAAAATTATTGCGGTTCATTTGAAAACTCTTTGTTCGTGATAAGCTCAAGTTTTATTTTGTGATTTTTGCTCTTCATGAATCATTTATAATATTTTATGGCGAAGTTCCTAAAGTTCTTTGTTTAAGGTTGTCAAGTTACTTTGACTCTTTGGCCCTGGGCAACAATTTCCTGCCCTGAGCTTTGGCTCGTGTAACTGTTTCTGCTGCCCACATGAACTTGGGCTTTGCTTTGGCCTTCAGAAGACTCGATTAGAATGCGCAAGACATATAATATATATTGAAGATGACAGAATATTAACTAAGTTAAGTTATCGATAAGCTGCCAACGTATTGTTCACATGTTATCGATAACTTACTTTACAAATTATTGTATCTATATAACACTAATAGAACTATTTCCTATACTCATCTTAATAATATTCAGTTATGCCATCGATAACATGCTAATGCCAATGTTATCGATAACTTATCTTAGCAGTTATGATTTCTTTATACATATATTGAGCTAAACCTATATAATATACGACCCTAATATAATATATAACAGTTATATATATGTATAACGACTATCGATAACATTGTAATACCGATTACCATCTACGCAGAATGTTATCAAGCCAGCTTTATTCCAGTTGCCATCTTCTCTCTCTATGCCCGATCTTTGATTGTCATCTAAGTTCTCCGTTAACCGTTTCGGCCTTTAGCTGCAGGCCAGATCGGCGCCCACAAGCAACAGGAAACCGCAACAAATAGGCGTCGATATCTCTGTCTCTTTTCTTTTGGTTCGTTGAGTGGGTCTTGCGGTTTTTTCGGTTTTCGTTTTGATTTTCACAGTGACTTTGGCAAAAAGCGCCCACTCGACCAGCGCGCAGCGAATTGTTGCATGTGCCGCTCGCATGGGGGCTGCTGTGTGGGCTAAACGCGTGGCAGTTGTTAGCGATTGCTGGACTGAACACGTGATACCCTGTAAATGAATCAATTACTATCATCATTATTATTAGTCCTTACATTGTCATTGTCGCTGTCATTTTATGTATTTATTTATATTTGTATTATATTTATTGTCATTGTCATTGTCATTGACATTGTTATTGCTATTGTCATTGTCATTGTTATTGTTATTAACAATGCCATTTGTGTTGTTATAGTTATTATTATTGTCATTGCCATTGTCATTGTTATTATCCTTATCATTAACACTCATTGTCGCTGTCGCTGTCATTTTATGTATTTGTTTATATTTATATTATATTTATTATCATTGTCATTGTTATTATCATTATCATTAACACTCATTGTCGCTGTCGCTGTCATTTTATGTATTTGTTTATATTTATATTATATTTATTATCATTGTCATTGTTATTATCATTATCATTAACACTCATTGTCGCTGTCGCTGTCATTTTATGTATTTGTTTATATTTATATTATATTTATTATCATTGTCATTGTTATTATCATTATCATTAACACTCATTGTCGTTGTCGCTGTCATTTTATGTATTTGTTTATATTTATATTATATTTATTATCATTGTCATTGTCATTGCTATTGTCATTGTCATTGCCATTGTTATAGTCACTGTCAATGTATTCACATAAGCATTGTCATTATTATTATCAGTGCCATTGTTATTGTCACTGTCATTGTCATTGTCATTGTCACTATCATTGTCATTATTATTATCAGTGCCATTGTCACTCTCATTGTTAAACTCATTATTAATATTGTTATTTATGTTTATTATTATTGTACTATCATTACAACCATAATCTTTATCATTATCAGTATTATTATTTGTTTAGAATAAAGATAAAGATATCTATAAAGCCTTTCCCTTTGCCTTTCTCCTTTCCCATGCTCATTATCATTATCGATTGCAGTGAAAGAGAATAGTTTGAGCTTACTTTCTTGTTTTAATGCTGTTGAGGCCATCTCGCATGCCCGACCCCATAGATACCTCGCTCATCTGTGCCATTAGCATATAGCCAACTGCTTGGCCTGCATAACTTTGGCTGGGCACAACGGAAATGTAACTCTCACTCCCCCATGGCAAGCCCCGATCCAAATATGAAATGTAATGGGTCGCCGGTTAGGAGGGCAGCACACGTGACTCCAACAAGCTGCAATGCGCTCACCCATAACTCCTTCCTCTGCCACTCTCTCTCTCTCTCTCTCGCTCTGTCATAGCTACCCCCGTCTCATCCCTGGCCATGCCCACTTGAGCCCTGGCCCTAATAGAATGTTGGCGTTACGCTTCGCCAAGCAGTTGGCATTGGAATTTCAATTTCATTTGGCAAGACGTCGACAACGCCTCATAAGATCGGCGCACTATATGCACGGCTAATGGAATGTTTGCTTTTACCTTAAACGCTTCAGTTTCGCCTCTGCTGCTGCTGCTGCTGCTGCTGCTGCAGCTTCTGCTTGTATAGATTACAAAATACGCCAACGGAAGTTGAGAAATGCATTCACTGCGGAGGTTGGGCCAGCGGGCTGCCTTGGCTAAGCAATGCTGAGGGCTTGGCTTTGGCTGTGGCTATGGCATGGAATGCCCATTTGCAGTGTCTGTCAAACTGTGTGCGCAGCATTTGTCTGCTTCTTTAACTGCTGCTTAAATTGAAATTGCAGACGGCAAATTATTTCCGGCCATGAAATTCGAGTGTGCACCCTTTACACTCTTTGCCGCCTGCCCCTTGTCTTGCCTCCTCCTGCCTCTCGCGTCGTGTTTCGACATCAACAGCTGCGCCAGGGGAGATGCTCTTTAATCTAATTAAGTGGGCTGCGACTCTAAAAACCCAGCGAGCGTTCATTATGATGATGACAATGATGATGACGTTCATAATGTTGATCATAATGCAGCTTATGTCCCAGGCGCACCAGGCATAATGACCAAAGGGATCTGCCTGTACCCGCTGTTGCCTGCTCAGTCACAGAGAGAGAGAGAGAGAGAGAGAGAGAGAGAGAGAGAGATAACTTTCAGATATATACAAAAGTTCTATATGAAATTTAGCATATATATCATATATACATATATAGTGAAGCGTTGCTGACTTCTGCTCGCTTCATACCATTTCTTCATAGGCTTAAAATATATTTTGTGGGAAAGCAAATCTGATATTGATGCTGATATCTATATACATATATATATATATATATATATATATATAATCGAGTATCGAATATCGATTCTGTAGATAATTTCGCTTTGTCTGATAAAAGCATTTAACTGGCTAACTTAGATGAATTTAGAGAATTTTTAAAATAAAAAAAAATTTTTTTAATTTTTATAAAGCATAAAAATTTATTCAGATAAAACCAAGCAAATAAGATAAATATGAAGAGTCCAAAAATTTGTGACTATCTTATATATGCTTTAAATTTATTTTATTTTATTTTTAAAATTTTTATTTTTATTTTAATTTTTTTTTTTTTTTTTTTTTTTTTGTTGGTTCATTTGCTTTTGGCTTTTGCGTTGACTTTGGCGTTGTGCGCAATAGAGGCTCACGTCCCGCTCCGCCCGTAACTCTGCTGCAAGCAACTTTTGTTTACCTTATGCAAATTTCTGTTGGCACGAAGACCTCGCACAGCCCCCGCCTCAGCAGGCCAACCCCATTTGTGCGTGTGTGTGTGGCTCGGCTAACGGGTTCAAAAAACTTTTGGTGACATTTGGCCGGATGGCCGGGCGTACAGCAGGCTGCGGCTCTAATTGCTGGCAAAGCGTTTTAGGGGTGCCCCAGCAGTGCGCCCTCTTTGGCAGCACGGCGGGGGGTTGCTGTTGGTGTGTGTCTTGGGCTCACTTATGCACTTGGCGTAACAAAACTCTTATTGATTTTCTTGGCTTCTGTTTTCGGACTCATTTTTGTTTTCCTTTCCGTTTGCTTATTTTTTTTTTGGCAAGAAGCGAGTCAGTGGGTCGCCCGGCCAGGTGATGGTGGCGGTGGTTGCACTCCGGCTGTTGGGGCACGAAATTTATGACACCAATTATTATATGAATTCGAAATTTGTTTGGCGCGTTGCCAACGACAGACAGACAGACAGACGGACGGACCGACGGACGGGGAATCGGATATACTTCCGTCTAAAAATATACGGATATACGCTTACTTACACAAAACTTTTGCACTTTCCCGCTTTTCAGGCAACACGCTGCGGCTCCTCTCTCAAGGCCGAGCCGAAAAACAATCCAATAAGAATAACAAGAGCTATCGCTAGGCGCATCGGGAAACATGTCAGGTCGCAGAAGTCAGACACAGATGGCGCCACCGCCGCCGCCGCCCAAGCCCAGCAAATCGCAGGCGAACGGCAATGGGGCAATACCAAACGGCAACGGCAACGGCAATGGCAACAACAACAGTTACAACAGCAATAAAATTGTCGCAGCGTCAGGCAATGGGAGCCAACGGCAGAGCCTCGAGCGAGCGAATCAGAACAGCAACGCTGTCCGCCGGAGTCAGACGCCGCCGCGCACCGAGCAGGTCGTGATGACGCCACGTGGCAAGACCGCCAACAGTACCGTTATACTGATCGAACGCAAATTAGTCGATGAGATCAACGATCGGGTGCACGTCGCCGGCGGCGACCACACGGGCATCATCATCAACAAGGACACGGTGGCCGGACAGAAGAGCGCCAGCAAGGCGGCCGCCCTCTCGCTCGAGTTCCGTGTCTTTCTGGTCAGCGCCAACACGGGCAAGCACTCACAGGAGTCGCGCACCCTGCGCTTCTGGTTCCGGGACTGGCTGACCAACGACGAGAAGCAGGCGCACATTGCCCAGGACTTCTTCAAGGAGCTAGTCAGTCCGCAGGACTTTCCCCGAGGTAAGTTACGGCAGCAAAATATATGCATACATATCTATATGTATTTCCTGCAGATTATGTGGGCTTCATCAAGAAGATCATGAAGCTGCTGCAGCACGGCTACAGCGAGATCCAGTCCATTGAGATTGAGCTGCGCATTCTGGAGGAGACGTCGGCGCCGCCGTCCCGGCCACGTAAGTTAGAGCTGAGATACCTAGCTCTGTCTCTCTCCCCCCTCTCTCTCTCTGTCTCTTTCTCTCTTTTAGTTTTGTTTTGTTCCTTTTTTGGTTCTCCTTTCAGCCCTCTTTCTGGGTTCTTTTTTGTATCTTTCTCTCTCACTATCTCTCTCTCTCTCTCTCTCTCTGTTTCTTTCTTTTGTTATCTCTGATATCTGGTGTCTTTTTATGAATATGAATATATGTGGGTATATACTGGGTATATACTGGGTTATGTCCGGCGCACAGCGCGCGACGGCTACATCATCTATTGCTACGGAGACTGCAATCGCAAGTTCGAGGAGGCGTTGCTCGCCCAGAAGAAAACAGGTGATGGCGACAATCTGATGAAGGCCATTTGGCTGGACATGTACACCGAGCAGCTGAGCGCGCGTCGCAAATGAGGCGCAGTCGCTGCCGCTGCCTCAGTCGCCGCCTCTGCCGCCGCTTTCAATGCCAACTAATCCTCGCCAGCCACCAACAAAAAAACCAATTACTAAAAATGAAATACAACAAAACTCATAATTTCTTGTCTCTTGTTGTTGTTCTGTTTCTTGTTTCTCATTGTTGTTGTTTTTGTTGTTGTTGTACTGTTTTCCCGTTCGTTCGTTCGTTCGTTTTACTAATGCACGCGCACTTCAATCAAATTTCTAATTAAAAACTAAAAATAAAATGAAGCGCACTGAGTTTTCGTACAAAACCAACAAAAAACCAAACACAAAACATAAATTTACAAATAAAAGCGTCTAATTGCTGTTCAACTGTGCAAAACTGTCTCTCAAACTGTGCGTGTTCGCAAGCTGAGCTTCCCTAGCAGTTGTCCTCAAACTGTTGTGCGTCTGCACGCTGTCGCTTACCAAGCGCTCTCAAACCTTTACCGTTGAGCTACTCATCTTGCAATTGCCCCCAAACTGTCTGCACGTTGTTTAGCCAATGGTCGTAAAACTGTTGCTGTTTACTGTTAAACTGCTTAAGCATGTCATTGCTTACGCTTTATTTGCAATGTTACTCAAACTGTTGTGCATTATCGCATTGTCTTTGACGCTGTCATTTGCCAATGACTCTAAAACCTGTTGTCTTGTTGAATTGCTTTGTTTGCAATGCTTCCCCAACTTGTGTGTTGTTAAACTGCACAACAGTGTCGCTCAAACTGCATTGCATACGCTTTCTATACAATACTCCTCAAACTGTTGTGCGTACATTGCCCTTGGCGCTAGTTGTCACTTGCCAACGGCACTCAAACTGTTTTTGGGTGCATTGCCTTCAATAGTGGCGCAGCCACGCCCCCCTTCAGGCTCTCAAGTCTCCCATTTGTCTGGCGGCTGCAATTAAGTTAACGCTCCTACAGCTTGCTTTAATCGCAGCCAGCGTCGTGTGCTAACCCACGCCTCTAACCACGCCCATTGTACATGTAGCGGCCGCCTGTCCGCCCCCTAACTAAATTGTAACCATTAATGCTAAACAAAAGAGCCATTGAGTTGATAAAGCTTTTAAAACTCTTCAATCTCCCCCTCTCTCTCTCTCTCCCTCTCGCAGTTTCCCTGGAGGAATCACAATTTGAATCTCCACCGTTGACGCAGGAGAAGGTGCTGGAGCTCATTGAGCAGGCCTATCCCAATCCCGTTTCCCCCGAAGATTTGGCCAAGTAAGTCTTGCTCTCCCCCTCCCTCTCTCTTTTCGTCTCCCTTTAACCTCTGTTTCTTCGCTTCAGGGACTATGGCTGGAGTGAGCAGGACGTGCTGCTGGTCATACAGTCGCTGCAGGATCGCGGCCTCATCAAGTCGATGGAGTACAACGCGTACACGCGCATCCACCACGAGGACAAGGAGATCAAGGTGGTCAAGCAGATGCCGACGATAGCCTCCAACAAGCAGCCGACGATCGCCATCATAACGGCGCAATACTGCGAGAAGCTCGCCGTGGACGCCATGCTGGAGAACAAGGAGACGTTTGTTCGCTACACCACAGTCGGTAGGTGGCGCCACAGCCCGAGTGCCCAGTGCCCGCAACGGAATGCGTTAATTATCTTTCTCTCTCTCTCTCTCTCATATATCTTCCTCTCGTTGCTCTCTTGTACTCTAACCGTAACGGTTTACCAACCATCCACATGACAAACAAAAAACCGAATTTCGGAATGCATTTTGAACTTACAAAATTGTTTGCTTGCCCCATCCTTAAAATATCGCCCGATACCGCAAAATTATTAATCGATTAATTAATTACTTTTCGAACGCAAAATCAACATGTATATGTGCATATATATACCGATATGTATATATGTGTATGTGTGTGTGTGCATAACAGATTCCGATCCCACTCTAACGAACTCACTCAGAAAATCCAATAAGAAACGCAGATTTGGTAAGCACCCAATCGCCTACGATTTACATAGCCATTTAAATTTCATGTCTAACTATATATATAACTATATATATAGCACTAATCTAGGTTCAGGGTCAAGTTCACAGCATGCCAATTAACCGAAGATCCATGTACATATGCAGCTATACTATAGTATCTGTAAAGTGGTTCATGTTACTGCCAATGTTAACAGTATGTTAACAGTGCTCTGTGTAAATAGCATTGCTGTTAGGGAAGTGTGTTAAATGAAAATCTCTCAAAAATAAAAAATTAAAAAAAAAAGTTTTTTTTTAAATTAATTTAACTTTTTTTTAAGTTTTAAAAATAAATTTAATTAAAAAGTAAAACAAAACAAAACAAAAAATTAAAAAAAAAAACATTTTTTTAAATAAATAAAATAAAAATTAGAAAACATCAATTTAACATAATACAAATATTAAAAAAAAAGACATTGATAAAATTAATAAAACTATAAAAAAACGTTTAATTATTTTTTTTTAATGTAATAAAAAACTATATAAAAAATCTTATATTTTTATTAAATAATTATACAAAATTCATTTTTTAAAATCAAAAATTTTAAAAAATATATAATATAAATATATTTTAAAATTTTTTTTAAACTTTTTTTACATTATTTTTTATTTAATTTAATGAACAAGTTAAAAAACAAATTTAAAAAATGAAAACTAAAATTAAAATCCCGCACAGACATAGTAGCAGCAATCTACGAGCCATAAAAATCAATTATTTTGTTGCTATTAATATTTTAGCCATAAAACAACTATAAATTATAAATAATGTTTTTATGGCAGCAGAAATTGTGAACTTGGCCTTGGACTTGTTTTTATTGTTGTTTGTCATTTGTCGTCAATGTCGCTTTTGTTTTTGTTTGTTATTATTGTTGTTGTTGTTTTTAACGTTAAGGTACTTTGGTTTTTGGTGCTCAGCTCTGAGAGTGGGCCATGGGCTGGTTACACATTAAAGTCTAGCTCGAGTTTTGTTATTGCTATTGTTTTACCTATTCATTGTTGTCGTCACGCACCTGAGCCACAAGCCAAAGACATACCGTACACCCAACAGTTCATAGCTTAATGGACATCCACACACAGAGTCATCCACCCACCCACACACACACACACACCCACGTCTCACAGAGGCGTGTTAGTTACACAGTTGCTCACATCTGGATGTGCTCATGTTTGTTGTTAAGTCAGCACAGTGAAATTTCAGCTTGAGATCCCCGCTAATCGGTAACTGAATCCATCTGCTTCGCAGGCGAGTCGAACGTTTATACCTTGGGCAACATTGGAGCACATCGGATCGTCAGCACGAAGCTGCCGTCGGCGGGCAGCACGCGGGAGGCGATGACGGCGACGGGCAACACGACAACCAGACTGCTGGGCACATTCCAAAAGGTTGACTATGTCTTCATTGTGGGCGTGGCTGGCGGAGTGCCACACTACACGGACTACAAGAAGCACGTGCGGTTGGGCGATGTCGTCATCTCGTATGTGGACAAGCAGCGGGCGCTAATCAACAGGTGAGTTGCCCCACCGCACCCCCACTCCCAGCAGGACAGTCCCTAATTGACTCCTTCTCAATTGCAATTGCAGCAAGGAGAAACCATATGCGTATGTCTACAAGAGCGGCGACGATGCGAGGACGTATTTCCCAGTCAACGATTCGCTGCAGCAGATCGCCGAGAGTCTGCAGGCCAACATGGAGCTGAAGCGTCCGTGGGAAACGTATTTGAAGGATGCCCAGCTATCGCTCGCTCAGAAGACGGAAAGCGACTTTGGCCGGCCGGAGGGCAAGACGGACAAGCTGTTCATGAACATTGGCAACAACGAGGTGATCGAGGTGGCCCATCCGATTGCCGCCGATGAGCTCAATGGCGTGACGCGGCCGCGCCTGCACCTGGGCCCCATTGGCTCTGGCCGGGATCTGGTGCGAAATGATGATTTGCGCACAAAGTTCGCACGTAAATTCGGTCTGCTGGCCACCGATGTGGAGATGAGCAGCGTCCTGGACAGCATCATTGGCAATTGCCGGGAGAGCTTCATACTGGTCAAGGGCATCTCCGACTACAAGGACGGCATGTCCACGCGCAAGTGGCAGAACTATGCCGCGCTCTCAGCCGCCGCAGTGGTCAAGTCCGTCATCTGCGGCATGGACGCACCAACAAATGTCTAAGCGCAACGACTCAGCGGATTCAGCTAATGATTTTACCATTTCATATACATTTACAAATACATATATGTATATGTCCGTATATATACATATGTGTACGTATTTTTTTTATTATTATTATTTTGTAATATTGTTTAGATCCCGCAATGTATTTATCAAAACGTTTCTCTTTTGTTATTAACCAAAAGTGGATCGCGGATTACTATCTGGCGACCCCTCTAAGTAGACCAAAATGTATGCGTTTTCCTAATACCCCATAAATATGCATATGTACAAGTAATATGTATTGAATGATTTCTTGTTATTTATTTGTTATGCTTTTGTACTACATATACATATATATATCATTTACATTTACACGAATATGTATGACACAGGCACATGACGTATTTACCAAAATATATATATATATATATATTTATGTGTATACATATATTAAAATTAATAAATATTGCATTTGACTGCAACAGTAACTAATGGGCTTGTTTCGATCTGTTTTTAAGATACATAGCTTGGACTCAATTTGAAATTTTCCGCGCAAACGAACGGTTTGCCTTTGTAGCGTTGCCATATAGCCGCAAAACTATCGCATCATTTCACTGTCATTTCAATTTTAAATTTGCCGCGCAAAGTCAACGGCTGTTGTGTGGAGCTCAGTCAATTTATCGAGGTGGCGTTGCCACCCCTGCCCACAAAATTTTAACTCAATAACATGAAAAAAAAAAACAGCAATCGAACTTTACATGTTCATTATTATACACTGAAACTACAAAAAAAAAGTTATTAGAAATTTAATTTCCCAAGCGTCTGTGTGTGTTTATGTAAAGGAAACGGAGAATGTTCGGAATAGCGGCTCATCGCAGAGTTCAGGGGATCTTCTAGTTGTGTTGAATTTGGAACCAGAATGTGGCAGCCTCAATTCGGGCTTTGTTTGTGTGTTGCTCACAATGGACAATTGGACTTTCGATTAGGCGCCAAGGTCATGGTATTCAAAATTCTTATGTTGATTTTTATAAATTAAATGATTAATAACCATAAAGAGTTTGAAGTCAATGTATATACGCGTGCTTAAAGGCTAAAAGATAAAAAGGCCGCTAAAGCAGGCGCATATATCGATAGAAAACAGGCAACAGCTGATGCAAAGGACATCACTTGCTCTTGGGCGGAAGGCAATAATGATAATTGTATTGCTCAAAGTGTCTCCAGACTTCGTATGTATATGTACGTACATATGTGTCTGTCTGTCTGCCTATCTGTCTATTCTCATCACGCTCTTTCCCTTGTGCGCGCAATCCTGATTAAGAAATGTATGAGAACACTCGTACACATGCGTATGTACATATGTGTATGTATGTGTGTCTGTACAGCTCTCTGCTCCGGGGAAGTGCTCGCCATTGATCAGAACAGCTTTAGTCTGCAGCGAAGCCAGTTGTCGTGCTCGACTTGCAAAGTGCGTAAAAAGAAACACGTGGACAGGTTCTGTCCGCGACAGACAGAACGAATTGCCGACTGGACGCACGTCTTTTAAATAAACAGAAAGTTTAGTGCATTTCGAGGTGAAGCAAACAACGGCAGGTAAATGCAACACATTTCTTAATTAAATATTACTATACTCTCTCACACGTGCATTCCGGAGTGTGCGTGCGTCTGTGTGTGCTTGTGTGTGAGACTTTTACGCGCTCGCTGTGAACCGGTCTGGCGGTCTTATAAGATTGTTGTTGTTCCAATTGGAAAGGTTAGTAACAGAAGTTGCTTGAACTGAAGAGGCCTGAAATTAAGCTTGAAATTGAAACTGAAATATGCAAATGTTGCGACTTATGTTTTATATTTATGTATGTATTGATATAGTGCGTGTTTGTGATTTATATTTCTGAAGTCATATCTAAACGACTTGCAGTTAACTTATCTCTTTATCAGAATTCCATGCATATGCTTCACTATATAGTAATACATGAATATGTATATATGTATATATATGTTTATACATGTACATACATACATACGTATGGGAATTTTCAATATTTCCTGCATTACTGCATTTAAGATAAGCCCGCCATGTGGTTTCAAACACATGTACGAGACACAACTATAAAATACCCTATAATATGTGAAATATAATTTTGATATTATATTTATCATGAATGTATTGGCAATGCTAATCAATAATCATGAATTTTAACAAATTTATAGTATTTACTATAAACATCATGCCCCATGTAATTAACATTTATTCAAGGGGTATTTTCGGAGTATGCGAGTATTTGAAACAGGTTGAAGTACACGATCTTTGTATTGCCTTCAAGTTATCATTTCACTGAACAACGCATTTAGTGACTTATCTAATAGTGTTAATGTTGAATAGGGTTTGATAACCCAACCCAAGCTCACATCATGTATATATACATATGTATGTATGTCTCTCCCGTTCTAGTCGGGGTATAATGTTTTTCTGAAAATGCAGAAGGCATAGAAAGTATATATGTATATATATTCTTGTTCAGCAGGACGAGCTCTGTCGTTCGTATGATCGCAGCGATCTGGTAAGCCACAAAAGCTAGAGATTTGAAATTTTCAAAGTATGAGTTTCCCATGTCAATAGGCATAGTTCAGGGCATCTAGTCGATACCTAGTCGAGCAGTCTCAACTCAACCCGTCTTACTTGTTTTCCTCTCACTTCCTCCGTTCGCTGCGCCTTTCTATGCAATTTTCAACGCTTCAATTTTGATTAATAATTTTCTACACATTCTTAAAGAGATTTATCATATATATGAGCATGTCTGGGCTCTATATGAGCTATTCAATACCCTAGCCTCAATGTCAATTTCATCTTAGATAAACATTTTATTTAGTTTTCCTTCCCACGCATCTTTAGCAGCGTCAGCTCAGACTTTGCCTGAGCGTAAGCAAATATTAAATTTCAATTCAAAGAAATAAAGCTAGGTGGAGAGATAAAGACGTAAATAAACATATTTTTTGAAAGGGGAAATATGAATCTCTTTGTATCAGAGAGAGGGAGAGAGAGAGCGAATCCTAATATGTTTGTAAATTTCGAATTATTCTTTACATTGCGCAGGGAAATGGCCACGCCGGATTGTTATCTCGAGCTGGAGGATGGCACCGTGTTGCCGGGCTGCTCTTTTGGCTCTAAGAGCGTAGCCACGAGCGGAGAGGTGGTCTTCCAAACGGGCATGGTGGGCTATACGGAGGCCTTGACGGATCGCTCGTATAGCGCACAGATTCTAGTGTTGACCTATCCGCTGATCGGCAACTATGGCGTGCCGGATACGGAGCAGCTGGACGAGTATGGCTTGCCGGAGCACTTTGAGTGGCTCAAGGGCGCTGTGCAAGTGGCTGGCCTGGTGGTGGGTGAGATATGTGAGACACCCTCGCACTGGCGATCCAAGCGCACGCTCTCCCAGTGGTTGGCGGATAACCAAGTGCCCGGCATCAGCGGCATCGACACGCGTTGCCTGACCAAGAAGCTGCGTGAACAGGGCAGCATGCTGGGACGCATTGTCTACGAGGAGCCGCACCAGCAGGTGAAAGCTCCGTTCGTGGACCCCAATGAACGGAATTTGGCGAAGGAGTGCGCCGTCAAGGAGGTGCAGCTGTACAAGGCGCTGCAGGGAGAAACTGGGCCACGCATTGCCATCATGGATTGCGGCCTGAAACTGAATCAGATTCGCTGTCTGCTGCAGCGCGGCGCCTCTGTGCAGCTGCTGCCGTGGAGCGCACAGCTGAAGGAGGACCAGTACGATGCGCTGTTCCTGTCCAACGGACCCGGCAATCCGGCCAGCTGCAAGCAGATTGTCGAGCAGCTGCACCCGGTGCTGAAGGCCGGCAAGAAGCCCATCTTTGGCATTTGTCTGGGCCATCAGCTGCTGGCCACGGCCATCGGCTGCAACACCTACAAGATGAAGTACGGAAATCGCGGCCATAACTTGCCCTGTTTGCATCGGGCCAGCGGTCGCTGCTTGCTCACGTCCCAGAACCACGGCTACGCCGTGGACTTGGCCAAGCTGCCCAGCGATTGGGAGGAGCTGTTTGTCAATGCCAATGATGGAACCAACGAGGGCATTGTGCACCGCAGCAAGCCCTACTTTTCGGTACAGTTCCACCCGGAACATCATGCTGGTCCGCAGGATACGGAATTTCTGTTTGATGTCTTTCTCGATGTCATACGGCAGCCGGAGAAGAGCGTGCCAGAACTAATCGCAGCCAGATTGAGCGCCACACAACCCGAGCCGCAACCGCGTCCACGCAAGGTGCTCATCTTGGGCTCCGGCGGACTGTCCATTGGCCAGGCCGGCGAATTTGACTACTCCGGCTCGCAGGCCATCAAAGCGATGCGTGAGTCCAACATACAGACGGTGCTGATCAACCCGAATATTGCCACAGTGCAGACCTCGAAGGGCATGGCCGACAAGTGCTATTTCCTGCCCCTGACGCCAGACTATGTGGAGCAGGTGATCAAATCGGAGCGGCCCAATGGAGTTCTGCTCACGTTCGGTGGCCAAACGGCCCTCAATTGCGGCGTCGAGCTGGAGCGTGCGGGCGTCTTTGCCAAGTACAATGTTCGCATCCTGGGCACGCCGATTCAGTCGATCATTGAGACGGAGGATCGCCAGCTGTTCGCCCAGCGGGTGAATGAGATTGGGGAGCGTGTTGCGCCCTCTGAGGCCGTCTATACCGTGGCCGAGGCTCTGGAGGCAGCCGGCCGCCTGGGCTATCCAGTGATGGCGCGCGCTGCCTTCTCCCTAGGCGGCCTGGGCTCTGGCTTTGCCAACAACAAGGAGGAGCTGCAGACGCTGGCTCAGCAAGCCCTGGCCCATTCAAGTCAGCTGATTGTGGACAAGTCCCTCAAGGGCTGGAAGGAGGTGGAGTACGAGGTCGTCCGCGATGCCTACGACAATTGCATCACCGTCTGCAACATGGAGAACTTCGATCCGCTGGGCATACACACCGGCGAGAGCATCGTGGTGGCGCCCTCGCAGACCCTCTCCGATCGGGAGTACCAAATGCTGCGCAGCACCGCCCTCAAGGTCATTCGCCACTTTGGCGTCGTCGGCGAGTGCAACATTCAGTACGCGCTCTGCCCCCACTCGGAGCAGTTCTACATCATCGAGGTGAACGCCCGACTGTCGCGCAGCTCGGCGCTCGCCAGCAAGGCGACGGGCTACCCCCTGGCATACGTCGCCGCCAAGCTGTCGCTGGGTGAGCCGCTGCCAGAGATTCGCAACTCGGTGACGGGCAACACGACGGCCTGCTTTGAGCCGAGTCTGGACTACTGTGTGGTCAAGATACCGCGCTGGGACCTGGCCAAGTTTATGCGCGTGAGCAAGAACATTGGCAGCTCGATGAAGAGCGTCGGCGAGGTGATGGCCATCGGGCGGAGCTTCGAGGAGGCCATCCAGAAGGCACTGCGCATGGTCGACGGCGATGTGCAGGGCTTCGATCCCTATCTGGCGGCCGTGGACAAGGACCTGCTGTCGGAGCCGACAGACCGTCGGCCCTTCGTCCTGGCCGCTGCCATGCGGGCGGGCATGTCCATCGAGGAGCTGCACGAGCTGACGAAAATCGATCGCTGGTTCCTGCACAAGCTGCAGAACATCATCACGTTCTACGGCCAGCTGGAGTCGGCTGGCAGCCAACTAACGCCGTCGCTGCTGCTGAGCGCCAAGCGCCTGGGCTTCGCGGACAAGCAAATCGCCATGGCCACCAAGAGCACGGAGCTGGCGGTGCGCCAGCAGCGGCACGAGCACAACATCCGGCCCTACGTCAAGCAGATCGACACCGTGGCCGGTGAATGGCCGGCCAGCACGAACTATCTCTACAACACGTACAATGCCTCGGAGCACGACGTGCTCTTCCCCGGCGGCCACACCATCGTCGTCGGCTCCGGCGTCTACCGCATCGGCTCCTCCGTGGAATTTGATTGGTGCGCCGTCGGCTGCCTGCGGGAGCTGCGCAAATTGAAGAAGCCGACCATCATGATCAACTATAATCCGGAAACGGTGTCCACCGACTACGATATGTGCGATCGGCTGTACTTTGAGGAGATCAGCTTCGAGGTCGTCATGGATATCTACGAGATGGAGCGCTCCGACGGCATCATCCTGTCCATGGGCGGCCAGCTGCCCAACAACATAGCCATGGACCTGCATCGGCAGCAGGCCAAGGTCCTGGGCACGTCGCCCGAGTCGATTGACTGTGCCGAGAATCGCTTCAAGTTCTCGCGCATGCTGGACCGCAAGGGCATCCTGCAGCCGCTGTGGAAGGAGCTCACCAATCTCCAGTCGGCCGTCGAGTTCTGCCAAGAAGTGGGCTACCCCTGCCTGGTGCGTCCCTCGTATGTGCTCTCCGGCGCAGCCATGAATGTGGCTTACTCCGACCAGGATCTCGATACGTATCTGAATGCAGCCTCCGAAGTGAGTCGCGAGCATCCGGTGGTCATCTCCAAATTCCTTACCGAAGCCAAGGAAATCGATGTCGACGCCGTGGCCGCCGATGGCCAGATTCTGTGCATGGCCGTCTCCGAGCACGTGGAGAACGCTGGCGTGCATTCGGGCGATGCCACGCTGGTCACACCGCCGCAGGACCTGAACGCCGAGACCCTGGAGGCCATCAAGCGCATCACGCGCGACCTGGCCAGCGTCCTGGACGTGACGGGGCCCTTCAACATGCAGCTGATAGCCAAGAACAACGAGCTCAAGGTCATCGAGTGCAATGTTCGCGTCTCGCGCTCCTTCCCCTTCGTCTCCAAGACGCTCGATCACGACTTTGTGGCGACGGCGACGCGCGCCATTGTCGGCATGGACGTGGAGCCCATCGATGTGCTCCATGGCGTGGGCAAGGTGGGCGTCAAGGTGCCGCAGTTCAGCTTCTCGCGCCTCGCTGGCGCCGACGTGCAGCTGGGCGTCGAAATGGCCTCGACTGGCGAGGTGGCCTGCTTCGGCGACAATCGCTACGAGGCCTACCTCAAGGCCATGATGTCCACGGGCTTCCAGATACCCAAAAATGCCATTCTCCTCTCCATCGGCAGCTTCAAGGTGCGTAGCGTGCCCATATGGACTATATAGCTTATAAATATTCCCATTCACAGCACAAAATGGAGCTGCTGTCCTCCATTCGGGAACTGGCCAAAATGGGCTACAAGCTGTACGCCTCGATGGGCACGGGCGACTTCTACGCGGAGCACGGCGTTGATGTGAGTATGCTTTGAGAGAGGCAAGATATAACTTGACTGCTCTGCACACGACTTGAGTAGACACAGATTTGATAGAGCTATTAGAGCAGGGCAAGGGGAGGCGGGCAATACTATAATACTAATACGGGTAATACTACGTAATACCAATACGGGTAATACTACATAATACCAATACGGGTAATACTACATAATACCAATACGGGTAATACTACGTAATACCAATACGGGTAATACTACGTAATACCAATACGGGTAATACTACGTAATACCAATACGGGTAATACTACGTAATACCAATACGGGTAATACTACGTAATACCAATACGGGTAATACTACGTAATACCAATACGGGTAATACTACGTAATACCAATACGGGTAATACTACTATAATACTAATACGGGTAATACTACATAATACCAATACGGGTAATACTACGTAATACCAATACGGGTAATACTACGTAATACCAATACGGGTAATACTACGTAATACCAATACGGGTAATACTACGTAATACCAATACGGGTAATACTACATAATACCAATACGGGTAATACTACGTAATACCAATACGGGTAATACTACATAATACCAATACGGGTAATACTACATAATACCAATACGGGTAATACTACGTAATACCAATACGGGTAATACTACGTAATACCAATACGGGTAATACTACGTAATACCAATACGGGTAATACTACGTAATACCAATACGGGTAATACTACTATAATACTAATACGGGTAATATTACATATATTTAGTTGTAAGATATAGTTATGCTTAAGCAGCTATAGATATAGTGAGCGTAGATAAGGCCCCTATCCGGACTAAGGCCGTCGTATCGATAATCTCTTGTTGACGGACTCTTGCTGGCTTACGGCCAGTTGCTAGTTGAAGGCGCTCTTCACCCTTTGCGTGTTGCGCTTGAACAAGTCGCGCAATTCGTCGCGCTTCGATTCCGGCGCCAGTGTTTGCATGAGCTGCCCCGTCTTGGAGCTGAGCGCCTGCAGTGCGCCGGGGTCCAGCTGGAGTCGCTGGAAGAGCGAGCCGAGCAGCACGTTGCTCTCCTTGGATGACTCTGGCTGTTCCTGCTGTGCCTCCGCAATGATGTCGTCCTCATGTGCAGACGTGGGCGGTGCGGATGGCTGTGGCGTCGTACGCCGTGCAGTGGGCGGTGTGGGTGGCTGCAGTGGCGAGACCTCGCCCGTGTGCATCTGCACCACGTGCTCCACAAACTTAAGCGACTTGCGGCGCATGGGACTCGAATTTCCGCTGACTCGGGGCGTGCTCTGGTTGCTATGGGCGGCCCGCTCCATGTTGCTGGCCGCCTGAACGAGTGCGTCCGTATAGTGATGGGCGTTCTGGGAGCAGCCCAGCTGCTGATAGAGGCGGCACAGGCGCTGCGCCTGCTCCAGGTAGAGCTGAGCGTGCTGGGCATTGCGGAACTCCGTGGCCTTGGCCAGCATGGCCAGCATGTGGTCGAGCAGCAGCTCCAGCAGATTGGTGCAGCGCAGAATTTCGACGCCGTCGTTCAGCTGCGGTGCAGCGGTCGCCGTGGGCGTCGCTCCATTGCTGGATGCGTGCGATGCCTGTGAGGCGCGGGGCATGAGCAGCGGCATGTCCAGCGTTATGGACTCCACGGAGCTGCGTCGCTGCTCCTCGGCCAGCTTGCGCTGCTGGGCGCGCAGCAGCTGTGTCTTGCGGCGCAGCTTGCCGCGCGTGCGCTCCTGATGCTGATGCAGTCCGAGCAAGCCTTGGGCATCGTGGGGCTGCGGCTCCGCCTGCTGCTTCTCCGGCTCCAGCTCCGGCTCCACTTGCTGCTCAACGACGGGCAGTGGGTTCCGGGAAAACTTCGCCCAGCTGCGCAGCTGCAGATAGTCGTGCGTGACCAGATTCTCGAGCAGCCGTTCATAGTTGAGCTTGGGGTAGAAGTTGTCGGCGTGCTGAAGGTTGCGCAGTGCCTGGAGGACATGCATGAGCGGCTGCTCGGCGATGCCCGCCATGATGGTGCGCAGCTCCATCAGGGCATCCTCGGGCACGTGCTCGAACAGATTGCGCCGCTCGATGAAGTAGTCGCTCAGCTGTTTCTTGGCCAGGCAGTCGGCGAAGGTGCGCACGAAGCGGACCAGCTTCTCGCCCAGAAACTCCTCGGGCCACTCGTTGCTGTGGCGCTCGCATTGCCAGAAGAGGTGCGTGCGGAGCTGCTCCATGATGTGGCCCATCGCCTGGCACTTCTCGTTCACGAACGTGCGCACCAGGACCTTCATCAGCAGCAGGACCTTGAGCTGCATGCGCGTCAGCTGCCGCTCCAGGAACTGCTCCGCCTGCGGGAAGACAATGCGCCATTCCAGCTCACGGAAGGGATTGCGCGATCGCTTGGGCGTATAGCCCACGGGCACCACGTGGAAGCCGAAGGATTGGATGCGCTTGCGCATCAGCGTCGTGGGCCATTGAAACCGATCGCCCGTATGCAGATTGGTCAGCTGTGGGCGGGCCCGCAAGTTGAACTCGAAGGCGCAGTCCGGCCAGCTGTGCGGCACGTGAATGGCGGGGACCAGCTCCTCGGTGGCCGTGTAGATGCTGCAGCCGCGATAGCTGCCCGCCGACAGCTGCGCCTGGCTGATGCCCAGCTCCCTGGCCAGCTGCTGGCGCAGCAGCTCGCCGAAGTAGTTCATGAACTGCTGGGAGCTCAGGTAGCACTGCTGGAGGAGATCACGACGCCGCTGTTGCTCCATGCGGCACTGGCGCAGCACCTGCACCGTCTCGTAGCCGGAGCGACTGCTGTCCTGTGGCGTCTCCTCCTCGTCGCTGGCGCTTTCGCTCGTCTGCCCCTCGTCGTCGTCGTCGTCGCTCTGCTCCAGCCAGGCGGGCAGGCAGCTGGCGAGCCGGCGTATACAGGCCTCCGGCAGCACGTTGCGCTGCAGCGGCTCACGCATCAGCTTCAGCTCATCCATGGAGCGCTGCGTATTCAGGCGTGCTATATAGACGTGGTCGTAGTCCCCCTCGCACCAGCTGCCTCGGCCCGAGCCCGATCCGGTGCCAGCTCCGGCGCCCGTGCTGTAGCCGGAGCTGCCATCTGTGTAAACGCCCTCGATGTCGATGTCGCCCTCGTCGCTGCTGGGACTGCTCGGGCTGCTGCTCAAGCGTCGTTGCATCGGCATCGGCATCGGCTCGCGCAGCTTCAGTCGCACGTAGCCCAGCCAGCGGCTCTGCTCCAGCTGCTGCACGTACTGCGAGCGGCACGGCGTAGTGTTGTAGTAGTCCGTCTCCAGCAGCACTTTGCACAGCGCAGCTATCGAGTCGTAGTTGGCATCGTTTGGCCGCGCAATGTCCACATTCTCGAACACCACATAGGTCAGTGTCCGCTGCAAGGGCTGCGCCTTGCCACTGGCCAGCTGCCTCTGTGGGCCATCTCTGGGGGGCAGAAAGGCCAAGGAATTGGGTTAGATACAATGAGAGATCTTTCGCTAGATCTTCCTTCACTTACATGGGCTTGAAGAGCAGGCGCTTGGCCACGGCCGCATCGATGGCGCTGGCGTGCAGCAGGCTGTGCTCGGTCAAGGTCTGGGCGCAGGCGCGCTGCTTGGCCAGCAGCTGGTCGTCGATGGCGGCCAGCTCGTGCTCGAAGTGCCCGAAGAACTGCATGCCCAGCAGCAGCTGGTTGAGCAGGAACGTGTGCAGCTGCCGCTCCAGCTGGTACTGTGTCTTCTGCTCGATGATGCGCTGATGCTCCTCGCGCTGCTGCTCCAGCGTGCGGGCGTAGAGAGCGCTGACGCACTCCGTCGCGCTGCTGCCATTGCTGCCGCCCAGCAGACGCAGCTGCGGCGCCAGATTCTGGCTGCCACGAATGCTGCCGTTGCTGTTGCTGTTGCTGCCACGCAGACTGCGCCGCAAACTGTTGCCGTTTGCCTTTGACCTCGAGTCGCTGCCGCCGCGCTGATGCCGTCGCTTGCGTGCATTGCGCTTCTGCAGCTTGGCCAGCTGCTTCTGGCGCTTCTCCTCCTGGCGGCGGCGCTGCTGCAAGCGGGGTGGCGCCTCAGCTGCCTGCAGCTGCTGCAGCGGATTGGGCAGCGTCTCGCTGTCCTGCGTCTTGGACCAGTTGCAGCCCATGAGTTGTCTTATTTGGGAGAGAGCTCTTTGAGTCGTGCGACGATTGCAACTGCCACCTCCTCCAAGCTGATAGCGATCAGAACTGATCAAATTCCATTTTCTTCCAATGAAACTGTCGTCGCTGATGTCGTTGCCGTTGTAGCTGATGGTTGTCCAGATAAGATCGTCAGCGACGCCATCGAGACCAAGAGCAGCAATCGGGTTGCATGGATTACCTGATACTTGTGCAGAGGTTCAATGAGCTTTCATTCAATATAAAGAGGCGATAAGAGAAGAGAAGAAAGAGAAGAGAAAGAGCTTATTCTCTTCTCTTTCTTCTCTCTTCTTCTCTTCTCTTCTCTTCTCTGCTCTTCTCTCTTCTCTCTTCTGCTCTTCTTTTCTCTTCTCTTCTCTTCTCTTCTCTTCTCTTCTCTTCTCTTCTCTTCTCTTCTCTTCTCTTCTCTTCTCTTCTTCTTCTCTTCTCTTCTCTTCTCTTCTCTTCTCTTCTCTTCTCTTCTCTTCTCTTCTCTTCTCTTCTCTTCTCTTCTCTTCTCTTCTCTTCTCTTCTCTTCTCTTCTCTTCTCTTCTCTTCTCTTCTCTTCTCTTCTCTTCTCTTCTCTTCTCTTCTCTTCTCTTCTCTTCTCTTCTCTCTCTTCTCTTCTCTTCTCTTCTCTTCTCTTCTCTTCTCTTCTTCTTCTCTTCTCTTCTCTTCTCTTCTCTTCTCTTCTCTTCTCTCTCTCTCTTCTCTTCTCTTCTCTTCTCTTCTCTTCTCTTCTCTTCTCTTCTCTTCTCTTCTCTTCTCTTCTCTTCTCTTCTCTTCTCTTCTCTTCTCTTCTCTTCTCTTCTCTTCTCTTCTCTTCTCTTCTCTTCTCTTCTCTTCTCTCCTCTTCTCTTCTCTTCTCTTAGCTTAAAAAGCTTTATATTGAATGAAAGCTCATTCTTTCTCTTCTCTCTTCTCTTCTCTTCTCTTCTCTTCTCTTCTCTTCTCTTCTCTTCTCTTCTCTTCTCTTCTCTTCTCTTCTCTTCTCTTCTCTTCTCTTCTCTTCTCTTCTCTTCTCTTCTCTTCTCTTCTCTTCTCTTCTCTTCTCTTCTCTTCTCTTCTCTTCTCTTCTCTTCTCTTCTATTCTCTTCTCTTCTCTTCTCTTCTCTTCTCTTCTGTTCTCTTCTGTTCTCTTCTGTTCCCTTCTCTTCTCTTCTCTTCTCGCCTTATAGCCTCTCTTTAGTCGCTTCTTTCTTTCCTCTTCTGTCATCTCACATTTCAATTGATTCACTAAACCAATATGCCCATCTTCCGCACGTAAGCGAGTATAGCAACAACAACCAATCCGCGACAAGTGTTGTTTCTTCCTACGCTTCCGGCCAGTCAAGTGGAGGCATTGTTATCACGCTTTCTGTCATGTAAACACGACAATGGCAACAAAAGACGCACGAAGACGGCTCGCACAGTGGTGCAGAAACCAGCAAAATATACTACATTAAATTTTAAAATTAAATTATATTTTTAAAAATATTAAAATAATAATAGTTTCGGCTAGATGAGTTATTGCAGGAGCTCGAATCCTTTGGATAACTAAACAAAGTTTTTCAGACTCAATTCACTATGCATACCTACATATAAATATATTATTAAAAAATAAGTAAATCAGTTCTATATATATATATATATATATATATGCATCTATATAGTTAAAAATCCCCATACTCAGCCCACTTGTCAAACATCAGCGCCATCAAATGAATATTGTTACAAGAAATAATTTGAATATGGGTTTTTTTTATAATATTTTCTAAAATATTGTTCTCTAATTGTTGAGTTTTTTTCCTACACTAATGGACTATATAATGCGATTAGCGCAACTAATCCAGAAACATTCATTTGCATACATTAGAAATAAGATAAGACGCCAATTAAGAGATCCGCAACTGAGATCGATCTCAGTTTACAATCTTGTTTCGTAATTGCTTTGGGAAATTGGATCAAAGTGTTTCAAATCTTGTTTTTTACTTTTAATAATCGATAATAGTTGATCTGTAAACGATAATTAGTACTATCGAGTATTACTTATGATCGATTGCCATATATTGGTTATCGATAATCAATGATCAATCACCATATATTGGTTAATAATTACTGATTATCGGTTATCGATTTTTAATGACCGGTTATCGATTCGCATTACTTATGTAGTTCCATCTGCCAGCCTGGTCGGTTATCGATTTCTAATGATCGGTTATCGATTCACATTACTTATATAGTTCCCTCTGTCAGCCTGGTCGGTTATCGATTACTAATTATCGGTTATCGATTCACGTTACTTATGTAGTTCCCTCTGCCAGCCTGGTCGGTTATCGATTTCTAATGATCGGTTATCGATTCGCATTACTTATGTAGTTCCCTCTGTCAGCCTGGTCGGTTATCGATTTCTAATGATCGGTTATCGATTCGCATTACTTATGTAGTTCCCTTTGCCAGCCTGGTCGGTTATCGATTACTAATGATCGGTTATCGATTCGCATTACTTATGTAGTTCCCTCTGCCGGCCTGGTCAGTTATCGATTACTAATGATCGGTTATCGATTCGCATTACTTATGTAGTTCCCTCTACCAGCCTGGTCGGTTATCGATTTCTAATGATCGGTTATCGATTCGCATTACTTATGTAGTTCCCTCTGCCAGCCTGGTCAGTTATCGATTACTAATGATCGGTTATCGATTCGCATTACTTATGTAGTTCCCTCTGTCAGCCTGGTCGGTTATCGATTTCTAATGATCGGTTATCGATTCGCATTACTTATGTAGTTCCCTCTGCCAACCTGGTCGGTTATCGATTACTAATGATCGGTTATCGATTCGCATTACTTATGTAGTTCCCTCTGTCAGCCTGGTCACACTGTGCGCGTGCAATTTACAATGCTTTGCTGTTATTGATTGGCATGTGGATATTGGCATTATTGTCCCAATACAAGTGCACTATTATGTAGCTCCATAAAGATCCAATATCTTTATATGCCCCAAGCAAACATTTGCCAGCTAATGTGGCCTTGAGATCTGAACTGTGGAAGCTCTACATGCGCTGTCCTATACTCACGTACTAAACCACGGTTCTCTTTTGCAGGTGGAGTCCGTACAGTGGACATTCGATAAGACAGCGCCCGATGACATTAACGGCGAGCTGCGCCACTTGGCCGAATTCTTGGCCACCAAGCAGTTCGATATGGTTATCAATTTGCCAATGCGTGGTGGCGGTATACGCAGGTAAGATATGCCTATATGTGGGGTAATGGGATGAAGGGCGTGAATAGATGAGGAATGAATGATCTTATATCCCTAAATGATGTACGGAAATACATGCATAACATCAATAGGTATCTTAACACTCTCTCCACTCATTTTATGTTACTTGCCGCCTCTCTATGCACTTCTCATGATGCCAAATAACTGAATTGCAGGGTCTCATCATTCATGACGCATGGCTATCGCACACGTCGCTTGGCCGTTGACTACTCCATACCCCTGGTCACGGACGTCAAGTGCACAAAGCTGCTGGTCGAGTCGATGCGTGTGACTGGACGGAATCCTCTCATGAAGACGCACACGGACTGCATGACATCGCGCCGCATTGTTAAGCTGCCCGGCTTTATAGATGTCCATGTGCATCTGCGGGAGCCGGGCGCCACCCACAAGGAGGACTTTGCCAGCGGCACTGCCGCCGCTTTGGCTGGCGGCGTGACCATGGTCTGTGCCATGCCCAACACGAATCCCTCGATTGTGGATCGCGAGACGTTCAATCAGTTCCGTGAGCTAGCGCGCGCCGGCGCCCGCTGTGACTATGCGCTCTATGTGGGCGCCTCGGATGCCAACTGGGAGCATGTCTCGGAGCTGGCCAGTCAGGCATGTGGCTTGAAGATGTATCTGAACGACACGTACGGCACGCTGCGGCTCAGTGACATGGCTGCCTGGCAGCGTCACCTGTCGCGCTGGCCTAAGCGGGCGCCCATCGTCTGCCATGCGGAGCGCCAGAGCATGGCTGCCGTCATACTGCTGGCCCATCTGCTGGAGCGGCCGGTTCACATCTGTCATGTGGCCCGCAAGGAGGAGATTCAGCTGATACGAGCCGCCAAGGAGAAGGGCATACGTGTCACCTGCGAGGTGTGTCCGCATCATCTGTTCCTGAGCACACGCGACGTGGAACGCTTGGGCGTGGGCATGTCCGATGTGCGCCCGTTGCTCTGCTCGCCCGAGGACCAGGAGGCGCTGTGGGAGCACATGGAATACATTGATGTGTTCGCCACAGATCATGCGCCACATACGCTAGCCGAAAAGCAATCGGAGCGACCGCCGCCCGGCTTCCCTGGCCTGGAGACCATATTGCCCATGCTGTTGCAGGCCGTGCACGAGGGTCGGCTCACGCTGGAGGACATCAAGCGCAAGTTCCATCGCAATCCGCGCAACATTTTCAATCTGCCCGAGCAGCCGCAGACCTATGTGGAGATCGACCTGGACGAGGAGTGGACCATTAACAACGCCGAGCTGAAGACGAAGGCACAGTGGACACCCTTCAATGGCACCAAGGTGACGGGTCGCGTGCATCGCGTCGTGCTGCGTGGCGAGGTGGCCTTCATTGATGGTCAGGTGCTCGTCCAGCCCGGCTTTGGACAAAACGTGCGCGCCAAGGCGCCACTGCCGCAGAAGGCGGAAATGGAGGGCAGCGAACTGCCCAGTGATATGGATGCCAACGACACCTTCGCGCGCCTCCTGACCGATGGAGCCTGCGCCGGTGGATCACGCTCTTCGACCGTGCACTTCGTGGATGAAGCCGGCATGAACACGTCGCCGGCGGCGGGCAGCTTCCTGCGTCCGGTGTCGCCGTCGCCACGCCTGCGCCTCGACTCCTCCAGCAATACGACACTGAAGGAGTATCTGCAGAAGAATTCGCTCTTGACAGAGCCGAACCCCATCGCGCACTGCCTGGTGGGCAAGCATGTGCTCTCCGTGGACACCTTCGATAAGGAGCGACTCAACGATCTGTTCAACTTGGCGCAGCTGCTCAAGTCGCGCGTGACCAAGGATCGGCCCGTCGACGACTTGCTGCGCGGCAAGATCATGGCCAGCATCTTCTACGAGGTGAGCACGCGCACCCAGTGCAGCTTCAGTGCGGCCATGCAGCGCCTGGGCGGGCATGTCATCAACATGGATCAGGTCACCTCCTCGGTGAAGAAGGGCGAAACGCTGGAGGACAGCATCAAAGTGATGGCCAGCTATGCAGACGTTCTGGTTCTGCGTCATCCCGAACCGGGCGCCGTTGCGGTAAGCAAATATATAGATATATATATATACATATGTAAATCTCTAATCCTGGTTGACAATTTCCCTTTCCAGCGTGCTGCGTCATTTTCGCGAAAACCCCTGATCAATGCCGGCGATGGCATCGGAGAACACCCCACGCAGGCACTGCTGGACGTGTTTACCATACGTGAGGAGATCGGCACGGTCAACGGATTGACTATCACCATGGTCGGTGATCTGAAGAACGGACGCACCGTCCACTCACTGGCTCGGCTGCTAACCCTCTACAATATCACGCTGCAGTACGTCGCTCCATACGGACTGGGCATGCCCGAGGAAATTATGCGCTATCTGCAGCAGCGTGGCGTCACCCAAGTGACCTTTGACACCATTGAGCAGGCGCTGCCCACCACCGACGTGCTCTACATGACGCGCATACAGCGCGAGCGCTTCCAGACCGAGGAGGAGTACCAACGAGTAAGTGAAATGCATTGACTGAGCAAATAACTGTAAACTCACGGTCTACATTCATTCCTCTTGCAGTCCTGTGGCCACTTTATCGTCACGCCCAAGCTGATGACGCGGGCCAACAAGCGCACAATTGTGCTGCATCCCTTGCCGCGCGTCGAGGAGATCAGCCGCGACTTCGACTCGGATCCACGTGCCGCCTACTTCCGTCAGGCGGAGTACGGCATGTACATTCGCATGGCGCTGCTGGCCATGGTCGTGGGCTGTCGCAACACGGCGCTTTGAACGGATTTACAAAATATTTTTTTATAATTTTTCACTTTTTTTCTTATGTATGTGCTTATCATACATAAACATCAAATTTTTGCTTTATAATGCATTTGTTGTTTTTCTTTAATAATAACGGACTATAGCTAGAGTATCGCTTGTTGCCTGGGCTAGCTGCCGATAGTTTAGCTATCGATAACATTGTTTCGGCATTGCTCAACACACGCACGCGAAAGTGCGGCGAATTCGCAATGTATTCAAAAGATAACAATATTGAAAAAAAAGTTGTATTCTAAGATATAATAATATAATTGGCTTAAAGTTGTATTTGGCTGTGGCGGCATCGTTGGCGCCAACCACGGCGTCTCAGTCTCTTGTGTTCACAAACATCACGTGCTTTCCAAGCGCCATGCGCGGCGCTAGTAACGCTGCACCACAATCGCTGTGGGCCATTCGTTCTCCTTGTCCTTGTCCTTAGGATCGACGCTAAGGGTGAGTGTGCTCTCCGCAAAGGCGGCGTTCAGATTGCCGGCCAGCTGTTGCTGTGACTTCTCCACGCTGGTCATGGCCACGGCCATGGCGCTAACACTGGCCAACGACGACTTGCTCTCGGTTTGCGCCTTCCTTTTGTGGCAGCAGCTAAAAGACATTGCAGCCAACTGAATCTCCTAAATGGATAGCTTGGTGCGGGGATTGGCACTTACGTTTTGCGCTTGCGACAGGCCACCATCGAAACGAGCACGGCCAAGATTATTATGGCGGCTAATAGGCCCGACAAACCTGCCACCATGGTCATCATGCCGTGCGGTTCCCCATCAGAGGTCACCTTGGTAACTGTAGCAGCGGGAGAGAGCGAGAGCGAGAGCGAGAGAGAGGGAGAGTGAGAGTGAGGTTAGTGATCTAGTTTGAAGCAAATGCCTTGCTGTCTGGTAGTTTCATGATGCAGTGATTCAAGGCCAAAGCGCTGTTTGAACTTCAACTTGTTTATAATCGGTGATTGGCTGCCTGAGCTTGTTGTTTGTCCGTGTATGTCTGTGTGTGCCCCCCTCTGGCGATGGCCGACGCCCACATGGACGCATTTCCGCTATTTCTGAGCCGGAAGCTTCGACACTTACTTGAATCTTCGACAACGAAACGCTTGCTGTTGGGCAACGCCGAGGCCTGCACATAGCTGGTTGGCTCCATTCCAAATTGTTAGCTGGAAAATGAATAATAAAAGGCCCTGAGATTATTGGCTGCATTAACAAAAGTTTATATATATATATATATATTTTTTTTTTTTAGCTATCTCTTGTGCATTGTATATTAACCCAGTTGCAGCAACCGCTAGCCACGGTCACGCTCGACTCCATCCGAGCGTTGGCCAATCTCTCGGAGACGCCCCGCGAGCCGGCTGTAGCTTGTGCTAATTAATCGATCTACCCACTATGTTCAGCTGGCCTTATCAACATGCGACAACAACAACAAGATTTTCGGTTTCGTTTTTCAACTTTGTTGCTGCTGTCGCAGTGCGTGATTTAGATGACATTAATTAATTAGATTTAATTGCTAAGTGTTTGTTCTAAAGCAAAGCGAATCTGAGCGAGCGGGTCTTTGGAGACGCGAAATGCGTTCAGTGGAGACAGTTTTCGCTCTCGCCTTCCCCTTGCCCATAGTTCCGTTAGCTTTGCGAGTGCGTAGCGCGCTTTGGGCAGGGCAATTATTGATCAGCAATTGATTTATGGCTAATTAAGGCGATCTCGTGAGCATGTTTAAGTACAGATTACTCAATCAAAGCGAGACAAGTTGCAATCAAATGTAATTTGCATAGAAATGGCCAACTTATGTTAATGGCCCATACAATCTAGCTATAACTTTGTATGGCTTTGTGTGTGTGTGTGTGTGTGTGAGTGTGTGTGCATATCGTTAATTTATTTCGAATAACTCTAACTTATTTAACACGTGAATGATACGATTTGGCAATTAAATGGGCAGCAACCAGTTTGGCCTGCAGCCACGTGCCGCCAGCTGGAAGACCACTCGAAATAGATAAGTGAATAATAAATATTCTGCGTGAAGAGCAGCGAAATTCCTCTCAAATCAGCAAACACACAGGCAGACGCACAGGCATACATATACAGTTACCAAAGTCAATGTACGTTATACGGAGTTGTGTGCATGTAAATATAATGCGAGAGTAGCTTGAAGAGTTGCCATAAGCAGAAAAGTGTATGAATCGAATTATATAAAATATAGAAATATATTAATATTGTTAACATATATACATATATAGCAATATTATTCTAAAAAATAATATATATATAATATATATATCTAAATAAAAATATAAAAATATATATATATATATATATATATATATATATATATATATATATATTTTTTTTTTTTTTTTTTTTTATACACTTTTCTTCCTCTTTCTACCTTTATTATTCGCCTATCTGGATGCCTGTGGAATTTCTAAAATTGCCAACAGAAATTGATGCGGAAAGAGGAACTTTTCAAGAGAACATGCACAGAATGTTAACCGTTTACAGCGCCGCTCATCTGATTTCATTATTTCTGTGTTTTATGGCAATTGCTTGATTTGCATTTGCAAATAAAATAACTATCGAAATGGTACACAAATAGGGCATCGATATACATATTTATAGTGGCTTAACGCACTTACATATCGGCTGGCTATATGTAAATCCCAACGGAATGCAGCTTTTCCAATTGGAAATGCCTGGGATTGGGATTGGGACTGGGACTGGGAGTGGAACTGTTACTGGGGAGAAATGCGAACTCGACTTGAATAGCAATAAAAATTGACATTTGATTTAATTCTTTTGTGATTTGTTTTTTCTTCATTTGATTTATTTAATCAGCAGCGATTTGCAAGTTAATTGCACAAATTAATAGTTATAAATAACAGAACGGGATTGGAAGTGGAAGTGGAAGTGGAAGCGCAGTCACATGCCCGACTATATACCTACATATATACGCTAAATATATGTACTAAATAAACATGCTAAAATTAGTAAATTGGCAATTGCAGTAAAAAGATGACAAACAAAGCAAATCATAGAAAATTTGTATATATATAATGAATGGAGTATTCCAATATATATATATATATATATATATATATATATATATACATATATATATTGCCAATATTTGGCATCATAAAAGCTGCTAATTGTCTGCAGAGTTTGACAAGGTTTCTTGATTCAAGACGCACGACTATCAAAATATTAAAAAAAAAAGGCAATTTCTTCTCAATCTAATGAATTCCTAATCAGAATTTGTTGTTTCTTCAGACTTCCTCTATATGATCCATCCATCTGACTTGCAAAAATCAAATCATATTCAGCCTCGGCTGCTCAACTACTTTCTAGAGAGAGCGAGAGATGCCGCGGGGCCAGACACACTTGACAGTGGTACGAGGGGAGTCTATAAAGTACTTGGTACAACACTGAGATTAATGAAATTTGTAATATTTTACAGAATTTTTGGCATGCACTGAAGTCCTTTAAAAAGTGGCACTAGATTTTTGCTTACATTTTTTTATTTTTTTTATTTTTAAATAACTTTTGTATATTTTATTTGAATTTTTACTAAATTTTATTTTGGGAATTTTGAGTTTTTTATTTATATTTTGATTCGTCGTATTTTGTTTAATTTATTTTTATTTTTTGAAATCTTTCAAAATTGAAACTGTGAACTGACGTCGACGACACTCAGCGTACGACTAATACCGGGCTACGTAAAGCCCAAACGTAACTTTCGATTGCGCCAAAAGCAAGCTACGGCGACGGCGACGGCGGCGCTGACTTCGAAGTCGACGCCGGCGTCGACGTTGCAAGCCAACAAACGTGGAATGGAAATGGAAATGGGAATTATGTTCGGAATCGTATTCGGACTGATATTCGGAACTGCAGGCAGTCGCTGGACGACGGCGAACCTAAACTTGACTCTCCAAACGATTCTGTTTAATGAGCTTAAATCGAATTAAACGCAATGAAATTGGAGCCGACGTTGCGACATGTGCGCGAGCATATGAAAGTGATGCGACAACTCAATGTCAAGTCTGCTCCGGCTCCGAGTCGGAGCGCCGTTTATGATCTCTGCTCCAGCCAAGCGATCATTACTCATACGACATGGGGCACGTGATGACGTCGGCTGTAACAAGAGTTTTCGATTTCCAGCCAACTGATAAGCCCAACATGTGGGTTCGCCGTACATGAAAGTGTTCGTTACCTGCCCAGCTAGTTAGCTATGCCAGCACTGATTCAAGACTCAATTATTCGCGCCTGTGCAAACACCTGTTCCGCGTTCTCTGCTTGTTTCCCCAGCCACTGAGTCACTAGCCAACTGCTTAGGCCTGGCCAAGCCATGCAAATTTAGCGAAAAGCCAAAGGCAAGCGGGAACCACAGACTAGTGGAAATTGGCAAAAGCTTTCGCTTTCAGCTTGATAATATATATCATCTTTTGATGCCCGCGAAGTGGATTATATTGATTGATTTATGATTGATCTGGTTCAGGGCTAAATTTTACTTATGCAACTTATACATATGTATAAGCTAGTAACAGGCGGAAGTAGGCGTGGCAGGCGCGACCTCAACTTGCCCTTCTGTATGTCCACTCATTCGCCCGTTTGTCAGTCTATCCATCAGTCAGCCTCTACGTCCGTCCGTTTGCATGTTTATCCGCCCGTTCATCTGTTCGTCCTGCTGTCCGTTCGTCTGTCCCTGCATTCACCCGTCCGTCCGTCTATCTATTTATTCGTCCGTCTCTTAAAAATATATGTAAATATTCTACTTAATTTAATTGCCGGATAAACACTTCACTTAACGCGAAAGAAAATTGAAAAACTTTTTTGTTTATATATTACTTCAGGTAATAATATATCATAGATCTAATTCGTTGCTGTGGGAGTGCGGGGCTAAGTGCATGTGGCGTCTGTCCCTTTGGGTGCCGGGCACACTTAAAGATAAACAGCAAATGTTTACGGTTCCATTCGCCCGAGCAGTGGCCGGCAGAGGCATGAGTTTTCTATTTTCTTTTAGTCAAAGGCAAAAACAAAAACAAAGCCAAAGACAAAGACAATGGCAAATGTCAATTAAATATTACATTCATTGCACTCGCCGATAGCTGTTTATTTATTTAGAATATTATGTAATTGTAGTATATAATCATAGCATACGTATACATACGGCGACTAGCTGTTCAGGATGTTAAGTAACAGTTAGCTTATCCAGATGTCAATTAACATCTGTCATTTAGCTGCTGCGCTCATCTCGGTTCCTGATAACAACGGCAGAAGCGAGCGAAAACAATAATAATTATTTTTAAAGCAATTGAAACTTTGTTATTATTTTACAGTTGCTCGAGAACCTAACTGTTTAATGAAATGTAATTTGGGCTATACTATAATTCGGCTCTATCAGATTGCGGCGTTGTACGTTTCGTAAACAGAAAACATTCCTATATATACAGAAAGATATATAAATAGATCTGTGACGTTGGTTGTCAAAGAACGCCGAGACGATCATTGGCACCGACTGCTCGATACTCTCTCACGCGAGACTTCTGAAAGTAATGCTGATTCCATTTGCCATCAATCTTCCTCTTCCATTCCCTATTTCTCTGAGTATCCCTCTATATATCTTTCCCCCCTTTATCGTTTTCGTTTCATTGTGTCTCTCTCTTCTTCCTTCCTCTCTTTCTTTTTCTCACTATCTTTATCTCTCTGACTGTCTTTCTTTATAACTATCTATTTCTCTCCCTCTCTCTCTCTCCCGCTTATCGTATAAACGCACAATGCACAAAGCCTATATACTCTTCTCTTTATATGTGAGCGAGCATGAAAATTTTTGAATACCCAGTATGTGAGGAGGCCGTAGTGAGAGTCGCCTCAGCCGATCAGTTAACTTAATGCGTAATACAGAGAAAGCAACATCTGTACTGCTCAGTTTGGGAAATTCGATTGGAAAACTGTCTCTGGCGCCTCAGCGAATCTTATATGTCTATATATACATACATACGTGTATCTGACTATGTCGGCCGTGCCAAATAGAAACCTCTGAATTGCGTCGTTTATGGGAATATATTTAAATACAGTTGAATATTGTGTTTGGGCTATGTCAAATGCTGTTTTGTAACTTCAAAGGTGTTTATATCTCGTGCAGTTGTTGTTGAAGGAATTCGTCACATTGTTCAAGCGAATCGCAAGTGTAAAATCTCTTGAACTCTCGCTTGCATGTGCAAGGTATTTCTCTGTTTTTTTATCTTTATCTTTGTCTTGTTTTCTTATTTTTTTAATAATGAAGCAGGAATTCACAAGATGTTTTCAAAAAATATATATTTTTCATCTGAATATAGTATATAAAAAACACACATCGATTTCTGTCGGCATTTAAACACTCTCCGCCTCGACGGCATCGGCCTCAATGAGCACACAGAAATGTTCGTACTAAATATTTGTGTTTTCTTCTGTTCTGTATTTGTTTGTTGTTTTAATTTAGATTTGCCTTCCTCTCGAAATAAATGAGCGACTATATCGCATATACACGTTCTATATAGTACACAGATATATTGTGTACAGAAGCCATATCGGTATATGTTGGCTTGCATTGTTTTCTTTGTTTTTAGTTTTATTCAATTTATTTATTTTTATTTCAAATAATTATTTCAATTTATATTCTTTATTTATTAACATTATTTCGTCAACATTCATTCTCGTAATTTCCCTTTATTTTCCATCCATATTCATTCAAATCTCCATTGGCCGTTAAGTGTTATCGCGCAGCGCGATAGCTGCCCATGCTGGGCAGTCGTTAATTGATATTCAAATTAATCGATAAGCGCGCATAGCTTCCGCATTGCTGCAGGCTAAAGCAGCGGCGCATGCGTCGCAGCTGCACGTGCGAGAATCGTGACAGAATGCCATCACTAGATAACTGTGCGCGCCCACCAAACTGTGTAACTCAAAAAGTGTGTCTGTGTGTGTGTGTGTGTGTGTGTGTGCATATGCAACGGTTACAACTGTTACAACATTCTGACGCATCTCAGATGCTTCGTTATGCCACAGTTAGCTGACGTTGACGTCAATGGGCTGCTATTGTGACGCCAGCGCAGCAGCAGCAACAGTAGCAACCGGCAGCAGCGGTTGCATCGGCGACAATAATAATTGATTTTGATAACAGCCAAGTTAATTTCACTGTCAAACAGCTCAGCTCGCCCCCACACGCCCCGCGCCAAGTCGCTAAACATTTGCCCACTCCCACTAAATACAAATTGCGGCTGATAAATTACACTAATCGCTGTGCTGCGACGCCAGCGGCGACGGCGACGGCATCGACATGTGTATGCCTGCTTGCGTGTGTGTAGCTGTGTTTGGTTTTGCATTGTTTGCGTGTCGCGCTAAATCTTCGCTTTCGGCTCCCTCTCTCCGTTTCTGTCGCACGCTAGCACGACTTGCAAGCTCGCTAAACAGGAAAGGAACACAAAGTGCCGTAAGTGCCGTTATTGAAATTCGAGCGACTCTATGCATGCACACACTCAGTGAGTGAAAGAGAGAGATATAGAGATTTTAAATTGATTTGTTTGCGACTGCAGAAGTTGATCAGTTGCTACTTGGCCTCGACTGTAATTATCCAGACAACTTTTGCCAAATATATATAAATATATATATATATATTGCCCGCGAATAGTTATCGCACTCTTCTCTAGCAAATAGAAATTGTTTGACTAACCCCCCAGCACACCCCTTGGAAACAACTCTTTGGCGAACTCCAAAAAGTATGCTATTTTTTATATGACGAGCATAGGTTGCTAATAATTAAATTAATTCATAATGCAGCTGAGTGGGCTTCCGGGCTTTGGGTTATCGTTATTATCTCAGCCGTTGTCCAAATAATGTCAGCGTGAAAATTCGAATCCGAATCCGAATCCGAAGCCTGATCGTTGAACGTAACTAAATAAACTGTTCGCTCGATGCCAACTACAGCGAATCGATGCTACCCTTTTTGTTCCTATTCATTCCGAGGTATTCCCACCAAGTGGTTGGCTTTGGCAAGTCTGCAACGTCAGCAGGTGCAGCAGCCGGACCCGAGGCTGCTTGATTGGCGCTTGCATTAGCTGCGACGGCCTTGGATGCTTCACGCTTAAGAACTACTGCTGATCGTGATCGCTGGGCCGCAGTATTGACAACGGGCTTCACTCCCTGCACGGTCTCCTTTTTCGAGGCGCTGGCATTCGTGAGCGCCGTCGTCTGGATGGTGGCGTTCGATTGCTGCGGCGTCGGCGCCAGGCTCGGCCGCGGCGTCTCACTTGAGCTGTGTCGCCGGCGTCTCCCGCCGCCGAACAGTCTACCCAGGTACGGCATGCACATAGCGCAGAACGAAGATATGCGTTGGCTTAAACAGAAATTTGGAATTTCGTGAAAAGGTCGAAATGTTAATTTGTTTCGATCTACTTATCGTATCGTATATGTCGTATATAATGAAATTGTATATCGCTTCCGTCTGTCAGCACAGGCGCCTGAGTGCTAGCGCACTGCTTGCTGTGAAAGGAGAGGAGAGAGAGAGACGGACGGAAAAAGAGATATAGGCAAACAAAGGGAGAGACTATAGAGAAATATAAGAAAGAGAGAAATGGAGAGTGAGAGCGAGAGACTGAATTATATAGAAAACTAAGAGACTGAATGAGCGAACTAGAGAAAGAGAGACAGACAGATAGATAGAGATAAACTAAGAGACCAAATAAAACAGAGAGACAGAGAAAAGAGTGAGGGGAGGGAGAGAAAGAGATAGAAAACGAGAAAGGGAGAGAGAGAGAGATCCAGTGAGAGAAACTTAGAGTGAGATATATCTTAGCAGATAGAGCGAGGGCTAGTAAGTGAGAGGAGAGAGAGATAGAGAGTGAGAGCAGGAGCAATGCTAGGGGAAGGAAGACCTATAAATAGCACAAATAAGTAAACAATAAAAATAAATAAAGAATTTTCAATACTTGAGGACAGACTCGCACCACTGTGCAGCTATTGCCGCTGCCATCGCTGGGGGGCAGCCAACGCTATTTATAGACGCGCTGCATCCGCAGCATCTGTGCGGCGGTGCATCTCCGCTGCGGCAGGCAGAATGCGTGTGTTAGTTGCTTACGAATCGGCGTGCAGCATCGATGGCTTCACTCGGCGTACGGCGCATGAACCAGCAGCCGCTGGGCATTCGGGTCTGCTGCTGTCGCATTTGTACCTGCATCAACTTTGGCTTTGTGCTCTCGCCGGGCGGCCTGCTCAAGCTAATGCAGCTCGGGCTGGCCACGCTGTGCGAGGGACTGCTGATACGCTACGGCGTGCCCTACGCCGATTCCATTGGCCAGGCCCTGACCAGCTTCTTGGCCACAACGGGCCACTGCTTCACCACGACGGGCATATTGCTGCTCTGCTACTGTTTCTCGGACAAGTCCTACGGACTCATACGCCAGTCGCTCTTTGTGAGTATCTATCTGTCTTTGTCTATCCCATATATAGCCTAAGACTGTTGTCATTTGCAGGAGCCACTGTTCCATGGCCTGGCCAGCTGCATGTACTTCAGCTCAGCCAGCTACATGGGCTTCGCCTGCGTTGTCTGGCTGCATCCGCAATTTCTGGTGCGTCCCGGCTTCTGGGCCTATCCGGCCATGACTGCCGCCTATGTAAGTGTCGGATATGGTTTCTATATATATATATATATATCTTATAAACTATATCATTTTCTGCAGTACATGGGCTATGCCGCGGGTCTTCTACATGCTATCGACGCCTATCTCTCCTTCAGGCACTTTCGCAGGGTTAGCTAAGGTATGTCGGAAATCTCATTTATAAGTCGAGCATGCACTTACGAGCTAGCTATAGATGCTGCAATAACTGATAGATTAGCTATATATATACTTTATCCATCTGAACTTTCTCTACTCTCTCTCTCTCTCTCTCTCTCTTTCCCACTGAACAGTTCTGTCCATCCATCTAAGATCAGCCCAATATGCAACAACTTAAACTAGAGCTAAGACTATATATATACAAATATCTCTCTCTGATCTGATACTGATCTCTCCTACACAGATGTCAAGGAAATTCGCATTTGCAATTATGGTTTAGATATGCATTATGCAATTAGGTACGTTATATGTATTTAAATATAGATAAATATGAGTGCAAACTCGTATTTAAGGCACCATTAGTGGAGAGATTTACAATAAAAGCATTTAAGTATACGTAAATTAGCTACATTTGTATGTAAATGGACTGGTTCGCGTTAATATATTGATTGGGCTTGCGCATACTGTTAGCCTGACTGATGGCTGTTGGCCTATAGCAGCCTCTGCTAGGCCATTTTGTTGGCAGCTTTGAATTTCCTATGCGAATAAAGGAAAGAAAGAAATGTTAAGTGAATGTTAACTGCATGTTAAGCATATGTTAAGGCCTCAAATCTTACTTGAGCTGCTTCAGCGCCTGGCTGGTCTCAAAGTCAGCCTTGAGCAATCCAATGCGCACCCAGCGCGGACGCTCGTGAATCACCTTGTGTATGAGGAACTTGAGACCCAGCAGCAGATGCTCGAAGATGACAAAGGACAGATCCGGTATGGAGGGCAGCCAGTGTGAAAAGAATTGTCTAACAAAGAGGGAGAGCAAATGATATAGATATATCTCATATATATATAGTCTGATATGACTTTACTTGACATTCGGCTGTAGGAAGAGCAGGCCGCAGTTGCTCAGCAGCGACATGACCGAGAGCAGCTCGAAGGCCAGCTGCCAGGCGCCGATGTTTTTGGCCCGGCGAGCGAACGGACGCTTGAAGATGTTGCACAGCTTGAACATGTCGATGTGGACGGCGAAGACGTTGTTGATCAGAGCACCGATGGCGGCGAAGGGCGCCACGGCCGCAAAGAGCACCACGTAGCCAAACTGTATGCAGACCTGCAGATAGTCCTCATAGGTGGAATGGTACTCATCCAGGCCGGACTCGTAAAAGGACTGCTCGTAGCGTGGCTTGTTGCTGATGCCGCCCAGCTTCTCCGGCTCGATCTCTTTGTGGCGGTACTTGGCGTACTTTTGGCGCAGCACTGCCATCAGTGGGATGCCAATCTCCTGGGCAATGCACACCAGTTGAAAGATGAGCAATTGCATCATAAGCTGGTATTTGAGCTGCTTGAGATCCTGCAGCACGAACGCAATGTAGAACTGGGAGAAGAAGTTGTTGACAATCTCGAAGAGCATCAGCTTGTTGACCCGATGCCGGTCGTACTGCGACCTCGTTCGATGGTTCTCCAAATTGGTCAGGAATGTGGCCAGCTTCTCGTATGCCCACGAAAAGATCGCTATCAGCATGGACTGCACTATGACGGGGATGTAGAGCAGCCAGGAGTCGGCACCGAAGTCGGCCAGGACCTCGGCCTCGATCTGAAACTGATAGAGGGCGAACCAGGCGGCAGCCACCACACAGCCCAGCACCACCGGATACGAGATACAATACATTTGCAGGTACGTATAGCGCATCGGATAGTGGAGCGTCATCTTGCCCGTGATCGGATCCGGCTTCATCTGGCCCTGGTAGGCGGCGCGCGGCTTGTCCAAGCTGCTCATCTCAATGGTGCCCCAGCGATAGGACAGCCCGGCACAGCGACGCTTCCACAGCTCCAGGAATATCTGAAGTAAGAAAAAAATGAATATGAAACCTTCATGTATATCCAGATTTTCCCACTCACCGTTGTCCACACCACATAGAAGCTGCACACGAGCGACAGGTTGAGATTCATCAGGGATTGCAGGATGCCGAACACAGCCGGAAAGATCAGGGCCTTCGTATAGAACTCAATGAAGGCAAAGTACAGGCCGATGCTGGAGCCAAAGTAGCTGCGGATCTCCTCGATGGGCAACGTCGTGCGCTTCAGATCCAGATTGAAGCGATCCAAATAGAGCTGGAAGAGAATGGGAATGGGATTAGATGACGAGCGATACCAAATGCTGAGTACGTACAATATCATGCAGTGGAAACATGTCCTCGATGTAACCTTTCTGTATGTATGACCGTATGGGCGGCTCCACGACATCCTTGATCAGCACGGGTGTCTCGCAGTAGTGCAATATTTGCTCCTGCGACATGCCTGGCAGGAGGAAGTCGGAGACGCAGCCATGGTTAAACTTTTGCATGCTGCCCGTTGTAGTCATCTTCTCCAGCTCGGCGGCATCGGCCAGGCGCAGCAGCGTGTCCAAGCTGGCCGAGAGATACAAATACTTTTCGGTTTTGCTGAAAAGGAGGTTCTTCAGTATATGGATGATGGGGCTGGAATGGATGTTTACCTGACAATCTCCAGCGTGGTTTGTATGCCAAACTCCTGTATGATCTTCTCCACGTCCTGGCAGTGGCGCAGCTTGGCCTTCTCCGTGAATATGATGACTATGTATGTCTGCAATGGGTATATACATTATCTTATATATAATCGCTTCTTATTGCACGCAGACTAACCTTGCCAAATGTCTCCGCTTCGTCGTCGTCGTCGTTGATGACGTCGATGGTGCCATATTGCGAGCGCTGCCGCTGCAGCGCCTCAAGCTTCAGACTGCGCTGGCGACGGAATAGTTGATTTTCAATAATGTTTCGAGTGCGTGGACCTGGAATAATTACAACTGTTATGTATATCTATGTACTAAATATATTAAGTACTTACTCTTCGCATCTTCGGACATTATTTATAATGAGTCGTCGCCGCTGCCGCTGCCGCTGCAAATGCGAATAACAATGCCAGAATTTTGCCAAAGCGGCGAATAAAGTGTCTCACTCATGTATACACGCGCGCACATATGCTCACACGCACACACATACACACATACACTTGCATATCGTAGACTGTTGGCAGCGCTGTCGCAGTGTGAGTCCGTGTGTGTGTGTAGAATTATTAGGTTTGTCCCAATGCCAGCACGAAAAATACTTTAATAACGCCAAAACATTTCAAAACGTGGCCACTGCCAGCGCAGCGCAGCGCCAGAGATCGTGGCTATTTTAGCATTTCTCTGGTTATTGCCAGTTTCTCTTGTTCTATCCGCTCTATCGCGCACCCACTCGCACTTAATCACACTGTGACGTCACAATGCCAAGCCGAACAGCTGATTGGTCAACTCTTAATACGCAGGTTTAATGGACAGTATGCTGCGGACAGGCAAAAAGAGTTGAAAAACTTTTTATTTCTATATATGTATATATTGTTAATTACATAATTAGTAAAATATATTGTCATTTATTTGTTCGAATGTTTAATAATTTTTAATATACAATTGGATTTATTGTTTTTTTAATTAGAAATTCTAGATAACATTTTAGGTTGTGCGAAGGAGGGGGAATATGCTGGCTGCCTGATCTATGCAAATCGATCCCTTAATCAATTAATATATATATTTAACAATTCTGCTTATAATTTTAATATTCAGCACTAGGCAGCTAGCTTCAGTCAGCTCTGCTTCAGTTTCTCCTCAAGATTTAAAATATATTGTCATTTATTTGTTTGAATGTTTAATAATTTTTAATATACAATTGGATTTATTGTTTTTTTTTTTTTAATTAGAAATTCTAGATAACATTTTAGGTTGTGCGAAGGAGAGGGAATATGCTGGCTGCCTGATCTATGCAAGTAGATCCCTTAATCAATTAATATATATATTTAACAATTCTGCTTATAATTTTAATATTCAGCACTAGGCAGCTAGCTTCAGTCAGCTCTGCTTCTGCTTCTCCTCAAGATTTAACAAACATTTCGTAAAGAATGGAAACAATTATCATAATATATAGACTACACATAAAAACGGCTCAGACAATTTACAATTGAAACATATATGTATAAAAACGAGAGGCATTGAACTACTTCCAAATCACAGTCACATTCGTATCCTTTTCAATATCCTTCTCGATGGTGAACGGCGAGAGGCCAGTCTTGCAGCAGATCTCATCGAAACTGATGAGACCCGTGTACATCTTCTGGCGGCCCGACGGCACCGATCCGGTAAAAACCGGATACTTCTGTATGCAGCGTATAAGCTTGTGCTGCAACCCAAAGATAACCATCTTACGCTCATCGATGTTGTGATGCTGCGGAGAGAGGCGCTGGCAAATGGCACGTAGTGTCACGCCGTGCGTCATGGAGGCGTAGAACTGAAAGACCCGCTGGCCGCTGGGCAGCAACTTATCCGGCTGGAGTGCCACGTACTTGCGACAGGCATTGCTCAAAGCTGTGCTCTGTATGAGGTGCTTGAGGTTCTGCGTCATGTAGACATTGCTATACTTCAGTATGGGCAGCAGCTGCACCACGCCGTAGTAGACCAAGTTCTGTATGCACGACTTGACCAGATCCGTTTCCACATCCGCCTCGGCAGCTATGCGCGCCACGTGGTTAATCCCATTGATATACGGCAAGATCTGCAATAGAAACAGAAACCGAATAAATCGGTATCTTTTCAGATTTATATGTATCCCAGAACCTGCTGCGTGGTTAGGTCCCAGTTCTCTAGCGGAGTATCCCGGAGATTGGCCAGCAATAAGGGCACCATGTGATCCTTAACTGGCGGCGGATCCGGCTTATGCATCACAATTTTTAAGTATATCGTATTGTCGCCCTCGACGATGGTCGCCACTTTGCGCTCGTTCAGGTCCCGCAGCACCGTCTCGAAGATGTTCTGCAGACGCAGCTTGTCGTCTTCGCGCGATAGAAAACACGATTCCTCCTCCATCATGATCAAGTACTCGGACAGCTTCTTCACTACGGGTTCATATTGCACGGATCGGGCTCGCGAGTCGCAAACGAAGCACAGATTGAAGAGGAACGCATTCCGGGCGTACTTCTGCTGGTCCTGTATGCCCACCGGATAGCCAACTATCTTCACCTCCATCGTGTTCACTGTCAGGATGCAACGCTGCAGATGCTGCTTGGGTATAATGTATACATTGATGGCATCGAATACCTCTTTGGAAATGTAATTCTCAGGCACCTGCGAAGGTGAGAGAATGTTATTATTATTATTATTGCATTATTGTAAGCCGCAAACCTGACAGCTGATTTTGCAGCCAGCCGTTGCATGGAATTCGCTTAGGAAAATGCAGCGGATTTTGCCCTCGGTGCTGCCGGGGCTGACAACGCCTTCATTTGCGTGGGAGTGCATTGTTATTGATCGCACCTGCCGAGCTCATCGCATTTTACAGATTCTTGGCAATCAAGCAAATCTATTTCCACACAATATGTTTCCATTCAGCGATGGTGAGTTAACCAGCGGTAATCGCACATATATATATATATATGTATATAAATATATATATATTTACATATATATATATATATATATATATGCGCAGTTATTGAACTTTCTCTCCCTCTCTCTGCGCATCACGTCACAAAATTCAGCATTTATATAAATTTGAACAGAGAGCGGCCCGCGCATAAGTGGATGCTAGCCATTCCTGTATTGTTATGGTTAACATATTCATTTGCTTAATTCATGCTGACGTTGTGCCAGCAAGACAATTTGATAATTCAGATCAACCGAGAAATTGTGACGCAATGGCCGATCACAATTTCACTCCCGTGAGAAGAACGGTTCACTGATCATTCAAAAATTCCAATGTGAACTAGTTCCTTCAAGCTGATCTACGAACTACTTTCTTTCTTTCTTTCTTTCTTTTTTTTTTTTAAATAAATTGTTTTGTGCGATTTGCTTTCTTCATGCACAGTCAAAGAAAAAAGAAAAGAAATTAAAATATAAATATTCAAGTTGCAGAAGTTATCTAAATTTATTTACAATTCAATTATGTAATTGTAACGGTAGCAAGTCAATGTCTCCAATAGGAATCCCAGTAGAAGTAAATACTTCGATACAATAAAACTAAGATTTGCTTGTAAAATTTGGGAAAATTTGTTACCAGATTAAAGTAATGTTTTTCTGACAAGTAGCTGTGCTGTATTAAGCTTTTAAAAATGTTGTGGAAATAAAGATAAAATGATGGAGAAATAAAGATTTTCTAGCGATCCGGCAAGGCTGTTCTTTTATTGACAGTTGCTGTGAAGCCGATTGCCGGTTTTGTTGTTATCGGGCAATTTCCCCGATACTCGTGCCTTCGTCGTTTCTTTGTAAAATTACCTCGGCAAATTATTTTTACACAATTTAATAGTAAATAAATTCGAGAAATGACGAACGAAACCATAAATGTCGCCGAGCGGCTCAAAGTCGGCCCGCGCGAAAATGTTACTTATCCTATAGTTATGAAATATTGCGGGCACTGCACCATGCCTATAGAGGTAAGTGAACTCAGCCGATTTATATATAAGTTTGGATCCGTCCTCTAAGCGTATGGTTTTGCAGTACTGCGAATACTATCCTGAATACGAAAAATGCAAGGATTGGCTGGAACGCAATCTTCCCGATGATTTCGAGCGTCTTAAAATCGAGGAAGAGCAAGCGGCAGCCGACGGCACAGACGACGACAAGAAACGTCAAAAGCGCGGCGGCAAAGGTCTGCTCCGTGTCAAAAAGAAGGAGGATGTGCCCAAGCGCATCTGTGTCTCACGAGCTGCCCGTGGCAAAAAGAAGTCTGTGACTGTGGTTACCGGATTAAGTACCTTTGGTAAGTAGGCGTTATATAGACCGTACGAATTTTCTCTCTTTCTGTCTTCCGTCCACAGATATCGATCTGAAAGTGGCTGCCAAGTTCTTTGGCACTAAGTTCGCTTGCGGATCGTCAGTGACTGGCGACGATGAAATCGTCATTCAGGGCGATGTTAAAGATGATTTGTTTGATGTTATTCCCGACAAATGGGGCGAGATTGATGAAGACGTTATTGAGGATCTGGGTGACCAGAAGCGTTAATCGAATATATAGCTGCCAGTAGCAATGAAGTGTGCTTATTTTATACGCATATTATTACATCAAATAAAAGAAACGATTTAATTTATAGTCTCTATTTCTATGTCAGTGTCAGTGGGTTCGCTCGTGGCTTCTAGTTGCACCGGATCCGCCGGTCCTGCCGTATCCGCCGGTGTTGTATCCGCCAGTCCTGCCGTATCCGCGGGTTCTGCCGTATCCGCCGGTCCTGCCGGATCCTCCGGTACTGCCGTATCTGCCGTCTCCGTCGGTACTAGCGGTTCCACAGCAGTGGAGTAAGCAAAGTGTTTATGCGTTAGCTGAATTATGGCCTCGTTCTGCTCGTCGGTGAGCGGGGCCTTGCTGTCGTCAATGAGCTGGAATTTAAAATATCTATTTAAAATATCAATAATATCATGGGAGCAAGTATGTGCTTACCAGCTGTGTGTGCAGCGCACTGGTTGGCGGATCGTTGACCATTTGCAGCAGCTCGTGCGGTTTCACCTTGTAAGCGGCCATATCGCACAGGTAGGCGTTGATGGCTTCACATGTTTGTGTTTTACAAGGCGATTCCTCCAGATACTGCAGCGCTTCGTATGTGACAGTCGCCAGGTTGTGCATGCCCCACTTCTTTTTGGTGCTTTTGATCTGTTGCAGTACGTGCATCACCTCCAAGTTGGTGATATACGCGTACGTGGGATTCAATCTATCATCATTTAAGTAGATTAATATCTATAATATATCTCTCAATCTTTTACTCACGTTTCCATGATGCCTAATTTCAAAGCTATCAAGATGTAAACAAGACACGAATTCCATCGATTGCAAGTGCTATCGAGCACTGAGCTATCGATGATTCTATGTCCACTCAGGCACGAATATCGAACCAGAAACCGTGCAAAAAGTATTGGCGCGAAATGCAAACCTTTTGATTATTTATTATTTTGACTTCACATAAGATCATAACAATTCATAGTAGTTAAACTAACGTATTGCCTCTCTTGCTTTCAATCCAAGTAGTTAACATATTCATAGTCCCATTCACATAAAGACATTATTTAGTTTTGAACGTAGTTATACATCGATATTTCGATATATCCAGGTAGCACTTTTTTTTCAATACTACAACAAATTGAAATCCTCGGCTTTTTTTTACCATAGAAAACTTTTCTTCCAAATTTATTACCAATAACAAAAAATGGGGATCGCGGAGGTAGACAAAAGACCAGCACGAGATGCACTTGACCTCAAGGGCCAAAAGGCCAGAAATCGTCTATTTTTAAAGCGTCGCGCAGTCCAACTGGGCACGAATTATGTGCAGACGAATCCGTACACCAATTTGCAGCGCCACTCGAATCGCCGCCGCATTCGTCGCCTGATTTGGACTGATAAGACGGACGCCATGGATACAGAATGTCGTCAGGATATAAAGCACAAGGTCTGGGCATACTTCCGCTACTCACTGCTGCCCATGCTTCTGGTCATTGGTTTCAGCTGCGTAATGACCTACTATCAGAACACAGACATATTATCGAAGTTCATGCAGCGCTACACCACACAATACCAGGCCACCGTGCACAACAAGCTCAACTACTGTGATCGCTCGATGCCGATGCACGACATGTTCGAGCACATTCACGCCGCTGTCGTCAATCAGGACTTGGCGCTGAAGCAGCTCGAGCAGGCTCTCGCTAACCAGAGCTTCCAGTCGATTGCGCTGGCCGGCACCTCGGGCGTGGGCAAGACCCTGACCGTGCGCAAGTTGCTGGAGAAATATCCGTGGCCGGAGAATGTACAGAGCGTTGCATGGAACGACTACGATCTCATCGACAACGAGGCACGCTATCTGATCGTAAAGAAAATGCTGCGCAACCTCGCGCATTGCGGTCGGAACTTGATCATCATTGACAACATGGCCATGTGCGACTTGGAGTATGTAACATCCATAAACAACCTGGTGCGCTCCAACGCTGACGTGGCCGCCAATGGCACCAACGATCCGGAAAAGAAGCTACTGACCATTATCTATGTTTTCAACGTGAACAGCATGCTGCCTGAGAAGCACACCAACGAGCAGCTGAAGATTCTGCAACAGGTCCAGACCACAGCGATGATAACCTATCGTGTGTTCGGGCCCCGAGACCTGGAGAAGTGCGTGCGCCACGAGCTGCAGCTCCTGGGACTATCTCTGGATGAGCGCCAAATCAAAGACATGATTAATGCAACAAACGTCAAGATTTCCGGCTGCAAGTCCGTGCGTGCCAAAGTCCTCGTCTATGGCCATCCGGCTTCGAACACTGAAGCAGAGATGCAAAACAAGCTGGAACTAATACCAGCTGAAGACCATTAACTAGCTCTTTTAGTTTTTAAGTAGTTCCACTTTATTTCTTTTTTTTACTCTTTCTTTCGGCCTTTAACTTCAAGACAGCAAACAGGGAAACAATCTATGTAGGATTAGAGACAATTTCACTAGGGGCAACATTTTAGGTAGTATAATACCGTAAATTCCAAGTGTTACGTACGATCTGAATGTACACTTCAGCTTAAGCTAAAGACTTTCGGCACGCATTCATCCAAATTCCATTTTAAATATAGTATTTTGACGATTTTATGTAGGATATTTTAAAATTGACTAACGTGAAGCTTATGAGAGCTTCGCGCAACGACTGACAGCTGCGACTGCGAAGAATTTTACGCAACAGCTCCTAATCCCAATCAATTTCCTCCCATTGTGATCACGCATAAGTGTAATAAATATAAAAACATATGTTTACTTAAGAACTGAACAATTTTTATTTTATATGTAGTACATAAAATTTATATAGTAATATTAAAAAAAAATAAAGAAATGAGTATATAAAATAAATTAAAAATATAAACAAATATAAATAAGTAAAAAAATATGAAATAAAAGAAATACAAATATAAGAAATAAAAAAAATATAAAAATTTAAATTAAAAAATAAATAATAATTAATAAAAATTAAAATAAAAATATAAAAAATACATAAAAATAAAAATGAAAAATAATAAATATATAAAAATAAAAATTTTTATGATTAGATATAAAAATAAAAATTAAAAATAAATATAAAAATTAAAAATAAGTAATAAAAATTAAAACAATATCTATATAAATGAAATTTTTATATTTTATTTTTTTATTTACTAAAGTTAACTATAATTAAAATTAAAGCTAACTTGATAACTAAAGCGCTGGCTACTGAGGCCTTCGGCTTATAAATGAAATAAAATAAAATATAAAAATAAAATAAATAAATCATAAATAATATTTAAGTATATTTATATTTATATTTATTTATTATATAGCTGACAAAACGTGAGTCACTAATAAGTGTATTATATATTATATATATAATAATAGAATATTTTAAAAATGTTCAATTTGATTTTTTTTGATCCAAGTAGGCGCTGAAACTCTAGCTCACATGGGATGTGAGTTTATATTCATATTCAGTAAGTCAAAACGTTTTCTATATATTCACAGTATGTTATTTAGTTGTTAGAATTTTCTCTTTCTTTTGTCTTCAAAATTACATTTCGTATATGTTTCGACCACTCTCCTTCCAAATAAACCCAATATTTCATGTTTTATTAAGTAACGAGAGCAATTATTTGAGGCCGAGTGGAAAGGTGACCAAAATTCGCAGTACAAGGAGAGAACAGTACACCCCGAGGGTCGTGCATACATCTACATATTATTGACTCCATATACATATATATCTCACACCATTTGTGAGTGTCTCTACAGTTGGCATAACAAACAAACCGGACATGACGCATCATGAGGAAATCGGCAATGTGAACATTTGGTGGTTCCCCCAGGACTTTTGCCAATCCCGCTTTGGAGATTACCGACAGAGCGGCACTAATTCCTGCACCCTAATCTCATTGATACTCGCCGACAAGGTGGCCAAGCGTCCAACTGTGTGTCGCAGAGTATCGCAGCTCCCGGAAGGGGCCAAGGAAGTCATTGGCGAAGCAATCAACGAGGGCAACATTGTCTACCATGACCTCATTTCGGCCAATCTCAATATTAACATTCCGGATGCCTTAGCAGCGATAAGGTCGCATCATAAGCTGAACTTCCGTCTGGAAGAATGGTTCTTTACACAGGTTGGTTCCGATCCGCAGAACCCAATGATTGTCGGAGTCGAGCTTTCGCGCATCTTTACCACTACTCTGAAGGCCATTCGGCGGGCCGACGGCTGGGAGGTTCCCTCCCACCTCTTTGCAGCCATCGTGGCCGATTGCCGCACCGTCATGGTGACCATCGACTTGCGCACCTCGATTGCGGCCATCATCGACTCGCACCAGCACGGTAGCACTTCCGGCGCGCTCTACGCCCAGAGCACCACACATTATATAAGTGACCTTATGTTTTGGTTTATCAGCATGCTGGATCACATCTACTCCAGCCATCCGGCGATATTCGAGGTGTCCTTCCTCTGCGCTATGCCCGGCGTGGCTCGTCGCATTCCACCCGCGGTTGAGCAATATGCCAACAAACTATGTAAACCACACAAGGAGAAATCTTCGAAGACGACTTAAACCTTCCTTGAGTCACATTATTACTTTCACTTTTCAAACGTGAAAATAGCTTTAATTAAAACTCGTTAGTAATTTTACGTGTTAATGTTGAGTTCATAATTTTTGTTTCCGTTTCTTAATACAAATTTCAAGCTACCGATGCGGCGCTGCGTAATTTAATAAAAAATTTATAGTTTCTTACCTGGAACCGAAACAATTTGAATATGTTGTTCTCTTACTATTTGTACGGGTATATATTGGGTTGGGTGTACACTGAATATACTGAGAGGGCCTCGTAGAACCCATAAACAATATATATGATATATAGCTATATATATATTCGTCGATTGGAACGATCGACTCTGTTGTTTTAAACGTGTCCTGCTCGTCTGTCCATGCGTTCGTCCGACTGCCTGCCCATCCGTCCGTCCGTCCATCTGTCCGTTCGTTCTTCCCTCCGGCCTACTGAAACTAATCATGTAGGCTTTGCTTACAACTTAAAGTCATCTTGTCGCTTGAACTCAAATTCAAACCCCATACTCAAACATAACTTGAACGTCAAGACATCTGAGCTTCGGCATAAATTTTTTCTCAAAAATATACATACAGAAAGTATATCAAATTCTATCTATCTTGCCCATTCTTCGCGGGTTACAGAATAGTTTAAACTCATACATAAATATTCCTTTGGCTAATTTGTGCTCTGAAGACTGCAGCCGAACTTATACAACTTAAAATTGCTGTATATACATACACAGGGCGTCTGTACAAATCGTGACGTCTGGAAGCATTTTATTGCCGGACACTTTATAGTCGTGTTGACCACGCATTTGATTCATTTACGTTTCACGTATGTATATTTTTCTATATTCTTCTCTTGATTTACTATATTATTTATTATGCTATTGTTATACTCATTCCCGAAAGGGAATTGGTTTGCTGCAATATCCGTCATGACGTCCGTCCGTCCGTCCGTCCGTCCGTCTATCTCTGTATGTGTGCAAGCCGATTCGCTGCTATTGTAGTTAGTACAGGCATAGTTGCTCAATATATTAATATAAAAAAAATATTTAAAAATTTGTTTAGCTATTGAAGATGGCCCAACACGAGGAAATTTGCAATGTGAACATCTGGTGGTTTCCCAAGGACTTTTGCCAGTCGCGCTATGGAGACTTCCGAGAGAGCGGCACAAACTCGTGCACTCTTATCTCTCTGATTCTGGCCAACAAGGTGGCCCATCTGCCGAGCCTAGGTAACAATGTGTCGGAGCTGCCAGATGTGGTCGAGGAACTCATTGGCGAGGCAATCAACGAGGGCAACATTGTCTACCATGATCGCATCTTGGCCAATCGGAACATTAATATTCCGGATGCAGTGGCCGCAATTCGATCTCACCACAAGATTAACTTTGGACTTGAAGAGTGGTTCTTCACTCAGGTCCCCTCCAATCCGCTGAGCCCAATGATTGTCGGAGTCGAGCTTTCGCGCGTCTTCAGCATTACCCTGGAGACCTTTCAGCAGGCCGACGGCTGGGAGGCTCCCTCCCATCTCTTTGCAGCCATCGTGGCCGATAGCCGCACCGTCATAGTGACCATCGACTTCCGCACCTCGATTGCGGCCATCATCGACTCGCACCAGCACGGTAGCACTTCCGGCGCTGTCTACGCCCAGAGCAGCATACTGGACATAAGTGATCTGATGTTCTGGTTCATCAGCATGCTGGACCACATCTACTCGAGTCACCCGATTGTGTTTGAGATCTCCTTTCTGTGCACCATGCCGGACGTAGCACTGCACATTCCCGCCGCGATTGCGCCGTATGCCAACAAGACCTTTACGGCCGCGGAGAAAGCAAAGATGGCTAAGCGGGCCTACAAATAGTTCACTCATGGTTCATGGACACTCGTTTTGTTACGTGTTTTGAGTTCATAGTTCTGTGTTTTATGCGTTCAATAGCGGCTGATATGCTGCTCCCTTGTTTAATAAAATTAGCTCGTTTCCATTTTAAAGCCAAGGAGTTTCTCTATGAATAGCTGTAAGGCGTGGAACACATTGACTATCTATGTGTAGTTATGTTCGGTAGGGATGTTGGGCTCTATCCGTCCGCCTGATCGTTCGTCCGTCCGTCACATCTGTCTGCGCCTGCTGCCGTGCATTTCCTACTGAAAACAAATTCTTTTACGTCTGTTTTGGTATTTCATTTATTTTTTCGAAAAAAAAAATTGCAGTTTTTGATTTTTTATTGTATAAGGTAGTTGTAGGTAGCATATAAATTTATATAACATACGATATATGTACGATATATGTAAAAAAGACATAGCTAGCTTAAATACTTTTACTTGCACATTCGTGATCGCCTTCACTTCTCGCTTTTTTTAATCCATTCCATTCTCATTTTTATCTGCTCTTCGAACTAATCTCACTTGAACGATACGCTAGTGTTTCCTTAATGCGTGTATGAGTGTGTGTGTGTGTGTGTGTGTGTGTGTGTGTGTGTGTGTGTGTGTGTGTGTGTTTGTCTGTCTGCGCGCGTCTAGAATCCAGAAACATTGCCACGCTTGCGTCCATCGGCATTGGCATAGATTGCCGTCGCATTGCGACCAATGGCACAGACCACGGCCGTGTTGTGGCGATCCTGTGGCTTCAGAGCGTGTCCTCGCTTGCGCAGCAGACTGAGCACATTCTCTGAGAATCTTCCCTCTTCGTACTCGATGACGTTGGGAAATAGCTGATTGTAGAACCGTGGCGCATCCTCGGCCGCCTTGAGGTCCTCGCCGAACCAGAGAAAGCGGGCGGCCACCTCGACAATGGCGCCCAAAATCTTGCTGCCGCCGGCAGCTCCAATAATTAGACGTATGTTTCCGTCCTGATCGACCAGCAGCATTGGCGACTGCGAGGACATGGGGCGCTTATGCAAGTCAATTACGTTTGCCTGCGACTGTGGCAGCCGGAACAAATTCTCCTTGAGTGAAAAGTCGTTCATGCAGTCGTTTAGGATGATGCCAGTGCGTGGTCCAATCAAGCCGGAACCAAAGCTGCAAAGTACACGGAAGTGAGAAGGATTAGAGAAAGCGCCATCTATGGTTGGTTTCCGCAGCCATGTTTACGTAAGTTGAAGACGCCACCTATTGACGAGACTACGCAAAGACTATATAACTAATACTCACTAGTAGTTGATGGAGCTGGTCAGGGCGACGGCATCGCCATTCGGCGCCAGCACGGCGATCGATGAGGTGCCGTACGGATCCTCATCGGAGCTGTACAGTGCGCCGTACTCGAACGGGCCACCGAGCACCTTCTCGTCATTGATCTTGGCGCGCTGCTGGGCAGCGTATTCGGGATTGCTTAGCTGGCTGACCAGTTCGCGAATGTCGTTGAAGCGCGGATCGCCCAGCTCGGCGCGACGTGCGAATCCGAATTTAAGCGCCTCCGTAATGCGATGTATGGTCAGGGCGTAGGATTCATCAGTCGCCAAATCGGCCCGTGTGAAATTAAAGCCATCCAGAATGCCCAGTATGTGCGAGACGATAGTTCCACTGCTCACCGGCGGCACGGCGTACAGCGTGTCGTTGCCCAGTGGCATAGTTACGGACAGACGCAAGTCGGCAGTGTACGTATCTAAATCGTCTTGAGTTATAACGCTGCCCAACTCCTTCAGATCCTCGGCAAGCATTTGGGCCACGGTGCCGTTGTAAAAGTCCATTGGGCCATTTTCGGCCAGCAGTTTGTATGTGCTGCACAGTTTGGCTGGTGGCTTCAGTAAGGCTCCCTCCTTGTGGGGCTCGCCCGTCTCCTCATTCAAGAAAACGGATCTGCGATGGTTTCAGCTGGATAATCTATATCTTAATTAGATCTACGCTCATGTACTCACTGATACTGCGCGTTGTCCTTGAGCCTGGGCCATATCGCCTTCACGTGCTTGGCCTGGTGCATACTCATTTTATAGCCATTCTCGCAAATCAGCAGGGCCGGCTCCATTAACTCCTTCCATGACAGCTTGCCGAAGCGCATGTGCGCCCGATGATATCCCATCATCTCGCCAGGTACCGCAATGCTCAGCGGCCCAAAGATCGAGGCATTCAGCTTATTATCGAACATCTTCTGATGGGAGGCGTAGGGCGCCACGGCTTGAGCATCGATCTGATAGCCTTGCTGGGACTCCCTATCATATATATTCATGACGAGGCCACCGCCAATACCCATGCTCTGAGAGGTCACTAGTCCGTTGCAGAGCATTGTGGCAATTGTTGCATCAACAGCGCTTCCGTTTCGTTCCAATATATTACTGATAAATGTAGAATAAAAAAATTATTTGTGAAAATTTGTGTTCTATTCTGTTTGACGATGGCAAACTGACTGTGAATGAGAATGGAAATAATAACGACAATGACAATGACAATGACAGTTAAGACAAAAGTGACTATGAAAGTAACAGTTAAAACGAAAATGATAAAGACAATGACAATGACAATGACAATGAGAAAGGCAATAACAATGACAATGACAATGGCAATGATAATGATAATGATAATGAAAATTATAATTATAATTATAATTATAATTGTAATGACAACGAAAATAACAATAACAATGACAATGACAATGATAATGATAATGATAATGATAATGATAACGATAATGATAATGATAATGATAATTATAATGATAATAATAATAATAATGATAATGATAATGATAATGATAATGATAATGATAATAATAATTATAATTATAATTGTAATTACAACGAAAATGACAATGACAATGTCAATGTCAATGATAATGATCATGAAAAAGACAATGAGAATGCCAATGATAATGCTAATGCTAATGCTAATTATAATGAAATACTTTTATACCTGCCAATCTGACTACAAACATCGCTGTCCGAGCAAACAGCCGCATGCTGATAGACGCCCAACTTCGAGGTGAATTCCTTATTGCTCTCTTTGTCGCCGTCATCCAGTGTCGGTGCTGTCGAGGGCGGTGGCGTGGTTGGTGACGTGGAGGCGGCTACAGCTGGTCCAGCTACTGCAATTTCTTCGCTCGTTGCTGTTGTCGCTTCCATGTTGCTGCTGTCGGTCGCCGATGCCGGCGGCAGCGATTGCTCATCTGTTGAATTAAATGGTTTAAGTGTGTGGCTTGTGCTTGGGTTGCTTGGTGTTGTTGTTGTTGTTGGTGGTGTGCTTTCTGTTGTTGTTGTTGTTGTTGTAGTTGTTGTGCTAGTTGTTCTTATTGTTGTTGTAGTTGTTGCTATTGTTGGTGGTGCTGGTGTGGACAGTGCGGCCTCGGCAACAGCCTCTGTGACTGCCGCCGCTGTTGCTGTGCTGCTGCCAACAATTGCTGCTGGTGCTGGCGTTGTTGCCTTGGCAACTGAGCTGTTGGTGATTCTCGACGACTTTGACCAGTCTTTAGAAGTCGTTGTTGTTGGTGGTGTTGTCGGTGCAATTGTTGTTGTTTAGTAAGTTAAGGTGTAAGAGTTTGTTGTCAATACATTTGGTATTTTTGTTGGTGCCACAATAGAAGAAGAAGATAACATTACGAGTGGGTGCCGAGGTGCAGGATAATGAATCGAATGACAAAGGCATGCAAAGCGTCTAACTATGCAACTTTTGTATTGCTGCAGCTGTATTGTTGTTGCTCTGTTGCTCTGGCTCTTGTTCTTGTTCTTGATACAATCACATACATATTTCTATTCGTGTATGTCTGTGCAGTTGTGTGTGTGCGTGTGCGTGTGCGTGTGTGTGTACAAATTAGTAGGCATTTGTGAGTGAGTGGTTAGAGATGTGGATTGGACCAGTTGCTCAATTGGCTACGATGCGAACTTACCGCTCAGACAGAGGCTGATGATCACGTAGCTTATCAGGGCAATGCCAATGAAACAGATTAGGCCAATTGTCAACTTCTTCATCCAGGCCAACAAATTGGCCCGCCTGCAATTGCAGAAGAGTTCATAAATATATATTATATATATTTATTTATATTTTTATATATATATATATATATATATATATATATATATATATATTTATTTTTAGTTAACATTTTTAGCTATTTGCAATATTTTTAAGTGTTCAAATTTCTACTCTAACTTCCACAATATATATATTATATTAATGCAAAATTGCTGCCCTGAAAAGTATGCTATACTTTTATCACTGCAAATGCTTTCGTTTGCTTGAGATGTATCTCTTGAATTACTATTCTTAATCTATACGCAAATGAAACGTTTTTTGGCGATTTTTGAGCTACAGAATTCAAAACTGAAACCAGCTTTACTCTAGCACTTCAGGGTTTTTGAGTTATGCTAAACTCAAGCGGAGCTCCTGCAGCAGCCATAGAAATTTGCATTTTCTATGCTTTTTAAAAATTCGTAAATATAATAAAATAAAATATAATATAAAAGTAAATATGAATTATTAAATAAAATTAATTATTAATTAAATTAAATAATTATTAAATTATTAAAAATCTTTTGCAAATATACAAAAATAGTCTTGAATACCTTAAAATCCTAAAGTGCCTTAAAATAGTTTGGCCCCCTTTCACTTACATCTGCTCGCGACGCGCTTCTTCGGCTGCGGCTGTATCCTGCATCAGCTCGTCGCCATTTTTCTCCTCGTCGTCCAGTCCGTTGGAGGACTTGAGTGGAATTTTGTTCATGGCATCGTCGTTGCTGTGGTGAACCATCTTGTGAGCATCCACTGTGGCTGCTGCTGAGCTGCTGTTGATGTTGCTGTTCGGGCGAGAGGACAAAGTTTGAATAGTTTAATACGAAATTGAATGAAGTTCGATTTATAGACTGGCTGTGCAAGCTGCTCATTGACTTTTGTATCACGAACTTTGAACTACTGAAAAGGTCACTTGTCGAGCAACAGTTTATGGCGCAGCTCGTTGATATGCAACAGATTTTACGCGCGTCCCAAAGCAAACTGAACGCTGCACAATCGACGTCAACAACATCGTCCGCTGCCTGCTGCCTGCGTCATTGGCAGCAGCGACGTTGCCGGCAACTTTGATGGCCGACTTTGATGGCAGGATGCGGTCGTTGTAGTTGTAGTTGTTGCGGTTGCATGTGTCTACGTGGGTGTGTCCCAGACCATTTGCCATTTTCTCAATCTCAATTTTCATGCTCGCTCCTGTTCGCTGTGTGCGTGCCACACAAATGGGTCAGACAGCGACGACGGCGACGCCGCCGCCGACGCCGACGCAGCCAAGCGCTGCTTGCAACTTACTGGCGCAGTGCAGTTTGTTGCCAGTTGCCAGTTGCCAGTTGCGAGTTGTCCATAACCATAATTGAATGTTGTGATTGACAGCCGGGGATGGGGCTGGGAATGGGGACGGGGACGGAGCAACGGCGACGTAGGCGAGCGTGCGCGAGATTGTTGGCTTGTAAATTGGGTTAATTGCCGCCGTATTTGATGTGTGGCACGGGCATCAAATCGGTGGCACTCACAGTCAGCACCTTTGCCCTCGCATGACCCGGACAACATTGTTATTATTGACATCTGCACTCAGCGGGCGTGTCGCGAGAGGCACGACAGCAGCAAGTCGACTGCAGTTGGGTATATAGGGCTAAGCGACTGCTGTTAACACTTAACATACTCTGTTAACATTGATGTTAACAGCAAGAATTGTTCTAGCGATAAATGCGCTATAGAGTTAAGAACAATTTATAAGAAAAAATAAATAAAATACAATAAAAATTTAAATTTAAGTCAATTAAAATTCAATTAAGCAGCCAAGCAGTTGGTAAGCTTAACTTAGCACAAATCTATTTCAAAGTTTTATTGTTTATATAATTTGTTTGTATATTTTGCACAGTCTTCAGCAATTTTTCAGGCCACCCTCGCACTGATATTCATAATTTTACCCATTAAAAATATACAGAAGATGCTTATGGATGCGCTTAAAATTCGTTCAATGCATCAATCTGCGCCCTTATACAGAGTATGCCATATATCATACATCAGATATCATATATAATATATAATATCATATCTTAAACACCATATATCATATATCATACAAGACATATCATGTATGATATATTCATACATCATACATATCACACATATCTTATATCATACATCGTATGTCATACGTCATATGAATATGGAACTGAGGCATGCAACACATAATTTTTTGTAATTGTTTTTAAGTAATCTTTAGTGGGTCGCTAGCAATTTGTGCTGTTGGCCCAGTCTGGCCTGGCTATTTGGCTATTTGGCTATTTTTAGGTCAACTGCATTTTAATTTCATTTCATTTTTGTTAAATAGCTGCCTGGGCCTCGCCAGCAGCAGCAGCAACAAAAGAACCACAGCAGCAGCAGAGGCAACAGCGACATCAACAACAGCAACAAACATGAACAAAATAAACAGAAAGAAGGAAAAGCGAAAAGAAGCGTAGCACACGCCACAATTACCGAGCATTACTTGGAGGCATGTGGATTGCAATTTGGGTTTACGACTCCGTCGCCGCCTCCGTGCAGCCATAAAAAATGAGTGAGCGACCACACCAAAGAGCCGTAAGAGACTGCACGGGTCGAGCCAGAGGCGGAGAATGCGGCTGTGGGTGAAGGTGAGGGAGAGGCTCAGAGAGGCAATTAGCAGGAGCAGAGGCAGAGAAAGAGAAGAATCAGAAGGAGAAGGAAAAGGTAGAAGGTAGAAGGTAGAAGATAGAAGACAGCAGGTAGAAGATAGCAGATAGAAGATAGAAGATAAAAGATAAAAGATAAAAGATAAAAGATAAAAGATAAAAGATAGAAGATAGAAGATAGAAGACAGAAGATAGAAGACAGAAGACAGAAGATAGAAGATAGAAGATAGAAGATAGAAGATAGAAGACAGCAGGTAGAAGATAGAAGATAGAAAGAGAAACTGAAAAAGAAAGAGAACTAGGCAAACGAGGAGAAGACACACCCAGAGGCAGATGAGCCAAGGGACAGAGCAAGAGCCAAGAGGCAATTGGTAAAAAGCAGAGCAGAGCCAGCGACAGGGATCAAGCCAGAGAAGGAAGCCAATCGACAAGCAGTGGCACAGAAACACATCAAGGCAGAAGCAGAGGCTCGAGTCTTTTGGTTATTAGCTGCCGACGATGGTGAACCATGTCAGTTTGTCAATGATATGCTGGCCGGGAACAGGCCAAGCCACATTTGCATGCAGCTCGCCTGGGCTGCGCCAGTTTGGATTTGGCGTACACTAATTGCCCCATGGGCGCTGTCCGCAACTGGCGCGTGCGCAGCGCCTCGGCCAAATTTGGCAAGTCGCTGTCGAGTTCCAAAATTCAGGTCCCAGTCCGTGCTCTACACATTGTCCGGGTCTAATAGTTGTGCTGTCATCATCATCATTATTATTATTATTATTATTGCCATGAGCATGATGATTAGCTGCGATACGTGCCCGGCGTGGCCAATTGGTCAAGGGAATGGGTGCGCCGCCCGCCCAGCTGGGCACTATCAAAGTATTTAATTACTCTACATAGAGTATGTATATATATATGGTATATATGTATATATATTTAACAATAATTTGATTTAAGCCCAGCGCTTTCATCCGCACCGCCTTATCGACTTCTCCAACTTGGAAGTCTCCAATTATTTTCTGTTTCCATTTCCCATTTCCGTCTCAACATTTTTTTTTTTTTTTTGCATTTAATGCAAAGTTTAAAGTTTATTGTGCCATTTACACCGACTAAGAATACTCTATCTATTGGCAACTGTAAATATTAGAGTTCCTTATGAGTTTTTAGAGTTTCTGGGATTCTTGGATTATGTGTGTCTTTGAAATATATCTATAATATTACTTTCAATTGTATGATAATCTAACTATTATTATTATAAGCTGTCGATCATATTTTAAATATCATATGTCATATCAAATATATCGTATACCATATGCATCATACATAGTTTTTCATTTATATCTCAGATCATATCATTTTTTTATCATATGACAAATACCATACATCATGCATCATACATCATATGTCATATATTAGTAATCATATATTATATTACGCATAAAAATATCCTATAAAGTATATCAGATATCACATAAACTATATCATATCAGATATGTCAAATAGATATACATATATCATATAATATATAGATATAGATCACAGCAAATGAGCCAAAGTTTACCTTCCCTTGGCTTTTCTTATCTATGACTATCGTATGAGCTTTACTTTCCAAACACTTGAATATTATTATATTACAGGGTATCTCAGCAGTGTACTACCAGCGCCAGCTCTGGCTTGGTCGTTGCATTTGGTGGAGCTGGTCTGGTTAAATAGCCATTGGGGTCAGACTTAGACAGTTGGAACAATTAGAATATTTCTACGCATGGGCAAATGCATAAGCTTAGCAACAACAACACTAATAATAATAATAAAAAAAAAAATGCAAATTGCAGTTCTTCTTTTTTTATGTTTTTTTTTTACACTTGTTGCACATAAATAAAATGTGCGGCATTGGAGCTCATCTCTGTCTCGCTGTCCGGCTGTCCGGCTGTCCGGCTGTCCGGCTGTCCGTCTGCCTGTCCGTCTGAGGTCGCAGCTCAATTGGGTTGTTTATTTTTGGAATTGATATCGCTGCAACTGTGCGAGCGCCCCTCGCAGCGCCTGCCCTTTGCTTTATTTGATTTATTTGTTCGCTTGATTTGTCTTCATGCATTTTAATGTATTTTTCGTCAAATTGTTTATTTAATTGCCCAAACGTTTTGCCAGGGAAACTTGACTCGTTTCGAATGCCAGCGCCAGAGCCAGAGCCAGAGCCATAGCCAGAGGCATACCCCTATGATCTATGCTCTTCAGGTGTATCGTCTCTCTGCCTGTGTGTGTGCTGGGCTCGACCTTCGATTATTTTATGCCCGATTGAAAGTTTGAAATTTGTCACATGTTTGCACATCAAATGAGGCAAAAGTTTTCGCCAAGGGCCGGCTTCGATTTATGAGGCCTTGCCTTATACGCTGGGCCGGCAATATAATTTATTGTCTGATTCCCCCATATAGCCGAAAAAATATTTGCTAAATTCGTGATTGGCGTTAATTATTGTAAATGTTGCCTTTGGTCTATTTGCTTGTGGATTGAGACGTGTTATCGATAACTGCTATTGCTGTAAAGATGAGCTGTCTTATCGATAACTGTAGACATTGTATGGGCAATCATATATAATTTATATTTAAAGCAAAAATGCTTTGTATAGTGAAGTACGATCGATGACTGTTCAATTGTGTTATGTTATCGATAAGTGTTCTAAATAATAAAACGATCATCTTTGGCGATTGACGTGTGTTATCGATTACTTATTTTAATGGAAAACCGATCATATTTGCCATAGTTATAATAAAGCTTTGCTCGATGGTGGTATGTTATCGATAACTTGTATCCATATTATTGCTGCTATTTTCTACTTTCATTTAATATTCACAATGGCATATGCTTTAAAATGTTTCACATTTATTTTCATACTTATCGATAGCACAACTTTGAATTTGTTATCGATAACTGATCTATACGATATTGCGTACATATTTTTGCTGGAACTATTTGCCACACTTATCGATAACATTTGATAACTTTCTTCGATCTGTATGTGTTATCGATAACAGAGCGTGTCATCACCTATATGCATCTGCGGATCGCAACAGCTATGCAAGTGCCGAGCAATTCATATGGAAAGCTTTTCAGCCGTGGCTCCTAAGTCATTTAGATAATCAAGATCGCAATTTCGTGTATAAATAAATATGAATAAAGTATTCAATCAACGTGTTTGTGGTGATCATAAAACTGACACACTAAATACGAATAAAGATTTACAAAGCAATTGAATAATCGGCGCAGCGACAACCCCCTTCATACACTGGCAGAAAATCAAATCAGCGAAATACGCTCCGACTCTGTCTATAAATATGACACAAATTGTTGGGGGCTATAAATAGCCAGCGGCATATGAAAATGGAGAAATAACTGAGGAAAACCCACAAGCAAGTTTCGCGAGGAGCGAGGATCTGAGTGGAGAGTTGACCGCGCAAAGCCGGGTAACCTCCCATATACATATGTAGATCAAAGGCCGCTGGCTGGGAACTGGGCTGCTCGCGCGTATCCAGACACAGCGCAGCACAGTCTAGAGTGTGTGAGAGAGATGAGACAAAGATCTAGCATTGATCTGAGAGATTTGCGTGCCAGCGTCCCACTTTGACACATTCGCAACATTCGTGACAGTGCAAATTGAGCGCACCCAAAGTTCAGGGCCAACTGGCAAATACAGAAAAATATGATTATATATAGCGACTATGATCTCTCTCTCTCTCTCTCTCTCTCTCTGTGTGTGTCACGCATACAGACATTGAGACTTATTAGCTGACAGCAGCAGCAGCATCGTCTGCCATATAGACACAATGTGTTATATTTAGAGAATGCCTTAGATTGTTATACTCAAATGTTCTTGATTAAGTTGTCAGCAATCAGCGATATGATGATCCCCGAATGCCACCGGAGATGCCGTTTAGCTATAACTACTACACACAGATACACACACACACACACACACACACACATTCATTTAACTGTTGTTATTGCGAGTTTTACTTCCAAGTAGCTCAGATGCAGCTCTGGCCATTAAGTGGCTGCCATTCAAAAGTATATCCGAGATTTGAGCTAACAATTGACACTCAAGTTGCTGTCGCTCGACTATTTGCTTTGATAATGACAGATAGACACACACAGAGAGAGAGAGAGAGAGAGAGAGAGAGAGAGTTGATAAAGGCAAAGGCGCTGGCTAGCACAGTGATAGCAAACAGTTGTCCCTCATCATGCATGTTGCTGTCGTGACACAGCAGCAGCAGCAGCATCGGTCACGGCAGCAACATTTGCATGCTGAGTCTGTCGCAGTCGCCTTATCACCAGCAGCCGGCGGCCACAGCGCGCACTTAGATAGCAGCAGCAGCAGCAGCAGCAGCAGCGGCCGCAGTCGGAGATAAACCAAATCAATTTATGCTGTGTCAAATTAGCAATAGAAAGATCAACTCAAATACTTGCATTTATCAGCATATTATCGTAGACTCATGCATTGTATAGAATATCTCCGCTGGGCTCTCTATCATGCCATTTGAAGTTGAGTTTTGATCCAAGTCATCGTCTGACATGGACTAGGCATAGGCGTAGGATTCTAGGCCTGAAAGATTCTTTGGTTTTATATCAGAATATCAGAATAGCTTTAAAGTCTTATACTCATTATGCGCTTATACTCATGCCTATGCTTGCTAGAGCGCTTAAGAGCGAGTATATTGGTTTTGTGCAGTGTCTTGATATATAATTTATAAACTAGCTTGTAACCTAGCTTGTAATCTAGCTTGTAATCCTGCTTGCAATCTAGATACTCTATCTAAGACTATAATTACAATAGGCTATGCTCGACTGCATTCGATATTTAGCTGGTGTTGAGATTGGAGAGAGATTAAAGAGAGAACAGGAATATGTAAGGCAGCCCATTAGAAATCGCTATAACTTGGGCAAATGGAATGTAAGAGAGTGAGAGAGAGAGAGAGAGAGAGAGAAAGAGAGAGAGAATGAGAGAGAATAAGAGAGAGAGAATAAGAGAGAGAGAATAAGAGAGAGAGAATGAGACAGATAGAGAATAATATATATATATATATAGAGAGAGAGAGAATAAGAGAGAGGGAGAGAAAGAAAAGGAAAGAGGCAGAAAGAGAATAATAGAGAGAGAGAGAGAGAGAGAAAGAGAGAGAACATTGAGAGCATAATGTTTTCTCTCTCTCTCTCTCTCTCTTTCATTCCATTCTCTCTATCATTACTGTATATACACATGCTTTTTCATCGGTCAAATATGCTAAGCAAATATGCCCATTTGGACTGTATGCAGGGTATTCAAAATGTGCCCACAACAGTCAGAGACTCGCTCAGCCCTCATTGCTGTGCGGTAAAGGCTAAAGTTCAGCTAGTTGTATGTCTGTCTAGAGAAAACTTTAAAGTTTTTACTGGACTTTCAATAGGTTAAGGTTAAGGAGCTCCCATAGGAAATATATCTCTGTTATATATTTAGTGAGAACTCTCAAATAGCTGCAAGCTTTGCTAGCCCGTGCTTACCTTACAACTTCAACTCTATATCTTATATATTTACACATTATATATCTGCTTTATGTTTCTCAGTCTGGCTATTGTTCGGAAATACTGAACTGCATCAGTCTCAGCAATCTCAACAAGTGTTTTCGTCTCATGTCGCTGCTGCTTCTTCGCTCTCGCTCTTGCGGCGTCTGGCATTTAGTTTTTAATTTTCATATTCGTTTTATTTTGACTATTCTCTATTTGTTTCTCTCCTCTTGGCCGCTTATTTATTTATTGGCAGCAGCAGCAGGCGAAAGACAGCAGCAACAAAAACAGTTCTTGCCTGTTGCTCTCTCTGCCTCCCCCCTCCCCCCCTCTCTCTCTCTCTGGGCAGACGCTTTTACCAGTAGATGGCTTTTGTGCCCTAATGGGCATTGCGTATATCTTGATTATATATATATACATATATATTTTCGATTTGGACTTGGACTTGTTGCCATTGTCGCTGTTGTTGTTGGGCCGCCAACGTTTGTCGCTATTCGTGTTGGTCGCGTTTGCGTTTTAGGTGGGCGAACCTGGCGTCTAGTCGAGCGCCGATGCCGGGCCAACAAGCAGCCAGCAGCATCAGCGAACACAACGAACACTGAGCAAACAGCCAACAGCCTAGCAACATAATCGCAACGCAGCAAACTTTTGCATTCGTTACGCACACGCACAGAATACAACAGCAAAAAAAATGTACAAAAAACACGAAAAAAAAACGTTAAATAAATAAATTACAATATATGCACATATAGATATATATGTTGATATTGCATGTGTATAGCGAGAAAACATGTGTATTTAAATAAATATTTCACCTCTTTCAGAATTCTTTCCCTTTGCACTGGAAACCGAGCGAAAGAAACAATCAAAAAAATTATAAAACACGTGAGAAACGCGCGCGTTTTCCAAACGCACAGAAAACGCGTGAAATGTTGTTTCGTTTTCCCTTTATTTATTTATGATTTTTTTTGCCGCCGCCGCCGACGCTACTATATAATTTGGGGTCTATATCAGATCTGATAATTCGCTATAATTTTCTATTTTATTTTTTTATTTATTAGTTGATGTATGTAATTTGGATTTTATTTTATTTTTATTTTTATTTTTTTTTTTTTGTATTTCTTTTTTATATATATTTTTTAGTCGCGTGTCTCGTCGCAGCGCTGGCTGCTGGTCAACTGAATTAAGAACGGGACGCGTTGCGGCCGCGTCTGCGGCGACGGCAGCGTCGACGGCGGCAGCAGCAGCAGCAGCGGCAGCAGCGGCGGCGGCGGCGGCATTTAATGTGAGTCGTCAGGCCGAGGCACTTCGTCAGACGCTGTTGCTGCTATGTGTTGCTGTTGTTGTTGTTGCAGTGCAAACTGCTGCTGCTGTTGCTGTTGTTGCTGTTGCTGTCGTGCGGAAATCACAAAAATTAGGCGGCCCCAATGGACATAGGCCGTGATTGTCACACGAAGCCGACTCGCATCGAACCAAACCGAACTTTGATGGCGACTCTTTTGGGGCTGGGGCTGGCGGCTAGCAAATAGACGATGGTGGTGCTGCTGCTGCTGGTGGTGGCCAGTGGGTGGTGCCGGCCATTAAAAGCAATTTGTTGACAGTGACACACAAAAATAGATACATAAAGTGAAGCGACAAGTTGATAAAACTGATGACAAAATACAAAAGGCGAACAGAAATAATAAAGCAAAGCCAGGCCCAGTCCCTGCCACGCCCCTCCCCCCACGCCCTAGTTCGATTTGTTATTACATCATCATCATCATTGTCATATGACAATAGAACATCGAATACAAGATTATCGAGGCTTGTCAATGGCTTGAAGTCTCCAGATCAACACAATCATAAACTAAAGATAATTCATGCATTAAGCTCAGCTTTAATAAGTCAACAGAATTCTATCTTAATCGCGGACCTTCCTTCAAATATCTTTTATTATTATATCAATTTTATTGGGGCTCCAGGTTTACCCATTTCTTGGCCTTTACTCCCTCTCCCTCTTCAGTCTCTCTGATGCCAAAGCCCAAAAGTCAACCCATGTCAAATTAACCAACTAATTTAATTAGGCCCAAAAAATACAATTTAATATTGAGCGTTTCTTCTACCTCCACGTAAATGGAAAAAAATTCTTTAACGGTTTCTCATAAATAAATTGAAAATTTTACTTTTCTAATGGTTTTCAAAGCTTTTCACATGAAATGAAGCGAAAAACTGTTGATTAATGGCTGTATACACAGATGTGAATACATATATATATATATATATATATATATACTTAAAAGGTATTTAGGCTGTTTTCCTTGTAGGTGACCAAAAAGGTTGTTTAGCCTTTCTCCGCGATTCTCAGATAGCAAGAATAGTATGTGTTATTTTGCCTGCCTAGAAATTCACCCTTTTTGTAGCTTTTCCTCTATATATTCTTCTCCCTCTGTGCCCTATCTCTCTCTTTCCCTCAATGTCTCTTTGTTTCTCTCTCTCTCTGTCTTTACGTATACCTCTTTCTCTTTTTTCGCACAATATTTCCTTCAGTTTCACTCCCTCACTGTCTTTCCCTGCTTTTCTCAATCTCTCGCTAACTTTTTCTCTTTTCCCTTTACTCCCTCTCTCGCTAGTCCTCTCATTTTCTCTCCCTTACGCTCTTTTTCATCTATTCTCACTCTCTTCCGCTACCATTTTCTCTCTCACTCTTTTTCTTAGTTTTTCTCTTCCTTCTGACTTCTCGCTCTCTTTATCTCTCTCACACTCTCACTCTCTATCCCTCTCTCCGTCTCCCTCTCTCACTGATATCGCTCTCTATCTGTCTCTTTCTCTATCTCACTCTCCCTCTCCCTCCCTTTCTCTCTCTCTCTCCCTCACTCTCCAATTGAAATTCCCCTATCGAGTATCCCACAGTCGTCACCACCCGCCCAGCAATCTGCACTTGCAATTTCCACTTGTTTAGCTTTCCTTTTGGCATTGCATTTTATTGCTGCCATTTCAAAGGCAACAACAATAACAATAACAATAATAATTAGCTTTCCATTTGCACAGAGCACAGGCAATAAAGCGCCAGAGGCAAATTGCCTTTAATAAACATATATTTACGCCTAAGGCTGCCTCGCGCTGCATATAGACGGGATATAGAAGCCGAAGATCAGTCTATTAGCAGCACCTGCCACAGGGCCACAGAGTGGCATATGGAATCTCACAGCATTTAAGAAGCAGTTCATAGTGATCTCCCCTCCCTCTCTCTCTCTCTCTCTCTCTCTCTGTCTCTTTCTATGTGAGCGATGACGTTGGCGTCTCATAAGTAATTGCCGCATTGCGTCCGGCTGCAGCGCAGCTCATCCATTGCCGGTGGGCGTATGGAGATGCAGATTTCCGCTGACAGTTGATAACGAGTCGCAGCACACATGCATACTATATATATATATATATATATATATGTATGTGATATATGTGTTGTCGTGCGTGCAAACATTGAAATGTGTGTCAACAAAAATTGCACACACAGCGGGCAGGCCTATGAAGACGTACTTCAATCACACTGTCCAGGCGGGCATGACTCGGGGTCATCACACACACACACACACACACTGCACGGCCAGCTAATAACTGTGATTTGACACACTCTTATTGCCCATCCGTCTCCCACTCCCACTCCCACTCCCACTCTCTCTCTCCCTCTCTCTCTCTGCCCCATTAATGTAGCTGCGTCCAGCAGCGATTCGGCGTCAGCAAATCAATTAAACCACTTTGAATAGCGGGGGCCGTCCGTGTGTGTGTGTGTGTGTGCTTGGTAGCTAGCTCGACTGAAAACTAATGCCTCAGCTTGAAGCACCACCACAACCACTGAAGGACTCTTGCAGCTGTATCTAAGATTTCCCATCGAACAACTGACTAAATAGTTCTGAATAGCCTGAACTTCAACTGAGATAAGATATATATGAAATATGGTATATATAATATTCATTTCTTTTATTTCACTCTTTGTTATAATACAGTTTTTTTGTGTTTGGTATCTTACAATATATTAAGAGACCTTTTCTGCTTAGCTATTTACAGACATGACATATGGCCATATATATGACCCATAGAAGAGGTTATTTACTACAAGCTAAATTAAACACGAAGACTAAAACTATAACTAGATGGCTGGGTTTACATGGGCTCATATGCGAATATGCTGATTCATGGTCACGATAATCTAATATCCAACATTGGCTCGACAATGTAGGTCGAAGTATGGCATATCAAGTTAAAATAGTGTTAGATTCCACCTGGTTATAGAATAGAGTTGACTAGTGCTCAGTCGCACTCTATATAGGCCATTGGGTATACTTTAGTGTGTGCTCAATAACTAAATTGAAGATATATATATGCTATATATATGTATAAGTGTGTGTGTGTGCGTGTGTCTGCTTATAGGCACAGCTTAGTCAATCGCTGCAACTGCAACTGCCACAAGTGCAGCAACGGAGCGCGCTTTCTTGGCAGTTGACGCCGACGCAGTGACGTCATCGATGACAGCGACAAACTACCTCTGTCTGTGGGCGTGTCTGTGTGTGGGTGCTGCCCTTGGCCGCATTAGCATAGCCAGACCATAAAGAGATTTGCCAGACAGGTTCGGCTCACACTGGCAACTGCAGTTGCGTGCGTGGGCGGGCGGGGCAATTGAACTTGTCGCTGAGCCAATTGAACTGCCACTGGAGGAGCCAACATTCGGTGGCATACAGCATTCAGCACGCCGACACATTGAGGCATCCAAATCAACCCCCCTCAAGCAACATCTGTCGAGCAGCCGCTGTGTGTGTGTGTGCGCCGCACTTAGAATTCCCATTAATTAGTAGAGGAAACAATTTTTAAAGTGCTCCACTTGCCACTTGCATGTGGCTCATCCACTCGCCACTTTCCCGCCTTTCCGCTTTGCCACTTCTCCACTTTTCCACATTTTCCATTTGCCTGCCACTTCCCGCTGTGCGCTTCACGCCTCGTTCATCATCCTGCAACTATTTTCAGTTGCGTCTGACACACTTAGGCCCAGCCAAGAGGCAGCCACTCGTTTGTTTACAATTCACGCATCTTTTGCCACACAGAGAGGGAGACGGAGGCGGAGGCGGAGGCGGAGTCTGTCTCTATCTATTCATTTTTTCCACTTATTCATCTGTTTGTCTTTTGGGCACTTTGATGGATTATATGCGGGCTATTGAACGGCATTCTTGGCCATAAGTAAATTCTTTATAGCCCAAAAGGGGGAGCCCTTTGGCAGCAGCAGCAGCAGGAACTCAACAAGGCTGCCCCATGCCACAGCCAAGTTTCGTTTGTTTGTGCCCAATGAACTCAAAGATCTCACAATGAAGCCTTGAAGGCATCTTGAAGATATATACATATATATATCAAAATGATAGAATAAATATCTTGGAATCAACGATGACGAGCTTTTTATGCCCTGCATCAATTAGAAGTGACAAATCAGGGTATATATATAGTTCGTTTTGTGACAATGTAAGCAACAGCCAGAAGAAGGCGTGGCAAGCCTCATACAATTTATATATTCTTCATGGGCTTAACAAGCCAAGACTATACAGCTGTGTCCGTACGTCCGTGTGTGCAAGTCCGTCCATCTATGCATCTGTGTTTCCGTCTACCCATCTGTCCGCTCGACCGTCCATCTATTCATTTGTCTTTCCGTCCGTTCGTATCCAACTGTCTGTCCGTCCGTCTATACGTCTGTCCGTCTATACGTCTGTCCTTCTATACGTCTGTCCGATTGTCCCTGTATACGCCTGTCCGTCTATACGTCTGTCCTTCTATACGTCTGTCCGTTTGTCCGTCTATACGTCTGTCCGTCTATACGTCTGTCCGTCTATACGTCTGTCCGTCTATACGGCTGTCCGTCTATACGTCTGTCCGTCTGTCCTTCTATACGTCTGTCCGTTTGTCCGTCTATACGTCTGTCCGTCTATACGTCTGTCCGTCTATACGTCTGTCCGTTTGTCCGTTTATACGTCTGTCCGTCTATACGTCTGTCCGTCTATACGGCTGTCCGTCTATACGTCTGTCCGTCTGTCCTTCTATACGTCTGTCCGTCTGTCCGTCTATACGTCTGTCCGTCTATACGTCTGTCCGTCTATACGGCTGCCCGTCTATACGTCTGTCCGTTTGTCCGTTTATACGTCTGTCCGTCTATACGTCTGTCCGTCTATACGGCTGTCCGTCTATACGTCTGTCCGTCTGTCCTTCTATACGTCTGTCCGATTGTCCCTCTATACGCCTGTCCGTCTATACGTCTGTCCTTCTATACGTCTGTCCGTTTGTCCGTCTATACGTCTGTCCGTCTATACGTCTGTCCGTCTATACGTCTGTCCGTCTATACGGCTGTCCGTCTATACGTCTGTCCGTCTGTCCTTCTATACGTCTGTCCGTTTGTCCGTCTATACGTCTGTCCGTCTATACGTCTGTCCGTCTATACGTCTGTCCGTTTGTCCGTTTATACGTCTGTCCGTCTATACGTCTGTCCGTCTATACGTCTGTCCGTCTATACGGCTGTCCGTCTATACGTCTGTCCGTCTGTCCGTCTGTCCGTCTATACGTCTGTCCGTCTGTATACTCTGTTGAGTAAGCCATACGCAGTACGAGCTTATCTCTTTGCTTTATCGATCACTCCTCTCTATCGATAACTTATTGTCATCGATAATCAATTGGCGAATATATATAGAAAATGCATATCCCTCGCCATTTCATACTATCCCGATTGCACTGCAGTTCTCTATGTTGCTCAGCACGCTTGCCCTGCCAATTTTACGGAACTAAACTCCGGCTGAATCGCACGCCTGAGTTCTACAGCTAAGGGGAAGGGGAAGAACTTATGATAAATGACTTACGATTGCAGCGAGGCAAGGTTTGTGGCTGAGGCGCCAACGCCGCATGCCGTGGAATGCATTTGCTGAATTCTCTGTTGTTGTTATTGTTCCGGCCAACGATTCGCTGCGAGCGACTGGAGCTGGCTGTGCACTTGTTGCGAATTGCCGAGGAACTTTCGCGCCAGCTGTGCGCAGAGTTTCCCGCTAACTGTTGCAAGTGTTTTCCGCGCCGAAGGAAAACAAAAACCAGAGAACCACAAGAAAAACAGAAAAAAAGTGGGCGCACACGCGAAAGCCAATATGCTCGCTGCGGGCGAGTATAGCAATAATAACAATGGCACACGCGGGCCGCTGGACGTGCGAACAGGTGCAAGTGCAGTTACTTTTTACGGTTTACGGTATTCGAATCAAGCGAATTCACAGCTCGGCGCACGACGTTCCATCTCTGACTGAGCAAGCAGTTCCGCTGAGGATGCTCAGAGACCACCGAAACGGCGGTGGCGGTGCCAGCAGCAGTGACTACTCCCATCTAAACACACTCACACACACACACACAGACACACACACACACCCACGTGGCTGATCTAGCTAGGTGTTGTTGTTGCTGTTGTTCTTGATATTGCTTAGCATAAACATACCAGAAAAAATAAAAGAAGGAAATTAAATGCCGCAGCGCTGTGCTCATGGGCTGGGCTATCTATGTGTGTGTGTGTGTGTGTGTGGGCAATGAAATTTAAACACTCACACTCACACCCATACACACACAGTTGGCAATGCATGTCATTGTGCTCACATTGAAAACAGTCAAACAACTCAAAGAACATAAACAAAAGTTAGCAACAACCGAGCCGCGCGCTGCACGGCGTATGCGTAATATCCCACTGAATGCATTGCTCTACAGATATATCTCTATATGAATAATATATATATACGCAAATATATGTGTAGTTATATGACCAAGTTAAATATAAAATCAAAGCAAATTAATATAAACAAAAGTTAGCGGCGATTTCAATACGATTTCGCGCTACTCGGCGTATGCGTAATGTCCGCTTCAGTAGGCGACTCAAAAGGATTTGCAAAATATATGAATATATATATATAAATATATGCATAGTAAACATTATTTCATAGATTCAAGTAAACAAAAATTTTATTTAATTTTTTAGGTAAATGAATAAATTTTTTAGCCTAAAAAAATTTTAATAATTTTTTTGTTAATAATTAAATTTGTTAAACATTTTTAAAAATTTATATTATTAGTTTTTGTTTTTTTTTTTAATATTAAATAAATTTTATATAGAATAAAATATAAAAAATTGAATTTTTAAATAAAAAAAAAGAAAAAAATTAAATAAAATAACAAATACGATAAAAAATATGCATGTATATAAAAAAATAATAATAATAATAAAATTATAACAGCAAATTAAATAAATTTTTAATAAAACTAAACAAATAAAAGGACATAAAATTAAAAAATAATACTCAAATCATATTTAATAAAAATTTAAAAATTAATTTAAAAAAAAAAAAAAAATAAAATATATATATATATATATATATATATATATATATATATATATATATATTTATTTAACAAATTTGAATAGATAACTTTACAGAAGGCCGCACCTGACTTCATCATACTCGTTCACGTCTCAGATATTTTCAATTGTGCCACGCCCTCAGCCATAGGCAAAGCTCATAGTGTGTAGAGAAGATCGACAGCAGCTGTGGCCTTTATACCGATTTACTGGGGCCCCCCATGAGGAGGTTTGTCTAGACGAGTATATAACTCAGCTACAACAACACCTATCGTCCATGATATAGTATTTCCCGATAAACTTTACCTGAAAGCAATCTCAATCGAGATACGATCTATCAACTGCCAGCAAGTCAGGCATTGCTCACAGCCAATATACCCTTTTCGCTGAGCGAACGAGCATTGAAAGACTAAGCCGATTAATACTTAATATAATATTTAATTAGTAAACTCTCAGCACATATATATCTGTTCTATATATTTCTATATATATTTCGGCTTCATTATTTGCTGCCCATTGGCATCTCGAGCAAATGTTTCGTTTTTTGTGCCTTGGCTTTCATTTGGTAGAGCATCTGGCCAGCGTCGACTGATGTCTCGTGGCTGTGGCTGGCTGGCGGCCTGGTTGCTTGGTCACGTCAAAAGTCCATTCCAGAGTTCCGCCACCACATGTCGTTCGCTCTCGTTGCTGCTGTTGCGGTGGTGCTGCTGCTGCTGCTGCTGGATGCTGTGGTGTGAATGAATCACAGCTAACGAAAATATAAAAGCAGGCCAGAAAACTACATAAAACGAATGTGTAAAAGGCCAACAGCATTTGTTTGTTTACATTCACAGCGCTGCCGCCGTGGTGTTCACTGATCGCGTATACGCCGCTTATGACGCTTAAACTGGGCGCGATTTGAGATTTTCCAGCTGGCCAGCCATAACTATGCCTATGCCCAGCCACGTACACGCATATGGCCACTTAAATGCCTCTGTGTGTGTGTGTGTGTGGAATTTTAGTGGAGCCACTTGGCCACTTGCACCACTTGACATTGACGGGCAGGGCGCAACTTGTGACACTTGCCATCCAGAGACGCGCCTGTGCCATAAAACTTCTTAGTGCCATTATGGTTGGATATATATATATATATATACATATATATATATATCTCACTTAGTTACAGCTCAGCAAACGCACAGCGTGTGACATCAGTGCGACATTTTTAGCCAACGCCAGTTGCCATTTTCGTTTGTGGCTCACGGCGTTGCCACACTCCACAGCCCTCCCCGCCCAGCGCCCACCCGCTAGACGCAACATTCAATGGATAAAAATTTCTATCCATTAATTTACAACTGACACACAAAAGCCAAACGCCAAAAATGTCGGCAGAGCCAATTGCTCACGAAAACGAACTCGAAATACGCTCAAACAAATCATTTTTGACTTGAGCTATATAGACATATATTCCATGTATCTATAAATTATAAACTATTATACTGATATTTAAGCTATGAAGCTCTACAGATAAAGACTGAAGACTGACTATATAGATATATATTCTAATTGATATATATATATATAAAAAATATAATTTTTTTTTTTTTTTATTTATTTTTTTTTTTTTTTTATTAAATTTATTTTTATTTGCAGCTTATTCTTCTTAACTCTATAGCGCATTTATCATATATATATATCATATATATATATATCATTTTCTACAGATAAAGACTGAAGACTCTGCAGTTACTCGAACTCTCCCTGGACTGTGTCAGCTCGGGCTTCTAGCACTAAAGTAAAGCAGCTACCTAAAGTCGCTCTGCTCTGCGATTCTCATGAGTGATGCAGGCGAGCTTAAGGTAAGCTTCATTGCATATCAAGCTCAGCACAGGGTATCTACAAGTCGTATATTTTGCCACAACAAGCGCCGATAAATCCCTAACTGACCCTTCAAGGTGGGCGCTAGTTCCATAGGCTTAACAGGTAACAAAACTCAGTTCATATTGAATTACGTCGAACCGGATGACAAAGCCAGCCGACTCGCTGTCCAATGGGCTAGAGAAACTTTTGCTGTTGAAATTGAAATTGAAGTCGCGTGGTGATTAGCGGTTGGCGATTAGCGATTAGCGCCATTTGATAGCCAACTTCGAGTGCTCAGCATGGGGCGCAGCGCTTCCGGCCCGTTGGGGCCCCTGGCCCCGCTGGCCCAGTGCCCCTCCGGCACGTTCATTGGCCCCTTCGGCTGCGCCTTGGTTTATTTGCTCAGCTTGCACTCGAGGGGCCATGGAGCGTGCAGAGCAGAGCCACATCCTAATCCAAATAAGGATAGACTATGGGATCGCGGCCGGCGCGCAGCGTCTGCCAGAGACTCTGCTTGATCGGGCCTGGCCGCGCCCTGCCCAGCTGGCTGTAGGGCGGTGGGCGTGGCGGTAGGAGATTGAGACGTCGCCTCTGACGCACCGGCGTCAGCCAGAGCAGCTCCGCCTGCCGGCGCCGCCGTCGCTCGTGCAGCGTCCGCGAGGCGCAAAAGGGACGCATCGTCACATAGTAGAAGATCTCGATCACCGAGAAGATGCTGAAGCCCATGAAGAGGCCCAGCAGTCCGCCCGTATTGGCTGCAAAACAACGTATTCCGGGTCACTCTCACTCTGCCGGACTGGAAGATCATCTGGACTTACACAGAAACTCGGTGAAGCCAAACATCTCCGACTTGGTCGTGCTGCGAAAGTTGTTCGTCAGGTAGTAGAAGTGGAGAATGGCCAGCTCGTTGACGTCGCCATTCCGGCTGGCGTTGAACAGGTGCTCCGGCAGCTGTTCCCCGTTCTGGTAGCTGGGCCCGGCCACGATCGTGGAGCTGGTCATGACCGACTTGTAGGTGAGCTCGAAGCAGCCCGGCCAGCAGTTCTCGCACGACAGATTCGTCTTGGACGACTCGATCTCCGTCTGCACCCGATTCGTGCAGTTGTTGTCGTTGGGTCCGCAGACACGCGCCGCCGGATCTATCCGGGGCAGGTAGTAGAGCACGCAGCTGCACTCGCGCAGCAGCAGCTTCGCCTCGCACTCCAGCTCGCAGTTCTTGCGCGAGTAGGTGCGATAGTAGGCCAGATCGTTCTCGTCCGAGAAGAGGCAGCGCCGCACGCCCTTCTTGATCGAGCGTATGCTGGGCGTGGCATCCTCGTACACCGGCTCGATGGGTATGCGCGCCTCGCGCCCGGCGCTCACCACAAATCCGTAGTTGCTCACCTTGGGCAGCTCGGCGGGGTTGTGCACCAGCACCTGGAGAGACAGAGGGAGAGGGAGAGAGATTAAGGGAGAATAAAGGGAAGATAATCAGGCACCTTGAAGCCGTTGCCCATGGACTTGGTGCAGTAGTACTCGGCTGTCGAGGCATTCAGCACGACGGTGAGGCCCATGCGACTGCCCGTGCCGCCAGATGTCCGGGGATAATAGAACTCCGGCAAATTCTTGGCATAGCCCGACTCTGGGGTCCAGTCGATGGCCTTGAATATGGAGTTCTCCGTCGCCGGCTCGATGCGCACGTCGTCCGTGTAGTTGCGGAACAAGTAGATGGGATCCAGGGCATTGAACGTGCAGCAGAGCCCGTCGTCCGTCAGTATCGAGTTGAAAATCGTCGAGCAGAGCTCCTTGCGCGAGCCGAAGCTGCAGTGGAGCAGCATCTCATCGCACGGCTGGGCCACCTCCACCAGCAGCGCCTTGAAGTACGTCCAGGTGCCAATGTACGTGATGGTCTGGTCGTAGTCCTTGCTGCACAGGTTCATCAGCAGCGAATAGTTTTTGCTGGTGCTGAAAGGGGAAGGTATTCGATTACCTCTCCCCCTCTATCTCCTTCCCACATCTTACCTGGAAATGCGCTGAACCCGACTGCGCAGCGCCTGGTTGAGATTGCATATGGTTATGGCCGGAAAGGGAATGTTGCTCGTCAGCTGCTGCTTGGCGCTCGTCGAGATGATGATGGGCGAGGCGCTCCACTTGATGTAAATGTTTGATATGAAGAAGCCGGACAGGATGACGACCAGCACGAAGGATATGCCAAAGAAAACACTGAGATCATTTAGTGATGATAATCTCAGGATATAAATTTGAATTGTTCATGATTTGCTTATATATAATGAACTTGATCTGTGCTCTAAAGATCTCTGCCCTCTCTCTCTTTCTCTCTGTCTTGCTCCCTTTCTTCCCTACCTATGCTCTGCCCTCTCTCTCTCTCTCTCTGTCTTGCTCCCTTTCTTCCCTACCTATGCTCTGTCTCTCTCTCTCTCTCTCTGTCTTGCTCCCTTTCTTCCCTACCTATGCTCTGTGTCTCTCTCTCTCTCTCTCTCTCTCTGAGTCTAGCTCCCTTTCTTCCCTACCTATGCTCTGTGTCTCTCTCTCTCTCTCTCTCTCTCTCTGAGTCTAGCTCCCTTTCTTCCCTACCTATGCTCTGCCCTCTCCCTCTCTCTCTGAGTTTTGATCCCTTTCTTCTCTGCCTCTCTCTCTCTCTCTCTGAGTCTAGCTCCCTTTCTTTCCTACCTATGCTCTGTGTCTCTCTCTCTTTCTCTTTTCTCGCCCTCTGTTTCTTTCTCTCTCTCTCTCTCTCTCACTCTGATTGATGATCTGAACTTACCGCTCCGGTATGGTGATGCTCTCCTCGGCTATATACTTGAGGCCGTGCAGCGAGCTGTTCTTCAGATAATACTGAACGCTCTTCTGGGCTGCCTCGCGGCTGCACATGGTTTGCTCTTCGTCCACGGAGTCATCACTGTGGCTGACCTGGTGCTTGGGTTGCTGCCTGTTGGCCGCCAGGTGGCGCCCGGGCACTTTGCTATCGCCGTGGAATCTCATGTTGCAACTGACTGCACGGCGCGGCACGCAAGCTCCATTTATAGTTAAAGCTCGTCGAACAGTTCGATGCAATCGCAGCGCATCAGCCCTAATCATATTGACCCTTGGCAAATATGGCCAGCGACAAATTGCCAAATTGAATTGGCAGCGGCTGCAGCGCCACGGCAAATGCCGCTTAGTGCACCTGGCCAAGGGCGGGGCGGGAGTCAGGTCTATGTGTGCCAAAGGAGTCGATTGAAGTTACAACAGTCGCCGCTCCATGGCCAGTGGCATGCCACGAGCTGTCAACATTCATCCAGCCACATGCTGCTGCTCCCGAAATAGCTGAGGGGCATCAAATGCCGAGCTCATAACATAAACAAAAATGAAAGAGGAAAACTAAAACTAGAAAGAAAAGCAACTTGAAACAAAAGAAAACAAAAATCAAACTCAAAGGCAGCGACATAATTTACTGCCCAGCGAGATTGGGATTCGTTTGGCTGTGGATTGGCACGGCGAAAACTTTGCTGGAAGTCAAATAAATTGTAATCGGTTCAGATCTGTATTGCTATATTTAGCTGAAGCGTGTAATTGATTGTTTATTAAGACGAAATAGCGAAATCTCTTGAAGAATTTTATAGCAGAGGTCCCGCTGATCCGATAGGTGTATATGTGTATAAAAACTTAGGTAAGGCATCTTCAACGTCGAATCTTATAAAGATTTTATAGAAGACACTCAACAGATCTGGTGTATAAAGATTCAGATTCATTGAGGTGTGTACTAAATCTATATACATCTATGTATATTCGTATATATATCTATATATAAATATATATTTTTCGTAAAGCTCTCACAGCAATTGAGCTGTTCGGTTAATGCAAAAACTTTGCTTTAAAGTCTTATAATTTGCCTCTAGAGTTTAGAGGTTTAAGGTACATTTCATGCTGAGATTCAGTTAATATCTTACGATGAGTGCGACTCACATTTGTATCCGCTTCGGATTGCTATAGTCATTGGCGAACATAGTTGATATATATGTTCACCCTTGACTAATTGTTATTAAATTGAAAGAAATCGACATTGAGATCCAATATGGCAGCATTGGGCGTCTCTTTCATGCTGAGCGCCTCGACGGCATTGTCGCTGGCGTGATCGTAGTGTGGCAGCATGGCACTGGCTGTATGGCCTACGGCGGGTGGGGCCACGGCCACGGGGGGCGGCATCAGATCGTCGCCAACATTACGGAGCAGACTCTCCTCGGATGGTGGCAACAATTTGCCGCCAGCCGAGAGATTCAGTCGTTGAGCCGCTTCGTCGGTCAGCGTATCATCAAGGGACATGCTCAGTCCCGGATAGTCGACCAGATTCCGCGCACTTGGCACGGCGCCAGCGTGCAATAGCTGCTGCACCTCCGGCTCTGGAGTAGGCGCCTGTGCCGATTCCATTGCCGACATGTCCAGCGCGTACTGACCCTCGGGTATGCCTAGGACACGGGCAATGCGGGCATTCACGAAGTGCGAACCGGACGTGTTGCGTATGAGTCGAGTGCTGCGCAGCTGCAGCTGCTCCACGAAGTCGTTTAGCTCATGCAGAAAGAGATCAGCGCGTTGCTCCTCGCTCAGATGAGCGTGGCCCTGCAGTTGACCTGTCAAAAGGCCAAACAAGGTCGGCATATTGCTCTGCGCCAATTGCTGCTGCTGCTGTTGTTGTTGCTGTTGTAATAACTGCTGCTGCTGCTGCTGCTGCTGCTGACGATGGGCGAGCACGGTGGGCATATGATCTGGATAATTGACGAAATGGCGCTGTAAGCGACGACCCAGGAATATCTTATTGCAACCCGGGCAAACAGCGTTGTGTGGCACGATACGCTGCCTGGGCTGCGCCACCTCAGCCGGCGCTCTTGCTGGCGGACGATAGTCCTTGTCATGCAGATCGACCAAAAGCAAGCCCAACGCTCCCGTTGGCGGCTGTTGCAAGGGGGTACGTATAATGCGTCCGGATCGCGTGCGCAGCATTAAATCTGCATCTGCGAGTGGAATTGGTTCAGTCTTAGTATTGTTTGTCCCAGCGCTGCACGATGTTATTGCTGGAGTTCTCTTCGCGGTGGCTGTAGCAATCGGAGCTGTGCGCTTGCGAGAGTTGCCCACTTTGGCGGAGGCGGAAGTGGAAGCCGCCATTGGACGACTGTTGCCAGGTGGCTGCATGCCCATGCCAACGGGATCCAAGCAGCGATAGATGGTCTTCTGGTTAGTCAAGGCATCCGTGCGCACAACCTCATTGCGCTTGCTGCGGTATAAATATATTAAACTTGGATAAGCCGAAGTGAAATCTCATTTACCGGTCGATAACGATGTGATCATCCTTGGCCAAACGATATAGATCATAGGCCAGTTTAGCCAACGAATCGCAATCCTTGTTAGCTACGTTAATGAGCTCGGAGGTTGTAGCAGCGGCGTTTGCATCAAATTGGTAGCATTCAGGTAATTCCGATGGCGCCGCAGCCGCTGGCAATAGATCAGCGCAATTAACCGACAACTGTTGATAATCGTCATTGCTTTTGGTATCATTATTATCATTAAAGTGCACCTGCTGCTCTGCCACCGCCTGCAAGTGCACCATGGCGCTGTCCAGCTGTTCATCCGGCAGGTTGAGCTCAAAACTAATCTGGAAATCTGTGTCGATGATTCCGGACTGGCCACTGGCGCCGTTGGCTCGCACCAACAAATCCTTCATTTCTGGACACTAGAATTCTTGCACACGGCGTAATAAAGTGCGAGATCACGTTCTATGTCCACCGGTGAAGAAAAGAAATAAATTGGAATTTTTTGACATTCACACCGTTCGATAAACATTTCAAGTATGTTATCGATGACTGGATGCGATGAATCGATTCGACGCAACAATCGGCTAAATTATATGTACTTACATCCCTATTATTAGCATTTGCGAAATTTCCGGCTAAAACTGCAATATTAAACCCTTATAAAGCCAACACCAATTCACTTTATATTTGCCAGTTACACAATTTGCCTAATCGCCCGGTAACTGCAGTTAAACGGAACTCCTCCCACCTTCCCCACCCTTTGCACCGTCGGTGAGCCACAACCGATAGCAACAACTTTTTTTTGCTGCGGAGCCAGTGCCAAGATGTCGAAAAATAAACTAAATTTAGTGCTGCCGCCGGTAAATGTGGATGCAACTGTTGCTGCCGCACAAGTGGCACCAACGCCACCATTTAAAACAGCATCGGGAACAGAGTAAATATGTTTTCATTTTCTGTATATACATTTCGAGCTTTTTTATGATTTTATGCCTCCCAATCGCCCTCACAATACATAGAAAAAGATCTTTGTTTATTTGTTGTTGTTGCTGTTGTTATTCGTATTGATATTGCTATTGCTTATCAAAGTGACGTACACATAATAATAAACACGCCTAAGAACGCCCACACTCACATACATACACACACATACACATGTACATATGCATGTGTATGTGTACAGAAAAATACATAGAAATATGTATATGAGATTTGGTATAATCCATCTGATTCCTTGAAACCCATCCAAAATGTTAGCACTTTTCGTTTTGTTCTGCAAAAATTCATTAAAAAGTTAAATTAAAGTACAAATAGTTTGCTGGGAAAGCCAAAAACAAGCATCGACGCATTAACGGAAACGTTGGAGGGCCTCGACATGGACGACACGGAGCGTAAACGAATCAAAGTGTTCCTCAGCCAAAAGGAGAAGATCGGCGAACTCTCCGAGGAGGATCTGGAGAAGCTGGGCGAGCTGGGCTCCGGCAACGGCGGCGTTGTCATGAAAGTCCGCCACACCCTCACACATCTGATTATGGCCAGGAAGTTAATCCATCTGGAGGTGAAGCCGGCGATTAAAAAACAGATACTGCGCGAACTCAAAGTGCTCCACGAATGCAATTTCCCGCACATTGTTGGCTTCTACGGCGCTTTCTATAGCGACGGCGAGATTAGCATTTGCATGGAGTACATGGACGGCGGCTCACTTGATCTCATATTGAAACGTGCCGGCCGCATACCTGAATCAATACTGGGACGCATCACGTTGGCGGTGCTAAAGGGCCTCAGCTATCTGCGGGACAAGCACGCGATCATCCATCGGGATGTGAAGCCAAGCAACATACTCGTCAACAGCAGCGGCGAGATCAAAATCTGTGATTTCGGCGTATCAGGGCAGCTAATCGATTCGATGGCCAACTCATTCGTGGGCACACGCAGCTATATGTCGGTTAGTTAATGCTGCAACATAAAAAGTTAAACTCTCAAAGATCTAACGCTCTCAAATTGTCTTTGCAGCCGGAGCGCCTTCAGGGTACACACTATTCGGTTCAGTCGGATATTTGGTCGCTTGGCCTTTCGCTGGTTGAGATGGCCATCGGCATGTATCCGATACCACCGCCGGACAGCTCCACGTTGGAGACCATATTCGCAGATAATGCCGACGATGGCAATCCCACGGTGCTGGAGCCAAAAGTAATGGCAATATTCGAACTGCTCGATTATATTGTCAACGAGCCGCCGCCCAAGCTGGAGCACAAGATATTCTCCAGCGAGTTCAAGGACTTTGTCGACATCTGCCTCAAGAAACAGCCAGATGAGCGGGCCGATCTCAAGACGTTGCTGGTGAGACACAGTTCATTTGCACTCATATTGTATTGTTGTTGTTGTTGCTGTTACTATTAATATACCATTTTTATTTCCGTTTCCATTGCCATTGTTAGAGCCATCCATGGATACGCAAGGCGGAGGTGGAGGATGTTGATATATCGGGCTGGGTGTGCAAGACAATGGACTTGCCGCCGTCGACGCCGAAACGCAATACATCGCCCAACTAATTAGCATTCCTTTATTTAACGAGCACACACACACGCACTTATCGCACACACATACACACGTTATTTATTTGTATGTTATATGTATGTATATATATACATATATGTATATATGTATGTATATATGTATATGTATATATGTACGAATGTATGTCTGTAATTGTTGTATCAACTAGCTTCCCACTTCCCCACTCTGTCGCTCCACAACTTTCTTACACCATGTGTGGGTGCGTGCGTGCCTTAACACTCACATTCTGGCCTTAACACTCACTCACATGCAGCAGCACACTGAAAGAAAGTAGAGAGTGGAATACTGAAAACTGAATTATGATCGATACATAGAAATTAAAAGCAAAAAGTTCAAATAATCGTACTCACGACGAATCGACAAGGTTTTTCATTTGCGCAGCCTAGGTAGGCCTTGAATTTAGTGTGTTTCAACCGAACTGTGGGCGAAACTAATCTCCAGATCATTCGTTGACTTGCTAGCCTTGTAGCATTACAAAATTTTCTGGCTTATCTGAAAAAAAAAAAAAAAAGTTTTTTTTTCGTACACATAACCTTGAAGAAAATATAATTTTTCGTTTTGTTTTTTTTTTCCTATTTCTTTTATCTTCCAAAATGTCGAATTCTCTGAAGTTATTTCGTTTGGGACAAAGCCTTTTGGCCAATTGTCGCATCGGCAAATTCCAACGCCCCATTTCGATCAGTGCATTTCAGTTTCAAAATTTGAAGGGTGAAGCCTTAAAGAAGCCATTGCCAGTTGAGGAGAAACAGGCAGCAGCAACTCCAATCGGTTTAACACCCACACAGCGTAATTTGGTTGAATTTGTAACAGGCGAAATACTGGAGGAACGCCGCGTCCAATTGCAATTGGAACCGCCATACATGATTGACGATTTCACAGGTCATTTCTCTGGCTCCAAGGTGGAACTGATCAGAGATTCGCCGCACGAACGGATTAACATATTCTTCAATGTTAGCAAAAGTGTGCCGCGTCGCAATGATGAAACTGGCGATCTGACGCCAGTGCGCAGTGTTCCCAAATTTGAGGTGCTAATTAGAAGAAATGACCTGCTGCTTTCCATATTTTGTGTGTTCAAGCCATGCGCCTTTGAAGACGTGGAGCCAGAATCTTTGGATCAGCCACCTCAAGAGAATGAAGTATTTGAGATACAGGATCTATCGCTATACAATCACGGTTGGAACGATAGCTGTTTTACCATTGATGCATCGCTAATCGATGACAATTTACAAACCATGATTCTCGAAATGCTTGAGGAAAAGGGCATTACACATGAGTTTGCTAGAAAGCTTTCGGACATGGCAACTGCTCGCGAGCATGCCCTGTATATTGAGTTCTTAGAGAATCTATCCAAGTTCACAGTTGGTCTGCCTCAGCCAATTACACAATCCATTAAATAAGCCCTTAAGTATATACAAATATATATATATATACAAAATATAATGCACAGTAATAACAATAAATGAGAATTATACTACGAACAACCAACAATTTAAATACCTCTCCTTTAGGGCGCGTAAAAGTGGACTTTCAGCGATATGGCAACGCCGTTACCAAGCCTCCCAAAAGGCCGCAGTTAATTGCAAGAGTCAAGCTTTGCCTGACAGCACCAAGCAAAATGAAAATTTGAAATTCCATTCTTGATCTGTGCAAATGTATAATGAAGACAGCAGTAGTTAGGTTAGATAAGTCTATGGGTGTGTGTGTTTTTGTATGAGTGTGCTTAAACACGCCGTCAGTTGTAGCTTAACAATTTTTCTTCAATTTGAATGTATGTTTTCGCTACTATCAATTTGGCTAGATATGGTAACGCCGGTGCAGAGTCCGGTTAACTACAGCAGTCGAGCTTTGGCTGGCAACGCCGTAACTAGTGACGATAGCAAGCAAAATGAAAACATCAAACGCTGTTATTGTTGTTGCGCTATTCGCCATAAATGAAATACATAAATAGACAGCCCGACAGCTGTAGTTAGTTGTTTTTGATAAGTGTAAGTGCGCGGATTATGCTTAGTCACGGACTCAGTTTCAGTGCGCAATTGGCATTAATTTTAAATGTGTTTCCTGTGTAATTGCAGTAGCCATCGTCTCCCCATTGGCCAGAGCAGAGCGAGGCAAAAACAAAACAAAGCAAAGCAAAGCAGTGCAGCAGTGCAGCAGCGACGGCGACAGCGACGACAGCAGCAGCAGCGCTCAATTCCCCCGAACGCAGTAAAAGTTCTTTGTCTGCGCGACGAGTCAGTAGCAGCGACGCTGACTGCGACAGTCATCGTACGTGCGTCGCTGTTAAATTTGCAGTTGTTTGTTGACAACGACGAACGCTGTTATAGTTGGAGTTGGTGTGCGAATGCATGCATGCATGCATGTGTGTGTGAGTGTGCGAGACGAGAAATGCAAGTGCAACTAAACAAAGCAACAGCTTACTACGCGCCATAACAACATCAGGAGCCTCACAGTCATTCAAACTAGGCAGTGCAACGCGGACGTGAGCTGCTTAAGAGCTGCAAACGTAAACAAAAGAAAGCTGGCAAAAATTACTGTTGCTGCTGCTGCTGCTGATGGTGTTGGTGTTGCTGTTGCTGCTGCAAATGCAACGCGCAACAAATTGACATGCACTAAGAAGGAAGACAAGGGCTGCTAAGAAACCGTTACAAGCTTTTTTTTTTCAAATATAATATACTGCAACAACAAAACTCAAAATGTCAGCGGCGAATGTGAACCAGAAGGAGAGTCCTTCGCGTGACTCTACAGCCTCCACGTCGGGCCACATTTCGATGATAGCCGAAAATACATTGGAATCGTTGTCCAGAGACTACAGCCTGGTCAGCCTCAATTCGGCTGGCAGCCAGGACGAGTTCTTTCGCTGTCGCGACCATGCGGACAGCGTGCTCAAGCGCATGCAGCTTTATGTGGACAGCCAGCAGCTGTGTGATGTGGTGCTCATCGCTGGCATCGATGGCAAGCGGTAAGTGTATAAGCAAACGGGACAAAGAATGGAAAGTTGAGGCAATGCGCAAAAAAGAAGAAAAAAGACCATTTTTTGCACACTCAGTCCATTCCCAGCGCTAGCAACCAATTTGACTTATTAGCAATTCACCATTCGGCATATGTAGTATATATGCCCTGCACTCTTCCTTCTGCTGCGTCGCGTCGGTTGGTTCTTTGTGTCCGTTCGCACACCCGTTTCCCAAGGCAGCAACGCAATTCCAACAGTAAACACAACACTAATTGCACTCTTGCATGCTCGCCCAGGCGCTAGCTCGCTCTCCCTCTCTCTCTGTCAAGCTATTGATCTTGCTGAAGGCAGTGCGAAAGAGAAAGATATAGCAATTGAAGAGAGCGGCAGAGTGATTGAGATGCAGTGTTGCCAATTTAGCTATTTTCTCGTCAGATCTGGCGTTTTGCAAACACAGTACATGGATGCTGGCGGCTATTTAGAGTCTTTGGCTTTGCTTGAGTTTGTAGGACATATGTGTCTAGCTATTTCTGCCTTTTCTCACTAGTTACGATAGCTAAAGAGTTGACAACGCTGTTGAGATGTGCTCTGCACACTGGTACAGAACGCATGTAATTTGTAGCTAAATGATAAACAAGTTAAATATTAATATTTTGTTGCATACTATTAAATTTGTATCGCGTCATTTTTAATTGAAGATTGCACTGTGTACAAGATATGATATCTAAAATTGCTTTAAATTTGGGCAATTATCGTTTATTATCGTAATTAATATAAATAAATTAAAATTTATTAAATTCATCATATATTTCCACAGCGTGCCTGCTCACCGCCTGGTGCTATCCGCTTCGAGTGCATATTTTTCAGCAATGTTTACGGGATCGCTGCGCGAGACCACGGAGCACGATGTGACCCTCGGCGAGGTGCACGGCGATGCACTGCAGCTGCTGGTACAGTATTGCTATACGGGATATATTGAGCTTCGCGAGGATACGGTGGAAACACTGCTGGCCACGGCCTGTCTGCTGCAGCTGAACTCTGTGGTCACGGCGTGCTGTAATTTTCTGGCCCGCCAGCTGCATCCTTCCAACTGCCTGGGCTTTGCGTTCTTTGCCGAGCAGCAGAGCTGTACGACACTGCTGCGGCTGGCGCAGGCGTATACCTGTCAGTATTTCATGCAGGTGTGCCAAAATCAAGAGTTCTTCCAGCTCAATGCGGATCAGTTGGGCAAGCTGCTGTGCAGCAATGATCTCAATGTGCCCTCCGAGCAAGATGTCTTCCACAGTCTGATGTCGTGGGTGCGCCACGACGCCCCCAATCGGGAACAGCACATTGCCGAGCTGTTGGCTCTGGTGCGATTGCCATTGCTGCAGCCGGTCTTCATAATGGATCACGTGGAGAACGTTTGCACCACCAATGAGTGCCAACAGCTTGTGATGGAGGCGCTAAAATGGCATCTAATGCCCGAGCGGCGCTCACGCATTGCCACCGAACGCACGACGCCCCGCAAGTCGACAGTCGGTCGACTGCTGGCCGTGGGCGGCATGGATGCCCACAAAGGCGCCATCACAATCGAAAGCTACTGCCCGCGTCTGGACAAGTGGACGCCCTGGAAGCACATGACCGGCCGTCGTCTGCAATTCGGCGCCGCTGTCATGGAGGACAAGCTGATTTTGGTGGGCGGACGCGATGGCCTAAAGACATTGAATACCGTGGAGAGCCTAGACTTGAATACGATGGCCTGGGTGCCACTCAATACAATGGCGACGCCACGTCACGGCCTGGGCGTTGCTGTGCTCGAGGGCCCGCTCTATGCGGTGGGGGGACACGACGGCTGGAGCTATCTGAATACGGTCGAACGGTAAGCTAATACTTTTCCCCAATGCCAATTATGGAAAACAGAATGTAATCGATATATATTTGTGCAGCTGGGATCCAAGTGCCCGCACCTGGAGCTACGTGGCGCCTATGTCATCGATGCGTTCAACAGCTGGCGTTGCGGTGCTGGGCGGCCGTCTCTATGCAGTGGGCGGACGTGACGGTTCTGTTTGCCATCGTTCCATCGAATGCTACGATCCGCACACCAACAAATGGACTCTGCTCGCCCCAATGAATCGACGCCGCGGCGGCGTTGGCGTAAGCATGCCCATTGACTAAAGCTGTCGTTAGCACTTAACTGAATTCCCTTCCTCAACTGCAGGTGACTGTGGCAAATGGTTATCTCTATGCGCTCGGAGGTCACGACTGCCCGGCCAGCAATCCTATGGTGTGTCGCACCGAAACCGTTGAACGCTATGATCCGGCCAACGATACCTGGACACTGGTAAGTCGTTTAGTTAAGCCTCCCTCAATCTCCTTATCCTAACTATTTTGTGTTAATCTTAAACTAGATTTGCTCGCTGGCTCTGGGACGCGATGCGATTGGCTGTGCTTTGCTAGGCGATCGTTTGATTGTTGTCGGCGGCTACGATGGCAATCATGCATTAAAGAACGTTGAGGAATATGATCCGGTGCGCAATGGCTGGAATGATCTGGCGCCCATGTCGTTTCCACGTGCTGGCGCCTGTGTTGTTGCCATACCGAATGTTATACCGGCAGCCGCTCCACTGCCGCCGGCCACTGCAACAGTTTAGTTATGCTTCAATTCATTGTTGTTGTTAATGTTGTTGTTGTTGCCGTTGTTGTAGTAGTTGTAGCTGTGCGCGCGCGTGTGTGAGAGTGTGTGTGCGTGTGTGCGTGTGAGCGTGCTGCTATTGATTACCTATTATACTATAACTCCATATATTCCTCATCATACGAGCTTCGTGTTGTGTGCCAGCTTTATCCGATCTGACATTTCTTGGTACTTGGTACGCACACACACACACACACCAACACGCACACATAGACATCTAATCCGCTGTTGCTCTACACAAACGTAATCTCATTCCTAATGATACGAAACAGACAAAAGACAATGCTCAAGCGCCTGCCCAGTGACCAGTAACCAGTGGAAAGAAACAAAAAAAAAAAAACTAAACCAATGCATGCTGCAAGGCTTTCAAACGCATTCCCAACTAAATCGATTTCTATTTACACGCATATATATTTATAGATATATATATATATTAATGATTTCTGATATTATTTTGCTTTATGTAATCTCAACACATATTCCTGCTATGTATGTATGTAACTGTATCATTGTCTATCCGATCGTAAGCTTCATATGCATGCATCCATGGCGTGCAGATGCATGTTTTACCTGGTGACAGTTCCATCACCTACACACATACACATACATATATTTATATATATACATACATACATAAATACATAAATGAGACTGTGCCAGCCAAATGGCCTAAACATTCATACACACATACGTATATATGCATGCATGTGAAGTATACGACAAGTACTTTGGTTTCTACACATCCATATACATAGTTATACAGTTAGTTTTCAAAAAATTCAATCTCATTTTATTTTTCATCTTTATTTTTATATATATATTTACCTGTGTATGTGTGTATGATTTATTTAGCATTTATTTCTAATTGTTTATTATTATTTTCTTTCTTTTCCCTTTTCAACGTTCTTTCTTTCTGCATTTATGCATATTCTTGTAGAAAAAGAAGAAGTGGAAGCCAGTCAGATTGGATCCAATCTGCTATAGTCGTCGTAGATCCGTCGAATTTCTCGACTACTATAATATGTAATTACGAAAAACTATACAAATTTAAGAAAGCAAACAAAGCAAAAATAAGTTAAATCAAAAGAAGCAAAAACAAAAAAAACGTAAGCCAACACAAATGGTAACTTTTTACATATTACGTATTATTTTCTACAAACATATATTTATATTTTTACACAATCAAAAGAAAACATACACTACGCATAAATGTATACACTGAATATGTATTTTTTGTAATAAAATATATTCTTTATTTATATATGTACACAATAATTCAAGTCAAATTTGTAAATTTAAATGTTAACCGTCTGTTAAAATATTTCAGTATTCTTTTTAGGTATTTTTGTCTTTCTAGCCTTTACGGTCATACTGCACAAATGGCACAACCTTTTCCTAGTATTTCATACAGTTTTTCTTAGTATATTTTAGTACATGTTCATTATTGACATTGGGTCGCAAACACAATTGAATTATATTCAAATCCAATTAGTAAACATTGGCACTGGAAATTTGTTGAAGTCGGCATCATGGATGCGGAGCAGTTGAAACGACTTGAGCGCAAGGAAACCGCCCACATCGCTGACATACTTACCCAGTTTAATACAAAGGTAAGGGGTCGACTCCACCACCAACACCACCCACAATTTTGTAGCTCTGACTAATGTTTGTTGAGGGACGGCGGCCGACCCGCAGAATGCGGACTTGCTGGTCTTTGATAGCTTTCACACGGACAATCTGTGGCACGATCTTTGGCTGGCTATATTTGGAATACTGGATGACGCCACTCTAGCATCACTGCACACCCAATGCCTCAACACTGTGCGCATTCTGACCCGGGACGAGTTCAGCCTGCAGACGCACTACATTGAGCAGGAGCTGGCCACACTGTTATCGCTGGCCCGCATCAATGCGAGCTACAGCGACAGCGGGGACGACGAAATACAATCGCAACCCACTCTGAGTGATGCCGAGGCTGATGTCATTGCCGAATCCTTGAAATGTATTTGCAATTTGGTTTACCAAAGCGCTGACTGCCGGCGCCAGTGTCTGCGTCAGCACAGCCTCGACGCGATTGTGAAGCGCTTGAGCAGCGCCACAGCTGGCGCTATGCGCTATCCGTGCACCCTGGAATACTATGATATGAAACTGTTGTTCCTGCTCACCGCCCTGGAACCGACGGCGCGCACACGCCTTCAAATCGATCTCAACGGACTGACCTACATGACCAACTGGTTGGACGACAAGCTGACCGAGTCGGCCACGACAGCGGCCAGCGAGGAGCAGCTGAACATCATCTGTGAGCTGCTTAAGGTGATGTTCACCGTGACCAGTGCACCGGACAAGAGTCCTAACGAGTATGAGATTCAGAGTCTTCACTTGACCGGTGTCCTGCGCGAGCTGCTGTTGCGCTTCGGCAACCTCTCCACGGATCGGGAGCGTGCCGTTGTCACGCACGCCATTAACTTGCTGACCAACATCTCGGGCAGCTGCCTAATCGAGCTGCTGGTCAAGTGCAGCAATGCAGAGGCGGCGACAGAGAACGAAGCAGCCAAATGCTGTGCTCTCTGCTTCGAGAAGCGCAACGTGCGCTGCCTGGCCGTGCTCTTGGACTATCTGCGTGCTGGACTCGCCCAGCAGGAGTCGGAGGCCACTTCCCACGAGCTGCTCTCGCCCGTGCTGACGGTGCTGGTGAAGTGTGCGCGCAGCAACCGCACAATGCGTCACTATTTGCGCAGGGAGATACTGCCGCCGCTGAAGGATGTCAGCAAGCGGCCCGAGCTTGGCAATGAGCTGCGCAATCATCTCTGCCGCTTCCTGACACTGCCGGCAATGATCCTGCGCGACCTGTCCGCCGAGCTGCTGTTTGTGCTGTGCAAGGAGGACGTTGGCCGCATGATCAAATACACGGGCTATGGCAATGCGGCGGGGCTCTTCGCTAAGCGTGGCGTGCTGGACTGCCGGCGCATCGAGGGCACCGACTACTCGTCGGACAGCGAGGACAGCGACACGGAGGAGTACAAGCAGCAGCAGCAGTCTTTCAATCCCGTGCTGGGCTGTGTCGAGCAGCCCAAGCGCAATCCGCTCGACGGCATGTCCGAGGAGCAGAAGGAATACGAGGCGCTGCAGCTGGTCAACTTGCTCGAACAGCTGCGCAAGGACGGCATCGTGCAGCCGGCGCTGATCGACAAGGATGGCAAGCCGCAGCCCCTCGAGCACATACTCCAGCTGCAGGAGGAGCTGCCGCAGCAGCAGCTTGAGCAGAAGCGCAAAACCTAAACATTGGATCACATCCTCGATCCTTCGTTCAACATGCAAAACAATCGTTTGGGGTCTTCCAACTTGCAGCACCAGCATTAAAAGTCGCAAGCTTAAAGATATAGTTAGCCAACTACCCATATTATAAAGTGGATAACTGTAATCCACCCTCTTTTATACGAACACAATCTATGCCCGTTAATTCCAGTATACATTTACTAAGCTAACAGTAACTTAGGGCCAACATTCAGAGCTAGATTAGGATTCGGAATCGAATTCGAATTCGGAAAAGCCAGCAGCAAACATTCGGACTTTGTAAGTGAAAATTTCGTCATTTATCTCAATTGTATTTATTACCGCTTAAGCTCAACGTCAAAAGGAAATCCTCACCTAAGAACTAATAGAAAGAAAACCCAAAAAGAGATGCAACAAAATTTGGATTCTTTATGCTTAGATTAAAATCTATTTAGAGCTTTATTGTGTTCAATTTTGATAGTCAGTTGGGCTTAGTTGCCTACATAGATTAACGATAATATATATATACAAGAATCATATGAACGTACTTCTATAGTTGCTGATACTAAATGTATATATCTACATATATATATCCGCTTGATAAACCAACTCTCAGTGAAGAAACTTTTTCAAAGTAAATCAAATATATGTATTATATTTATCAATAAATTAAAGAGTGTTTAATATGAACGCACTGTGAGGGATTCGGATCTGAATTAAGAATTTATTTTACTATTTATCCAAATATTTATCAAATTAAAATCATCAATTTATTTCCGTTTGTTGGGTCCAAAAAGTTGTTGTCCCGAAATTTGGAATGGTGGAAATCGCAGTCGCCACTACTCCTACTTTGTTCACTTGAATTATAATTTAATATATATATATATATAGTTATGTATATGTGTGCGAGGGCGGTCTGGAGAATTCCCTGGCATTGGATATTCAATTTGTAAAACTAAAATTTGGAGAATTTTTTTTGGCTATATCCCGTTTCGAAAATATAGTTAGCGCGTTAAATTATTAACATAAAAGCATAAATTAGAATAAATAAAAAACAAGGTATGCTCGAGTCGGGAGTGCACGACTTGCCGATACTCTGCAGGGTCCTTGCATACGCATGCGCACACAGCAGCATACACATACGTACGTATTTTACACGCTCACATGCACACACACACACATTCATACAAATACACACACATTCGTGCTCCATTCACACACACAAGTACATGCACACACGCACACTCACATATACACACCCGCCCATGGAAAGTTAGCTCTAGGTATAATATCCTGATAAGATTTTGACGTACGGTAATCATGAAAGCGTACAACTTATCACCTAATTATGGATATTTGCCTAGATCCAACTCCCATTTGAAATGCAATCTAGACGATTGAATTTCGGGTATATTACGAGAGATATGCTAAATCGAAAGGCTGCATGGTAGGGTTCTAGGTATAGATAATATTCATTAAATGCATATACATAACCTAAAATAGCTTAACAACTAATTACAAATATCGATAACAAGCTAATTCTGATTAAAAATATCGATTTTTATCTATTATAGGCTAATTCAGATTTGAAAAATCGATTTTTATCATATATATAGACTAATTGTAACTAAAATTATAGATTTTTTTTTCGGTGATATGCTAATTGTAAATTAAAATATCGATTTTGATCGATTATAGACTAATTCTAATTCAAAATATCGATTTTTATCAATGATAGGCTAATCATGACTTAAAATATCGACTTTTAACGATTATAGGCTAATGGTAAATTAAGTTATCGATTTTGATCGATTATAGGCTAATTCTGATTTAAATGTTTATATATACATATATCTAACTCAAAATATCGATAACATTTGATACTAGGCTAATTCTAATACAATATACCGAATTTTATCGATAATTTCCCGATTATGCTGAGTTATTGAGAAATAAGAGATAATCCTTTGCTGCTTAAAGTAGGTTATTTAGTAGATCTCTCGAGTCGGTGGACCTAACCGATTCAACTCAGTATTACCTCTATCGATATACATACAGTATATTGCTCCGATGTGTAGCATTCCTTAAGCCCATAGTAAAGATGAATGGTTATAAATAGATACATTTATATGAAATGCATTGCCTAAAACAAAACCTAACGCTTATGTAAGATACTTAAAATATATAAATTGGGTTACCATGCACCATTTTCTATCGCTTTCTCTGAGGTAGAATCCTCACTCTGTCTCTCTCGCTCTGTGGTTTAGATACTAAGGAAAACTCTATGCGACTCTATATCTATGGCACATTCTATAGAGATATATATTATTATATAGCTATATATAGGATATACTATATATATATGCTTGCATATGTGAGTGTGTGCGTGCGTGCATGGTGTCGAGGTTTCTATAACGTCTAGTCTCTATTATCTAATTATCGCGCTCTCTTTCTCTTGCGCTCTCTATCCGTCTCTTTCTGTTTCTATTAAAATGTTCCGTCAGATTGTGTCCGTCTCTGTCTCTGCTACGCATCTATCAAGTTTTGTCTCGTTCCGTCTGGTTTCCATTCTATCTCGCTCTCCTCTATCCCCCTATCCCCCTATCGCTATCCCGCTTTCTCGCTTCTCTCCCTGTCTCTCGTCTGTTTCTGTGCTTCTGTTTGTGTTGTTTGGAATACCCGACACTTATTTGCGTGTCGCATGCGACTCGTTGAAGGCGTCGTAGAAGTTGGCCTCCTGGATGCGCAGACGATCGCAGTTGGGCTGCAGCGTCTGATGCCGCCTGGCATTCTGTCCATGGGCATGATCCCGCTTGTGCCAGGCATTCTCGTAGCTGTGGCTCTTGGGCCTGCCCACCGGAAAGTAATTGGAATAGACGTTCGACAGGTGGTGCGACTGGCGGATCTGCTCACGGTTGTGGGGGCCCGATGACATCGAGGAGTGGGGCCGAGTGGAGATGAGCCCTTCGCGACAGTGCGACAGTGGCTGGACGTGGCAGCTGCTCGTCTTGTAGACGTTGCACAGATCGGGCAGCTCGAAGGCATTGGCATCGTTGTCGTCGCGAGCGAAAAACTCGCGCATCTGCAGCTGCTTATGCGTGTTCCTATCGAGCTTGGGCTGATCCGCCTCGACGCCGGAGTCGCTTTGCGGCGTTCTCGATATCGCCGACGACGGTGCTGGCGGTGGCAGCGTCAGTGCTGGCTGATTCGGAAGCAACGGCGTGGGGTCCAGCAAGCGCTCGATGTCCTCGCGCAGGTGCTTCTTGTCCAGGACCTCTTGGTTGTCCTGCACGTAGTCGAACAGCTGTTGCTTGCACTTGGCCATCTCCTCCTCCAGCCGGATGAGCCGCGACTTGTAGCAACTGAATGCCGCTGAAGCCTTCGATACATTCAGGCTGTCCTGTGTCCTTGCGTCCGGCGGCACATACAGTCTCAGTGCCTGCATTTCATCCGCCTGACGGCCAGTGCCTTCCGGCGTATAGAAGAGATCCATATCGTCCTCGACGTTCAAGTGCGCAGTTTGACGCTGTTGGCGAAACGCGCGAAATGGCGGATCCGACGACTCATGGGACATCTTGCGCATCTGGTGCCTTTGGAGCAGTTGAGAGCGCTGATGAGTGCCGTCGGACGCGTTGAGTTTCTTTTGCTGCAACTCGCGGTGCTCCAGCTGCAGTCGCTCCAATGCAGAAGTCAGCTCAAAGGACTTTTTATCCCTGCGCTGTTGCTCCGCGCACACGGCCTGGCTGTTTTGCTCCTCTTGCGCCTCAAGGCGCCCGGACTCCGGTGGCTCCGCTTGCATCGTCCCCGATGAGTCTGAACGATTCGAGCCCGAATTCGAGTTCGAATTCGAATTCGAACGTGGTGCTGGCATCTGCGCGAGCGCCGGGACGAAATGTAGAGTCTTCGCCTGCACGCGGTCCACAGACTTGGAGTGAGGGAACTTCATGTTATGGTCGGACGCATCCTCCCCAGACTTGACCGCCTCTGCCAAGCAGATCAAGCCTTCGACCATCTCTTCCGCAGTTGAGGGGTGGTTTAGATTGATTTTGACATGTCGCCTGGGCTTCTCCGGGTCCTTGGTCCTCGACAAACGGCGTTCCTTGCATTCGCGGCGCAATTTCCGTACCCTCGCCCGCAACTGGGCCGTGGTGTACAGCCCCTCGGTGGATACCGATGGGGGGTGGTTTGCGCCCAGCGGCAATATAGTTGGCGGCGGCAATGGCAAAGGCATTGGTCCGTCCGTCCAGAGACGCAGCCCCGGAGGACGAGGCATCGGCACTCCACCCTGAGTAACCGGCGTTTGCCACAAGCCGCCGATGCAGCGCGGCGCTGTTGCCGCAACAGCAGCCAATTCCCTGCGCATGGCCACGGCCGTTGGCTCCATCACAGCACGACGCAGCTGGTCGTCGTTGATAAATTCCTTGCCTCGCGTCATTTGCTGCTGGATGGCTTGATGATGCTGCTGCTCTGAGGTCTGTGCAGTGCGGTGGTGGCGGTGGTGGTGGTGGTGGTGGTGGTGCCGGTGGTGATGGTGGTGATGCGGCTGATGCTGCTGCGGCTGTTGACGATTGGAATGCGTGTGCTCGTGCTCGTGCTCTGGCTCGTGCTCTTGCTCTTGCTCTTGCTCTTGCTGGTGCTGGTGTCTCTGTGGGGTTTGGAAATGGCGTTGTTTCCGCTGCTCATCCACCCAGTTCTTGGTCATCGTGGCAATTGGCGGCTCAAACTGCCCAGAGCCACGGAAATTGTTTGAGGGCGGTCTAAATCGAGTGGGGGAAAAGGTGAAGAGGTGAAGTGGAGATTCGGGAAGTGGCGTAAGCATTGCGAATGGCAGCGAAGGCGCAGAGCGTTGATGAGGCGTGTGGGTGGGTGCTTCAGGTGCAGTTGAGCTCGAGCGGATTGAGTAATGTATTATACTAAGACTATAGATTAAAGACCCTCACCTAACACCCTCTTATTCAAGAACTACCTACCCCTACCCCTCAAGCTATATATTAGCAGACATCCTAAAGCTAAAGCTCCTAAAGAGGGGCTACCTGCCCTCACCTAACACCCTCTTATTCAAGAACTACCTACCCCTACCCCTCAAGCTATATATTAGCAGACATCCTAAAGCTAAAGCTCCTAAAGAGGGGCTACCTGCCCTCACCTAACACCCTCTTATTCAAGAACTACCTACCCCTACCCCTCAAGCTATATATTAGCAGACATCCTAAAGCTAAAGCTCCTAAAGAGGGGCTACCGACCCTCACCTAACACCCTCTTATTCAAGAACTACCTACCCCTACCCCTCAAGCCATATATTGGCAGATATCCTAAAGCTAAAGCTTCTAAAGAGGGGCTACCTACCCTCACCTAACACCCTCTTATTCAAGAACTACCTACCCCTACCCCTCAAGCTATATAGTAGCAGACATCCTAAAGCTAAAGCTCCTAAAGAGGGGCTACCTACCCTCACCTAACACCCTCTTATTCAAGAACTACCTACCCCTACCCCTCAAGCTATATATTAGCAGACATCCTAAAGCTAAAGCTCCTAAAGAGGGGCTACCTACCCTCACCTAACACCCTCTTATTCAAGAACTACCTACCCTACCCCTCAAGCTATATATTAGCAGACATCCTAAAGCTAAAGCTCCTAAAGAGGGGCTACCGACCCTCACCTAACACCCTCTTATTCAAGAACTACCTACCCCTACCCCTCAAGCTATATATTGGCAGACATCCTAAAGCTAATGTCAATTTGTATAGCATGGGCGTCTATCTAATCTCAACTAAACCTTATCTAACTGTATATATCTGTATATATCTACTCTTATTAATACTAGTTGTAGCTTGAGTACCTCAAGCAGTAGTCTAGGTAGCTTGCTTCAGTTTTATACCGAAGTACGAACACAATATTTATTTTGTTTGGTTTAACAATAGATTATTTTGTATTAAGGAGAAAAAAAACTTAAGCTCGACTGCATAATACTCAGCACTCGAGGCTGCTCGACTACAAAATGCCCTGAACACTGCAAGGAGGTCGAGTGTTAAGACAATAACTCAAGATGTGGGCAGAGCCTAGTCAAAGCAGCGAGTGGATTTACGGATATGTTGCTTGGCGCTGAGCTGAACGCGAATAATGTCGCTGTTGTTGTTGTTGTTGTCGCTGTTGTTGCAAGTTCGCTGCGTGCGATGCTGGAGTTGAAATGGAAGTCGACGAAGATGTGGATGTGGATATGGATATGGATGAGGCTGTTTCTCGCCCACTCTTTGCTAGACCCACACGCAGTTGCTTACAGTTCGTCGCTGTTGTTGTTGCATGTGTCTTAGTTGTTGTTGTTGTTGTAGCTGCTATTGATGTCGTCGCTGTAGCTGACGACGCGCCTCTATGCTATGAGCGATGACACCTGCAAAAGCAAGCAAGCAAGCGAGCGAGCAGCTAGATGAGCATACTCCATACACCGCCCGCCCACGCTTCGCACCGCCAAGGCCACACTACAAGGCAATCCGGATTGGGGAGAACTCACCTGCTTTTGGATTGAGATCGCACATTGGCCTGCAGAGCGGTGCTGGTTGTTTGCAATGCTCGGCTGGTCTGACGAGCACTGGACCGCATTTCGGGCGAAATCATTTCGTAGAGCGTGGAGCGATACTCTTCGACGGCGTAGCGCACATCGTCGTCGAGCGGTGGCCTGACGTCGGCGCGCAGCTCCATGTTCGCCGAGGAGGTGCGAAAGCGATGCACATAGGTGTGTGCGATGGCCTCCTTGGCCGTCAGCCGGGCATCCGGGTCGAGCACCAGGAGTGACTTGACCAACGACATGGCATCTTCACAGCAATTGCGCAGCATCTCGTCCAGCGAATGCCGGCGCTCTCGCATGATCTTCTTAGTAAACAGCACCGAGCCGAAGGTGGCGCCGATCGATTCGATGTCGCGATCCGTCACATCCGGCAGCGTAGTCACTATCTTCTCTATCTGATTAATTGTGCTGGTGCCCTGGAAGAGCGGCTTCTGGCGTATCATCTCTCCCAGGATACAGCCCAAACTCCACATGTCAACGCCCTTCGTATACCTAATGCGAAACAAAATAATCCAATGAGACTCAAATTGTTGCAATTAGTTTACTAAACACTTACCTGCGACTGGCCACAAGTATTTCGGGTGCTCGATACCAACGGGTTGCCACATAATCTGTCAGCATCGCCTCGTTCTCCAGGTCATCCTTACATTCAAAGTCCACGTTGTTGCGGCGCTTCGAACACAGCGTACGAGCCAGACCAAAGTCGGCTACCTTAAGTCTATGGGAATATACAAATTTACTTTGTATGTAGAATAACAATGACAATAACAATGGCAGTAATAATGAAAATGATAATAAAATATAATAATAATGACAATGAGAATAATAATGGCAATGATAATTATAATCATAATGACAAAGTCAACGACAATGATAATTATAATCATAATGATAAAGTCAATGACAATGATAATTATAATCATAATGATAAAGTCAATGAAAATAACAATGACAATGATAATGATAATGACAATTATAATGACAATGACTTATTGTCATTGTATTATAATGACAATGATAATTATAATCATAATGACAAAGTCAATGACAATATTGATAATGACAATTATAATAACAATTATAATAACAATGACTTATTATCATTGTATTATAATGACAATGATAATTATAATCATAATGATAAAGTCAATGACAATAACAATATCAATGAAAATGATAAAGTCAATGAAAATAACAATGACAATGATAATGATAATGACAATTATAATGACAATGACTTATTGTCATTGTATTATAATGATAATGATAATTATAATCATAATGATAAAGTCAATGACAATGATAATTATAATCATAATGATAAAGTCAATGACAATGATAATTATAATCATAATGATAAAGTCAATGACAATGATAATTATAATCATAATGATAAAGTCAATGACAATAACAATGATAATGACAAGGATAATGATAATACTAATTGATTGGCTTACCTGCATTTACTATCAATAAGAATGTTGCTTGGCTTGAGATCCCTGTGGATGACATTGCCGGAATGCATGTACTTGATCGCATTGATCAGTTGGTACATGACGAAGCGTTTGTGTATGTCCTTGAGGACGTCACCCTTTTTGATAACATTGTGAAGATCACTGTCCATGAATTCAAAAACCAAATAAAAGTCCAAATTGTTGGACGCTCTGCAAGGAAGATGTGGAAACCTTAAGGAGCATTAGCCTAAATGACAAGAACATTTTTTCGCCTACTTGAATATATCCAACATGCGAATGATGTTGGGATGATGGCGAAAGGCGCGCAGAAAGACGACCTCGCGATAGGTGCGCTGTGCATCGGTTTCATCTCGGAAGGCGTCGTAGATCTTCTTGAGTGCTACGGTATCCTTCTGCCGCTTGTCCGTGGCCTTCCATACAATGCCATAAGCGCCCTTGCCCAGGCGCTGCGATCGAACAACATACATATATCGATAAGCCGATAACCGATAACAACTTGGCCTACCTTGCGCACTTCAAAGAAGCGCTCCACATTCTGATCCAGCTCGTGTATGCGTTTCTCTTGAGCATGATGTTGCCGCTCGATCAAAGCCTTGTCCTTGTCCTTCTCCTTGTTCCGTTCCCTGTGCTTTTCTTTAAACATTGGGCGCTGAAGTGTATCGCTTTTTCGTATTCTCATAGGATTTTCCTGATGTAGCTGCGCGTCCCCCTGTCTAACTGTCGTTTGCTCCTGCTGCTGATCCTGTTCCTCGAATAGTTCTTGAGATTGATGCTGTGACCGACGATGCCGGCGGCGGTACTTCCGCTTCTCGACCTCCAGCTCTGGAATGACAATGATATTATCAGCGAATCAGCCAACTTAGCTTCGTCCTGGGCGGGCGCCAGTGTGTGGCGAGCACTTCAACACCTACTATGGCGGCAGTGGGCGCAAGTGGGTGCAAGTGGGTGCAAGTGGGTGCTGAGTGCTCGAGTGGATGGTGTTCAAGTGGTTGCTGTCGCGTGTGAATGTCGCTGCTGATGGCTTTGTGTTCGCATTCTAAGAGTCTCTCCTTTCCGTCGAGTATGTATGTTAAAAAACCAACAACAACAACAACGCAGAATAATCATACGGCAATTCGATTGAAACTAAATTATTGTTAGATCGATCGAAAAGCGAAAGTGGGCGACAACAGCAGCAGCAGCAACAACAACAACAACAAGAACAGGGCAAACAATTTGGCCTAGCAATGCCAACAAATGGACAAATGGAACCAGGACCCTCAAGTGCCCAGGGCAACGTCATATGTTATTGTTGTTGTCGTTGTCATTGCTGTTGCTGTTGCTGTTGCTGTTGCAATTGCCAGCAAATGCCAGCCCCGCAAAAAACAATCAAACAACGCCTCAAATGCCATCGGCTCGTGCATGCAATCGAATATGGAGCAAAATGAATTTGTTTAACAATAAATATATACGAGGACCTGACCACCCCGTTCTCACCCCTCTATTTAAGATGTAGACTTCAGGCATACACTGATCCAAATGGAATATCACTTTGCATTGATATTGAATCGGGCATTCAGAGAGATATAGTATCAACCAATGTATAATCATCAATCAATCATATTCAATCAGCACTCAATCAGCAAGTATTCGATCTTCAACTGGATTACCAATCATCAATCATAATCAATCAATCACAATGTCCTATTTCCAATCATCAATCAATCATAACTCAATTGAATTAGCAATCATCAATCAATCAATCATAATGTAGTATATTGAAGCAATCTACCATCATATTCAATCATCAATCAAATATAATGCACTCTATTCAATCAATCTATCATAGTGCAATACATTCAATCAATCAGTCAATCACACTGTAATGTATTTGTAACTATCTATCAATCAATCAATCATAATGTAGCATACTGAAGCATATATATGTTCATATTCAATCATCAATCATAATGTACTACCTTCAATCATCAATCAATCAATCATAATTCAATTCAATTCATTCAATCTATTGTATTCCAATATATACATACAATCATAATCACAATGTAAGAATTTCAGTCATACATCAATCATATTGAATATGTTCAATCATATTCAATATCCTATATTCAACCTTTAATTAGATTACTCTACATTACATTATATGCCATCATTTATTATGGCTAAATATTTTCAATCAATCACATTACAAGCTATACACACATCAATCAATCATAAGGTAATATATTCTTCGGTTTTATCAAACATTATGTATGGTATTCATCTATTCTATTCGTATTCCACCAAGATGATGAAATAGGATCTATCAATAGAATGCTGGAGATGTTATAGATGGATTTGCCTTGATATGTCTTTCAATCACATCAAATAATGGAACTATATCTTTAGAGTGAAACAGAAATTTCGATTCCGTTCTAAGAGAACAGAATGTGAAGTGCAGTGTAGAGCTAGAGAGGTAGATTTTGTTTTTTGGCCCAGGTACCGTTGGAGTTGGCGCCATGCATGCCACTTACCTGTCGACTGATGACTAGCTGGCTGGGTGGCTGGATGGCTGGATGGCTGGATATACGGATTGATGAATGGATGGGTGGATGATGAGACAGCTAAAATTGGAGCTGATGGCCCCCTCGGTGTGTTCCACTTGGACGAGCCAAGCTGTGGCAACCCGCTGGCAATCGAACTGCGAGCAGCTGCTACGGCGCTGACAACATCAACTTGCGATTTGTACGCGATGCACCATTCAAGTCTCACACAGAGTGAAGTTAAATTTCAATGGAAGCCACAAACGAACAAAGTTTGGTAATGGAACGAAACACGAATCCAAACGAAACTGTGGCGAGTATATATGGGATAGATTTGAAAAGACGTTAGATTGAAGGAGCAACCTCTCGCTCGCACTCACCCCTATATATAAATCCGCGATGCTGCAAAACGTTTACAGCAAAGAAAACGTAAGGCAGTGGCAATGGCTCAAAAATTGCAGTGATTTGTCAATCGATGTGGATCGATTGGTTGATTGATCGGTTAATTGATTGAGTGATTGCTTGATCAGTTCCCAGTTGTTCGTTATGCGGCACTGCTGACCATCAGTTCAAACAATTGATCCTGCGCTTCTTGAACCGAATCGAAGGTAATGTTTTGACTGCTGCTGCTGCTGCGACTGTATAATTTGAACGTTTTCCACTTGCGGATCCGCAGAACTTATCGGAATCACGCTGTTCAATTTGAGTATTGCACTTTAGCATATATATACACATGCACAAACACATATATACACATATACACATACATATGCACATATATATATATGTATATATAGATATGTATATATACAAATATATGCATTAATTGTGCATGCATATATATATACATATAGCTATATATATATACATATAAATATATATAATTGGGGATGATACCGTCTCGGATAACTCGCGTTGTGATTTTTGAAAAATAAGATCAAAAGTTAGAATACAAAATTGTGTGTATTTTATTGTCGAGTTGTGTGGAAGGTATACAAAATATGGATGCCAAATGTCTACGACATTTCTAAAGGTCAACACGACTAACGCTCAGCCTACTAAGTTTACACACTGTTCCCGGTTCGGTTCTGTCAACGTCTACTTCGATATGACGAGCAACCATGCATGCATGCATACGTACACACATACATACAAACATATGCATAGTCCTTTTCTGCACTTGTTACTGTTATCCGTTTCGTGGTTATGGTTATTGCCCAAGTACCGTTCTTTCAGCAGAGCGAATCATTTACATGCTGAACAAACACGTTTGATATACACTTTGCAGCGGACAACTGCAAACGTAAATGATATTACAGAAAACAAACAAATTTTATTGCATTAGTATACATATATATTTTGTATAATTTATTATATTTCCTAGAAGAGCACACACACATAAGACAACACAGAACGAGACAATGCAAGACAATTACAATTGTGAATGATTTGAGCCGCTTGGCTGGCTCATTGATACTTGCAGACATGTTGCTATCAATAAATATTTTTATGCTTAGTTTTCAATAACAAACAGTAGAGGGAGGCACTTGGCAACCTCTAGTGAGCAAAGAGAGATAAACAAAGACAGAAAGAGACAGATACACAGTGAGAGCAGCCGGCGTTGATCGGGTTGCTGCTGGTAACGTTTACACACAAAGACTTATTGCTAATACTACAGAAATAAATAAATTAATACATACAATACATACATACATAAACATTTAGCTATACTCAATATCCATGGTGATCGAGTGAATATTTTATATACAATCATATTCTGCATGTCAAAAATTTTATTCATGTTTCCCTAATTGGCATTTGTATAGGGCAAGCAAGAGGATTGCATACAAAGAGAGGTGTAAAAAGGTTAATCTAGACTTGCCCTATACATATGCATATATATTATATATATATATTTTATATATATTATATATATATATATATATATATATTTTATATATATGTGTGTAAAATTGTGTTTATTAATTAATTAATTAGTTGCTGCTCCAAGTTTATTTCTTGCTTTTGCTTTTGGTTTTACTCTTGCTTTTGCTTTTGCCTTTGCTTTTACTCTTGCTTCTGTCTTTATCTTTAACTGTATCATCATCTCTATCTTTATCTATATCTTTATATTTATCTATATCTTTATGTTTATTTTTATCTTTATGTCTATCTTTATGTTTATCTTTATCTGTATCTTTGTCTTTGTCTTTGTCTTTGCCTTTGCTTTTGTGTTTTTGTCACTGTGGCTGCGTCTTTTCCTGCAGTTGCTGCAGCTTCTGCTGGTGCAGCTGCTGGTAGTGCTGCTGCTGCTGCTGCACCTGCTGATGCTGCACCTGGCGACGCTTCTGCTTCTCGAGCTCAGCGAAATGCTCCTGCTGCTTGCGCACCAGCTCGTCCATCACCTCGTGATTGTAGGTGGAGTGCAGCATGAGGCCCAGCAGATTGGCTCGCGAGCTGAGCTGTTGGCGCAATAGACGCTCCTGCTCCATGAGGTCATCCATTTTGAGCCATTGGCGCACGCGCTCCAAATCGATTTCGGCCCGGCGTATCTTCTCCCAAGCATAGTGCTTGAAGCAGTTCTTCTTGGGCGCACGACAGAATTCCCCGGTGGGATTGAAAACGTTGCTCACGAGCGGAGCACCGCACACATCCGTGTCACTGACTTTGGGATCCTTGCTGTGCTCCGGGCAGAGCACGCGCAAACGCTTACAGTACGTCTTACTGGCCGGATTATAAAAGTCACAGAACATATTGTTGCCCTCCATGCGGGTCTGGAAGATGCTGCCGAAGCTTGCTTGCGACTCGTATTTGTTGAAACACTTCTCCATGTGCTTGATGGCGGTGCGGGAATGTATCTCGTGGCCGCACGTGATGCAGTACATGCTCTGTTCATCCTCGACATCGCCATTGTCGTGGGGCCGATGGGTGTCTATGGAGCTGCGCTTGGCCCGCTCCACCACCATGTTTAGCTCCTCTGCTCGCTTCTCCAGCTCGGCTAGCGCGAAGCGCACCATCGACTGCTTTTGGCGTATCACTTCGAGCTGCTCGCGATTCTCTTCGGCGGCATGGCATGGCGTTAAATTCCATTCCTGCAGACGTTGAGGCAACACCTGGAATATCCGATTCGTAGCGAGATTGAAGCCGCACTTGTCGCTACAGTATTTACTTTGTGGACGGGCCTGACAGCGGCAGCTCGGCCCATGGCATTGCCGCACGCCCTCCAGCTCCGGATGCACAAAGATCTCGGGACTGTCAGAGCGGACGACTTTGTTTTTGCGCTGCTGCTGCTGCTGTGCGGCACTGCTCTTCTCACGCTTGCGCCCAGCCGCCGTTGTTGGTGCTGGAGTAGCTTGAGCTGCCGACTGCGTCACACAGTTGCGGTGAATGCAACGGGGCTTGTGGCCAACGCGTGTTCGACAAGCATCGCACTGATTGCAATTTGGGCGACGGCAGCCTTCGCAAGTGCCGCACCGTCGAGCTGCCTTGGTATCCTTGGTTTTGCGACCACCGCCAGAAGCGGCGCTGGTGCTTGCCCCGGTGCCACCAGATTGATTTGTACTATGATTGCTGGCAGATGTGGATGCAGCCGCAGTTGCCGCCGCTCGTTCGGTGGAAGCCAGACGGAATATCGTCTGCAAATCAGGATTCTCTTTCTTGCAGCGGCGACAGTAGTACTGCTTGATGTGCTTGGCCTCCTTTTCGGTGATGCCAATGCAGTCGCCGTGATACCATTCCTCGCAGCCATCGCAGCCGCTGCAAGATGATAGACGAAAATTGATTGACAGCGATTGTCATTTAGTGAAAAAATTGCGAAACTTACATCATGAATCTCGAGCAATCCGATGTGCGGCATATGCAATAGGCCTGATCATCTTGCTTAAGAATTGTTGCTATTTTGGACTTGCGCTCGGGCAGATCGAATTCACGCGCAATCTCCTCCTTCTAATTATTTCGAATAAGAGATGTTAAATTTGCATGCAATTAATGTTTTCACTGTTATTTATTTACCGATCTCTTGTACTTTCGCTTATCTGCCATATTTACGACGAATACAATCAACACCACCAACAGACAACAGCCAAGTGCTAAATTTTTTGTTATTCTATCGATAATTAGCCAATGACATCTTTCATCTTCGATACCGTGGTCGTGTCAAATATTCTCCGCCTTTTACCTACTTACTATTAAGAACGTCCAATTCAGTCTGAATACTTTTGTATATAGCGAATGCTTTTCTTTTTACAATGATTTCATTTCCAGAAGCTTAATCTGATTAAGAATTTCTATTCAATTAAAAGACGACGAGAGTTTGCTCGCGGCACGATTTCAATAAAAAGTACAAACTCGATTACATTTCTTTTCGAGATGGACACAGAACAGCTGTGCACGAACAATCGATTAAGTGTTTCGATTTTAGTATTTAATAAATACCACTGTTTTGATTGATAATTTTTGTCTTATTTTTTTAAAAGCAAGAAATAATGACATATAGCTGTATTTGTAATTAATTTATATAATGACTTTATGCTTTAACAAAGGTTGTATCAATAAAGATTGAATTCAAGTACTATGAGAATAGTCAGAGTAATAATTGATCTGTAGAATATTACAATTTCAAATAAAATTTATATGGAAGACATACTTGTAGGAAAAGCAAGTGAAGAGTAGAGTTTTTACTCTAATTCATTTAGTCGTTATTAAGCTAACATTCATGTTCACCACACTATTGAACGGCTTTTGGCCATCGATTTCACTGTTGATGTCACATGCAGTTTCGATAGCGATAATATTGTTAATACAAATTTGCCGGCGCGACGACATCTGAGCCGGCATTTTGGTTAATATTCCTTATTGTGTATGAATCGTTCTGAATTGTGCATATAATTCTAAGTGAAGCGTGCGACTGTTTGTTCAAGAAATAAACTCGCAAATCTGGATGAATGCAATGAGATGATTGCCGTCGCAGAGCCGCCCCAGGAGTTTGTTCCTCGCGGTCGTCAGGCGGCAGAGGATCATCCTGGACCCACAGAGCCGCCACTGGCCAAATATTTGCCCGCCGAGCACTTGCTATTGCAGCGTTTACAAAATGTTAACATCTCAGCCGCTACCGAGGAGCCGCAAGAATTCTGGTGTATTCGCGAAATTTACGATGACTACGACGCCAGCTATGAGCGCTCCCAGCGTCGCCAGCAATTGATCGAGCAGACGAAAAAATGTGGACCGAATGCCGCGGCTGCCACACAATTGACGTCGCTGCCAAAGCAGCTGCTGGAACCCCTCAAGCTCCGGCGCGAAGATCCCATGTGCGATTACATAGTGAACAACGAGGAGGAGCTATATGTGAACAAGCATACGGTGATATGGACGCAGGGCCTGAACGACGATGACGATGGGGTGCAGCTCCGCATGTGCTTCACCTGCGATACACCAGTGAAGTTTGCCTGCTTCCTGAACCGTAGCTTCGTGCGCGGTCGCTTGGCCCAGCTGCACGCCGCCGTCCAGCCGGAAGACAAGCTGACTGCCATCTGTGTCGTGGATCAGGATTCGTTGCGCGTCTACTGCGACGATGGTGATGACTTCCTAGCCAATCTCGACTTTCCCGTTTCGCATCTTTGGCAAACGGCGCACGGGCTGCTCCTGGAAAAGGACTCAAGCAACGCGCTCGTTTCCCACTTGACGATACCAATGCCACGCCTCTTCTCCATGTCGCATCCGCTGCACGAAGCCTGCCCGGTTCTGCACAAGACGGCGACCAACTCAACTGGCTACATGACCGAACCCGAATACAGTATTGTCTTCACAGCCGAGGAGTCGGATCTGGTGCTGCTCTTCGATGCGAAGTTCTTCAAGCACTTCGTTGCCCGGCTGCGGAAGGTGACCTCCGAGGAGGTCAACTATGTGAGCCAGCAACAGCAGGAGCTACTCAGTCAAACGCTGCAGGGCAACCGCAGCACGCCGGGCTCGAGCACCTTGCACAGCTTCAGCTCTACCAAACTGACGGGCGGTAGGTGATCCTCTCTAGATCCACTTGAATCTCTACCTAACATCTACTCTTATCGTTATTCGTCTTGCAGCCACATCAAAGCTCAACACCACCTCGTTCCTGGGACGCAACAATCCGGGTACGCCAAATCTGAATTTCTCGAAATACGGGCTCAGTCAATCGCAATCGTTCAGCGGCGTGCTGGGTCAATCCAAGTGAGTAGCTGCCTCTGCTTGATATGATGTGCTATTCTAACTCATCTTTCCAGCCGTGCCTCGCTGGGTGCACCGCTCAGCCAGCTGCAGACCAGCCTTAGCCAGCAGTCGGTGTCCGTTAAGGATATGCGCAAGATCACGCACGTGAAGCCGGCCAAGCCCATTGAGCCGGAGATGTGCTTGGAGCACATCTGGACAGAGAACACATACGGCACGTAAGTAAATAAATAACAGCTCAACCAGCTCCATTCACCCCTCCATTTCTAGGCAACGTGAGTTCTGTGAGATGGCCGCGCGCGCCTTCATCCACACGGATCTGGTGGGTCAGACGTATCTGTGCTATTTGCTCGCACGCAGCTGCCGCTTGCAGACGGTGCTGATCAGTGGCTACGACACCAGCGAAATACAGCTGTCCACGCTGGCAACGACGCTGCCCGCCAAGGATGCCGTCGGCCTGGAGCGTATGCATATGATAGCCGTACTCGATCCCGGCGGCAATCTTTTGCTCTACACGGGCACCGTGCTCATCTCCAAGGTCCACATCACACCGCAGCTGACTACAGCGCCACAGACTATTAACATTGCCACGCCCACGCCGGCGGCACCAACAAGTGCTCCGCATACGCCGGTCCAGGCACCGACGGCATCAGCCCAGCTCAAGGTAGCCAGCAGTTCGTTTGTCGAGGTGCGTCGCAGCAGCCTGTTGCCCACCAAGGCGGCTGCCGACCTAAGCGCCTTCGATGAGGAGCTGGAACTGCACATGCTCTCGCCCATACATCCGCAGCCCCTGTCCTACACCCAGCGACAGGCGCACAACATATGCAAGGGATTACGTGATCCCGCTGGCAATCGATTGACTTTGGTCTACGCCACTGGACGGATGCTGCGCATTACCTTGCCGCTGCTCAACGATACGCGACTCATTACACGCTGCGTGGCGGCGCTGCGCCAAGTGCTGAATCCCACACAGTTCCTGCACTTCATCATTCGCTGGTACAGTGCACGTAATCCGCCGGGCTCGCAGGACTACAGCATCGAGCAGGAGTGGCAGCTGTTCCGCAGCAGCCTGCTCGCCCTGATGGGCTGCATGGGCACGGCGACAACGATGACGCTATCAGCGACGACGACAACGATGTCGGCGGATGAGACAGCCGATGTGGATGAGTCCTACGCACGCTGTGCAACTCCCCCGTTACATGCATTCGGCTGCGCCGCCCAGGATGAGCCGAAGAAGAGACGAAAATACAACGACTGCGAGTCCTACACCGATGACGATTGGGAGTTTATGCTCCTGCAGACGGCCCTATCCGCCTGCCCTTCCGATCCGGCGCATGCGTACAGCGTGGACGTGGCGGCTCCACTATTCCGCATGCTGCCCGCTATATTCTATGGCCTGCACATGCTCTACGAGGATCTCAAACTGGACTCGGTCTTTCAGAGTGCGCTGCTCTATCTGGCATCGGTGAGTAGCTCTCCTCGTTCCTTCGGTTCGATTATGCCTAAAGGCTCGGATTATTTCAGTTCCTGCATCAGCTGGCAATCGACATGCAGCTGGATAGTTACATAATGCACTATCATCTGGACTTTCCGGAGCTGACGCACAAGACAACCAAGCTGACCATGATGAACAGCGAGCACGGCGCTTTGATGCTCTACCAGGAGCTACTGCGCATGCCAGCGCCCAGCGTCTACGTGCAGCTGGAGCATGTCCTGTTGAATAGGCAGGAGGTGACGCCGCTGAGCTTCTTGGAGTGCATCAATGAGCGAAGCCGGAATCTGGTGCAGCTCGTCTCGCTGGTGATGCATGGCCAGGACAAGCTCAAGCACTGGTGGCAACTGCTCGAGATCTACGGGTCCGTTCAGGCGAACTTTGGCAAACGAATCAAGCGCAGCATCTCGGCGGATGTGCCGCGCTGTCACCAAGTGCTGGAGCTGTTGCTCTGCATGCAGCTTACCAGGCGGGACATCGAACGTTTGCCGGCCGCGGTGCATCTGGTGATTGCCGAGGCGCTGGAGCAGGCACGCCTCTTGCCGCCCATGGGCAGCAGCATGGCCACTTATGAGCTGATCCTGCGGCCAGAGCTGGCTGCCCACGCTCAGTTGCCGTTCCTCGAAACGACGCTGGGTCAACCGCATTGTGGCCGGGTCTACAAGGAGGATTCGCTGTCGCCACGCGTTGCGCCGAGCAGCGGCGAGTGGCCGATGCCGGAGCCAGAGTCCGACCAGCTGCGACACGATGGCATGGACAACATGGACACGAAACTGTTGCGCTTACGCTTTCCCGATGACATGCGCGTCGAGGAGGTGCGTCGCCTACTCAACAGCGCCGATCCAGTGGCCATCGAGGTGACACAGTCGCCGGGCACCAGCGACCACGAGTTCATCGAGGAGCAGGAGAAGCAGTTGTTTGCGCTCTGCGCCCGCACCATGACACTGCCCCTGGGCCGTGGCATGTTCACTTTGCGCACCCTGATGCCCCGGCCAAGCGACAATATGCCCATGCCCAAGCTCTGCTTGGTGGGCCGCGAGCCCGTCAAGGGCACCACCATTGAAATGCAGCAGATCGAGTTTCCGGCCAACATGCATATGTGGCCCTCGTTCCACAATGGCGTCGCCACCGGGCTGAAGATCTCGCCGCAGGCCTTGGATATCGATTCCACATGGATTGTCTACAACAAGCCGAAGGCGCAGGCGAACAATGCCTTGGAGCACGCGGGCTTCCTCATGGCTCTCGGTCTCAATGGGCATCTCAAGTCGTTGTCTTTCATGAGCGTCTACAAGTATTTGGTCAAGTGTGATGAGATGACTAGCGTTGGCTTGCTCCTGGGCATCTCGGCTGCACATCGTGGCAGCATGGACACCAAGACGACCAAGCTGCTGAGCGTCCATCTGGAGGCGCTGCTGCCGGCCACAGCCATGGAGCTGGACATACCACAGAGCACCCAAGTGGCGGCGCTGATGGGCATTGGTCTGCTCTATCAGGGATCGGCGAAGCGGCATATAGCTGAGGTGCTACTCCAGGAGATTGGACGGCCTCCTGGCCCTGAGATGGAGAATAGCGTGGAGCGCGAATCGTACGCCATGACGGCTGGCCTGGCGCTCGGCCTAGTTACACTTGGGCAGGGCGAATCTCCGGCCGGATTGCGTGATCTGCAGCTGCCGGATACGTTGCACTACTATATGGTTGGCGGCGTTAAGCGTCCCATTGGCGGCTCCCAGAAGGAGAAGTATCGCCTGGCTTCGTTCCAGGTGCGCGAAGGCGATAGCGTCAACATCGATGTCACCGCACCGGGCGCCACCCTGGCCCTAGGTCTGATGTTCTTCGATTCGGGCAATACGGCAATTGCTGAATGGATGCAGCCACCGGACTCGCGCTATCTTCTTGATATGGTACGTCCGGATTTCCTGCTCTTGCGCACCATTGCACGTGGCCTGATCCTGTGGCAGCAGGTGCGGCCGGACAACGAGTGGTTCCAGGCCCAATTCCCACGAGCCCTGCGCACGCATCTGCGTCTGCCCTCGCGCGAGGATGACCCGCCCGAGGATAGCGATGTGGACTACGAGGCAATAACGTAAGCACAGCCTAATCTTGTCATGCTTTATACAAAAGATGAAATATATATATCCCCATTTCCAGGCAAGCCTATTGCAACATCTTGGCCGGCGCCGCCTTCTGCATTGGCCTGAAGTATGCGGGCACTGAAAACCCGGTGGCCTTCACCACCTTGCGCACTGTGATCAAGGAATTCCTCAGTTTTCCGGGCACATCGATGGGCGAGTGTGCCGGCCGTACGACCATCGAGAGCTGTTTGATGGTGCTGCTCATATCCATTTCGTTGGTCTTTGCCGGCTCCGGCAATTGTGAGATCTTGCGCATAATCCGGTTTTTGAGATCACGCGTTGGCCCCCAATATCCGCATATCACGTACGGCTCTCATATGGCCATACATATGTCGCTGGGACTGCTGTTTCTGGGCGCCGGCCGCTTCACCATCGCCAAGACTCCACAGTCCATAGCATCTCTGGTCTGTGCCTTCTTTCCCAAGTTTCCCATACACAGCAACGACAATCGGTAAGTGGACTGACTATACATATATATTAATGTATAAGGATATATTCCAATTGTATTCCCCTTTCCAGCTATCATTTGCAGGCGCTGCGCCATCTCTATGTGCTGTCCGTGGAGCCGCGTCTCTTCCTGCCCCGTGACATCGACACTCATCAGCTCTGCCTGTGCAACATTTCGGTCTTGGAGGTGGGCGCTACGGAGCTGCGCCGCCTGCCTATTGCTCCTTGCATACTGCCCGAGCTGGCCACGCTGCAGCAGGTCGTCGTGGACGATGAGAACTATTGGCCCATCTGTTTCGAGCGCTCGCGCAATTGGCATCAGCTGGAGAAGGCATTGGAGCTGAGTGCTCCCATTGATATAAAGAAGCGCACGGGACGTCTATCGCATCTCGAGGATCCGGATCGTCTGAAGAGCATGCTAGCCCAAACGCTGACCCTGGAGCAGAGCATCTGCTGGCAGGTGGACGTCAATGATTTGCAACAATTTGCCAGCGAGCGACTGGTGAAACCCTTTCTCAGTCGCTTCCTGGATCCGAAGGGCACGGATCTCAGCTACGCGGAGCTGAGCAAACGACATCAATTGATGCTGCTCTTCTACAATGCCGTGGTCAAGGATCGGATGCATCTGTTGCCCGTTTACCTAACGCTCTACGATGTAAGTTGTTATTATTTATCTAATATTCAGTTAAAACATTATCTTGTCCCCACAGCATGTCACCAAGCAGATGGCCAACAACAACGACGTCTGGCAGGTGAAGCTAATCGAAGCCTATTTGGGCAAAAGTCCGAATGATAAGCATTCGCTCATCTCAGTGGAGCTCATACAGATGATGCAGGAGATTTCGAAGCAGAGTCTGGAGGACGCGGCACGTGAGTTTTGTGTGCCATTGCGTGATTATCTAACCCAGAAGCGTCTGGAGCCAAGCTACGTGGCCAGCATCTGTGCTCAGGATCTGCAGCGCGTCTTCTGTGTGATCAACTATTTTAATTTGATGCCGAACATGTTGAGCAGCATTGACCTGAGCAGTGGTCCAATTAACTATCTGCGCATCATGATCGAGTTTAACAAGTTGCACCTAAGTCCACACACCATATATGGTGTGCTTAAAATATTCCAAGCGTTGACCATCGAGAGTGCTGAGCAGCAAGAGCAGGATCAGGAGGATTTTTAAACATTCAAATCGGTGCGGACTATCGCTCAGACCTTAAAATGTTATCGAAATCGTAGGCATTCTTTGCTTAAGCTTTAACTTGGAGTTGTGCTTTGCAACACTTGATATACTTAAATGCCTTTAACACTGAGATTCGCTGTTCAAATTATCATTATTAAGAAATGTAATTTTTATAAAACAACGTTGAAGTTAATAAATACAAATACATTTATAAAACTGATCTGGTTGTGGATGTCAACTATCGAGTACTTTGCAACACTAAAATTTACACAGCTCAAATTGTGTTCAATAAGAAATATAATTTATCAAACATACAATACAAATCGATTTATAAAACTGATTTTGTTATCGATAACAACTATCGCGTACTTTGCTTAAGCTGCAGATTGTTTTATGCAACCGCCTTGCAACACTAGAATTTACACATTTCAAATTTTGTTCAATATAATTTATCAAATATATATATATAAACTACAACTATGTTGTAAACCATTGCACTTTCTTGCTTAGACATGTATATATGCCCCTATGCTCGATTAGACAATGCGCTGATGCTCGGCGGCTGTGGTTTCTCCAATCTTGCCGCGCGAGCAGCGTTGATATAAATATATGCCCAGCAATGGGAGGGGTGTCATAATGGCCACAGACACGGGCACCACTGTGGTCAGATCTGCTTGTGGCTGTTCCAGGGTGGTGCGTAAAAAGAATATCGCAATGCCCGTGTTCTGGATGCCCGTCTCAATAGCAATGGTCAATGCGTCGGTAGCACTTTGATTCAGCAGCTTGGCCGCCAGCCAGGCGACCGCATAGCCAAGTCCTGGCAGAGCCATGCCCGCCACGGCGATCTGTAAAGAATGGCAATTGCTAGGGATTCGGTTTACAGATCGATTGATGTGGCTCACTCACCTGCCAAGAGAACAGCTGGAACAGATAAAAGTTGGTGATGATCGCAAATATCACAATGAAGAGTATTAGGCATGCGGAGATGGGCTTCAGCAGGCGTACCAGCACCTGGGTCAAGCGGGGCAACCAACGCTGTATGGCCAATCCAATGAGCAAAGGCACAATCAGCGCGGCACAGTAGCTGGCAATCTTCCCGTATGGCAGCACCATGCCCGCACGCTCGAAAATTAGTTGACCCAGCGTGAACACCCAAAGGGGCATCGTGGCAAAGGCGGCCACATTGCTGACTGTGGTCATCAGCACGGAGAGATTGATATTAGCGCTGAGCACCGCTGACCAGGTGTTGGAGGCACCGCCACTCGGTGCGATGCCCGTGAAGAACAGGCCCAGCTGCATGGCCGGTGAGTCGGGAAAGATGAAGACGCCCAGAGCATAGCTCAGGAGCGGCATGCCCAGCACTTGGGTGATGAATCCAATGCAGGGTCCCACCGGACGTGTGATCAAACCCTGCAGCACATCCACATTGAGGGCAGCACCAAAGTTGATATAGACCAGTGACATGAGCAGGATGATGGAGCCGACGAAAACGTGATCGATGATTCGCTGCGGACGCACCACCTGCACCAGCAGCGAGCTGTCGTTGCTGGCAGCATTTTGTGGCGCCGAGCTGGTATTCCTGATGGCGTCGTAGAGACGCACTTGGATCTTGGCCTCGCCCAGAAAGTAGGCATCGATGCGTATACTTCCATTCCATAGATTATGCTGCACTTCCTCCATGGATATGCTTGCGTTTTCAGACGGCACGCTGGCTAGCTGTCCGTCCGTACTTTCCAGGCGGAAGCTGTAGCGACCCGTCAGCAGCTGCAGATCGTCTGTTATGTCGGACAGTGTTAGCTGCACCATGTGGCTGCGTTCCATCTCTAGCTGCAGCAGCGCAGGCTCAAAGCGCGCCTGCCAACTGGCGCTGGGCAGCACCTGGTGGCCCAGCATCAGTGCGAGAAACAGGCAGCAGTGTCTGATACCCATTGCAATCCACTAATGAATTGCGATGCAAGCAAATCTAATTTCGTAATCGCAATAAATGAAATAAAACCAAGGAACGCCAAATGTACCTTATGTGTGCGTCGCTACTGCAATGAAAGTGTGTGCAGTTATTTACAGCGACAAACGTAAATGACACCAATAAAGAGAGAGAGAGAGAGAGAGGAAAGTGTGAAACAGCTCTAACTACTCTTTTGCTGGCACAGTGAGAGTGTGTTGGGCATACAGAATCACAACAGAAGATTGTGTCATGCACGTATGTACATAGGTTGCATGAAAGCGGGGATGAAACTTTGTTTACGATATTGACTTATGATCACGGCCTTATCAACCGAAAAGACACTCGTCTTCATAGATAAAAGAAACCATATCTTCGGTTGTAAGCATTTAGATAATGATATATGTACATATGTATATACATACATAAATAAGTTTGTCGCCCCTTCTAACGACGCCCTTGTCGTGCGCTAAGCCTAGCGTGCATACATAAAGAGTAATAGTTACATTCACACAGGTTGCCATCATAGTACTGTGTGCGTGTGCGCATGGTAGCATGCAAAAGTAACTTTGTGTATGTGTGTGGCTCAGCTTGCACGCAAGAGCAACATGTGCGTGTGTTTGTATGTGTTTCAAAGAGTGTGAAGAGAGAGACAGAGAGCGAGTGCATAACAAGCCGACCTTCGGCGCTGTTTTCTTTTTTCAAATTACTTTTCGAGCTTAATTAACACTGGGACGATAGACTTCGTTATGTTTGCTGCCAGTACTGTAAAATACAAAAAAATAAGGATTAAATTAAATTAAATTTGAAATATTTAAGAGAAAAAAGAAAATGGTAAAATTAATAAAAATAATTTTATTAAATTGCCCAGAACCTAAAGCTGAAAATCTAAAGAATTTTATAAAATATATTTTGATAATTAAAAAATATTCTATTATTTTCTAATTCATTCTAAATTTTTTAAAATTTGCGTAAGCTGGCTACAAATCCATTGAATTAGTTAAAGCAAGTAAATTCCTTCAAGTTTCTGATTTTATTGGAACTTAGGATAAATGCAAAAGTGTGTATAAAACATTATTTCACAAAGGCTGTTAACTGGTGAACTAAGTGGACAGTCTTTGGGTGTTTTAATATCTATAGTGCTCGGGCTTGAAGGGTCCCGCCTTTGGCACGCCCAGGTAGCTGGCCTGCTTGTCTGTCAGCTTGGTGAGTTTCACTCCCAGCTTATCCAAGTGCAGGCTGGCGACCTCCTCGTCGAGCAGCTTGGGCAGCACATGGACGCCGACTGTGTATTCGCTGGACTTGGTCCAGAGCTCAATCTGGGCGAGCACCTGGTTGGTGAAGGAGTTAGACATCACAAAGCTGGGATGGCCATGGGCGCAGCCCAAGTTGACCAAGCGACCCTCGGCCAACAGGATAATGTGCTTGCCATTGGCCATGGTATAGCGATCCACTTGCGGCTTAACATTCACCTTCTCCTTGGCATTCTTGTTTAGCCAATCCACATCGATCTCGCAGTCGAAATGTCCAATGTTGCAGACAATCGAATCGTCGGGCATATTGAGCATATGGGTCGATGTGATGATGTCACTGCAGCCGGTGGTGGTCACATAGATGGACGCCTCCTGGCTGGCCTCCTCCATGGTGGTTACCTCGTAACCCTCCATAGCTGCTTGCAGCGCATTAATCGGATCGATTTCGGTGATAATTACGCGACCACCGAATCCCTTCAGAGCCTGGGCACAGCCCTTGCCCACATCGCCATAGCCAGCCACGCAGCAGACCTTGCCCGCAATCATGACATCCGTGGCGCGCTTGATGCCATCAATTAGAGATTCGCGGCAGCCATACAGATTATCGAACTTGCTCTGATGGGAGAGAGATGCAAATTGAGTAAATTTGACTTAAATCAAGGCATAAGATCTGTCACCTTGGTCACTGAATCGTTGACATTGATTGCTGGCACACCCAGACGTCCATCCTTGAACATTTTGTACAGATTGTGCACTCCGGTGGTCGTCTCCTCGCTGAGACCCTTGATGCCCTTCAAGTAGTCGGGGAAGCGCTCGTGCACCAAATTGGTCAGATCACCACCATCATCCAGAATCATGTTCAGGGGCTGGCCATCGGGAAAGACGAGCGTCTGTTCAATGCACCACATGTACTCCTCGTCGGTTTCACCCTTCCATGCATACACTGGCACGCCGGTAGCAGCAATTGCCGCTGCCGCATGATCCTGGGTGCTGAAGATGTTGCAGCTCGACCATTGCACCTAGGAGAAGGGGAAGGACAATTAGACTATCTATTGATATTGTTTAGAATATGGCAGCTAAAAATGTGTCAAAATTCAAATAAGCCTAATAGAGGTAAAGGACATGTAAGCAATCTGTTGATGTTATGGAGGATATGTCTTCCGGATTCTCTATATGATATAGTATAAGGATTAGAATCGAGCTTGAGATCTTTCTTCTAATGAATATTCCACAGATCTGTTGATATCGTGAAGGATACAGCTTAAGGACTATTCTAATCCTAACTCTATTGCTGGACATGTTTCTTCCCACATACTTTGTGTCGAAATTCCGTTAAGCACAGCAATTGTTAATGTCATCTATAACTTAGAAAAGGAAATGGAATTGTTGATAAAGAAAATCTTGATTAAGATCGAAACATGCCGTCCACAAAGTATTTCATTCCATATGGGGAAGTAAACAACTTAGCATATAAATGGGTTCTTGTGCTGTGACCCCTCGGATGATCCCGATGAAAGATTATTTGTTTGTCGTTTGTTTCGTTTGTTATCAACGCTACGCCTTGAACTCGCGCGCGACCCCCAAGCGTGAAAAATAGAAATTTCGGTATTGTTATTTGTTTCGATTTTTGATAAGCGCGATGTCAAGCACATGGTAACAGGAAAGCTGACAGAGATTCCGCATTTACCTCAGCGCCCAGCTCGACCAAGGTCTCGATGAGCACGGCCGTTTGAACGGTCATGTGCAGGCAGCCGGTGATGCGAGCGCCCTTTAGGATTTTCGATGGACCGTATTTCTTACGGCACGCCATCAGGCCGGGCATCTCGTTCTCCGCAATGATAATCGCCTTGCGACCCCATTCAGCGAGACTGATATCGGCTAAAAGGCAGACAGAGATTAGATACAAATTGTCATACAATATAAACAATGATTAGAACAACGTGCTTTAACCTCTGACAACATGTGCGCATTCACATTACAGAAAAAAAAAATAGAACATAAAAAACAGTTCATGTGTGCGTGTTCTGGCAGTAGGATGCGCTGATTTTTATTTATAACTCACCAACTTTGTACGCGGGCTTGGACATCTTGATAGGATTGCGAGGACAAAAATAGGATACGGAGACACACGACCGAGCTGACGACGCGCGCAACGTTAATTGAACAAAAAAATATAAATCTCAAGATTGTATGAAATATATCTATCGAGCTATCGATTTTAGCAAATGCAACTTTGCAAGAGCTTTTCCAGCAGCTGTGCTCAAAATAAGTATCGATTACAGCATCATTGCAATACTGAATATCTTAAATTTATATTCTGAGCAATGCCTATCGGCGCACAAACTACAAAATCGATTTATGTAAGTCAAAAAATTATTTATCAAACTGCTGGTGAGTTAAACATCATACGAAAAAAACCTTACCTTTATAATTTAAGATAAATATTATTCATATAGTACTCGTTTATTGTGAAGTACATATCGCACATATCGTACATAAAGAGACTTTTTATATATATAATTGAAATCAGTTAATTGTAGTAGTTAGTTAATATTAAATTATAAATTCCTTAAGAACTTGCGTCAAAATTGCATATACATAGCTCAAAATTTCGTTGCACTCACATGGACAACCTTAAAGCAAACGAAGCGCGTATTTTAACGATAGTTGGTTGGATTTACAGCACTGCTCTTTACCGCAGCTAACGCAAATTGCCGCACGCAGAGATATCGGCGCCATTTTATTTCTCGTCACTCGTCACTCGCTCAATGGTTGTCCGCTACTCGTTGCTCCTGACACACACGCGTTTTCCAAATCGTGCTTTTTTTCGCCCTCAGTTTATTTTTTAACGTGCGAATTAAACAATTTAATTAGTTCAATAATTAATTTGCATTATCCATGTGCTAAATAACAACTGACATATGAAAGAAAGGTTCAAGCCTTGTGCGCTCACAAATTAACTTGAGTACGTGCGTGGTGCGTTTTTTTGTTGGGCCGAATGCAAAGTACGACGACGACGGCGACGCACAGTTCGACCGCAGCGCGACGTTGATGTCAGTTTGTGTGTGTGTGTGTGTGTGTTTGTGTGAGTGTGCAATAAAAAAAACTACGAATTGCGAAAGAGCAAAAAAGCAAGACACAAAAAAGAACAGAAAAAGTCAAGAAATAATTCTATGTTCAGTAATAAAAAAAGCGGTGAAAAGTGGCCAAAGACTGCTTAAAACAGACAAAAGAGGCGCGCGCGGAGCGTGAAATGCGCTAATACAGCAATAACAGCCCATCATTGGACGGGGAGGGGAGGGGTAAGTGCATGTGTGCCAACGGCTGCGTGGCGCACACTATATACATTAATACTGTATATAAATAAATAAAAAATTAATTGTCAAATTTAATTACAACAAAAATCAAAATCAGAACTCGTTATAAATAGTTCAAGCAACAAAGTGCTCGTCCGCACTTTAAGCAAGGCCAACCATTTTTAGTTAGTGCTAAACAAAATTAACGAAACAAAAAAGAATTGAAAATAAAAAAAAAAAAAAAACTATGCGATCGTGGCGCCAAAGTGCAAACTGGTGTTGGTCCAGCATCACAAACCGCTAAATTTCAGCTATAGTAAAGAGAATGAGAGAGAGAGCGCCGCGTGTGTTGGAATCTCATAGTGACACTCGCACACACATGTAAACGAAATCCACACGTACACAAAACTCGCATTTGACACACGCACACATGCATAAAGAGAGACGCTCACGCGGAATTGCAACAGTGTGACCATCTTGAATTTTAATCTTATTCTTTTTTATTCTCCTCAGTTTGGCGTGCGATTGTATGCGTGTGTGCGTTTATGCAGCGTTGCATTTTGTGCGTGCACGGGGGGCCGGCTAAAATCCAATGATGTCCGCATTTGAGGATGGCCAACAAGAACAACCGCACCAACAAACACAAACTCCACTAAGACTCACTAATGAAGGCGCCAACAATAACAACAACAACACGAGCAGTAGCAGCAGCAGCAGCAGCAGTAGTAGTGACGGTGCCATCAACGCCGTCAATAATAATGTGAGTACAGCTGCAGCCTTTGCCTCTGCCTCAATTATAATCTTCGCTCTCTCCCTTCCAGTCCATCATGGGCAAAGTGAAATTGCGCGTCTCCAGCATACTTCCGGATTCACTAAGCAAATGGTTCTCACCCAGTGCTGTTGGTACACAACATAACAATACCGTAACGGAACAAGAATCCTCACAATCGCAAGAGCAACAGACGTCAACGGCTCAGCACAATGGCAGCGCTTCATTGAGAAAAAAAATCAAACCGAAACGCAGTCGGCGTCGTATCCAATTGGACGCCGACGATGCTGCCGATAATGCCGTAGATGATGGTACCAGTGCTCAGGATCTGAATGAAGAAGAAGTCCAGCTGGCCGATAATATTGCCGAACACGATCTGGCCGGCGAGGATGAGCAGACGCGTCGCAGCGAATACAATGTTAGTCTATTGCGTAAACGTCAATTGATTGCAAGCGAAGATGTCGACGACGAGGATGATGAGGACGAAGAGGGCGAGGAGGAGGAAGAGGACGAGATCGATGAAGGTGTCGCATTGCAAAAAACCTACAAAAGCCAGCATACAAATCGCAGTGTTAATTATCGCAGCAGTACGGCACAGCCGCTACAAAAGCGCAAGCGTACAGAGGTAAGCTATAGTCATCGATAACTTTTGCAAAGCGATTAACGTAAAGCTAACTATCTATATAGCTTTTTTCTCATTCATTTATCTGGCAATACTATTTCATCGACTCTGATTAGCTTTACCACATTTTTAATTGATAAATTGAATTCCTTTCGTTTACAGCTAACTGAAAATACGTTTAGTCCTCAGTTCAATGCACAGCAGCGTCGTCGCCCCCAGCTGCATGCCTCGACGCCCGCTAATAGCGATGGGGTGCGCAGCCACGTGACACCAAATCGCTTGTCAACGTATTTGAACCTATACGGCAATCAGCGTCAGCGTGAGCCCGCCTACAACTTCGTGTCCACCTCGACAGGCGGCAGCAGCCTCTTCAATAATATCATCAGCGAAGCGGCTATTGCCACCAGCGGTGATTTGCCAATGAGGTAAGCTATCGTCCAAATCAAATCATAATTAAAAATATTGGAGAAAATATTAATCTCATAATCTTAATTGGTGCAGCTCGCGACGCTCGTTGAATATTGCGCCAATGACTGAACGCCGCGAAACGGCGCTGCCCAGCTATAAGCGACAATCGCTGCTGGGTCATCGCGGCCTATTGCCCAACTGGCGCAGCTATCAGACCATCAGCGAGGAAACAACCAACGAGGAGCAACAGCAGGTACAGCAGACAAACAACAACAACAATAATAATAACAACAATAACAACATAAAGCTGAACAAGCGCAGCACAGATTCTCAATCTGAATGTGAGAGTAATGAGAGCCAGGCGGCTGGACGTATGCACAACAACAACTTTATCTTCAACAGCATCAGCAACAACAATAGCAATAGCAACTCATTATTTTATGGTAATTTACAGAGCCGCAAGTCGGTGTTCAATAGAAATTGTGCATCATCAATGCTGCAACAACATCAACATCATAATTCAACATTATCGCTCAATTCACTAAATAATCGTCGCCGTTTCAATGCCTCGATATATGGCAGCACATCGGCACTGAGCGATAGCCGACTGTTAAGCAGCAGCATCATATCTGGAAATTCACCATTTTATCAGGGACCCACCGCCTTTGGCGGCAGTTCGGCAAATAATCGTTGCTTTAGTCAAGGCAATTTGTCAAATATTATCAATTCGGGCGGCAGCTCGCCGGCGCCATCGAATAGCGATAGCGTTTGCAGCAACAGCAATACATTATCGCTACTGGGACGACCGCAGAATATTGGCAGCAGTTGCAGCTATGGCATGAAGCCCCTCGAGATGCGTCCTCGTGCCAATCTGAGCTCGATTGGCGCTGCCAACGATAGCAGCGCCGCCCTTGTGCCTGGGCTATCGATGACAGCTCAACGTATACTCAATCTACTTGAGAATCATCGAACACCTCTAATGGATGCCCAGAAAATGGGCAGCACGTTGCGTGAACACAAATTGCAACGTAACTCCAGACATTTAGCCAACAGCAACAACATTAACAAACCTTATGCCTATCCCAACAGCAGCAACAACAACTCCATTGCTGATTTCGATAGTAACAGCTCCAAATTGTTGGTGCCGACCATGTTGCAACTGCTCGAGCGTCGTCGCTTGACTCGTGTGATGCCCAGTACGCGTGCTCTTGTTGATGCCAAACAGTTGGAGGAGCAACAGTTGATACATAGTCAGCAACAAAAACAACAGACTGCAAATTCAACTCAGATCAGTTCCAATAGCAGCTCAATGAGTTCGGCCAACCATACGAGTCATACGAATAAGATGCGTTCACGTCTGTCCCATCAGGTGCGCAAGGATGCGCGCACTTCAAACGCGCAACGGTTGCCGCCAGCGCCAATCGATTTGCCCAATATACGTTTTCCGGTGATGGCCAGAGAGCCAAAGTTCGATTTGACTATTGAGCCGCCTGGCGGACTAACAACTTCAAGCGCTCAGGAACACAAGCTGCCTAAGCTCAACAACAACACCAGCAACAACAATCGTCGCCGCCGTTTTCAATTTGCAACACCAATCCCACTTGGAAACGGCGATCCTACCGAGGAGTCTGGACCACTCCAAAAACGCGTCAAAAAGAAAAATTCCTTTAAGTTCTCGACGCCAGCCGAATTGGATGGGTCGCAGAAGTCGACTGCTCAGTTCAATGGCGAAACAACCAACAACAACAATGATTTCGCATTGGCCAAGTCAACAGCTGGAACAGCCACTCCATTCTTAACAGCTGGCTTTGGTGATCAGTTCAAGAAATCGGCCAGCGAATGGGAGTGCGATGCGTGCATGTTGCGCAACAAGCAGGAGTTGCAGAAGTGCGTTGCCTGCGAAACGCCCAAGCCAAAGGCTAAAGTAGCACCCGCAGCAACAGCACCACCAAATGCTGGACTTCCTGCCTTGGGCTTTGGTGGCTTCGGTGATCGCTTCAAGCAGCCAGCCAACAATTGGGAGTGCAATGCGTGCATGTTGTCCAACAAGGATGAGGCGGACAAGTGCATTGCTTGCGAGACGCCGCGTAAGACGAGCAGCAATGCCTCAACTGTCTGCATCTCCAATATTGTGGGCAACAGCGTAAGCAACAGCAACTCCAGCAGCTTTGGCAGCAGCAGTAACAACAACAACAATAGCAACAGCTTCACCACCGGCTTCGGGGATGCCTTCAAGCGTCCGGCCAATATGTGGGAATGTGGCAGTTGCATGATCCTAAGTCCAGCCAGTCTCACGGAATGCCCTGCCTGCCAGACACCAAATCCGAAGAGTAGCAGCAGCAGCAGTAGCAGCAACAGCACCAGCAACAGCACCAATTTCAAGTTTGGATTTGCAGCTGCAGCACCAGCAACAAATGTTGAGCAGCCCAAACCAGATGCTGGCTTTCAGCAGTTGATTGCAGCACAGAAGTCGAGCAGCTGGAATTGTGAGGCGTGCATGGCACAGAACGATGTGAGCCGCAACAAATGCATTTGCTGCGAGCAATTGAAGCCGGGCGCAAGTGCTGAGACATCGGACAATTCGTCTGTGCCCAAGTTTATGTTTGGCTTTCCAACAATGTTAACAACAGCTGCAACAACTACAACAACAGCAGCAGCAGCAGCAGCGACAACAACTACAACAGCAGCAGCAGCGACAACAACAACAAGTGTTGCTCCAGCTGCTGCGCAGTTCAAATTTGGCTTTGGAGCTGCAGCAGCAACAACAGTTGCTGGTAAGGATGTGGCCGATACACCAGCAGCATCAGCAACTCCCACACCATCACCAGTGCTAGTACCAGCAACAACAACACCAACACTAACACCATTCAATGCGGTAACAACAACCAGTCTAAATGCCTTTAAATTTGGCGCAGATACACCAGCTGGAAAAACGGTTGGCTTTCAATTTGGCTCACAGCAGCAGCAACAACAACAATTGCCGCTGAAGACGAGCAATGCTTTAACGGCAACAACTAGCAGCGGTCTGAGCTTGTTTTCGGCAGCAGTTGCAACAACAGCAGCACCATTTGGATTTGGCGGTAGCACCTTTGCAGCTGCAACAACAGCAGCAGCAGCAGCAACTGTTGCTGAGACGAAGCCCGTTTGCAGCAATTTGTTCAATTTAGCTGGCTTTGCTCCACCCTCAGCTATCGTTTCGAGCAGCAGCAACATCAGCACCTTAAAGCCCTCAACACCCATGTTCAGTTTCGGCAGTAACATCAGCAACAACATCGTTAGCAGCAGCAGCAGCAGCATAATGCCACTAGCAGCAGCACCCACCGAAACAACGTCGGTGCTCTTTGGCTCATCAGCACCAGCATTGTCGGCAGCAGCAACAGTTGCTGCGATCACAAGCTTTGCACCAACAACAATGATTGCTACAACTGCTAGCTTTGGGTCAGTCCCAGCCGCCTCCACAGCGCCAACATTTGGCTTTGGCAGCCAAACAGCAACAACTAGCGTCAGCAGCAGCAGCAGCTTCTGCTTTGGCCCGTCAGCAACATCTGTAACGACAACAACACCAGCAATGGGAACAACAACACCAGCTGGCAGCGGAATCTTTGGCTCCATTGGCACAGTTAAAAGCAGCAACAACAGCTTCAGCACACCGACCAGCAACACCTCAGCGCTGTTCACCTTTGGTAGCGGCAGCAACATTAACGCCAATGCCAACGGCAGCACCAGCACCTTTGCCAGTTCATCAACATTTGGTTTTGGCGGATCAGCAACATCGACAGCTGCACCAGCCGCACCCATATCAGCAGCACCAACAACAACATTGAACACCTTTGGTTGGCCCACAGCAACAACATCGAAGGCACCAACACCATTTGCGGCAGCAACTCCATTTGCCTCTAATCCTGCCACCAGCGCGCCGTTGCACATCTTTGGCAGTGGGGCCGGTGCCGGGAGCAACAGCACCAACAATCTGTTTGGTAGCACCAGCAACACTGCAACAAAAACAACAAATTCAATCCAACCATTTGGCATGTCAGCCGCAGTCGGAGGAACAACCGGAGGAGCATCACCTCAGTCCAACAGCGGCAATGGACCCATCTCCTCGGTCTTTGGCAGTGTGAATAGTCCGTTTGGCGCCAATGCCCCTGGCGGAAATACAGGCTGTGGACCCAGCAGCAGCAGCAGCATTACCTCGCCGCTGACAAACATATTCAGCGCGGGCAACAAGACAGCAGGAAGTGCACTGAGTGGAGCACCAGCACCTAAAATGGCATTTAATTTCGCTCCGGCAAGTACAGTAAGTGATCGAGACTTGAGTAAATCTTAATAGCAATTAACCCGTAACTCTTTGTGTTCCCCAAAACAGCCTGCAGGCGGCATCTTCAACTTTGGCTCGAATGCCGGCGCCGGCGCCGCCGCTGCCGCTGCACCCGCGCCAGCTGGCGACGGCAGCAGCAATGCGCTGCCCAAGCCCGCGTTCAACTTCACCGAAGTTGCGCCCCCACAGACGTCGGCATTTAATTTCTCGGCTAATGCAGCAACTCCAGGCAATGCGGGCAGCCGCGACGTAAGTGCACAAACAATCCGTAGAAAACGTTTTACAAAAGAAGCAAGAAAAACAGTTAAACATCAGCCAAGCAACACGAGTAGGAAATGATGTTATCAAGGAAAACACAATATATATGTGTACATATATATCTGTTATGTATAATTACAATATAGTTAATAATGTTGCTGTTAGCGGCTGTTTTATTTATTTACATTTTACGTCTACTACTATTAATGTGCATGCATATTCGGCAGTGTTGTTTAATGTCGTTCGATTGTGCGTGAGTGTGTTTATGTTATCGACGGTTATCGATAACACATGCATTCACGCCCGAATCCTAGTCACACTCAACAAACACAAACATAAACATGAACCAAACATAATATTTTCATTTTGTACTTATATTATTTTTCTTCTTGTCTTTATTTTTTTATGTATTTCTCTTTTGATTGTTGTCCGGCTCTCTCTATCTCTATGTACTGTTGGAACTCTCCCCGTAAAAAAAAAAAAACGTATTCCCCCACCCAACCCGCTACAAAATTATGTTAAACTGTACTATCCTTTTGGGGTGGGGGCACGGGCACGGGCGCGATAATTACCTACCCTCTGCTATTATAAACAAAAACTATCTACTACTATTACTACTACCAAATACTACTACTACTACTACTACTACTACTACTACTATCACAACCACTACCACTACCACTGCGCTGTGCTGTGCTGTGCTACTACTACCATCTACCGCTATTCCAACTACCATTTGAAACGATTGGCCCATTGAAGTCGTTCCCAAGACTGTTCGAATTTGGGGCCACTGGGCCATCAGCGGATGCTGGGACATCATCGTCCATGATGCCAGCAGCCGATAATAAAATGTTCAATTTTACCGCCCCAGCGCAGCAAATGCAGGTAAACTACAAAAGCAAAAAAGAGTGGACAGAACATAGTTAATATGTATATTATAGTATAATTAATTATCGTACTAATATTTATTATAATTATGATTATCATTACTATTGATTGTAGATATATTTAGTTGAGTAATTTGGAAATTATTTTTTACTTTCTTATCTCGTTTCTCATACTGATTCAGCGCATGGTTTGAAATTTGCATAGTGCTTGTCAAACTGCAACTTTTTTTATTCATCTGTATATAAATCCCGTTTGGTGTTGGTTCCCTCTGGCTGTTCTCTCTCTCTCTCTCTCTCTCTCTCTCTCTCTCTCTCTCTCTCTCTCTCTCTATCTATCTCTTTCATCGCTGCATGATCATCCGTCGCCATGTTTGACAAGCACTTCGATTAACATAACATTTATTTACACTCCACCAAACGCCCCCCTCTCACTCTCTCTCTCACACTCACACAAACAAACAAACACAAATGCATTCTCGCATATTTACAGCTTTTACATTACCGAAAGCTTTTCTTCTCAATGAACCAATCACATAATTTCACATCACACATATGTACATACATACATACATATATATTCCCACTTACATGCAAAACCAAAAAAAAAAAATTGCGTTGAACAGCAACAAATGACGTAAGAAAAACCAAACGAAATGGAAATTTTTGTTTTGCATTTTTTTGTTAAACATTTTCATTTTGCGCTCACAAACAGACAAAATCCAATAAAAAGAAAAAAAAAACAAATTGTTGAAATTAAAAAACCAAAAAAAACAAAAACCGACAAAGAAAACGCTTTAAAAACGAAAAAAAAAAACCCCTCTCCCCCCTCAAATATCTTTTTGCAGTCAACGCCAAACGCCGCTCCGTTCCAATTTAATGCCGGTTCGCCCGCGCCAACCAATATATTCGCGTAAGTAGTGTGACAGAGATGGCAACAGTGACAGCCGCTGCTGCAAAACAGATCAGAGTGAGCAGAGAATGTGTGTTAGAACGGAAGAGAAAGAGAGTGTTTTTGTTGCAAATTTGGCCTAATGTTGAATTGAAGACACAAACACAAATACACAATGAGTATACATATATACAAGTATACACACACACACGCACACACAGACACACACACATACTAAATAACTTACACAAACAATAACAAATGCATTATTAACCGTTACAAGTGTTTGCATTGCATACGTTTTATATTTATATATATATATATATATATATATGTTTATATATATATTTTGTTTTAAAGCACTTTTATGTTTCCCATTTAACAAAAGAAAAAGAAAAAACAAAACATGTTTTATTTTGTAATGCACAAACAAATTTGTAAATGTCTACGTGTGTGTCCATGTGTGTTAAACATTCAGAATACATATTTATATATATGTGTGAGTGAGTGTGTGTGTGCGTGCGTGAGTATATCAATGTACTTAACTTATATATGTATTCATGTGTGTGTGTGTGTGCAAGAGAATGCAGCAGCAAATGAAAAAAATAAAAGCTCTCCTTTACTCAAAATGGCTATGCTGCTATATTTGCTCTCTCCTCTCTCTCTCTCTTTCTCCTCTCCTTCTCACTTACTGTATGCAAGCGGCGTGCGCATTGATACACGGAATTCCTCCTCAACTAATCGCAATTCGTTTTGACAGTTTCAATCCACCAAACGCTGGCAACGCTATGCAGAATCCTCGGCGGAAGATACGCGCTCCGACGCGTCGACTGCCGCCGCGGTAGGAATGGAATCGGGCGCTGCAGCAACAGCAGCAGCAGCGGCCGTCGACGCCAACACCTACTCCAACGATGACACAACGGGACAACAATTGACAACAATGGGACACGGACTGGGATGTGAAACGGAATGTGGAATTGTGGTGGCGACGGAACGGCAGCAACTGAGGCACAACGACAGCTACACAACGACGACAACTTGTGACGGGGGGCAGCAGCAGCAGCAGCAAGAGGAAGCACATAGGACGGCGACAGGGACGACGGCGGGCTGCCCGCCTGGACAGCAAGCGCCAATGGCGGAGTTCTGCTTGCAGCGACGCAGCAGCCGGCCACATGAGCGCCAGCAGCCATTTTCAAATGAGCTGCAGCGACGCCGGCAGCAACAGCAGCAGCAACCACAACAACAACTAAGACTACTCAACAAATATCGTTTTGTGCGCAGCCCATCACCAACAGCGGCATCAGAAGCGACGGCGACGGCGACGGCGACAGCGGAGACGACGCCGGCAACAACAGAAGCGGCGGCTGCGAGCGTTGCCAGACAGTACAAATACAGTGCGCTGGACTACAGCATAAACTGTAATAACAGCAGCAGCATTGTCGGCGTCGCCAGCGCAGTCTCCGCCGCTGCGCCGCACATGCGCCGCAGCCGCTACAAGCTCGTGCGCCGTCGCAGCGCTGCCGACTGAGCTGGCGAGGCGAGCTGCGCAGACACTACAACGATAACTGGAGATGGAACGACTTAGCAAAACGACAAACTGCAAACAGTTATACAACACTACTACTAAATGAAACGGATTGACGGAAATTAACTTTTTGGATATCATCATTATATAACATATATACATATATAAGTTTTTGTTTTCATATGAGCCTGCGCGCTTGTCAATACGAACGGAAACAAGTATAAGCTGATCATGAAGAAGAAGAAAAAGCAGAAGCAGAACAAGATGCGCAAGTCTTATAAAAATCTTAGTTATCTAGTTTCATTTATTTTTTTTTTTAATTAACTCTTAAATTAGTTTTGTTGATTTGTCAATTTTTAGAATCCAAATTACATATATATATATATGAAAGTAATAAAACTAAACAAAAAGATAAGAAATTAAGAGAAAAGAAAAGAGAAAATACCGTTGGGTAAACACAACAATTTACAACACTATGAACTACCGTTAATTTCCATGCAACAACAATAGTACGAAGAGAACAGAAACAGAAACAAATGTAAATTTTCACTGTATTTTTCAATTTTTTTATTATTTTATTTTCTAAATATATATATATATATGATGCGCTTTTATAAACATAAATAAATATTAAACATACGTATTTATATAAAAACAGAAAACTAAACGATAATTATGTAATAATTATGTTGTGAATTTGTGTAAAGAACATGTTAAAGCGAAGCGAAGAGGAGAAGGCAGAGAAATAGCGCAAAAAGAAAACTATATATATATATATACATATATATATATATATATCTACATAATATATGTGTTAAATGGAATCATTTGTTTAGACAATTTTTTAAGTGCAAACTATATTTTGTTGGCGCTGCATAACGGTTATCTAGGCAAGAAAAAAAAAACAAAAGAAAAGAAAAATAGTTTATGTTGTTAAATCAGTTAAGATGCGATTCGTAAACTTCCGTTTCCGTCTCTGAAAATTCAGGAAACTCAAACTCAAACATCAGCCCAAAAACAAAGCAAAATCAACTTACTATATATATATATATATGTGTGTATAGTCAAGCCACAACAACTACAATTATATAGAAAGAGCGTGTTTTTTACAAAATGAAGATGAAGAAACAAAAGTGACAAAAAAAAATAACTGGAACCCGAAGTCTTAGTGTTAAGAGAGAATGAAAAGAAAATAAAAATGTGGAAAACAAAACAAAGGAAGTTGACAAATTGAAATCATAAATGTAAATAAGTAAATATAAACGGTATGATTATTAAAAACGTGACAAAAAATAAAATAAAAAACTCTGATCTTTATTAATCAATTCTTTTGCAGAATTCAAATTCAAATAGTGGTTAAGGTGCGCGTAAAGTCTATTGCCTGATTGGGCGCACTGTTTCCTACAATTGATGCTAGGGCTGCACAAAGATTTTGATAACCATCGATTGCACTTATTGGTAAATGTATCGATTAATTGTTGTACAACTTCTAATTTGAATATTTAATTAATTAATCTTTTACTATATTAAAATTTAAATGCTATAAAAAACAATTGACAGACAATAACTTATTTTCTGCAGTCGTAAATTTTAAATTTGACAATGAATATATTATATGTCTATCAAAATATATCTATATACGTATATGTTGTAAATACTTAATATTTACATAAACAACTTTAAATATATATTTAAAAATAACTACTTTTGTTTGTGACAGTTATTCTTGATTAACTAATAACGTTATAGTTAAAAGCTTACGTTGTGTTTTTATCGATATTACAATTTATATCGATATTCTTGGTATGCGATGCATAGCTTTTTCATATTAGACTTGGTTTATGTTGTCAGCTCGTAGCTTTTGCAAGTGTTTTGTCTTACAATTCGCAAAGTTTGTCTAATTTACAGTATTTCAAAAACGATTATCTATTATCGATAGCGTTGTGATGAAAGTTTTGATGTCTTCGTGATATAAAAATTATCACGACTTCGTATCTGCTATATCGATAGATATCGCTGCGATATGAACATCCCCAGTTAACAGAAAAACGCACGACAAACATAAGTTCGTGGAAATTACGCACGGGTGTTTTTTACGTAGCTCAATAGTAATATTTGTTTATTTTTTTCGGTTCTAACATAAATGATGCCCACATGCATATGCAAATAGATTAAGTGTAATTTGTGTACAAATCCAAAAGCAATTCAAAATGTTAGTTTTTAAGATGGATATCAAATGCAATCAGCACAGCAGCAGCAGCAGCGGCAATAGCAACAAATACAACATACACAACAACAACAAAAAGGCTGACTGACTCTGACTACACCCAAGAAAAAATCAGCAGCAGCGCATAAAGGAAACAGTTGGAGGCGAGGAATAACAAAACGACAGGAAAATGAAGTAAAAGCGACCAGCAGCAAACGGAACGGCACTTCAGTTGCAGTTGTAGTGGAGTACACACACAAACACAAACATACACACACGTAAACACACGCACACAAGCAGTAATACAAAGAGACATTTGCATGCATGTGTGTGGGTGTAGCAGCAGCAGCCCAGCTCCAGCGCACTAAGTTCGTGCTCGTTCGGCAGTCGTCGTTCGTCTTTCGTGGTTGCTCGCTCGCACGCTCGTGTTAATCGTGTTGTTGGAGTAACAGCATTCGCCTACGCAGCAGCAGCAGCAACGACAGGCAAAGGAAGCGGTTTAAGAATGCATGGGCATGCACAAAGTACGAAGCACGAAAAACGACGAGGAACAAAAGAGAAATGCAAATTTAACAGAAATTGAAATAAGTGCAACGGGTTTCCTATTCCAATTCCAATTCCACATTGCATTGTAATTCAAACTGATCTAAAGCGGGCGAGCGCGCGCGATATACATAAATATAAAGGGAGAGAGAGAGTGTGAGACTAAAAGAGAGCGAGCGAAGCGCCGTTAAATCGGATCACGTCCATTTCAGCTCTAGCTGCAGTTCCTTTGTTATTGGATTTATTGCTACACCAATTGCTGCTGCTCCTGCCTCCTGCTTGGTCGTAATATGGATTGTGGTGCTCTTGCCGCGCAGCAGCAGCAACTGATACAACAACAACAGCTACAACACACACAACAACAACAACATCTTCAACAGCAGCACCCACGACAACAAAGTACGCTAAATTGCCTGGAAGCAACAACAAATGTAAGTTTACACACGCACACATATGTATGTATGCATGTATTTCTCTTTTACTTCCACTTCGCATTCGCCCCCACACACACACAGACACAGACAGATATAACCCGTTGTGCTGCGTTTCGCTGCCTGCGTCGCAGTCGGCAGGCATCGCATCCGTCAGCTGAGTTTGCTCTTCATGCAGTTTATTGGTTTTCTTATTAGATTTTTTCATATAAGTAACTTTGGCAGCGACGCCGGCGTCTCTGCTGCAGCAATTGTCTTTATAACTGCGTGTGGGCTGTCAAAGGGGGCGTGGCTACAAGCCATGTGCATAAATAATTTAAGATTTCGATGGAAACGTGTATGCGTGTAAGATAGGGTGGCGGGGAGAATATGTAGGCAGGTACAAAGTACATGCGTTCTCACTGTCTTGTCCAAAATACGCAAAACTGAAAAAGGAAAATATAAAAATAAAAATAAATAAAAACAGGGCAGCTAGGGAAACGAATGACTCAAAGACTATTTACCCACTGATGATTAATCTCTGCTGTAGCTGCAGCAGCAGCAGCAGCAGCAGCAGCAGCTAAAAACATACCAAAACAACAAAAATACTCGAGCCTACAAAGCGCTAGGTAAGTCACTACTCACTACTCTGTAAAATGAAAAGTTGCAAATTGTATACAATGAAGAAATTTAGGATTTTTATAATAAAAATATAACTGTATCAATATATATACAAAGAACAGTTGCTAAAAAGATTTTTAAGAATTCATGAAAAATATAAAATTAAAGTTTGTATATTTTATTTATTTTTTACCTCACAAAAATATATAAATTTAAAAACATAAAATTTTAAATATATATTCTTATGATTTTCTATTAAAAGTAAATTAATTAATAGTAATTTAATAATTTTCATTATTCAAATACATTAATCTCTATATATACATACACATAAGGCTTATTGACACTGCCTAAATATGCCCATTTGGCATAGATAAAACGGTTAGGGTATCTCAACAACAACACGACAACCACAACAACAGCAATCAGAGTCGAGAAGTACGAACGCTTTAATTGCCGATTTGTACATGGTACGAACTTTTGCCCATTACTTTCACCGTGCATGAATTCTAAAGCACAAACAAAAAAGCAACAACTACACGGAATGACAGAAGTTCAAAATGAAATTGTTTATATAAGGGCAATAATAAAAAAAAGAGTGAAAAAGAAAGAAAGAAATGAACATACAAACAAAGCCAACAGCCGTTGGCGTTGAGGTATGAGTACGACAACAGCAACAACAAGAGAAAGAGGCAGAGGCAGAAAAAGGAGCCGCGAACAACAACAACTACGCACTCTGTTGCTTTTGCGTTCTTTGTTTTTGCCGCAGCGGTTAAATCTTTTTCTTTTGCCTTTTACCCCCTGCCCGTTTGCTTTCTGTTGCTTTTCGTGTTGAGTTTTGCTTTGCAGCGCTACGTGACTGCAATAAAATTTAACTGCAATTACGTGTCGCATGCTTTGTGTGCCGAAAATGGCCAAAATAAAAGAAGAAGAAGCGAACGCGTAGCATTGAATGCCTCAAGGATACGCACAGCATGCGACAACCAATAGTGCTGACAGACAGTTACAGTCAACGGCACATTGCTGTCAAGTCCTTGCGTTTGTGTGTGAGTAATTGCCAGTGCTGCCAATTGCAATAGGCAGCACTTTAGCTGCTGCTAAGGCATGAGAAGGTAACACATGAAACATTCCAATTTTGCTTACATATATTTCTTGAGAAATATATTAAATGACTATTTCTATGAGTTTCGCATTAATTCATTGCTTTAAAAGCATTTCAAATTAATTTAAATGCCATACTGGGCCAATTTGTATTTCACTTAGTTTAATTCCTTGCGCGCAGTCACAATACACGTGACGTCACACTCGTTACAGCGAATGTTGTCGTACGCTATGAGTTACCTTCGGTGCTGTCACCATGCGTGAGAGCGAACGAGTGAGCGAGAGAGCGTGCTAGCGAGCGAGGTTTAATAGTGAGTGCGTCGCCGCTGTTGCTCGCATTTATCTTTTGGCCGATGCGCGCATGGGACGGCGACAGCAGCGCAGCGGATAAAACGAAAACGGGAAAATAATAGTTGTAAATTGTAAGAAGCGCGCGCGCGGCGGCAATAAAAGGCGACAACTCAGTTCAAGTTAAAAATTGTTTAATAAATGTTTTTTTTTTTATTATTGCGCCTTATGCTGTGGTAATAACTTCTTTTTGCTGTCGTTGATTCCTTTTATATATTTTTTAATGTGCTTGTTTATGAAGTTCCTTTAACAACAACAAATACCAAAAGCAATTAGCTCCAGCTGCTTATGTTTATACAGCGCGTGTGAAATGCGGCAAATGAAGCAATAATTAAAAGTGCCTTTTTTAATTGAGGAGCAGAGAACTCAAACAACAACAACTACAACTAAAAACAACAACGGCAACAGCAGGGCTGCTGGCAATCGAAATCGAATTGACGTTAACATTGACGCGGTAAGAGCAACATACACACATATAAACACACACACACACACATTCATTTGTTCCTGCAATACAACCCTGTTGACTTGCCTGCCAAAAGCTACATAGATGGAGAGAGAGAGAACGAGAGAGATGGTGGCGACGTAAAAGAAAGAGCGAGTAAGGCAGAACTAGAGAGGAGTTGTTTGTTTTTGTTTTTGGCAGTTAATGTTAATGCGTTTCGCTTTTGTCTTATGCATGTGTGCGTGTCTGCGGGGGCGGTTGCACATCGACGTCAGTATTGTGATGTTCGGAGCGATAGGGAGCAATAGTTGGAGGATGGGGCATTACGCCCAGCCATATGCCTTATGCTTTTATTATTGTTTACTTCGTTTCATTTTGTGCCTTATCTTCATCGGTGCGCTTTACTATAAACCGCAGTCTTTCATACACACACACACATTAGTCTCTCAGTGTGCGTACTTTCATTCAACTTTTCTGCATGCGGCTGCGAAATTCGTTCGTGCTCGGATATGGCAACGCCGCGAAGTCTAGTCGCTTGTTTAGCCGGTTCCTGTAATTCCTAATTCCTTTTATTTTTCGCCAAGTCATATGGTAACGGTATGTGCGTCATCCGCAGCTCCTGGAACGGAACGGCACGGCACCCGCATCAGACTCGCTGGCCCTTACTCCTTTTTTATCTATGTATCTGCCTATCAGTCTCTCCCTTTTTGTTGTTATTGGTGGTGTGGCCGTTTAATTGCTTCTGCACGTTCGTCAAATATTTGCTCAACTCTTTTTAATTACATTGCCCACTTCACACACACACACATATACCGTTCTACCCTTTCACACGCACGCGATTTAGAAGTAAATCGTTCAAGTGTGAGTTTTGGCACACAGCGCACAGTGTGACTATTGTCATTGATTTGCAAAGTAATTTTCAAAGATGAATCCAGTAGAGATGACACATTGAATAATTAAAATAATTACATGTGAGTTAATATATTTGCTCATTCAACAATGACTATGGATGTGTTAACTCTCAAATAATTGAATTATTTTAATTGTATTCTAAACTAAATTTAGTTTAGAACAGTTGTATGCCAGATCTAATATTGTATGAGTCTTATGATAATAACAGAAAACAAAGAACACAGATCTAAACACCATATATTTGGGGTTAAAGAAAATCAAGTACAATAAATAACAGCAATTACGTACAAACTCCACTTGAACTTTGTAATTGAATTTGTGTATATTTTATACTTCTTCGAGTGATTTTGATTGTAATGTACTTTAAGGAATTTTCCATGCCTATTTGATTGCATATACAAGTCTCAATGTATAAGTGTATCTAATGTATATATATAGCCTTGTAGTGAACTTAATTGATGCTGCTTGCCCTGAACCGAAATGAACATGTAGTATATTCGTATGTATTTTCCGATCATATTTTTAGACTTCTAATGCAAGTTCCGATTCTGTGCACACACTTTTGTTCGATTCGATGTGCGTTTCGATTTATAATTTGTTTCGTATTCATATGAACTCAATTTTTACTTCCCATTTTTTAAGTAGTACATTTCATAAGCATGAAATCGCCCACACAAGGCCATGCCTTGGCCCACTGTGCGACGGAGGTTGCCAAAGCCCAGAAGTGAATTCGCTCAGTTGAGCGCATTTTTGTTGTATTTTCACCGGGCAATACGCGCAGCAGCCTCAGTCGCAGCAGCTACAGCACCCATATGACTTTTGCACATGGCTGCGCGGCTGCTGCTGCTGCTGCGTCACGCTGTTATTCTTGTTGCTGTTGTTGGCTTCAGTGCTTTACTTTTTATGATTCTTATTACACGCTTTGCTGCTTATGACAGGGCTTTGGCTGCCTTGCTTGCGACGCTGACTGCGCTAGTCTTTGAAATATTTATGCGGCTACTGCGGACGCGACATCTCTGCCGCTGTTCATTTTAATTTTTGTTGCTGTTGTTGTAAATATTTTATTATCGCTTGTTTCCGTTTAGTAACCGAAATGGGGAAGAGTGTGTGCACACGCACAGCCACACACAGACACACGCACACTCAGTTACATGCACGCATACGCGTACATATTTAAAATTCTTTTGTCGCCATATTCATTTCGAAATTATGTACTTGGCTTGTTGCTTCACACGACGCTTCGTCGCGCATCGGCCCCGCCAGCCTTGTCAATTTAGCTATCTATTGAGCTACATATGCTCACACACACACACACACACACACACACATACACACATGTATATATGTTCATTCTTACATGTTCTACGCAGTGTTGCCGACTCTCAGAAATAGCCAAAGCCGCTAAAATAAAGCCATTCAACAATTCTTAATATCTATAATTCCCGCCAGCAGCTAGATCACAATTCTTCCATTTCCGCCTGATCTGACGGAAAAATAGCTAAGCTGCCAACACTGGCTCCATTTTATTTCTTCCCATTCCGTTTTGAAATTTACCGCTCCTCCCCCATACCATCTCTGTCACACGGCTGACCCTGTGCATTTCTTGTATTGAGAAGAAGAGTAAAACAACAACAACTAACTGACTTCTGCACATTGTCTTCACTCTCGCTCTCACTCTCTCTTATTACAAAATTAGCGCAATATTTGTACTATTTATTTTTAGCTGCGGTTTTTTGTAAAGTATATTTAAACACGATTATATCTGCTTCTTCTGCTTCTGTGGCGGATCGGTTCGGATCTGTGCGACGCGGAATAACACGAAGCGGCTCTGTTACCAATGTGGGCGTGCAGTGACCCAATTTCTATAATAGATTGCATTTTGCTACAGCTCTCTCGCACGCACACAATTACACACAGCTCTAGCATCCACACACACACACATGCAGACACACACAGGCAGAGAGAGACTCATGCATGTTGTTGCTTTTGGGATTATTTAGCGCATTGAACTCTGCGTAGTTTTTTTTGCCTGGTCGCTGGCTATTTAATCTGCTGCAAACATTTTACGCTTTGGCATTTCCTGCCTGCCAAATGTTACATAAAATAAAAAAAAAAAATAAAACAAAACAGACAAGAAAAGAAAACGAAAAAGACACAGAAAAATGGCAAAATTGTCGCGCACATTTTTAATGGGCTTTTATGCGGCATCTCGCGATCCGTTCCGTTTCTTGCGTTGTATCTGTTCCCATTTCATTTCGTTCCTGTTGCCCATTGGATGTCGCATTTGTGTTCGTTCCCAGGCCGCAGTTTTTGCTAATTAAGTGCAGCACTTGACTTCGTCAAAAGCTCGCAATAATAAACATCAAACAAATTGAGAGCACACACACACACACACACTGATACTTTGCCTATATGTGTGTGTATTGTAGAATATGTATAATTTATATGGTCTTTTAGCACATTTGGTGTTCCGCATTCCACGCCTAATTACTCTCCTCTGCGATTCCAAAAACCGAGAAAACTATTTTATGTGAATTTTTATTTTGAAGCAAACCTAGCTGCCAGTTTCAGATATGTCTAGGTACAGTGAACGCTCGATAAGCTAATACATTTACAGAAAACAAGGATAGAGTGTTCTAGTGGAGACTGCTCGACTATAAGGGGGAGAAACGGACATGTCTATATCAACTCAGCTCCTTTTCCTGATCAAGACATATATGTATACATATATGCTTAATGGTGTCTGCCTATCCCAAAACCGTTGTACCCTGATTTCCCATATCCAATCTGTTCAGGGAATAAAAATAGAAAACATTTCAATATATGAGTCTAGTCTAGTCTAGCCCATAATATTATATATATATATATATATATCTAAATTCCCTAGAATTGCTGATGAGAATTTCGAATAATATATAGAGTGCTCTCATTTCCTTATGCATTTCGAATCAATTCGTTTCGATTCGTGTTTCATTTCCACATATTTCATATGCACTTGTTAAGTTCGGGTCGAATTGTTATGAAAATTTCATTTGCCCTGTTTTTCAGTCTTTTATGGCTCGTAGCTAAAAATGCTGACTCAGACGACGAATCATTTGCTCATTTTTGTTGTTCTTATGTTTTTCGTCTGTTTTGTGTGTGTAACAGAAGCAGTCTTCGCGCACCGCCCCAAACGAAATGCCGCCCCTGTTTCCACTCGTCTAACAACGACAACGACAACAACACCAACAACAACAACGAAATATGATTGAGCTGCAATAAAAATTTGTCAGTGTGGCAATAAAAGCAGAAGCAGAGAGGGCAGGGAAAGGCAGGCCAGAGCAGGGCAGGGCTGAGCAGGCAGCACGACCGGCTTTCTACTGGAGCATATAATCATATGTTTTTATTTCATTATATATAATTTTCTTTGATATGATTTATAACCGAAAAATGGGGCTTGAAAATGTTTATAACAAATGTGCTGTCTCCCTCTCTCTCTCTGAATCAACAAGTTGATTGATGATGCGCCCAAAAATTCATTAACTTAAACTTTGAGAGCTGCATATGTAATACATGTATTCTAGATATGTATATATATACATATATATGTATATGTGCGTATATATGTATATTTGTCTAAGTCGACCGACTAACCCCTAAGACAGCAGCACGTTTTTTCTATATCAAATTTCACGTTACGCATTTGCCGGCTGCTACGATTGACTGAATGGAAGACTGGCTGACTGCCTGGCTGGCTATCTCCCTAACAACTTGATTACACTGACAGAAAACATGATTTTGCAGCAATATAAAAATTCTATAAATTTGTTGTCTCTATATATAATAATTATCCATGTCTGCTTTTTTATAGTTTCTTATTTTTTGACTACTCCATAAAATGGGGCTATAAAACTTAGTTTTAAATATAGTTTAATTACTTGATGTGTAGATTTGGATGCCTATGTGGGGGTATTAGTCTGTAGTCACCATTAGTCAAGGCATTAGCAAGCAATTAGTCAGTTAGTCAATCTATTACCGAGCTGACAGTGCGTCAAGCATCCCTCAATCAGTTGAGTATTCTCTATACCTATCTAGCAGTTAATCAGACAAGTTGATTTACTATATAATCAGTCAGCTAATCTGTTTAGTTGCAACAAACAGTTTAGTTAACAATTTAATCAAGTGATTTAAGCATTGATCGGTGAATCAATCAGCAATTGCAGTTGTCAATCAATTAATTAATCAGCACTCAAGCAGTTCTGAAAATCTAGTAATCAGTCAATCAGTTAGCGTAAAACAGTCTTTAAATCAGACCCTCCATCTGCCTGGTCAGTTGTTTAGCTCTTCAATCAATCAATCATTTAATTGAGTTGATCAATCCTCGGTCATTCAGTTAGCAATCAGCAATTGCAGTTATCAATCGGATAGTTTATCATTTATTTAGTTTATAAATCAATCAGACACTCAATCTGGCTGTCAGTTGGTTAGCTCTTCAATCAATCAATCAATCAATCAACCAGTCAATCAACAACTTTGCCTTGCTGCTTGCCTTGTTTCTATAGCTCTCCATGTGAGACTGAGTTTCTTCTAGTGTAGGCAGCTATGAGGGCTGTACCCACACGCAGAGGGGGAGAAGGCGAGGGTGAAAGAGAGAGACAGAGATAGAGAGAGAGGGAGAATGAAAGACTATTCAGAACGCATCTGCTTGGCCACTTGTGACGTTGATGACGACAAGAAGGATGACGCTTATCTTGATCTCATAATCAGCAAACGAGGCGGAGAGAAAGAGAGAGCAGGAGAGTGAGAATGACAGAGAGAGAGAGAGAGAGAGAGAGAGAAAAGGAAACTCGTATGTGCGTCATTTAACCATTTTTGGGTGTGCACGAGACGGCGTTTGCTGCTGCTTTGTCTGAGTCCAAGTGGCAGGTGCAACACGCAGACACTCCTCGAGCGAGACTCCCTACTTATGCATGATGCATTAAAAAAAAAAAAAAACACCTTGCCCCGATTTGTTGCCTGGACACGCGTCGCTGTGCAACAGGAAGAGCAGCGAAGAAGAAGAAGAAAAAAACAGCCCCTAAAAAGGTGAAGCGAACCCGATGCCATTTGATGAAACCAAAGATTGCGCTGCAGATTTCTTTGCCAGATATATGACTATGTATAAATATATATATATATATATATATACATATATATCTTCCTTTTTCCCTTCTTGTATAGTTGGTTCTTAAGGCGGCGACAGATGTTTTGTGTTTAAGGGTCGCTCGCTTGGTCGCGTGTTGCTTTCGATGCGTGTTTTCTTGTTTGTCCACTCGGTTTGCCCGGTTCGCTTTCGAGCACGCTTCAAGCGGGCGATTTGCCCCAAAAAAGACTTGAAAAGAAAATCAAAAAAGAAATTCACAAATCCCACTCTTAACAGCTGTTCGCAGTTGAGATTTGAACAGAGCTAAGGAAGGCAAAAGGTTCCTAGAGATATGATAGCGCATAATATAATATGATATGATCTTTAAACTCAAATGAAATTTGATATATTATGAAATTAACAAATCTTCATCGTCTTTTGTAATTATTTGATATTTGATGTTTCATCAAATCTTCAGCTGTTTTTCAACTTTGACATTGAATTCTTTTTTGTAGAAGATTAAAATTCTGTTGTTTTTATTGGATTTCTATGGCTCTTTGTTTGCTGTTGTTGATTAGGAAACGGCGCACTTGGCCTGTTTTACAATTAAGCTGCTTAACGAACCAGCATATATATATACATATATATATATATGTATTATATATCAGCATTGAGAAGTTTGAGTTGGAAATTTGAATAGCGTCGTTTTACGAGCGACAAATTCGCAAAAGAAATAGCTTGGGATTCGCTTAATAAGGCAATGGGCGACCATCAAATACTAGATTTTATGTATTCATTTAGTATTTGAGTCGAGTATACCCTAGCATTCGGGCATTACAGTCTGGTCACGCATTGTGCGACGCCCGCTGGATATAGAAATATATGCAAATGTTCCTTGAAGGCATCGTTGGATGGCTGAAGCCTTGCTTTCACTATTTGATACGATTTAGATAGAGATAATCTATAGTCTTCATATGTATATATGCTGAAAAGGTTGAATATAATCCATATTATATATATGCTTGCTTAATGATACATTTTGAAGTGATTCAGCCAAGTTTTATATCTGTTTGGCCCAAAGAACTCACAAGTGAGTTGTTGGCTAGTTTTTCACCCTTTTCCAGTGAAAGTCGAATTGGGTTTGACTAGTTGGGGCTAGATGTAGGCAAGCTTATAACTGTGTATACTTATAATATATCAGATTCGACACATTTCCTATATAATATATATGACTGTATATACTTATATCAGATTCGACACATTTCCTATATAATATATATGTAATTCGTATAGCATTCATATATATATAGTGAGCCCATGTTAGAGTATTTCTGCGTTGCCTGCCTTTGCCATGAAATCGGGGTTTTGTCTCTCTGTTTTCTTTTTCAGTTTTCTATTATTTTTGGCTTTATTATTATTATTATATCTATTGTTGTTGTTGTTTTTATTAATTGTCTACGGAAGTTGCTGTAAATGTGCGCAAACATGAAAATATTTTATGCTTGATGTATGCAGAGGAAGCGCGAGCCATTGGCCCGGCTGAGTCAGGTGGAAGCAGCCACCCCCCACTCCCACTCACACTCACACCCCGCATCCCCTCCCCCCATGCCGATGACGTCATTTGGCAAAACAGTTGGCGTTAATTGAAGTGTTGTTGCTGTGACAGTCGCTGTGGCTGTGGCTGTGGCTTAGTTAATGACAGCATTTACTTAGTCTAGTTTTAGTATGATTATGCCATCTAGTTTTCGTTCATTTCGCGTTTAAGTAATTACAGTTAGAATTGCAACTTGCTTTTAGCAATTAGCTAAGAGTAAAGCACCTGCTGCCACCCACTCGGAATTGGTTCAACGAAGGTCACGCTGACCTGCCTTGCCGCGCATGATCTGCGAACATGCCACATGCAACATACAACATAGAATATAGAATATGACACAACAATGGGCAGCTATGATGCGAGGCCTATGCCCATTCCCTTCTCTAGAGGCCTGTTTTGCAAGTAACACTATTTTCATGTTACATAAACATGAAGTCTCTGTCTCTTTAAGCCCCTTAGTTTACCTATGTGGCACACCTGCTCCAATTCCCTGCAGGAGCATAGATTCACCGAAAACTGTGTTCCGGGCATTTGCCAGCTGGGCACTCCCACCTAAGGCACTTTCCACTAATCGCACCTGAGTTTAGTTACATTTTCATGAATTTGCTGCTGTAGATTATATAGATTATATATCAGTTGGCTCTAAAATCGTACTGATTCCTACTGCTGATTTCCATTTCCATTTAAGCTAATCATTTGAGAACTCGATGCCTATTGAAAGCGTAAACCCAAGTGCCACGAGTTGCCAGTTACCGCTGCCCATATGTTTATATAGGATTGATATTCTGATATCTTAACTGTCTCGGCTTACAGTTTCTACCGAAATCCAAACATGGCCAATTGGATATTCATATTCTTCGCTTCGAGTTGATTCTAACGCAGGGAAGTTCCCATGAATACAGTTTCCCCTCATATTTCACACTTTTAGACGGAATCTGAAAATGGAGCAGTTTATAAATAGAGAAATAATACAGTTGGAGCAGCTAACAGCAGTTGAAGGTGGCTGGCTGCCATTGTGACTGGGCGGAGTGCGAAGAAAAGCTATCGGAGCAACTGTTCATCCATTATCAACTAGCTATAATTAGAGTCTCTAAGCATTGAAACAAGATCACGCTCGAAGGTGAGCAACTGCTGCGAAGTACAGGTAAATGGGAGCAAGAATTCAATTCAATGATCGCAACTGATCACTGATCAAATGATCATTGGACAATAAAAAGCAACAACAACATTCACAATAGATCCAAAAGCTGAGATTCACTTGAGTTCAAAGTTCTTTTGGCTTTCTCTTCTTTAACTTGGCCAAGAAGCTCAAGTGAGAAAACGGGCAGACATGTAAAAGTGCATTAGCATTAGCATTAGCATTACCATTGTTGTTGTTGTTGTTGTCGCTTGAGTACACACAAATGGATCTACCTGAACAGGCATATGAACTATGCAAATAGCAGATCGTAAACTAACAGCGAGAGATCACAAGTATGACACGACTTGCAAGTGTGTGTGTGTGTGCATACCCTGTAAATCAGAGAAGCTGCAGGAGAGGGGTGGGGGTGGGGAAGGGGTTTAGTGGCGCGCTATGCAAATGCAAGTAGTTCTCTCTGGAGTTCCGCTGAACTGAACAATGAGTTTAGTAATTGTAGGTGTGGGGTATGCTAGACCTGAGAATACCCTACATAACTTTAACAGTGTACAAGCTTCCATCGATATACCCTATATATAATGCTATTTGTCGCTTGCAAACTAGACTAGACCATGTGAACTCAGCTGCTATAAGAGTTAGGGGGCTATAAATGGAGTATAAAGCTGCGGTTGATGATGTTTACGGCAATAAAACTTATTCCGGTTGCAGCATTAAGATATATATATATATATATATATATATACGCTTGTCTTAAATTTAAGGCAATTAGCAAGTTTTATTAATTTCTAGAAATTAACATCTCTCTAGTATCCATCTATGTGCAGACTAGTCTCATGAGAACTCAGCTCAGTCACCTGTAGTATACCAAATCACATTGTCATTATTATTGCTCTACATCATTAGTGCATTGTCTAAATCATTATCATCACTTCACTTCATTATAGAGAGGGTATATAGAGTATATATCTCTCATTTAGCTAGGGTAACATCGAGTCGTATACTCTTGTTGATTGTTGTTGTTAGTGCATTTGGTGTTTGTCAATGCAGCTCAATTAGAATAGCCTGTTGTTGTTGTTGTTGTTATTGCTGCTGCTGCTGCTGTCATTGAACTTTGAACAAAACGCATGGGAAGCCAGCAGAGGCAGCAGCGCAGGGTCGCAGCTGGAGCTGGGGTTGTGCATGCCACACAAAATTAAAGTTTCGGTAATGGCAATAGTCGAAGGCACATACACACACACACACGCGCACACACTCGTACACTCCGTCCGTTTATAGCACACTTGAACCCATAAATCAACGCAGTCGTCCAAGCAATCCATTGTGCGGCGACCTCGTGGCCCCTTTACCCTCACTTACCCACTTGTGCGTGCGCTTATCCCCCTTTATGGAGTATATATATACACATATACACATATATATATATATATATATATATATATATATATATATATATATATATATATATATATATATATATATATATATATATATATCTGTTCTCTTATGGACTTTAGTTGCCCTTCGTGCTGCACTGCGCCACAGGCAGGAGCGACGCAGAGAGAGGGAGAGTGAGAGTGAGATAAAGATAAAGAGAGATGGTCAGTCAATCAGTCAGTCAGTCAATCATGGCATGTCAGCAAGTGCCAATTACCGCTAAGCCTTCAAATATCTTTGTGACTCACTCGACCATTGCAAGCCGCCAGTCTATCTCTCTCTCTCTCTCTCTCTCTCTCTCTGCCTCTTGTCAGTTACCTGTTAACTCTAGACGTCAAGCGGTAAATCACAACAAACCTTTGCCAGTTGCATTAGATGCCTGTCTCTGTGTGTGTGTGTGTGTGTGTGAGGTCGCCAAGTACATTAGTAGCCAACACTGGACAACGTTGGGGCAGCTATAAGGCAAAGTCTTAAGATTATGCAAAGTATTTGCTATATAATTAACTTTAACTACAGAGCGTGACTGATAAGGCAGAACTTAAAGGCTTATTTATGGATTTGATGCGATATATATGTAATATATATACAGTCTTATTGTTGTTCAGACTTCAAGATTGTCTGGAATGCATATAGACGGCGCGATGGGTATATAGACAGATATATGCGATTGGTATATATGAAAGGTACAGATGGGTATTTATAAAGGATATCTATAGGTGTATGGGAGGGATTGCTATAGACAGGTATTATTGTGAACGATCTACATCGGTCTATGAGTATAGATAGGTATATGCTGCATCTATATATGATTGGTATCTGCAATAGCTGTAGAATGCTTGAAATAACTTTAGTTTATCATGCCTTGGCTTTAGTTATTCCATCTGGAATTTGAGCCAGCGACTTGTAGCTTGACTTTATATATAATATATAGTTTATATATGTATTTATACAAGTCTTTCCGACTAGAGTCGAGTGACATAAGCAACTAACATAATATTCTATAAGTTCTAAGATATATATATTATGCGATTCCATAGAAAAAGTTGCAGCTGTATAAATAGTTATTATAATTGTTGTTGTTGTTGTTGTTGTGTGACGTGACATAAATGAAGTCAGTTTAAATCTGAGTTGTGTTTTTAGCTCCTTGCTGCCTGCCAGACGCTGACTTCCTCTCGCAGCGCCCAGTCTCTCTGCCTCTCTCGCTCTCCCACTCTCTCGCTCTGGCTAGCTGCCAGTCGTAGTCGTTAGTACGTGACTTATGGCTTGGAGAATTACTTAACACTTGCCAACTCTGACAGTGACAACAACAACAACTGCACAAACAACAACAATAAATGCTAAGCGACAACTATAGGCGATAAAAAGCGCTCAACTATCAGCAGCAGCGACGCCAACTGCGACGGCGACTATAGCTGGAATCAACAGAGTTGGGCCAAAGGGGGGTGGGGCTGGAGGGCGGCGAGAAGTGCTTGGCTTGCACTAAGGGGTGCAGCGGCTTAGCTTTGATTATGATTGTTGCTGCTGCTGCTGCTGCTGCTGCTGCTGCTGCTGCTGCTGCTGCTGCTGCTGCTGCTGCTGCTGCAACGGAAATGTGTAACGTGTTTGACTGCAAAAGCAAAAAGTCGATGCGATTCGATTGGAAGTCGCCGTCAAAGCGCTTGCAGCTGCGATTGAGCTGCGATCGACAGTGGGGCACGTACCAACTGAGCGAACGCTGATTATGGCCAACAGCTGTTGCTTAACGAGTGGGGCAGTGTACGGCGGGGGCGTGGCACACTGTAGGCAGGCGCTTCATTAAGTGCATAAGGCACATGCGCCAACTGTCACTTGTTTCGCTCTCTCTCTCTCTCTCTCTCTCTCTCTCGTTGTCTCTGTCGCCTTCTTTTCATTTGTATTTGCCTTCTCAGTTGCTTAAATTAAATTCCCTTTTCCACAGCTGTTTCGTTGGAATTTTCAGTTGTTTTTAAATAAATACAAATTCAATATATTAATGTGATTATATTGGACTTGAACAGTGGGGGCAGTCTAAGCTACTCATGCGAATTTGATGGAAGTGTCTTAACCATCTTCCGAGTCCGAGTTGGAAAAAATTGATTTCTAATCTAATAATAATTATTATTATTAGAAATAAAAAATTGTTCATTAAGAATTTTTTTTAATGAATGAGAAGATAAATAACAAATAGTAAAAAATAAAATATTAATAAACAAAATTAAAAATTAATAAAAAAAATTAAAAATAATAAATAAAAATAAAAAAATGTTTACAAAATGTATAATTTAGTACAAGTAAATATATAAAAAAAATAAAAAATTAATAAAAGATAAAATAAAAAAATAAATAAAAAATTAATAAAAGATAAAATAAAAAAATAAATAAAAAAAATAAATAAAAAAAATAAATAAAAAAAATAAATAAAAAAAAAAATGTAAAAAAAAGTAAAATTAAATTGAGCAAAAAATAAATAAATAAAGAGAACACCAATATAAAACAAACAAAATATTTAAAATAATAAAAAAACGATTAAACTAAAAATAAATTATAAAAAATACAAATTTGTTCCCCCCTTTAGGCAGCTTCAGAGTAGTTCAAAACGTTCTCAGGCTGACATAAAAATAAGGAAACCTTAAGATGCTGAGCAAAATATGTCAAATATAAAGACTGAAAAAGAACTTTTTGAATTGGATTTTCTTGCATATGATAAGAGTCTGATCTTTGGTTTTGTTTTTGGTTGCAGATTATTCAGCTAACTAGCCAGGGGATCATCGTTGGCGGCGTTGCCAGCGACGGATCAGAGTCAATTGGTGGAGGCGGCGGAGGAGGAGCAACTGGCAGTGGGAGTCCACAGCACAAGTTGCTGGGCATTGGGGATAGTACGAGCGGCGCTGGCGCCGTCAAACTGCGCAAGCACAGCGAAAGATCGACGCCGGACGCCAAGACGCACGCCTCCTATCGCATCTCCATGGCCAATCTGGAGGATACACAAGAGTCCGAACTGGATCTGATACTCGGCGAGCTGAGCTTGCTCGAGGCGCAGATAAGCTACGGCGAGGCGAGCTTTCTACCTGGTGTGGCAGCTGGCCAGCTGGCAGCGAACGCAGCTACAGGTGGCTTGGGTGGTGGTCCAGGTGTTGGCTCACCGCCGCCACCGCCGCCGCCTGCCCTGGCCTCCGTTTCGGCGGCCTCGTCGCGCACACACTCACGCACAAATAGCAGCATATCTGGGGATGTCAGCACCATATCGTCCTCGTCGGGCATCTCCGAGAACGGCAACGGGCTGAACAGTGTCGGCGCTGGTGGCATGGGTGGTGCCGGTGGTGTTGTCATCGGCGGACTGCCCGCAGGCCACATGACTATGGGCATTACGCTGGGCGTTGTCACGCCCCGTGAGCCGCGCACCGAATCCCCCGACAATGATTCGGCCTTCAGTGACACCGTTTCGCTGCTCTCCAGCGAGTCGTCCGCCTCGTCCAACACCTCGCTGCAGCAGCAACAGCAACAACAACAGCAGCAGCAGCAACAGTTGCTGCTGCAACAGCAGAAGCTGCACCTGCAGCAGCAATCCTCGACGAAGGCGGCCAAGATACAGCTGGCCCTGCACAAGCTGGAGAGTGCGCCCATCAGGCGCCTCTTCGTGAAGGCCTTTACGGCGGACGGGGCATCCAAGTCGCTGCTGGTGGATGAGCGCATGGGCTGCGGCCTGGTGACGCGCCTGCTCGCTGACAAGAATCATGTCCAGATGCAGCCCACGTGGGCGCTAATCGAGCACTTGGGCGACCTGCAAATGGGTATGTTGGAGGACTATATCGGTGCCGTATCCCAGATTAATAACTTTTGTATTTCCTTTGACAGAGCGCCTGTTCGAGGACCATGAGCAACTGGTGGATAATCTTATGACATGGAATTCGGATGCGGGCAATCGAGTGCTCTTTCAACAGCGTCCGGATAAGGTGGCGCTGTTCCTTAGGCCGGAGCTGTATTTGCCGGGCCCACAGATGGCGCCGGGCTGCCAGCACGACGAGCAGACGCGTCACATGCTGCTGGAAGAGTTCTTTGAGACGCACGCCCAGCTGCAGCTGGACGGGCCGCTCTACATGAAGGCTGATCCGAAGAAGGCCTGGAAACGCCACCATTTCGTCCTGCGCTCCTCCGGCCTCTACTATTTCCCCAAGGAGAAGACGAAGAACACACGCGATCTCGCCTGCTTGACGCTCTTCAGCGGCCACAACATCTACACGGGCATCAACTGGCGCAAGAAGTATAAATCGCCGACGGATTTCACATTTGGCTTCAAGGCCGCCACGGACTCGTCGCTGGGCAAATCGTGTCGTTCGCTCAAAATGTTGTGCGCCGAGGATGGGGCAACGCTCGATCGTTGGCTGACTGCAATTAGGATTTGTAAATATGGCAAACAGCTGTGGCACAGTCACAAGCTGCTCATGGAGGAGCTGTGCTCGGGTGGCGGAGCCACAGGCGCCGGCGTAGGCGGCAGCTTTGCAGCCTCGATGCGCAGCGAGTCGATAAGCAGCATCTCGTCGGCGGTGCCGTCGCAATGTGGCAGCGTCTCGTCGGCCATCAGCAGCATGTCGAACTCCAGTGGACGCATCTCGCGTGCCTCTAGCTCCAGCTCCAGCGGCTGCCTGTCGGACGAGAACAATGCCTTCGATTCGGAGTTCACGACTGGGACCATAAAGCGTAAACCCTCCATGAAGCCCAATCTTCCGCTGACCACAATGACGCGTCAGCTGAAGGAGGTGGGCGAAATAACGACCGGACCAGTTGCCGTGGCCACAGCATCAGCGGCCGGAGGCGGGGTGGTTGGTGATTCGGCTGCCTCGCCAGAGCGTAGCGGCACGCTGACGCGCCGACACAGCCGCCGCAAATCACAGGAGAGCAATAGCAGCAGTGGCGGCACTCTGAAGCGTCGTCCGGTGGTGCCGGTGAAGCGCGATGTGATTGCATCCGCCTCGGCATCGATCGCAAACGATGGGAACTCCTCGTCATCTTCGAACTCGACGCCGACGCCAACGCCCAGCATTTGTGCCAAGCCGCCGCCAGGACTGAGCGATGCGGAGCTGATGTGTTCGTCGACTTTGTCGCTGGACTCGCTGCCGCCGCCGCCGCCACCCGCTCTGCATGCCGACGATCAGGATGTGTACGGATCGCAGCTGTCGTTGGCCTCGTTGCCACCACCGCCGCCGCCCGAGGAGGTGCTCGCCTATGTGGAGCCCACATCCCCACTCACACCAACGCCCATGTCCATGGGCATGTCGCTGGGCATGGTCATGCCCAACAGCAATGGCACACTGCCGCCGGCGGTGCCCGCCAAGCCCATCAAGCCGGCTGTGAAGCAAACGCTGAAGGCAGCGCCGCCCTACAAGGCGCCGCCCGACTATGTGGGACCAGCTGCAGCAGCTGCTGCCCAGCTGCCACCGCCGCCCGTGCAGAAGAAGGTATCGTTTGCCGATTCGCCCGTGCTGCTGCGCCGTAAGATGTGCTCTCCGGAGCCCCAACTGCCGTTGCGCTCGCCGAGCACAACGCTCAGCAGCGGCTCGAATAGCAGCATGGGCGGCTATCCGTCGCAGCCGCAGCCGATTTACTCGCCCGGTCCGTTGTTGCCGCCGCGCAGTGATCTGTCCCGGCTGTCCGGCTGCAGTCAGAATGGCAGCGATGTGGTCACATCGCCAAAGCGTCTGCAGGAGTCGGCTTCGAATCCGCCGCGTGACTTCCTCAAGGATCTGCAGCGCGTGATGCGCAAGAAGTGGCAGGTGGCACAGAAGTGCAAACTGGAGCCGGCAACAACGCCGCACGAGGTGCTCGGCTTTCGCGACTTCAACAATGAAGATCTCCTGGCTGCGCACAATCTGAACTCGGGCGCCAATAGCTCGCACTACTATCGCGAGACGGCGAACGTGAGCCATTGGGTGCAGGAGCATTACGAGTATGCGCACAACGAGTATGCGCTCTACGAGAACGTGCATGCCCAGAGCAATGGGGCGGCAACAACAGCAATTGGAGGTGGCGCTACGACTATGGTGGATGGAGCCGGTCCGCCGCCAGTGCCACCGCCAGCAGCTGTGGCCGATGCCACTGCGGCGCTGCGCAAAAAGCGTCCGCCGCCGCCGCCACCAAAACGCAGCGATTCGACGCATCTAACGCATCGTGTCTAGAGTTTTGCGCCTGTGCAGTGAGTTCAATCACATTCAATTCCCTACAGATCCAAACTGACATCTCTCTCTCTCTCTCTTTATCTCTCTGCAGCTGTTCACGGTCTACTCGCTGGCTTCAATCGGCATTGATCCTGCAACAACAACAATTTCTACGCGTCTAAACTTAAGTGCAAAAACAAATTCCTAACTATGAGCAAAAGAGAAACGAAAAGAACCCTAAAAATATTAGTGCATAAGTGTGAGGGGGGCGGCGACACGCCCACCTCTCAAGTATTATATTCAGTTGAGCTTGTTAAATTAGTTTCCCTGTGTGTGCGGCAAAACTCTCGCTCGAAATGTTTATAAATTCATAAACTATATATATGTACACTGCCCAAAATATAGGAAATTCAAAATTATTTTTTATATAATATTTTATAACTTAATTGTGTCCAAAGCGTAGCAATAATCAATGAGCATTACTTTTGTAAGTTTATATCAATATTGGTATTATTATTTTTTGTTTGTTATTTCAAAATTTTATTTTATTTTGGTTTTTCTGTATATTTATATTTGTATAATATTATTTTATTTGATTTTTGAGCAATATTATTTACATATACATATTTACATATATTATTTACAATATAAATATATATATATAATATATGTATATCAATATATATATATCAATATATACTATATATAAAATATGAAAATGTGAAAGATATATAAATATCGCATGCTTACAAATGATCTTTTACTATTATTATATGCTTGCTTAATTTTGATACATACTATATATCAAGAATCGAAAATTGCTCGAAAATTGTTTTATTTAGTACTTAAGCTAAAGGAAATGCTCGTTGATTATTGTTAAGCTGCCATTGGGTTTATACATCTGGCTATTCATTGTTCAGTTCATAATTCATTATTCATTGTGCATCAGTCATTACATTTCGAACCCCATTTGTGTTTAGCAGTGTACCTATGCAAGTGTACAGCATTGTTTGTTCAGATTGCAATTTGGTTCACAAATTGTAGATTCTCAGTTCATCTCTCTCAAACAACTTTTGATATTGATTCGTTTAGGCGTTTATAAATTTATATATATATATATTTGTTAATTATTTTTCGCATTTTCAAATTTTGCCGCACATATTTCGAATAGATTTCGTAATCGCAAATCAAATTATATCGAAAAAGATAATATTTTAAGCTACTTTCTAGATTGTAAAAAGGAAAAACAATTTTTGTTTTGTACTATAAAAAAAATATACGTATACCTATATAAATAATTAAATACTTTTTTTTTTACAACTAGAACTTGTGTATACTTTGCACTATTATTATTATTATAATTTTTTTTTGTATTTTTATAGTTAACAATGAATATGAAATTTTGTATGCAGCGCATGAAATGCGAAAATGGGAAATGAAAAATATAATGAAGGAAAGGAAAACTATGTTGCAAGCAAGCCTTATACAACTATTAATCAATTAATGCATCATAAATATATATATATATATACATACATATAGGCATAAGTTTATATACGTATATATATATATATATATATATATATATATATATATATACATAGAGAATGTCTTTGCTTTCGCTTTTGCATTTGCGTAACGCTGTCTAAATATGTTCTGGAATTGTACTTACTGCAAATCTGGCCAATAACTATATATATATATGTATGTATGTATTATGTATATAGCTAGATATCCGGATACTATATAGCATTCAAATATTTTGTCGCTTGTTTGAGTTTTGCTGTAGCAGGCGTTCCTAATCGTATAGAGCAGAGCGGAATATAAAATCAAATTGTAACGACTAGCTGTAACGAGTAGCTGTAACGAGTAACGATTAACGAGTAACGAATAATTGTAATTTGAAACTGATTTGCCATGTTTTGCATTTTGTTGTATAATTTTAGCTCGAAATCCAACTATTTACCTATGTTAACCCATCAGCTCAGCAGCCATAAGCTAATATTTTTGTTGCCTGATCGATATGAACTATATATATATATATATAGTTCTTATCATGTCGAACCGTATAGCTTTTGTAATTAAACTTTTAGTATACATAAGTAAAGCCTCAAGCATGGAAAACTTTGAATATCTTGCAGAAGTCTTGAAAGATCCTGTTTTAACTGAAGATTTGAAGAGATTAAAAAAATATATATATACATATATAGATATATATCATGTCTGCAGACTAAGTTTTGAAAACGAAACAAGAGACGAGAATTGAGCAGGATCTCTGAGTGCAAGGCTTTACACACTGATGTAGAAACGAAATGAAAGGATTTGACGCAGTATATATATACAGAATCAAATATATAAATATATATATATATATATATATATACATATAGTTTTCAATTTGCTAATCGCATTACTATTATGATTTCGATGATTATTGCGCGTTCTGTTTTATGCTATGGAATATGAAGTAAACGCTATCTGTGTGAAGAATATTTCACTTACTTTACTAAATGCTAAACTGTTAGTGTCTGTGCTTGTATGTATATATCAGTATATATGCAGACATATATATATATGTATATGTATAAATCTTAACTAAAGGAAATGCCAATTTTTGAAAGCTTGCGTAAAAGTAAAGAAAGCAAAAAACACATTGAATTTATATGAAATACATGAAGCTATTTTTTAGATACTATTATTATATAGGTACACTGAAAGCAAAATTGAGTAAATATATACACACATATATAAATGTGTATGTAAGTGCTATGCTTCATAAGAAATGTGCCATAGGCGCATTAAATACAAAAATTCAAAAGAAACAACAAAAAAACATGCAAAATGCTAAATCAATGTACTAAAAACTTAATTCAATTAGCTTAAGTTATATAATTAAACGAATGGAAAACAACAACAACAAACACTTTTATAGCATAATATTGAAAAAGAAGCAACAAAAATACTAAACTAAAATTTCGAAAATACTTTAAGTATGTGCAAATTAGTGGATTTTTATAAAGTATACAAAAAAAAAAAAAAAAAAAAAACGAAAGAAAAAAAAAACGCAAAAAAATATAATAAAATACATATAAAATTAATTTGGAATTTTTTTGGAAATTTTTCAACGCTTTTTTACCAAATGGAACTTTTTCTATGTTTGTTGTAAACCTCAAGTAAATCAAAACAGAAATAAGGCAAAGATACTACAAAAAATACGCTAAAAAATAAAAATAATAAATAAAATGCAGCCACAGACAAACAAAGAAGAGACTTAAAAGAAAAAACAAAATCAACTTCATTATGAATAAATATTTAACTAAGACAACAAATATGTATGAATTAACTACAAATTTACAAAACAAAAACAAAAAAAAAAAAAAAAAACAATACAAAACTAAAAACTAAAAAAACACAAACTACAACCTACTACAACTAATTACAACTAAACAACAAATACAACAATAAAAACAAAGCAAAATATATACATTACTGTAAAAGAAGGTCAAAATAAAAGTATGGAAAATAAATGAAATTTTTTGCAGGTCTATTATATAGTGAAAGAATGTTGCCATTTGATACGATTTTTTTCCAACATGACATTTAATATATATACATACATATATACCTTATATTCCGATTCAAATGGAATTTTTGTAATTTTGATAAAAACATTAAAAGAAAATCACATAAAAAACAACTGAAAACTGCGAGGAAAATGTGTTGAATAAATTGCAACAGTGGGAAATAAATGCGAAAAATGCCTAAAAATTAAAAAAAAAAAAAACAAAAACAAAAGGAAATATATATATAAACAATTGAGTTTTCTTTATTGGGTTGCGGAGACTTCAGACTCTGATTCTGATTCTGATAGAGCTCAGTGGATATGTCTATATTACTGCTCTCTTCGCTGCGTATATGCGAAATGCGACTCTTCTATGCGATTCTCATACGTATATTAAGGCAATAGTGCGCGTAGAGTATATAGAATATATATTTATTCTAGTTGTAATAATTACCTTTCTATGCGATTCTCATAAAAACTGGATATTAAGAGTTCCTCTAACATAACTAGGTTTCACTGTCTAACTGTATATATGTATATTTGCAGTGGTAAAAGCCTTCCAAATTGCGCAACTGCTTTAGGTCTGTCAAAATCAAGGCCCTAACCCAGCAATCAGCTAACAGCCCGAAAAAAAAACTCCAGACAGGCAGATCAGTAAATCATATTACAGCTTGACTGGCACTTTGTGTGTGCGGCAGCTGAAGGGGGCAGGAGCTCGTATAAAAAGGTCAATTGATTGGGTGGGTGGTGTGGGGGGCGTGGGGTGTGTGCGGGCAGCATATGCAACATCGAATCCGAATGCGACGATTGAATTGCTTCATGCAACGCACGCAGTGGCGGACAATCATGTGCCCGGCTGGCCAGGATATGCCCCGATGGCGCTTTGGCTCGTTTTCACTTTCACGGCAATGGCACAAATTGGGCTTTTTGTGCATAAAATAGAGAAAGTTGACATGTGGAGTGGAATGGCAACTGTAGGCTAGTTAACATTGGTCTAACAGCTCTTTAACAGTGCACTATGCAGCTCACATATCTGAGTCGTATAACAGTCAGACTTTAACAGGGGCTTAACATACAACACAAATGTTAAATTTGATATACATAGAATAGAAGAGAAGAAGGAATGTGAGTCCAGTTGCAAATAGTATTAATTGACTTGTAGCAGCGCAACGGTTACTAACAGTGACTTAACAGAATCGATGCAAGTTAACCAATAAAAGAAGAATCTAATGGGAACTGAAGTCTAATTTCTACAAGGACCATTTGCCTTATCAATAGAACGAAGATGTGTAAACTTTGTAAGCTTTGTCCACTGTGCCACGACGCCTTGTCGCTGACGCTGCTGCTGAGGTAGATAGCAGCACAAGCACTCACACGCACTCACACTCACACTCTCACACTCACACACACACACTCTCACACACATAGCTTTTGCAAATTTACGCATTTTAATGTCCACGCACTGACCAGCCGAGCTGCTGGCAGCACCAGCCTCAGCAGCAGCAGTGGCAGCGACTGCGACAGCGACAGCAAGCAGCAGCAGCTGAAGACGCAGCAGCAAGAAGAAAGAGAGGCTGCCCACGCACGACAAGGATAACAGGCGCAGCGCAGCCCAGCAGCAGCAAGGACAAAGGCGACTCCATAATTTTGAATTTCTTTCTCGAGGTGGACACAAGCGACAAGGATGCGCAGCACATAAAAGGGAAGATGGTGGGCGGTCAAAGGGTGTGTGTGTGTGTGTAAGGGGGGGTGGGGGGTGCGTTCTGGGGATGGGCGAGCACAATTCAAGCTGGCCAAGAGCAAAAAGGGTTGGCCACGTTGCGTTCTGTTTGCTTTTTATTTAGCTTGGCATTTTATTTATGCTGCGTGGCCGTTTCGTTGCCGTTTTATGCCCTCATCGATATGGGGTGTATTAGCTACAGGCTACTGTAACCTGAGAGTTGGTTAGATAGCTCTTAATGAATGATTTAATATGATTTGAAATGATATGATATGACATGATATGATATGATTTATATAGAAAATGTGACAATTAGGTATATTAATATATTAAATCGATTTTTTATATGCAATAAAACAAAAATTAAAATTATAAAATTGATGTCCCCATATAAATTCAAATATATATAATACAATAAATATATAAAAAAATATATTTATATATATATTTATATATGGTATAATATTTATTATTAATATAAATTTATATTTTTTTTTTCTCTCAATATTTATATTTATATATTTTTTATTTTCTTCCTATATTCTCATAAATATATATAAATTTGACATATAATATTCTTGGAACCTTTTATAAAATTAAATTTAAAAAAAAAAAATATATATATATATATATATATGGAAAATTTCTTCATTCTCTGCTTTAAATGTGCTTGTTTTTAGAAATTTTCCTACATTATTATTTTATTATTATTATTTTTTTAAAATATTTATCTTATAAATATTTTTAAAATTATTTTGAAATTCTTTTCAAACTTAGACTCAGACTCAGACTGCCCAGCTCACTCAGATCGAGTCAGTCTAGCTCACATTTTGTAGATACTATTCTAAACGAAGAGTATTTCAGCTTCGGCGTGTGATCAAGCAGCTCTCACTTTTTGTGCCTTTCGCTTTTTTCGGGTTTTGTTGTGCTTTTTAAATTGGCAAGCGCCAGCGGGCAGCTCAGCAGCCATCAAAACGCAACGCAGCAGCCACCCACCCAGCTCGGCCATTAGCTTGGCAAGCCACCACCGGACGCTGCTGCTGCCGCTCATCAGAGGGCTCTGGTGGTTGGGTGGGCGTGGAGGCTGTGACGATTCTGGACCTTAACCCGTTCGTGCGTTGCGCTGGCTGCTTCGTGCGTGCGTTGTCCAGTGGTTGGTGGATAGCTGCCTGGCTGGGTGGGTGGTTGCTGCTGGCCAGCTGGTGGGCTTAATTTAAGCGGGTTTTATTTTTTCTCAATTTTTGGTACGTTGTTGTTTTTTTTCCACGTTTTTACATGCTTTTCGTTGCGTGTTTTTTATTTGATTTTGCTGCGTATATAAATATATATATATATATATATATATATATATATATATATATATATATAAGGGATGCTTTTCTGGACTGGACTGTGCGTGTGTGTGTGTGTGTGTGAATCTCGTTATGCTGTCTGTTGTTGGAAATGACCGCTGCTGCTGCGACGCCGCGGCGCAGTCGACGCTCAATTTGCTGTAACTCTTTTTTTTTGGGGCATTTTCCTCTTCTTTTTTTCACGTTTTGTTACTTTTTTCGCTTTTTTCCCTTTTTGTTTTGTACATTTTGATATATAATGTATTTGATGTGTTTTTTCTGCGCTTCTTCTTCTTGCTCCTTTTAATGTATATATTGTGTACTCTTTGCGTAAGCAAAACAATTTTAATTGAATTTTTAACAACAATTCCAATTTATTTATTTAGTTTTGTTTATTTTGTTCCTGTTCTACTCTAGTTCACAGTTGTTCGAGGCACGACTCCCGGGCAGTCATGCGCCCCAGTCAGATCAATCAGGTGCATGGGGTGGGTGATGGAAATGTGATCCGTAATGTATCTAAAATTGATGCTAGCTATAAGTCCACCAGCTAATGTCTGTAGAGAGTACTTGAAATCCGAGCGATCCACTTAGTCAGGTGTCTTTTGCAGCCTGGTCTGAGATCTGGCATAGAGAAACTTTTAAGTCTATTTAATTTTGTAATTTTTACAATTTTTTATTTAAACTATATTATTTTTCTTTTATTATTACTTTTATATATAAAAGAAATGTCCTTGACATGGCTCCAAATTAACACACAGAAAAGTTTTACAAAAAGTGTTGCCTACTTTTAAGCGCAGCTGGAAATTGAACTGAAAATTAAGGGAATGTAAACTAAACCTGCTTGAATATATAAATAATAATATCTGATAACAAAATACATATATGTGTATATAGAATATAACATAATTTATAACATAATATCAACAATATAGAATTAACATGAAAATTGGCTAAATTTCGGGCCAAGTAGTGGACTAGAGGCACTTAACTATCAATAATTTGGATCTATATTAACTGTGATTAGTTGATTAGCTGCAATTTGGAGTAATACAAAACTCTGTTGCTGCTGTAACTAGCTGTAAAACTTTGATTTTTAATATAGATCCATATGATTCATATGATTCAGGCTCAGTTAACAAATCATAATCTAAATGCCGCAAGAGAATCTGAGGAGATTCTGATCGGAGACTCGAAATATTAGAAAAACCTTTGAATGTGCACATGTATGATTTAAGCATAGTATAGAGACGGAACGGAATGGAAGTGACTGGAACACAGCAGAGAGTAGAGTAAGAGACAAGTGAAAATGGAGCCCAAGAGCAGATTCTCATATAGAGAAAGGATTGTTATTCAAATAGGAAGATCCTTTGAAAAAGAAAACGGTAAAGAGCAAGGGGTCAGGGCGAAGACTGGACATTGTCATGGCAAATGATGCAAATTTAATTGTCAGAAACGGGGTAGCTAAAGAGCCGCAGGGGGCGGAGGGGCAGCGGAAGTTGGGTCACTTTCATCAAAAAAAAAAAAAGAAAAGGAAAGCAAAGGAAAGGAAAACGATGTCAACGATATATGGAGCCGAAAATCAAATTGAAAATGCGAAGTGGCAAATGGGCGAAGGCAAATAGGAAAAGAAATGTCTTTGATATTTAATATGTTTAAATATGCGAATCCTTTGAAGCGAGCCGGGCCACGTTTAGCAGAGCCAAAGAACAAAAAACAAAATCAAACATTCACAAATAAAAAACGAAGGAAACTGAAACAAGAGCGACAACAGCAGCGAAACACACACGCGCCGGCCACAGCGGGCGTGTGTGTGTGTGTGTGTGTGTGTCTTAGATATATGCTGATATAGTAGTGGTAGTCCAGCAGAGCGCTGGTTGGGGGCGGGGCTGGGGCTGGGGCTGGGGCTGGCTTGCAAGTGAAATTCATTCAAACGAAACGAAATGAAACGAATTCAATTGAGATGACGACGAGGACAAAGCTGGAAACGAAGACGCAAACGAAGCCAGAATAATGCCAATGAAGAGTAAAAAGTAGATCGATAGATAGCAGCCACTACACACACACACACACACACACACACACGTGCGTGGCCAGCATGTGTGACCAGTGTGTGGGCGCGAAAGAGAGAGAGAGATCGTAATGCAAACTGTCAGAATGCGTAACTCAATTTACAATTTTGCTTTTACTTTTCTGCTTCCACTTTCCTTCTCTCTTCCTTCTTTTTTTTTGCACAAAAGAAAGTGAGTGTGCGAGCGTGTGTGTGTGTGTGTGTGTGGGCGAGGGTGTATGCTGAATTAAAAGAAAATGGAAAATGCTAAAAAACGAACGGCTGGACACGAGCCTGAGCCGGAGCCAGCGCCAGAGGGTTGGGCTTGGTCCAAGGCAGTTTTGGCCATGATAAAGTCAGCCAAAATGTGCGTGGCGTGTGCCACGGAGCGTGCGGGGCTGCACGGGAAGGGGTGTCTGATTGGGGCGGCGGCAGGGCGTACGGGCGAGAGCGAGAGGCAGAGGGAGAGGGAGAGGGAGGCTGCGACAGCGTAGGCTGGTCAACTGGGCAGGCATTTCTTTTGTTGTTGTTGCTGTTGCTGTTTCGCACGAATCCTTTCGCCCCAACCACCTGAAGCCAGCGCTAAAAAAAGAGTGAAAGAGCAGAGCGTTGCACGACTAGATGATAGCCTGTAAGCTGGCGCAGCAATATGGGAGAGAGCCTGGTGATAGCTCATATATGCAGATCTTACACATGGTTACCTATATAGATCATTTATGTGTTACCTTGGGCTATCATATACAGTTCCATTCCATGCCGTTCCATTACATATTCTTTTATATATCTAGTGTTCTTCGCTTACAGTTCCATTCCATGCCGTTCCATTACATATTCTTTCATATATCTAGAGCTGCTAGCTTACCGTTCCATTCCATGCCGTTCCATTACATATTGTTTCATATATCTAGTGTTCTTCGCTTACAGTTTCATTCCATACGGTTCCATTACATATTCTTTCATATATCTAGAGTTGCCAGCTTACCGTTCCATTCCATGCCGTTCCATTACATATTGTTTCATATATCTAGAGCTGCTAGCTTACCGTTCCATTCCATACCGTTCCATTACATATTCTTTCATTTATCTCGAGCTGCCAGCTTACAGTTCCATTCCATACCGTTCCATTGCATATTTGATCACATATCACAAACTATTTCGCATGCCATTCCAACTGTTCCTCATTACTAATTCCATTCCATGTTGTTCCGCATGAGCACACAGCTATTTCTTTTCATTTTGTATCTTTATGTAAATGGAATGGAACACAGAAACTATTGATATACAAATTACTTAGTTAATTTTTCTGTTCTATTCATACGGAACAACATGGAATGGAACTAGTAATGAGGAATACTAGGTATGGCATGCGAAAAACTATTAATACATAAATTAGCTAGTTAATTTTTCTGCTCTATTCCGTTTTGTTCCTAACTTATTGATGAAACCCGATTCTATTGCATTAAAAAATATGAATTCCTTACGAAAGTCCTAATAATCCTTGATCACAAACTGAATATATGATCACATATATTGTCTATATAAGTTTAGTGGAGCGGATCGCCTAAGCCTAGCTATATCATATCAAGGATAACCTGCTGAAGTGCCCCCTTCTGTACAGGGTATACAAAATTGTAACAAAAGCGGATGCTGCGTGGGCGCTAGAAGGGGTGCAGGGCGCTGCGTGGCGGGTTGCGGGTGAGTGGGGGGCCTGTTGTTAGGTAAGCAACTGAATGGGTTGTCAAAAAAACAAGAAATCCAAATGGAAAATGCTGCACACCCACACACACCCACACACACACACACACACACGCACACACACACACACACACGCACACACACACACACGAATGCACGCTCGTTTGGACAATTGGCCATGGCATCCACTCGCTCTTCTTCGTCTTCCGTTTTTTGCGCTCAGCTTTCACTTTCCTCATTTTCGTTCGCTGTTTGCGAAGCGTGCAGAAAAGCTGACCAGCACAAAAAAGAGTAGAAGAAGACGAAGGCAAAGGAGCAGGAGAAGAAGCAGCGGCAGCAGCGGCAGCGGCAGCGGCAAACGCACCAAATTACATAGAAAAATCTTCGGCACATAAAAAAGCGAAATAAAAAATATAAAAAACAAAACACAAAAAAATCTTTGAGAAGAACATGGAGCGGCGCAAAAAAAAGAGAAGAAAACAACAAAAAAGGGTTACGAAATTACGTCGACAGCGATGCCAGCGCCAGCGCCGACGTCCATGTCAACGTCAGCAACAACAGCGGCAGCGCCGTCGACGTCGACGTTCAAGTAAAGAAATGTAAAGAAAATTACAAAATCACCCCCTTTGGCCAGGCTTACATGCTTACAGTTATTACCGCGATAAGGTGAGGGTGTCCATATAGGCCAGACCAGAAGCAGCAGCGGCGGGGGAGGCGCGTAGGTGGGAGACAGTTACTTTAGCCAATAGCCTCTGGTCCTGGGGCTTATCTGAGTTCCGGAAATGAGTTGTGTAAGTTGCAAGTTGATGTTGCTTCAGATTGATATTGTTGTTGTTGTTGTTGTCTTTATGAAAACTATTGCGACTCGATTCGTTTAAGGTTTAGCCAAGAGCTGAGACCCTGAAGTATTGCACAGAGACTGATCACAGGGGCTAAGAAAATTGAAGTTGCCAGATTTTAAGCTGATAATTGGCTTACGTTTATCGATAATTATCGATTGTTATGGCTTTTCTATGAAGTGAGAGAGAAGCTAAGCAAGATCACAAACATTTATTATTCAAAGTATCTCGGCGTGCATAAAAAGCCTTGTTAGAAGGTCATAACGTCTGATGAGAACTACCTTGAAGCGAATCAAACAGATGATTATGAATATATTTAAATAATTGTAAAAAAAAATAAAACTAAAAATATCCCATATCCCATAACAGAACTATAAGCAAAATAAACATTTATATTTATTAAAAAATACTTTAAAATTCATTTATAAAGAAGAAGAGATCGAATATCAAGTCTGGCTAACTGACTTCAGTCTAAGTTATGAATGATAATTTTTAGAAATATATATATAAACAAGAAATGTTTGTAAAACTTGATTTGAAATGAACTTCAAGATTCTTTATTTTTTAAAATAAATATTACACTATGTATAGATATAATATAATAATATAATTGGGGCACTGATTGAAAACTCAAAAAAACGCAAATTGAAATTTGTCAATTTCTCTGGCAATATTTTGTCAGTGCTTCAGAATGCAAATTGAGGTCTCAAGTTGTCTCAAAAAGTAAACTAAAAGTAATTTACTACTTTTTAAGAACTCCGAGACCCATTTGACAGCTCGCAACATATTAAATACAATGCGAAAGGCAGGCGAGTCTCAGTGCTGCGAAAATATGTTACAGCTCAGCGCAGCTGTCGCAGCAGCAACAGCAGCAGCAGGAGACGGAGATGAAGATGAAGACGAAGATTTTGCTGTTTGGGCACATTAATAAACAGCTAGCAAAAGAGCTGCCCATGCCCAAAGCAAGACAGAGAGAGAGAGAGAGAGAGAGATGAGACATGCTCATGCATATGCATATACATTATAAATAAAATGTGCTACAACAACAAACAGGGAGAGTGAGAGAGAGAGAGAGAGGCTGAGGCTGAGGCTGGTCAAGCAAATACAGCAAATCAAACGCAGTCATCATACGGCGACCACCCACCGCCCACAAACCTTTCGCTGGCTTTGCCTTTTACTTTTGCGCGCAAAAGTATGCTACAAAAAATTAAAAGCTGACCAGAGCGTCGCGCTGCGCTGCCGGCGTCAGCAGCGCCGTGCGCGTCGGCAGCAGAATGAAAAATTACATAAAAACCAAATTTATATACGCACACCAGCACACACACACACACACACACACACACACATGCATGTGCATATGCAGGAGAAAATACGCAAAAAAAAGAATTTTGTATAAAAAAAAGTTGAGAGAGAAATCTTCCCTTAACTTTTCATTTCAAATGTTATGTAGTTGACAGTCAGACGCACTGTCCACAGCCGCCTCCTCCCCGTCAGCCCTGCTGTCAGTTGTTGTTGTTGTTGTTGTTGTTGTTGCTGTTTTAAGTAGGAAATTATGTCCGAGCTGCTCGCTCGCACTCGCTTATCAAATGAATTTCTTTTGTAACTTTCGCTGCCCGTCAAGAAGGACACGACACGACAGGACAGCGCCAGCGACAGACAGACAGACAGGAGAGTAACAGACAACCCTTTTAGCTATGCCAGCTATCCAGGTGGTATTTTTTGTTGTGCTGCTTTCGGGGCGGGGGCGGAACTTTTGTATTGGACTAATGCTAATGTCACATATTCGCTTGTCATTCGTGTTGTCGTCGTTGTTGTTGTTGTTGTTGTTGTTGTTGTTGCTGTTTTACGTGATTTTGCATGAGCTTGTTTTGGCGTTGTTTCGCCAGCTATATTTATACGCTGTTTCGTACCTTTTAGCCGATTTAAAAGGCATCGGCTTAACCCAAATGTTTTTTGGCCAGCCACTGTGGGAACTAAGTCAGTGTGTCTGCCAGTCAAGCCGAAACAAAAACTATAAGCACACACACACACACACACACACACACTGTGGGCGCTCAGTTGGCAGTTTTTAGTTTGTAGCTGAGCGATTTTTGCTGTGCGCTCGAAAGTATGCTACGCCAAATGCGACGAGCCGTGCAAATGCCACGCAATCAAAAACTTTCGCTCTCCCACTCACACACACACACACACGCACAGCTGCTGTCCATTGCCCAGCTACACGTGTGTGTGTGTGTAAACAGGCATTTGGCTTGTGTGGTCGCAGAACTTGAAAACTAGTTTGCATAAGACAACAAGAGGCGTACATGCGTGCGCCTCTGTGTGTGTGCGTGGAGGGTTAGTTCTCGGGCAGCCTTATGTACATGCCACTAGCTGATAGCCCCAAACATTGCCTTGATTATAAATTTCAACTTAATTACATAAACAGAATTTAATCCTTTCTAACTGTGTCGCATTTTATACATGAGAATATATATATATACACTGTATATATATAATGTGTAGGTGTGCGCGTGTCTGTGTGTGTGTGTTAACGCGCATTTCGTATCAGTATCAGCGCCTGGCTCTGTGTGCGTGCGTTAATTTATGGGCAGCATAACTATCACAGCGCAAGCAGCAGCACATTTAGGCACAGTGGGTCGAGAGCGATGGGAACTGAGCGAAGTAAAGAGAAATTAGGCATTTTAATTATTATTAAAGATGAGAAATCAACAGCAAAAAAAAAATAAATAAATAAATAAAAAAAAAAAAAAAAAAAAAAATATATATATATATATATATATATATATATATATATATATATATATATATATATATATATATATATATATATGTATGTTTGTAGAACTTTCAAGGCCGCCCTGGTTTATTATTTTAGTCTTTTTAGCACCATTTATAGCCCTTTTTTTACTGCCGAAGATATCCATATATGATATGATATGATAAGATATACATATATGCATATATAATATATAACTCTTAAAGCAACCCTCGTTTTTTATGGATATTATATTATTATATTTAGTATTTTAAGATACCCATTTCTTTGCTTTCTTCTTTGTCTCTCTTAAATTTCACTTTAATTTTTGTGCGCCTTTTGCACATATCTCGGCCCACTGTGCCACGGGACAAACGAAGGACGACGCAGGACAAAACTTGCCCATGATGAATATTCTAAAGTTTTGCATTAGTTTTGAGCTAACCGCCCAGCCAACCAACACACACACACACACACACACACACATATACAGTTAGAGCTGTGTGAAGTGTAGCATGGAAATAGGCATCGTGGCTGCCCCGCCCCCCCGCCCTGGGCGCAATGCTATATATTATTTTGACTGCCCAGGCTGATCAGCGCAGAACACACACCTGACACACGCACACACAGGCAGACAGAGCGAGAGAGTAGAGAGAGAGAGAGAGAGAGATGGTGCAAGTGAGAGAGAGCGAGGCAAATGTTAAACCAATTTCCACACAACAATTTTAAATTTCCGTCTTGGTCCGATACACACACACGCACACACACACACACACACAGACAGAGAACTTAGATTTGCGAATGCCAATTTGAGCAGCAGCAGCCTGAGGCTTGTTACACACACACACACATGGAGAGAGAGAGAGGTACACCTAGCGTTAACTTACAATGAAAAGCCAGCACAGCGCGTAAGGGTGTGTGTGTGTGCGTGTGTGTGTGTGTGTGCGGCACTATTTTACATACGTAATGCCAACTTCATGGGGCTTTTGGTAAAGCTCATAAGAGCCGCCGGCTACAGCATCGAAATTAGCGTTTGGACCTTAGACCTGGCCATTGGGGAGTTTGCCCAAGTCAAGGGAGTGGGCGTGGGTGAGCTTGTGCATGTGTGTGTGTGTGTGTGTGTGTGGCATATGTAGTTAAACACTTGTATGTAGCGCTACTTAGCTCGACAAGCCCATAAAACGCGCCGTGCACTTGGCTTAGCAAAAGGTTTAAGCTGGGACTGAGGCAACGGCTAGGCATAGGCCAGCTGAACGGACAGAATTGTTAAGGCTTACGGCTCGAATGGAGAGGAATAGATATGAGACGCGATGCAGAAAAGGTATATATATTTGTATATATTTGAAGCTCGATTCAGGACAGTTTCAGGCAGTGCTTTACCTTAGCTAACAGCTGAGCCACATCAGTCTGCTTTGCCTAAGGCCGAATCAAGCTTAGTGCACTTGGCCACTGGAGTAGCTTTAACTTCGATTCAATCAGTTGGCAAAACTCTGCATGGATCTGCCTAAGCCTGAGTCAAGTCGAAACTAAGTTTTCTTCCTTATGGATTCGCAGGCGCTTCAAACGGCCGATTGTAATTCAATTCGTGAGGCTTAATCGCATTCAATGGGAATTTAAACTTTTGGGCAATGCGAAAATCAGTTTGACTCGAGTTTGGCTCTTGCCAGCAGCTGTCCAGGCTTGACATACGCACACACACGCATGACTTATGGTTGGGGCGCCAATGGAGGCAGCTGAGATGGCTGCGGCTGTCTCCGCCTCTGCCTCCGCCTCTGCCACTGTCTGTGGCAATGCGTGCGCTCGACCATGCGGCGTTGCGTCAGGACACACAAAGACGCATGAATTTTTTACAGGACTAGAAGCCAGAGCAGCCAGCATCAGCTTCCTGTTCTCGAATTGGTTTTTCAGCCGATATGCCCTGTAAGCAAACAGCATGCAGTGGGCATGATGACTATGCCTTCTGGTTGCCTGCTCCACATCGTGCTTGGGCAGACTAGAGTTCATTGCATGAAGGCTTAGCAAAGGGTGCTCTGACTGATTGTAGGATAACTGCTAGTCGTGCTTTCTATAAGCTGTTCTTCTAGGACCCAGATAACATTTTCTGCACTGTTTCTCCTGCCTATGCAAGGCACACACTTTTACAGGGTAACTGTAGTCCATCACTTTGCTCGTTATCAGTTTTTTATATAAATTTTTTTTGCATTTTTTACTGGACGCCACGACTTACGTGCGATTACTTTAGATAGCGCGTGTGCGTGTGTGTGCGTGTGTGTGCGTGTGTGTGTGTTGCTGCTACCCCTATTTGGCTTTCACATGTGTCTGGACGTGGGCACCAGCAGCACCCCCTACCCTATGGAGCCCCTTTAACGTGCCGTCGAGCCGCTGCCCAAAAGCTAAAAGCGAAATGCGTTTGCTCCGTCTGTCTATTTGTTTATTTGACAACATTTTAGAGCCACATGTGTGTGCGTGTGTGTGTGCGTGTGTGTGTGTTGGTGTTTGTTATTTATGCGCTCGCTCTGCGGGGCTTTGCCAATTTTTCATTCAGTTCCATTTGCTATAATTGCGCCGCAATTGAAATTAGGCTTAAGTTTCGGCTTGCCGCTGCCGGCCAACAGATGGCGCTTTCGCAGCAATTAAGATGCCGCGCTCGAGTGCGCCGCTGCGCTGCCGCTGCCGCTGCCGTGTGTTTTGTTGCCAACTGTACATTAGCCAAATGACATTGAAATATTACAAAAATTTAAAAACCATTATAAACAGACAAGCAGCAAGTGCCCCATGCCCCATGCCCCACCTGCCACTCCCCCCGCCCATCAATGTACACCCTTTACACACACACACACGCACACTATATACATAAATATCTTATGTAGACGCTACCTATGGCACGGGGGCAGCTCGAAAAATTCCTAACACCGAAAATTGCGCGCGAATAAATACAAAAAAAAAAAAAAAAAAAAAAGAAAAAAAGTGGAAATTTCTTTATATTATATATGTATATATACATATATATATATATATAAATATATAGAGGAAAATCAACAGCAGCCAAGAAACAACAAAAAAAAAATCATCCACTTTTGGCCCGTTTTTTTTTTTTTTGTTTTGTCCTTGTCGTGTCGTAGTCGTAGTCCTTGTCGACCGGACCGCAGTGGGCGGCCAGCCGAGGGCGAGGAAGGGGGTTGGGCTGCGTGGCGTACTACCAATTTGCTAGTGACCATAATCAACCCCTTTTCTTGCCTTCATTCTTTCTTGATTTTTTCTTTTTTTTTTTTTTTTTTCGTGCCCAACCGATTTTTGTTCTTGGTATGCAAAAAAGTGCGTAAGGCGCTGACTTGGGGGCGTGGTTGGGGGTAACGAGCGCGAAGTACAGCTGTACAAATCAAACAAGCAGAGGCGTCGCACCCAAAGGGCGGGGGGGAGCACGCGAGTGCGTCGTGGGGTAGATAAACATCTAAATGTTGCCACAGGGAAGGCCAAGCGGAAAACTCAAACAGATTTTCACTTTACCCACCGATAGAGCCTGAACGGTTTTATATAGTCTAATCAAACTGTAGAATTCTATTATAGTTCGATATTTATTAAGTTGAAGGTGAGATGGGTTTGGGATTGAAGAAGCTCTGGGTCTGGGGAAGATTTAGAAATAGGTCTAATGGAAGGTAAACGCCAAGGTCTAAGCGATAGTCTAGTTGTAGAGTAAGGTCTAAAGGGAAGCCTAGAAGAGGGCATCGGAAAGGCCTAGAGAATGTTCTGAAGGAAGGTCTATGGGAAGTACAGGGAAAGGGCTATGGGAAAGTCTAATGGAAAGTATAGACCAAGGTCTATTAGACGGTCTACTACTAGAGGCAGGTTTAAAGGAATATCTAAAGGAAGGTCTACAGGAAGATCTAAAGGAAGGTCTAAAGGAAGATCTATAGGAAGATATACAGAAATGTCTAGTGGAAGGCCTAGAGCTAGGTATAGAAACAGGTCTAGAGGAAGCACTAGGCCTAGGTCTAAACTGTAGTCTAGTTGTAGAGGAAGGTCTAAAGGGAAGCCTAGAAGAGGGCATAGGTGTAGGCCTAGAGAATGTTCTGAAGAAAGGTCTATGGGAAGTACAGGGAAAGGGCTATGCGAAAGTCTAATGGAAAGTATAGACCAAGGTCTATTAGACGGTCTACTACTAGGGGCAGGTCTAAGGGAAGGTCTAAAGGAAGATCTATAGAAAGATATACAGAAATGTCTAGAGGAATCACTAGGCCTAGGTCTAAACTATAGTCTAGACCAAGGCTTAAAGATAGACTATGGGAAGTGAGCAAGGTCTAACGGAAGGTCTAGATTAAATTTCTATAACCTCAAGCTTCATAAAGTTAACATAGTTATTGTCTCAATTGAAGTACCTCTTGATTTAGCTAAACTAAGCCCCGCTCTAGCTGAGCTATGCGATGCCCTTAAGTAGCTCGTGTTTGTCAGGGCATATTATATTTAACCCTTCGTCAAGCTCCCTGCTGGCAGCCCCCCTGGACTGGTCAGTGGCTACGCACGTGGCATGCATCAAATGTCTCGCAACTACGTTCCATGCATATTCAAATTTTTTGGCAAGGAATCACAGCAACGAAAATCAAGCTCACGCACTTAAGAGCCTGGCCGGCAAGATGGGTAAGAAGAAGAAGAAGGAGGAGAGAAAAAACGGGAACGCCCCAATCAGAGCACTTGTGCCCCCCACTCCCAGCTAGCCCCAACTGCCCAACCCCATCTACCCACTTTTCGAACCTTTTCCAGGCCATAAAATGCGACAGCGAAAAAGAAAAGAAAAGAAAAGCGAGAAAAAAAGACACCGAAAAGAGAAGAAAAATTAAAATACGCACAAAGTTTTGACAGCTGAATTGGCATAATGATGGGGTTAGTAACGCCAATGGGGTGGGGGTTGGGGTGAGCCTTGGGTATTTGCCATTGTCACTGCTCCGCGTGCGGCCAGCCCCAACCCTCTCCACCCCCGCCCAAACGTGCTTTCAATTTTGTTTGCTGCTTTTTTTTGTACTTTTTAGTCCCTTTGCTTTGGTCGCCATCATCGTTAATTTTATCTACGCAAATGCAAAATAATTACTTTACTTTTTCTTTGGTTTTGCCCGCTTACCACACCAACCCCAGCCCCCTTCCGAAACCCTTTCGAAGCAGCGGCTGTCGAAATTTATGTACTTTGTCCGCGTCTTGCTATTTCTTTCTTTTTTATACACGCTCACGAAGTGAGCAGAGTTGATTGGTTTTGCACATGGCTCGGAAGTCCGTCCGCTTGTCCGTCCGTATTAGTTATCGCTCGTCCAGCCTGTATGTCCGCGTGTTCATCTGTCAGTGTGTTAGTTGATCCATCCGTCTGTCCGTCCGTCCGCTCATCGTCCGTCTGTCCGTTCGTCCGAGTTATCGTTCGTTCTGCCTATCTGTCCGCATGTTCATCTTTCCGTGCGTTCGCTGAACCGTCCGTCTGTCCGTCCGAGTTATCGTTCGTCCATCCATCTGCCCGTTTGTCCGTGTGTTAGTTCATCCGTCCGTCTGTCCATCCGCCCGCCTGTCCGTCCGTATGTTTCTCTCTTCATACGTGTGAGTGCAAATTAGTTCATGCCCTATTCAAGTAGCCTTGTCTTGACTCTCCCTGTCCTTTAGTTGCACCGTGAACGAGTATGCTGCAACCGCAGACGCCCGACTGCAGCACCCGCACTTGATTTTTTGTTCGTATTGAAAAGCATTTTAAAATTCCGCGCCAGCTGTCCTGCTCCAAGCACAGACCCAGCTATATGTCTATATACTATATATATATATGCATGTATTTGTGTGTATATATATGTAGATAGATATATATTTATATATATTTTGCATTTTCTTTTTTAATTAAAGAAAAGGGTTAAAAAGTTTGGCAGCTTGGCAGCGCTTCGCCTTGTGAAAAACGGGGTTAAAATCAAAATTTTGTGCGCCGCGTTTTTTCCATTTTCATTTTCTGTTTTTTTTTTTTTTTTTTTGTTCTTTCAGCTTTTCGTTTCTATTTAGTTTTCATTTATTTTTTAAATGGAAATTTTTAATAACAAAGCGAAAAGATAGGGTTGCACTCGGCCTCATTACCTCGCCTGCCGTCTTCGAGGGGGTTAGCCGAGCGACAGCAAACGGAAAGTGGACGGAGCGAGAATAAAAGAAATACACATTAATGTAATTTTGCTGGAGTCCCAACTGTCCGCCCTCGCCAACGTCCGGTTCTACGTTTTGCGCTCTGTCTCTCTCGCGATTGTTATCTTTTCAGCACTTTTGTAGATGCCCTGTAACGGCCTAGCTAGGGCAAGAGTTACTCGACGTGTGCTAAAGAGTCATCAGATGATATATTGTTCTATATATTTCTCTAGTTAGAGCATCTGCCAGTCGGTCACTCTCTGCCTCCTGCAGCCTAGCTGTTTTCTTTGCCCCTTTTTTTCGATCTAGCGCACTCCGGGCATGTGTTTATCTTCGCGTCTCAGTTGGCCCATTCGCTTTGGCTGTGGAAATGGAAAATGAAATGGAAATTCTATAAATCTTTCATCACTTTCATTTCGCTTTGAAGCAAATAGTTTGGAGCATTGCTTACTTTCCCTCCCCCTCCCCCTCCCCCTCCCCCTCTCCCTCTCCCACCCCTCTCATTGGCTAATCGCTCACTTTGCCTTATCTCCCTAAGTAATTACAACTTATTCAACTGGTAATTCCTCAACCCGAAATTCCGTTCGACTGTAAAAATCGCTGGGAAAAAGGGCTCCCAGCTGGCAGTGGCAAGACTCCTCTATATATATAAAGGATCTAGGATCTAGGAGCATCCTTTAAGTTCCTCAAAACTGTTTCCTCTTTCCACCTGAAGATCTGGAGCTGAGCATTTGCCTACTCGCTCGGTTTGTTGTTTAAACTTCTCCGCAATTGCGTTCAATTAGACGTTTGCTTAGCCCCGCCCACTTTTCATGGCTGTGGCACGCCCCTAGTTGGTTGCTCGCACAGCTTCTGCTCTATATGCAATCGCATTTATTTCTATTCAATTGGATAATAACCCATGTGTGCGTGGGGCTCTCGCAGGACCTTGAGGGCTCCTGGCGGAGTTGGGCCACGGTTATAGCAGCAGCAGCTGCTGCTGGGCGGCCGCAGTGGAGCATTTAGAGTGGACGCAATGTATCAACGGCTGTGCCCGGCGCCGTCCCACCGCCCCTCTGATGTCTTCTTCTGCCATTTCACTTTCGCTTTTACTTTCACTTTCACTTTCACTTTGCCAGCCCCTCGCCCCCATACCCCATCCCCCATCCCCCGTTTGCCAGCAAAAGTGAAACTCATTTTCCCCTTTTTTCGGCCAGCATTTTTTCCACTTCTTTCAGTCCAAGCCCCAGCAAGCAGCAGCAGCAGCGCAAAAAAATACCCCCTTGAGTTTATAACTTAAAAATTCAAAGCACGAACAAAGTTCTAATTTAAACACCGAACAACGCAAAAAAAAGGAAGAGAAGAAAGCGAGCCCGGCCGGAGGAAGAGAGAGAGAGCACGCGGCGCTTGTCGGAAGAAAAAATTGGACATAAAGTGCACGGCAGTCGAGGCGAGTAAATAAAACTAAAAAAAGGAGGAAAAACATAAGAGAAAATGTACGCCGATAGAAAGCCCCAAGCTCCGAGAGCCCAGGCCCGGACCAAGCCCAAGAGTCTCGCCCATCCTGTGTCCTGCCGCCTGCCTCCTGCGGACAGCGGTCCACACAAATCAAGTAAAGGGGTGGCAATCGCAAGTTCCTTGCGAATAAAAAAGCGCCAGAAAACTGCGTAAAAGACTTCAAGTGGGAAAAAAAGAAAGTTGAGATAAAAAGCAGAAAAGGAGAGAGAGAGAGGAGATGCCAAGTACCGATGACTGAATACCCTTGCCGAGTTACGGTAGGTGTATGATAGAGTTAAGGAAGCAAAGCAGAGAGAGAGAGAGAGAGTGAGATGAGAGAGATAGGAGAGACACACGGAGAGAGAGTTAGAGATGAAGATAGAGAGAGGGAGAGAGAGATAGAGGAAGAGAGAGAGCGAGACAGAGAGAGAGAGAGAGAGAGAGGAGAGAGAGAGAGAGAGAGAGAGAGAGAGAGAGAGAGAGAGAGAGAGAGAGAGAGAGAGAGAGAGGGAGAGAGGGAGAGAGGGAGAGAGAGAGAGAGGGAGAGAGAGAGAGCGAGACAGAGAGAGAGAGAGAGAGAGAGAGAGAGAGGGAGAGACAGAGAGAGAGAGAGAGAGAGAGAGGGAGAGAGAGAGAGAGACACAGAGAGAGAGAGAGAGAGAGAAGAGCGAGAGATCGAAAGAGTGAGAGATCGAAGGAGCGAGAAAGTGTAAGAACGAGAGAGGGACAGAAAGAGAGAGAAGGGGAGAGACAAAGAGAGAGATAGAGTAGAGATAAAGAATTGGGAGGTAAAAACGGAGTGGGAGGCAGAGAAAAGAGAGAGAGGGAGAAGGAGAGAAGAGATCGAGAGCAATAGTGTGGGGCCTACAGCAGATCCATATATTACTCTTCACTCTCTCACTCCCACTCTCTCTCTCTCTCTCTCTCTCTCTCCCTATCTCTGCCTCTCACACACTAACTGCTGCTCTTCCATCGATCAGAGACTTTGGGCATTTGATATAGTGTAATTATCATTATTAATTAAGAGCAAGGGAAAGGGATAAGCCTCAGGCTGCTGCGCTGGGCCAATGGGCGCGGTGCTACGTCTTAGGCTAATTAATATACTTATCGCTATATGTATTCAAGTTTATGAGAATGTATTGGCGAGGGGCGCGGCGGAGAGCCGCAGACGAGGTTAAGGGTTCAGTTTGATGCTTAAGTTATTTACAGAGCATTATAATGCTCACTTGCTGCTGCTGCTGCATATACCCTGTAGGCAGAGCAAGGCTAAGACGGGGCATGTCTATGGAGCTGTAAGGCTGACATATCTGACAGCATTTTCGGAGAGCAAGTTGTGAAGTTCATCCTGAGAAACATCTTAATAAAGCATAGTTTTCATAACAATCACATGGGCTAATAGAGATATTTGGCAATAGAAATGGGTTTTCGGAGTAGCTAGTTACAGGGTGATGGCGCATTCCATCCGCGCTGCTTCTTCTGACATCTTCTTTTGAATGTATATAAATGTCGATTTTCATTTACCTCGTGTCCAACCCTTGCGCAGGCGAGTGCGAATGCGGATGTTCATGTGGATGCGGGCCAAGGGTCCCAGCTCATTATGTCCATCGCCGAGGCTCACTTATTTACTGGCCATCGCCTGCTCCAGGGCTAGGCGGCGCTGGCTGCCCTTTGATACCCAGCCGACACATAGGTCAACGGGGTCGTCGTAATGGTTCTATAGCCATTATAAGCGGATTCGGAATAAAAATCTATTCCGAAATAGAGCAGAAACTACTCCGAAAATCAACAACAATAATGATTTATTTTTAAGAAATACCTTTAAAATAACAGAAATAAATCGGATTCCGAACTAATTCCGAAAAACTCCGAAAACTTTACTGTTGCTTAGCAAATGATTTACCAAGCCTTGAGCTATGCGTCGTAGCAGCAAATACTATAATAGTTTTTCGGAGTTGGCTTTACAGCTCCACAATTCGGAGTTCACATTCCGAAAACTTGTATAAGTAGCATCGTTGAGTCGCGCAATTATTTTAAAATTAATTTAATTTTTCCCCTTTTTTTGTGTTTTTTGCTTCTTCTTGTGGAAAAGTTTTGCGCAGCTTCTTTTTTCTTCTTTCGTGTTCGTAGTCGCTTGCCAAGTGGGCGGGGTCTCCAAAAAGGGGGCGGCCACGCAATTATGTTTAATTGGACCTGGTGGACCTTCGCTTTTGTTTTTTTCTCCTTTTTTTGCTGGCCCCCGAACTTAAAAGCTCTGGAATTATATAGAGTGCTCGGAGTGCTCGGAGTGCTTAGGCTGGGCTCTTCAACTGCCCCGCGACTGGGCAAGTGTGGGCGTGAACCGTCGCTTAATGATTCTCTAATCCCTGCTCATTGCGCTGTAAATATTCAAATTGCGAAAATTATAAGGCGTTCATAATGCGCCAGTTAGTTTGATTAACTTATTTTGATTTGATATTAGCCGAGGGCGAGCACTTTTATGGAAGTGGGTGGATATATATGAGTATATATTATATATAGTATATATATGTGTAGTATATATAGTATATAGATGCTTAGCAAAAAGCTAATGCTACTAATGATAATGATAATGATATGGTCAAGTCAACTACGTTCGGAGCAAACACCAAGCAACACTAGAGCTAATGAATGTTGAATGAGAGGAATACAGATTAGTTTAACAGAGTTATAAAGAAGTTAATCAAATTACAGCTATATATATATATATATATATGCATATCAATTTACATCAATTTAAAAACAATCTTTATCTTAGCTTTACTCCTCCATTGCCTCTAGATGTAAGCTGAGAATGGAATATGAATGTATAACATTTTTTTTTTTTTTTTTTTTTTTTAAATTCTTTTTTATTTGCGATCTGTCTTAAGACAAATTTTATGATAAATAGGAATAACAGGAATTGTCATCTTTCAGGCAATTATATACACACTTAACATTTTCTTAATAACTATTTACATTTTTATTTACAGTTAAATTTTAGTCTAATTATTATTTCCTAACGGTTAAATTTGCTTATATATGGCACCCTTTAAGCCTACGTATTATTAAATTGAAGCTAGTCATTAACATGTAAACACTCCACTTTTCGCTCAGTGTATTTATATATTTGATATGTCTCTTTGACAACTAATAAATCACGATTTTTTTTTTCGATTCATCTTTTTGCTCTCAAAACTTTATTCAGTTTCATTTTGGGCGCAGGCATTTAAATGAAATGCGCAGCAATAGCAATCAAAGTGCAAAAATGTTGGACAAAACTTTGTGATGGCTCAAATAAAGGCGACAACAACAACAAGAAGAAGAAGAAGAACAACAACAGTGAATAACTAGCAACAACTCTGGCTAACTGCCACATTTGCGTCACTTAAGCTCCACGTTTAGCGACAGCTTACACCCACACACCCACTCCCACTCACCCACACTGGCACATTTACATACCTTCACACACACACACACACACACACACACACACACACACACAACAACATAAATTAAGTTATTTTGATAATCAAAACTGAAAAGCGAATGTTGTCGCAAGACAAGAGCTGGCAGGGTTCGGGCACGGCACGAGATGGGCTAGATGGGGCACAGAACATGGGCATTCATTTGTAGTTTATGGTTGTAGTTATAGTTGCCGGCGTGCCTGGGTATATTGGTATGTTCTGCGGCCCAGGGCAGGTGTGAGGTGTGAGGTGGCGCCGATGGGAGGGGGCGTAGCTGTTGGCTGTTGTCGCAAGGGTTGCTGCCATGTCCATTGTTGTCGACGTTTTGCATTTTACAATACGCACACACACATACGCCCATCTATGCCGCCCGCAGCCCCAGCCCCAGCCCCAGCCCCAGTCCCAGCCAGTGCTATCTTCTATGGAGCCGGGGCAGGCGGCAACATAGTTAGCACAATTGTGTTGCATACTTATTTGGGCATGCGTCAAAACGAGATGCCAAGTGCGTGCGTGTGCCCAACACTATGTGTGTGCGTGTGTGTGTGTCCAACAACTGCCCAGGCTGGCCAACCCACTGCCTACACACACACACACACACACACACGCGCGCGCGCTTAAACTTACAATTTTAAAGGCTGAAAAGTGCGCACCACCTTCGCACACACTCAGCCGCCCAACCACCCACCCACCCACACCCACACACACACACACGCATCTAGAGGCAAACTAATTTACCTACGCCAGCAGTTTTTGGCACACACACTCACACACACACACACACACGCTGGCCTAGCACACATATGCAAATTTTGCAATGCTTTATTTTGAGGGTTGGCCGCGCGCGTGTGTGTGTGTGTGTGTGAGGGGTGGGGGTTTGACTGCCAAAGCTGCGCCGTCATTGTGCTCCTGCCAATCTCTCGCCCAGCCACCACCTGCCCCACCCCCTTTGACCAGCTTCAGCCGCTTGCTCCTTCTTCGAAGTCGCTTGGCTGCCTTTTGGCTATTGTTTGGACTTATGTTTCCCTTTCACTTTGCAAGCCATCAAGCTGCTCCTCCAGCCCCGCTCCTGCCGCTGGGCCATGTCCATTAAAAAAAATAGGAAAAGAAGTGGAAGTCGCTTGCTGCATACATTTTAATCTTTAATTTATGGCTTATTCAAAACTAATGACACTGAAAAAGTGTCCACAATGCCCGCCCGCTGGCAACTTTTTTATATTGTTGGCGGTCGGAGCAGGGGCAGGGGCAGGGGCAGGGGCGTGGCAGCGGGCAGTCAAAGGATTTTGGCAGCCACACATGAAAGGCTTCCTTGGTTTGATTTTGGCCAGTCGCCAAGGACATCGCAGCTAAACAAAAGTGAAGCAAAGCAAATGAAGCAGCTGAACACGAGGCGAACATGATCCACAGCAATTTCTGTATATATATATCTATAAGTGCATATAGATGAGTGTATATGTAGTCTATATCTATATCTATATCTATATCTATATCTATATCTATATCTATATCTATATCTATATCTATATCTATATCTATATCTATATCTATATCTATATCTATATCTATATCTATATCTATATCTATATCTATATCTATATCTATATCTATATCTATATCTATATCTATATCTATATCTATATCTATATCTATATCTATATCTATATCTATATCTATATCTATATCTATATCTATATCTATATCTATATCTATATCTATATCTATATCTATATCTATATCTATATCTATATCTATATCTATATCTATATCTATATCTATATCTATATCTATACCTATATCTATATCTATATCTATATCTATATCTTTATCTATATCTATATCTATATCTATATCTATATCTATATCTATATCTATATCTATATCTATATCTATATCTATATCTATATCTATATCTATATCTATATCTATATCTATATCTATATCTATATCTATATCTATATCTATATCTATATCTATATCTATATCTATATCTATATCTATATCTATATCTATATCTATATCTATATCTATATCTATATCTATATCTATATCTATATCTATATCTATATCTATATCTATATCTATATCTATATCTATATCTATATCTATATCTATATCTATATCTATATCTATATCTATATCTATATCTATATCTATATCTATATCTATATCTATATCTATATCTATATCTATATCTATGTCTTCAACTATTCCACGTGATCCTAACTGGAAGCTCTTCAAGCGCCTGCAGCTGGATATTGGATACGAGTAGTTGGCTGTCATTAGACATGCCTGGCAACCCTTAAAGCACACTCACACACACACACACCTATGCATTTGTGTGTGCGTGTGTCTCAGTCTCAAATTGTTTGCCATTTGTAAGCGTTGTATGTTTTAGGCCTTTGCTCGTTTGCTGTTGTTTTAAAATTAAAATGAATGCCCGCAAGCAATAACTACGACAAGCCGCCCAAGCCAACCGGCTGTCCGCCCGCTTGTCCGCCCGCCTGTCCAAGACAAGCCAACATCATTATGCGTAGCTGTGTGTCCACGTGTGTGTGTGTGCGAAATAATCTCGTAAATTACGCAAAAAAGGAAACAAGGAAGACGCCGCCTGCCGCCTGCTGCCAGCTGCCCAGCAAGAACGAGCCACGAGCCACGAGCCGAAGTCCAAGTCGAGGTGGTTGGCTGCTTGTTGCCAGACAACGCACCACATGGACCACCACACACACACACATACCTAACCACCCACCCACCCACACACACACGCACGCACTTGCCATCAACCACTTTGCAGTCGCTGGTGCTGCTCGAATCGCTTAAAAAGATCTACGAAAATAGTTTGAAGCCCGAAAAATAATAAAAATATTAAAATATAAATATAAATATAATATATATATATATATATATTATATAAATAAATATAAATATAAATATATCTATATGGATTGATTATATTTTTCAGGTCTTCGCTTCTTTTTAAACAGCAATTTCTCTAACTTCTCTAAGCTTCTCTAACTCCTTTTATAAATCAATTTAAAATTCGAATTGTTAACATTTTTCTGTTAATATATCAGTGTGAAGCTTGGTCTTTTCTAGTCTACTCAAGCTAGTTGATATTACTGTTAACATTTAATAACATATTAATAACATTTTAATAACATTTTGATAACATTTTAATAACATTTACTGCTGCTCTTAACATTCAAGCCTCTGTTAAGCAGCAAACAACTATCTATCAATCCTTAATATAACATTTGTATATGGAATTTTAGTCATTCATAACATTAGCTTTAACATATGTTAAGTTGCAGCTAAATACTCTGTCAACTCTGTCTGCTGTTAGTGTTCATACCTTCACGTTATTAACATTTAGCTGCTAACTTTTGCCTTATGTTAACTACAAAATGTTAACATAACATTCATCATGCCGTTGCACAACAGCTACTGTTAAGCGAGCTAGAAATCATTTTTAATTAGCTACAAAATTTATATTCAGCTTCTGTTATCGGGCAGCCCTCGCACGCACTCCCACACACACACACACAAACTTATTCTATATATATTATATATATAATATATGTATATACATATGCAGCAGATTGTAAAATCCGTTCCGTTAAGAGCTTGCGCCCTCCCCTCCTGCCCCACTGCCCCGTGCCCCTGCCAGCCGCAGCAGACAGCGCCCAGCCTTGTATGTCCATTCACAACACTTGCGACGCCCCATGCCTCGCTTCCGCTCCTCTTACCTCTCTCCCCCCACACACACACACACACGATGCCAATGACGACGTCTGCGTTAGTCCACACACGCACACACGCACACACACACAGGCAGAGGCACTCTGGTCCACTTATGATGAGTTTACATTTTCGAAAGCGAGACATGAAAATGAAAATTGGGCAAGGAAACTTGCCAAAGCCAGCAGCAGCAGCAGCAGCAACAACAGCAACAAAGAAAGTACGCCCTCTGTGTGGGCGTGGCTGTGGAGGCGGCTGTCACACATTCAAAACAGCTCAGCTCACTGCGTGTGTGTGTGTGTGTGTGTGTGTGTGGGGACAAACAGGAAGCCAAATGTGGCCCAGCTTCGTCTATCGTCCAAAAAAGTCCCCCAACCACACCCACTGACAGCCAAGCTGGCCGTTACGTATGCATATTTCCTAAAGGGGCTAACAGGGTGGCACAGCGGGCGCGGCAAGGGCAAGGGGTAGCTGCGGCTGCGACTGTCAGCCCAGACGACGCGCCGTACAAATGAGCTTGAGCAAGGACGCAAGATGTACGAGTGTGTATATGTGTGTGTGTGTGTGTGTGGACGATGGACAGGCCTGGCTGAGTAGCGGCAGCAGGGGAGATTTAAGCAAGTGTGTGTGTGTGCGTGTGTGTGTGGGTGGGTGTGGGAGGTTGTTTATGGAAAGGGACGAACGGACGGCGGCTGCTGCTGCTGCTGACTTTGAATGTCCATGTAGACATTTTGCAATTTTGAAATACATGCGCAGTCACACACACACACACACACACACACACACACACATATATATATATATATATATATATATATGTATATATATTGTATATATAGAGCGAGAGCAAGCGAAATGCTTTTAACATTTTCTAAGATTCAAATTTCGTAAATTATCCCTTTGCGAGTTACTCTCTATGTGTGTGTGCGTGCGTGTGTGTGTGCGTGTGTGTGCGTGTGTGTAGGCCTTATCGATGGGCGGCTCATGTTGCTGCGTCCATTGGCCAAAAACTAAACGCACGAGCCGCACATTCTGGCTTCTGCGCGCCCGCCCCGTACTTAGTTTCATTTAAGACAAGCCAAACAGATTACAGCCCCCACCCTGAGCCCCAACCCCCAGACACACACTGACACCCTCGCCCAGCCCCAGCCCCAGCCCCAGCCCTTCCTCCATCCCATTTCAAATGCTATTCGCATAATTTCCGCCTGTCCTCTATATTTAAACAGGTAGCTCGTACTTCAAAAAGGTTTATATCCTTTCTTAGCTGGGGCTTCGTGTTGCATGCCACGAGCCAGTGCAGCCCACGTGCCCCAAAGCAAAACTGTTTAGCTATTCAATTACAAACGAAAAATCTATTCGAAAATCTTGTAAGTCCTCTTAGCCAATCTAACGCAGCACAGCCAATGCATGCTAATAGAGCTCAAAGGGAAAGGCCTCAAATATATTCAAATATCCTTTTTAACAGTTATTCATCGAAAGTATATACCCAAAATCATGTATATATAAACAAATCTGTAAAGTTTCTGGCCAAGTTATGTCTTTGAAAATTTCTTGAGTAATCTTGAGATAGCTGAGCTTCAGCTGAATATAGATGGATCGATCGATCGATGGATCCACTGGAATAGCAGAGGATTTCGAAAACTCACAGAAACTTAGAAATAGCTTTAATCAATTTCTAAATGCAGTTATCGATAATTGGCTATCGTTTCTTTACATAGATTAAGTTATTCGAATACTTTCAGTTATTCATTTAATTCTTTTAATGATCATCGATAATTTCTTAAATTGCTTATCGATTTGTATATCGATAACATAAATGATCACATATCGTTCATTTTTAATGATTTTATTGTCTGTATGGATAATTACTTTAATCTTAACTATCAACATTTTACTGTCTTCTTAGTCGATTATAATTAAATTATTATTATTATTATTATTATTATTATTATTACTATTATTATTATTATTATTATTATTATTATTATTATTATTACTATTATTATTATTATTATTATTATTATTATTATTATTATTACTTATTATTATTATTATTATTATTATTATTATTACTATTATTATTATTATTATTATTATTATTATTATTATTATTATTATTACTATTATTTTTATTATTATTATTATTAATATTATTATTATTATTATTATAATTATTATTATAATTATTAATATTATTATTATTATTATTATTATTATTATTATTATTATTATTATTATTATTATTATTATTATTATTATTATTATTATTATATAATTATCATTCAATTTGGCTTATGTCACAATTATCGATAGTTGCTTTAGTTATTTATCGATTTTGATTTCCATTCATTTGCTATTTCTAATTTAATTAGCTTTTGAGAGTTCATTACTAAATGTTAATCACGCAAGCTTATCGCACGTTTATCGATTAGCAATCGAAGCACTGCTATCTTATCGATTAGCTGTCAATTTTAATCGAATTTTGGTTTTCTCTCGCATCCCGCTTTGTTGTGATTGCCGCAATGCCCGCTGCCCGCTGCCCGCTGCCTGCTGCCTGCTGCTGGCTCCTATTTGCATGCCCCCCGCTGTCTGCTATTGTATTGGGCACAGTCAAACTGTGTGTGCGTGTGTGTGTTTGCGTGTGTGTGTGTGCATTGACTAGTTCAAATTGTATTTGCTGTGTGCGCTGGCACTTTGCATGCTCTCTCAGCTTTACATTTGAAATTAATTTATTTTGCCCAAGCGCGACACACACACACACACACACACAGACACACATGCATACCGTTGGCCATTGGCAGGCGAAAGTGTTGGACGTTTGGCCGCGAACCGTCGCTGCTGCAGCCGCAGCCACCGCCGCAGCCGCAGCCGCTGTCGACGTTTGGCGCTCATCTTTTTGCCGTTGTCCGCGCTTTTGGTTGGCTGCCATCTGAACTTTGCGCTGTCATCCGGCTTGGACATGTGTGTGCGTGTGGGTGGGTGGCTGGGTGGCTGGTTAGTGTGCGTGTGTGTGTAGTTGGCATGCGGTTAAAAAGGTATCTCAAAGATACTAAATACTTTATGCATGAATGTGCCAAATAGATTTACGAGAAACGCCTAGCGGGAAACGAGAAAGCAGCAGAGCTGTATGCGTATGTGTGTGCGTGTATGTGTATGTGTGTGTGTAATGTGGTGGTGGCTCTCATGCATGAGTGTGTGTGTGTGTGTGTGTGTGTGCGTCGATATTAAATTTAAATTGGCGCTTGGATATTTTAGAGTGAGCAGAGCAAGCGGCGGGAGCAGGTGGAAGGAGCGAGCGAGAGGGCGACCGGAGCGGAGTGTGAGCGGGAGAGCAGAACGGTCACGATGGCTTGCAATTAAGCTTTATGTGAGCATGTATACATATGTATGTGTGTGTACATAAAACAGGGACATGGTTAGTTGCCCAACGGCCATGCGTGTGTGTGTGTGTGTGTTTATGTAAAGCCTTAAATATTAATAACAGTTACAATTTTTAATGATTAAAAGTTGGCTCATGTGTGTGTGCGTGTGTGAGAGCTTAACAAAAGTACAGTTAGACAACAAATGGCAGTCAAGTTTTGACAAGTGTCGGCCATTCCATTAACAGCACACACTCCCACTCCCTCTCTCTCTCTCTCCCGCTCACTCAACAACAGCAATTCACATTAATTTCGCTTGCTTTTTGCTGCCTACTTTTGGGTAGCAACAACAACAACTAATCAAAGAGTCAAGCGCAAGCATAACATAGTTAAAGAGAGCACTTAAAAGCAAATATGGCTGCCTTTAACAGCGTAATAACAGCGAAGGCAAAGACAAAGGCAAACACAATGCAAATGCAACGGCACTTGTTGCCCGCTGGCGAATGCAGCAACATGTTGCGCGTCGATTGGGGGCGGGTTTGTTTGCCTGCGCTTGATTCATAAAAATGTGCCAAAGGCAAGCCGAAAGAACAACACAAAGAAGGCGAAAACACATAGAAATAAAAGCAAGCTGCAAACATGAGCGAAATTAGAGCACACACGGGGGGCGGCCCACATGTGTGTGCATGTAAGAGCGAGCGAGTGTGTGTGTGTGTGTGTGACACACACGTGTTGCACATGCATTGCATTTGCAAAATGCCAGCAACAATTACAACAACAACAACAACAGCAGGCACTGCAAATTAGACACGCACAACGGGCGCGCTAGCAGCGGGGCAGCGCGTCAGTTCATGCAGACAGCGTCAGTGTCTGCGACGGCGACTGCAGCGTCAACTGCGACAGCGACTGCACAATTTTTAGCCAGCCATTTTACACAACAGCCCACATTTACGCACGCTCTCTCCCTCTCCCTCTGCTCTGCCTCTCTTTTGTTCTTGTGCATTGCTCACTTGGCAGTTGTTGTTGCTCTCACAGCGACGTTTCATTGCCATTTTGTTGCAGTTGGCGCGCAATGCGTTGGCATGTTTAGCGTGCGTGTACGTGTGCGTGTGTGTGTGGCTGATGCATTGTTTGCATTTCAAATTGAATTCCTTTAAATTTCAATTCCTGCCCCTTGTCTGTGTGTGTGCGTGTGCGTGTGTTGGCATTTTTGTGCGTTGTGCATCTGCTGTTTTTTCTGTCTCTGCTTCTTTGTTGTTTTTCGTCTGCCGCTGTTATTGTTGTTGCTTTCAATTATGATTGAGCAGCATTTGTCGTACATTTTGTTGTTTTGGTTTGGCTTAGTTCCTTTGTATGCCACACATGCGAGTCATACACACGTTCACACATACATACATACATAACATATACATATACATATACATATATGTATGTACATACATACATACATACATATTTAGTCTTGCGTGCGTGAGTTTTCTCGCTTGTCACCCCCAAGCCCAGCTGGGTCCAGTGACTGGGATCAGTAGCTTATGGGCATATGTACATATGTATGTATGTTTCGCTTGGGATCAGTTTGTGCTAGCCAAAACTGATCCCAGGGCGAAATCTTAGCGAATCTCTAGAAATATGCAAATGAGGAACGTGGGGAATGAGACACAGTTGAAACGCCGGAGAAGTGTTAAGACAACAAAAAGCCACAGAAAACGCTGAAAAAACACTCACACAAACACACATTCAGTAAAAGAAGAAGTAGAAGAAGAAGCAGAGGAAGAAAGAATAACAGAAACCGTAAGGCGAGAATGTGCAAACGAAAACATCAGCGCAGAGCCAAAACAATCCACCAATAACAACAAGCCATACACTGAGCGAAATGGGGTAGATGAAAGCAAGCACGAAATGATCATAAATATTTGCAGACGAATATTAGCATATAATATAAACCATTTAGCTAATTTGTAAGCCATTTTTGTCTATAACAGCATATAGGCTTTCTCTCAGTGTAGACAGTACGAATTCTCGCTGTGTAGTTGACAATTGTCGTCGTGTGAAGTGCAAATAGATCTTACATGAGATGTTTGGCTCATGAGTACATAGAAAACAAACAGTACACAGCACACACACATTCATGCACACATAAGCAAATACATCCATGGACATACATATGTATGTACATTATTTAAATACATGAGTAATTGAATAAACTTGCAAGGCATTTTGACTGTTAACTGTTCCTAGGAATATATGGACTTGCCACGCATTGCAAGCGCAGCTTATGTTATGTTAACAGCTGCACTTTTCTAACACTAGAGCTTAACAGAGGCAGGCTTTTGAGAGCCTCGTTAATTTTGTGCACTAATTACTGTAAACGCCACGCGGCTGCAGGGCAACGGCAGCAGCGGCTCAATGTGACGAATCCAAAAAAAGAAACGGCGAATATTCATATTTTACATGTGTATATATGTATAGTTTAACATATATATACATGTGTACATATGTATATACATATTTATATATGTATGTATGTATGTACATATGTATGTATATTGAACGACGCTGCCACAAAGTCAACACCGAAATGCCAACACCAACAATGAAAGAGAAAAAACAACAGCAGCAGAGTAAACTCCAAGCCGGCTTTAGCAAAAAAAATAAAGAAAAAGAAAAGAAATAATAAAGTAAAGTAAAGTAAAGAAAACAACAACAAACGGCGCAGACGCGCAGCGAAACCACAACAAACGGCGCAGCCGCAGCGCCAAAAGAGCAAGGGGCGAGGGGGCAGGGGAGTTTGCCAACGGCTTTGGCCGTGAGCCATTGCGAGCGTGACTCATGGGCAGCGCAATATGCTTGGCAACGACGTTGACGCCGACGATGCCAACAGCGACGACGACGCCAGCGGCGGCGCCAACGGCTTGCTGTAGTGGCGCTCGCATTACATAAGCCGAAGCCGAGAGAGATAACCAAAAGCCGAAGACGAAGCTCAAGCTGAAGCTGGGCGAGACGTCGGCTTAAGATTTTGTTTGTTTGTTCTCACAGCCGCCGGCGCCCGCGCACTCGTTCTCTCGCTCTGTCCTCTGCCTCTCTCTCGTAATTAAAAAGTAACGGCGCTGACAATGACAGCTGTACGCGCTCAATTAAAAAGTCATTAACTGCCATGCACGCAGAGAGCGAGAGAGAGAGAGGGAGCTGAGCACTGGACACGCATTAAGGACTAGAGGTACGCTGTGATTGACGCTGACACGCAAGGCCTCTGCACCGACACACACACACACGCATGCACCTTGTAATTAGAGTTGAGTTAGGCGGCTCTACCTGCGCCTGCGCCTGAGCGCTCGCAACTGTTGCGTGTCATAAATGCGCCATAAAACAGCCTAATCCCGCTGCACACACTTGAGCCGGCTGCCGCATCAGCTGTCGAAGATCACCCACCCCTCCTCAAACACGCAGCGCAGGCAGCTTTCAGCTCTCTTTTACGCACAGCCGTTACGCTGCTCTCGTAATTGCATTTTGCTTTCTGCGTATTTCCACAAACTTCTATGCTGCTGCTGCTGCTGCTGCGCTGCTTGCAGGCTGCTGCGTGCATACAGAAAACACTCGCGATAGTATGCAACATATTAATTAGCGTTCGTAGGACTAAATCGGATATAATGATACAGACTATGCATGAATATCTATGCGTATATGCATATATATGTATGTATAGTTGATTTAAAGTCCTTGCGAATTGCCTTCATTTAAGTGTTGCTTTCTTCTTAAATAAATAATAAAATGTCGCGCGAACATCCTTTGACCCTCGCCAGTTGCGCTTAGTCTCTCCCCACTGTACACAAAGCGCGCACGCACACATACATATGCTAGCAGAGATTTGTAAAGCTTGTTTTCATTTTTTTGCTGTTTTTTTTTTTTTTTTTTATTTGTTGCTCTGCCCCTATTTTGGCTCTTCCTCTTCGCTGTGTGTCGACGTCTTCGGCGTCGTCTTCTTTATTGTTTTATTGTCAGTTTAGGGATTTGACAATTTGCTTGCTGATTTTTTATGACAATCATGTATGTAAATTTTCGGCGTGCCTTCCACGCTCTCAACTCTTCCTCAAGGCCCACGCAGCCCAAAGGCAATGCGAGCGAGAGCGAGAGAGAAAGAGACAGTGTGTGTGTGCGTGTAGCTGTATCTGTAGCTGAGCCCCATTAGCTGGCATTTGGCTTACGAGATTTTTAAATACTTTTGGGCATTTTCATTCGTCCCCAGCTCAGAGAGAGAAAAAAAAACTTGGAGTTCGAACTCCAGCCCGAACCCTTCGCACATCTATTTTTAGTTTTTCGCTCTGGCTTTTTACGTGTATGTGTGTGTATGAATTTATATGTATTTTTTATGCTCTGCATAAAAGTTGAGTTTATTAATTTTAAAGCGTTGACAAGTTTTACGAGACCCAACAACAACGGCAGAAACTAGGCTAAAAGTGTGAGGCGAACGTGTATGCGATTTCTCGTCAGAGCCGGAGCGTGAGTCAAGCTGGCTAATAGAGCAAGAATGTGGCCTAATCAAGCCGACCAATTTAATCAGATCGAACTACCTGCGAAACAATGGAAACACAGCTGTTGTTCGACTTTTCTTTTCTTTTCTTTTCCACTTAATTTGTAGTTCCTTTAACATTTCTTGGTGCGGGTGGTGCGAACCGAGGCATCGCATCAATTAGGAATTACAAAGCCAATCAAAATTAAACCAGAACAATTTGTTTCAGTCGCCTGACTGGTCTACAAGCCAAGTTACAATGGGTTAGTTGCTCCAAGTCGGGCTTGAATACGGTTTTTGGGTCCGCATCATCGTAGAGAAATGGCCAAATTGCCTTAGTAAAGCAAAGTAAATAAATAATAAAAAGCAAATCAAATGCAAAAAAAAATGTTAAACGAAAACAACTACAGCAGCAACAACAACGGCAAAATGCAAAAACAACGCCGGCGTTGGCAAACCAAAAACAAATGCAGCAACAGAAAGAGACAGCGAAAGCAGCGACGGCGACGTCAGCGAAAACACAAAACGCACGGCACATAAGCGCTGCCGTCGCCGCTGCTGCTGCTGTCGCTGTCGTTGCTGTACATAGCTCACGCACACTCACACACACGCAGGTCAACCCAGCAGCGACTGCGCTGCCGCTGCGGCGACGGCTGCTGCTGCTGTGGCCTCTGTTATGTGCGCATATGTGTGCGTGTCTGCGTAAGTATTTGCTGCTGCTGCGGCTGCTGCCGTTGCTGCTGCTGCCGCTGCTGCTGCCGCTGCCGCTGCCAGAATGCCGCATGCACGTCGGTCATTTGTATTTGGAAACACAATTCTGTTCCGTCATTTGTATTTGGAACGCCGTAGCAGAAAGAAGGACACGGGCGAATAAGCGACGAAGCGTGTGAACGGAGCGGAGCGGCTATTTTAGCTTTTAGCGCCCTTTTTTGTTTCATTTTCTTTGTACATGTAAAATAAAAATATACAAAATATATACGGAAAAATCAACAAATTTTTGGCAACACTTTTCGGCAAAAACAAAAAAAAAAAAACTATTTCGGACTTCATGAGAAACGAGAAAAAACGAAAGAGAAACACTAATAAAAAGTTAATCGAATAATTGACGCGTTTTGTATTGTTTTTCCATTTGTGTTCGTAAACATTTTTTTCTGTTCAACAAGAAACAAAAAAGCAAAAACAAACAAGTCTAACGGAAATTCTGAAGTGATCGTGAAGTGAACAAAATGTAATTTAAGCAAAAAAGAAAAATAAATGCTAAAAGGCAACGATCAAAGAAAGAACTAACCGGCGAATAGCAGACGAAAGCGAAACGAAACAAAACGAAACTCTTTTCGCGCTCGCCAAATCAAAATTCTAAATTCGAAATTCGAAAAAAGTCAAAATCCCAGCAAATCTTCAAGTTCTTCGTTTCGGTCTCTTTTTTTTATGTTATTATTCTTCAGTTGTTTTGTGTTTCGGTGAAGTAGAAGAGAATAAAACGGAGAGGAGAGAGAGAGAACACAAAAACTGCACAAAGCGAAGGCGCAGATAAGTAAGCAAAACCAACTACAAATACAACTACAACTACAACGACAGCAACAACAATCATAATAACAGCAACAACAATAACAGCGGTGAAGATGGCGATGATCATGCTGATCAACAGTCCGTCATCATCATCATCGTCTTTGCCAATCAAATTCATAATTGTTATGTAGCTGTCTATATATACATATATGCCATTTTTTTGCAAGTGTATGTTGTGTGTGTGTGAATGCAAAACTATACGAACACTATGAACATAAAGAAATGTGAAAGCCACAGCAGCAGCATCAACAGCAACAGCAGCAAAGCAAAAACGCAGTCGCAGCTGCACGTCTGAAAGAGAGCGCACTGTTACGCTCAGCTTTAACAGCTGCTAAAGCAAATGCAGCACACTTCGCTTGCTTGCATTTGTTATTTTTTTTTTTGCAATTTTTTTTGTCGATGAACAGTGCTATGCAAAGTAACAGAGGCTGCGGCTGCGTAGAGCTCTGCTGCCGTTGCTGCTCTTAAGTGATCGTTTTTTTTTAAACTCTCTTAACTGTTAACCGTTAACTGAGTGCATGTGCATGTGACTAGTCTATGTCTGTGTTTGTATGTTTTGTTATAATTATTAAATTAAATTCGAATTTATTTTTGCAGTACAAATACAAATACAAATACAAAAAACAAAAACAAAAAACCAAAACGAGCGGCAAAGCAGCCAACGAAAAAAACCAACATCAACAACAACAACAGCAACAAAAATAAATAAACTTAAAAAAGCATCTGAAGCAGCTGTCGAAGCAGCAACTAGAACAACAGCAACAATTAAGAAGCAAGCCACATGAGCAGCAGCGCGACGCCAACGCCGACGCCAACGCCAACGCCGACGTTTAATGGCGAGCATAAAAAGTGAAATGCCGCCACTGCACGCGGCAGAGGCGCTCGCTGCGAGCAGCAGCAGCAGCAGCAGTAGTAGTGGCCCCACTGACAGCGGCGGCGGCGGCACAGCAGCAACTGCAGCAGCAGCAGCTACAACTGCAGCCGCAGCAGCAACGACAACTGCCTCAGCAGCAGCCGCAACTGTTGCTGGTGGCAGCGCGCCAGCAACGCCGAATGCGAATGCAACAATCAGCGCCGCCGCCGACTCGAGCGATAATCAGCCAGGCACGCCGCAGCCAACGACACAGCAGCAATCGCTGATGTCTGTGGAAGCACAGCAACAACAACAGCAGCAGCAAGCGTCGGGCATAACGCACCAGCCGTACGCAACGCATCACATGTACGCAGCAGCGCAGCAGCAGCCGCCGCAGCAGCAGCTGTACGGCAGCCTCTACGGCAGCGACATGCAGCAGCAACAGCAGCAGCAGAGCTACGGGGCCAGCAGCTACATCAACAGCTACGAGCAATTCTACCAGCAGCAGCAACAGCAGCAGCAGCAACAGAGCGCAGCTGACTATGGCGGCGCCTATGTGGACTACAGTAAGGCCTCGGCGGTGCGCTATCACCCGTATCTGCAGCAGCCGACGTCGGTGCTGCCGACGGCTGTGGCGGCAGCAGCAGTTGCTGCCGTCGAGGACACCACAGCAACAGCGGCCGCGGCAGCAGTCACGACAACAGCAGCAGCAGCGAACGTTGCCGCGATGAGCCCGCGGGTCGTCAGCAGCAGCAGCCCCACCTCCACCTCGTCGCATCTGCAACTGAGCAGTGCCACGCCCAGCTCGCCAGGAGGCGGCTGCAAGTTGCAGTGCAAGAAGTGCGGCATCTTAAACACAAACGAATCGGAATTGCAGGAACACATTGCCAACGTGCACGGCGAGTCGCCGTACGGCAGCAGCGGCTACGCCAGCTCGCCGTACATCAAGGAGGAGATGCCGATGCCGACGCCGACAGCAGTGGCCGCAGCAGCGGCAGCGGCGGCGGCAGCCAGCGGAGAGCTGCTGGACCTGGACTCGCAGAAGATGGTCTATCACCAGCAACTGTTGCAGCAGCAGCAGCAGCAGCAACACCACCACCTCCACCACCAGCAGCAACAGCAGCAGCAGCACCAGCAGCTGCATCAGCACGACGCCGTCGTGGCCGGCCTGCCCTTGGCCTTGCCCGATCCGCTGCACTCGATGCAGTCGATGCAGCAGCGCGCGCTGCACAGCTGGGAGCAGCAGGCGCCGCCCACCGAGGGATTGCCGGCGTACATGCAGCCGCTGCTGGAGAAGTCGCCGCACTACTACGGCTCGCCCAAGCAGTCGCCGTATCATCCGTCGACGGTGGTCAAGCAGGAGTACGCCCTGATCAAATCCGAATACGCCGACTCGCAGCACTATGTGGACAAGTCGTTCGATCCGACGGCAGCGGAGGTGACCACCAGTCCGGCGGAGTTCCCCAGCACGACGACAACGGATGGCAACGCCGTGGGTGGCAACGCTGGTGCAGCCTATCGCGGCTTCGAGCCGCCCAGCTCCAGCTCGGTGCTGCCCGCAAATAGCCTCACAGCCAAGGCGGCCACCTGGAAGTCGAACGAGGCGCGTCGCCCCAAGACCTACAACTGCACGGCGTGCAACAAGTGGTTCACCAGCTCCGGCCATCTGAAGCGCCACTACAATACGACGCTGCACAAGAATGCGGTGAAGTCGAGCGGGCAGCCGGATCCGGCCACGCTGCCAATCTCAGCCCATCATCATCCCGCACGTGATCCCGTCACGAAGACCAGTCGGCGTGGCAATGCGGCAGCAGCCGCTGCAGCAGCAGCGGCGGCGGCGGCGGCAGCAGCAGCAGCTGCGGCTGCCACACAGGAACCGCCGGCCGTCGAGCCGCCCAGAAGTCCGCCCGACTACGGCGGAGGGGGCGGCGGTGTTTGTGGAGCGACGGGCGTGCAGGTGGGCGCCGCCATGTCGCAGTACTCGGCCTCGCCGTCGCCCACCGCCCAGCAGCAGCAGCAACAATTGATTGCCAGCAATGGCTATGCCAATGGCCACGCCCACTATCATGGCCACTACAGCATCCAGCAGCAGCAGCAGCAGCAACAAGTGCAATCGACGACAAACGCTTCACCACAGCATGCTAATAGCAACAACAACAGCAGCAGCAGCAACAGCAGCAGCAGCAACAACAATTCCGTTTTGAACGGTCACCCAAACGGGCTAGCAGGTCCCTCCGCCCCAATCAACAACAACAACAACAACAACACACAAATGCCGTCCTCCCAAATGAGGGGCCTGCTGAACAACAACAACAACAACAAAATAACAACAATCAACAACAACAACATAACAACAACAACAATAGCCACAACTATAAAAGTCGAGCAAATGGAGGACAGCAGCAACTCAGCAATGGTCATGGATCAGGAGCAGCTGGAGGAGGAGCAGCAGCAGCAGCAACAATTGGAGGAGCAGCAGCAACAGCAGCAACACGTCCTGCTGCAACATCACCCACTGGAGCAACAGGAGCAGGTCAGCTATCTGTTGCCGCGGCCCTATCACAGCAGCAACAGCAACAGCAGCACCACCATCACCACCACCAGCAGCAGCAGCAGCAGCACCACCAACAACAACAACAACAACAGCAGCAGCAGCAACAGCAACTCGCCGCCTATTATCTACCACCACCAACAGCAGCAGCAGCAGCAACAACTGCCGCAGCAGCAGCTGCAGCCGCTGCAGCAGCAGCAGCAGCAACTGGAACAGGAGCAGCAACACCAATCGCACCACCACCAACTGTTGCAGGCAATGGATTTCTCGCGCACCCAGCCGCTGCTGCCGCCGCCGCCTATGGCAGCGCTGCTGCCGCCTATAACAATGGACTACAACATGCTGGCTTTGGATATGCAGCAGCAGCACAGCAATATGCTGCAGTGCAGCAGCATCAGCACGCCGCAGCAGCCGTTGCTGCCGGTCACTATTACCACCACGCCCATCCACACGCCCATCCCCATGCACACCCACACGCCCATGCCCATGCCCATGCCCATGGCCATCCACACGCCCACCACCCACACGCACACCCACATCAGTATGGACATGGAATGCACCACTATGCAGCAGCAGCAGCAGCAGCAGCACTACCTGGCACCACAGCCGCTGTCGCCGCTGCCGCAGCCGCTGCAGCCGCAACAACTGTTGCTGGTGGACAGCAACAGCAGCAGCAGTCACAGCAGCAGCAGCAGTACGGGCAGCAGCCATACGCCCAACAGCAGCAGCAACCACAGCAGCAACATCAGCAGCACGGCAGCAACGGTGTCGGCGGCAGCAACGGCAGCAGCAGCAGCAGCAACATCGTCGCCGCCGCCACCGTCACACATCATCACCAGCAGCAGCAGCAGCAGCAACAGCAGCAACATCATCAGCAGCAGCAGCAACATCTGCAACAACAGCAGCAGCAACATCTCCAGCAGCAGCAGCAGCAACAACATCCTGCCATGCTATCAGCAACTGCCGCCGGTGCTGGAGCACACAATGAGCTATCACACTATTATTGGTAACGAGCCGGGCCACTACGACACCTACACGACCAGCGACGGCCATCAGATCTTGCAGCTGATGCCGGCCGCCTCGCTCTTCGCGCCCTATGCGCCGCTCTCGCCCTACTCGGTGGCGGCGCAACGCTCGCCGCAGGAGGGTGACTTGCCGCCGGTGCACACGCTGACGAATGCGTTGCAGGCGCAGCAGGAGGCGCAGCAGCAGCAGCAGCAGCACCACCACCAGCAGCAGCATACAACGTTGACGCTGCTGGCCACGCCCACGCCGTATTCGCCCACAGTGAGCAGCTCGCGTGCAACGCCAGCCTTGGAGCTGGACATGGTGTCGCTCATCGCACAGCAGCAGCAGCACGAATACGAGCAATATCAGTTGCAGCAACTCGAGCAGCAGCAGCAGCAACTCGAGCAGCAGCAGCAGCAGCTCGAGCAGCAGCAGCAACTTGAGCAGCTGCAGCTGCAGCAAACTGTTGCCGTCTTGCCCAAGAAGCGACGCGCTGCCGTCGCCCTCTCGTCAGCAACAGCAGCAGTGGCCGGTCCGCCCAGCAAGCGACGTCGCAACAGCAGCATCGGCTCGACATCGCCGCACTCGACGACACTGCCATCGGGCCGGATCAAGTGCCTGGAGTGCGACAAGGAGTTCACCAAGAACTGTTATCTGACGCAGCACAACAAGAGCTTCCATTCCGGTGAGTATCCCTATCGGTGCCAGAAGTGCGGCAAGCGTTTCCAGTGCGAGGATGTCTACACCACGCACCTGGGCCGCCACCGCACCCAAGACAAGCCGCACAAGTGCGAGCTCTGTCCCAAGCAATTCCATCACAAAACCGACTTGCGGCGACACGTGGAGGCCATCCACACGGGCCTCAAGCAGCACATGTGCGATATCTGCGAGAAGGGCTTCTGCCGCAAGGATCATCTGCGCAAGCATCTCGAGACGCACAATCGCCCGCGGGTCGTTGGCAAGAAGGCGGCAGCAGCTGTTGCTGCTGCTGCTGCTGCTGCGGCGGCGGCTACTGCCACAGCCAAGGCAGCGACAGCAGCTACCAAAGCCTCAGCGGCAGCAACAGTTGCTGCCACTATTGCTCGGTCCGCAGCGGACGATGTTGCTGCCGACGATGATAGTTTGCTAGACGATGATGAAGACGATAATGATGCAGAGCAGCAGCAGCAGCAGCAGCAACTGTTGCTGAGCGGCGAGCATCATTTGACTAAAAACGAATTTGTTGATATTAAGAATGAGTACGAGGAGGAGTTCACGGAGGACTTTCACATTATTGAGAAGGATATCGAAATGTATTGAGACGGGGATATATATATATAGATAACTGACTATATATGTGGGGCACGGGGCACGGGGCACAGGGGGTGGGGGTTTGGGGGGGTTTTGGGGGGGTTACTCAGGGGCTGGCTGCTCTTCAAATGCAAAACGCTTTAAAAAAAAAAAGCAAAAATAATTGCTAAAACGAAAAAAAAAAACATTTTTTAGCCTTTTTTCACATGTTTTGAAATTCCATTATATTTTTTAATATTTAAAAAAAAAAACACGTTTTTGGCTAACAAATTTTTATTGCGCCTTGCAGCAATAAATTGTTGTTGCAGAAGCAAACGCAAAAACATTTTTTAAATTTATTTTTTTAAATTGAAAACAAATTCTAAAAAGTTAATAAAAAAGCCTTCGGCATTTGAAGACACGCCCACTCAGCACAGCTGTTATCAAAACAAAAACAAAAAACTTTGCCATATGAAGAAAGAGAAACACAAGCTATAACTATATATATGCATATATATATATATTATATATGAATAAAACTAATTTTTTTTTTTTTTTTTGTATTCGAAATTCCTAATTGTTGTAGCAGCAAATTTAATTGAATGTTAAATTGTATTATTATTATTAATTATGAATTAATTAAACGTCTTAGTATATTTTTGTAATTTTTATTTCCCATTTATTATGATTATGATTTGTATTTTATTTTGTTATATGTAACATTTATGTTCTAAGGCCGTGCATACCTCAAAGACAGCAAAACGAATCAGAAGAGAGAGAGAGAGAGAAAGAAAAGAAGAAACGCTTAAAGAATGCAACAAACAAAACAGAAATCAGGGCAAACCATATATATACACTATATATATATGTGTATGTATATATATAGTATATATATATTAGACTATATGATCTGCAGCATCTGTAGTTGATTGTTTATATATATATTTCTTGTTTAAACCAATTTACTAATTTAACTGCAGTTGTTGTTTATTTCCTGTCCACACACAAATGCCATACATATATATGTATATATATATAAATATGTAATGCCAATCGATATATATATATAGATATATATATGCTATATATATATATATATATATATATATATATATATATATATATATATATATATATATATATATATATATATATATATATATATTTTAGCCTACAAAAAGCCAAACACACACACAAAAGATAACGCAAATATCAGGGATAAAACTTATGTATTTAAACAAAGTTAAAGCTTATATATACATATATATACACACGCATATATATATATATAGAGTTACATATATATATATATGTGTGTGTGTATTATTTATATATATATTATTATTATTAATTTGTAATTTATGCTTACAAATAAACACACATCAAAAAGACATAAATTTATATTTTTATTTTATTTTTTTTTTATTATTTTAAATTTATAATTTGCCTAAATATAATACTCACACGAAAAACTATTATAATCTGCCATTAGCTTTATGTTTCCAACTATTTCCTTACGCTCCACACACACACACACACACACACACACAGATATATATATATCTATATATAAATACTTTAATTAGTTTCTATCATAATTTTGTACTATTAAACATTTTTTTTTTGTGTAATTAGCGCAACAAATTTGTTTAACTATATATATATCTAGCTGCTAAGTGCATATAACATATACCTTAAAGCGATAGAAAACCACAAAGAAGAAAGCAACAAAAACAAAACAAAAACAAAAAACAAAACAAAACAATAAGAAAAGACAAAAGGAATGCGAGTCGAAGGAGACGAAGGAATGCTTTCCAAGCCAAGATCTTAAAACAAATGCAAAATAAATTATTGAAAATGTTTCAAGCCAAAAAAAACTATAATTTCTTTTTATTTTTTATATTTCGAGACATTTTATTTTTTATTATTTTTTCTTACAGTTATTTAAGATTTTTTTTTTATTTCAGTTATAAAATAGAAGAAGGAAAAAAATAAGTTTGCACATGTATATCTTATATATCTAGAAAAATATAGCAAAATCTGAATGGAAAAGGGCTACTCGTTTTCGCGCAGTGTATAGGTATGCTGCTGTGCGAAGCTTGGTTATATCATTGCTGGCATGGAGTATCTATGCTTAGTTCTCTCTCCCATCTATATGCAGTTGATACATATATAGTATATATATATATATATATATAAATTCTATATTTCTATTCGGCTAAAGCTTATATCAGTGAGCTGAGATGCTCAAGCGCTCCACATCTCAGCTAATCAGTTATATGTAGCTATATAAGGTATATATACCATGTGATAAGGGCATTTAAATATCACTCAGCCTTTCGTTCGCTTCTTGTTAATTTTGTTAATTATTTTTGTTGAATTTTATTTTTATATTTATTGTGTTGTTCGCTACATTTTCTGCTTATTCCGTGGCTGTTGATGTTGCTAGTTCCAAAGAAATTACGTGCGTGTGTTTAAATATTTTTTTTTTTCTTTGTATATCTCTCGAGACTCGAAAGTGGAGAGACGCAGGCAAATTGAGGCAAGGCGAATCAAAAAGAAAGATATGTGTATATATGTATGCAGAGAGTATATGCTATATACAGGATATAAAGCTTGAGCTGCTTGCCTAGGCTCTAGATCTTGCTCTATATCTCTGCCTCTCCCTCTGCCCCCTCTCTCTATATATCTATTGGTAGTTTTGTGTTAACTGTCATTATGGCGACATCTAAGTGCCTAAGCAACAAATCATAAGCAAAGTATCTTTGTATCTGTATCTGGCAAATGCTAAAAACGAAGAAAGAAGAAAAAAACCAAAATGAAAACCAAAGACAACGCCAGCAACATAACACGCACACATGTTGCCAGCTGCCTCTCTCTCCCTCTCCCTCTCTCTGTCTCTGTCTCTGTCTCTGTGTGTGCAGGAACAGCAGTAAATAGCCAAAAAAAAAAAAATATACACTATATACACACACACACACACACACACACACACATGCAGACAAAGACAAAGTAGAAGAGACAAACGAAAAGTGCGCGCCACAGCAAGCGGCAGCAGCACGAAGCAAGCAGCGAATGTATCTCAAAGATACGCAAACGCAAACAGCGACGCAACGCGACGCCGAAGCCAAAACCGAAGCCGAAGCTGAAGTTGAAGTTGAAATTGAAGTTGAGCGCCTGCGCGCCTGCGCAGCAACAGCAGCAGCAGACTATGGCTATGTCATCATAACATACAACGGCGTCGTCGTTTGTGCACTGCGCGAAATAGTCTGCTGCCTTAGCTGTATTCTAAATTCCTTTCATTCGAATGTCAAGCGGACTTGTTTGCTGGTTTTGTTATATTTTTAATTTATTTAAATAAAAATAAATTAGAAAGCAAATTTAAAATGATAAAAAATAATTAAAAACTCATATATATATTTTTTTTTAACTTAAAAACATATTTAAATTTTTTTGATAATTTTAAAAATATATTTTTTTTATTTACAAAAAAAGTTTTTTTTATAAAAAAAATTATTTTTAGTGTTTTTGATTATTAAAAAAAATTAATGAATATATTTTCATTATTTGAAAGAAGTTTTATTAAGGCTTTATATTATTTTAATTTAAATTTTTGTTATTTTAAAGAATTTTTATTAATTTTATTTAATTTTTAAATTTTTAAACATTTTTCTTATTTTAAAACATTGTTAGTAATTTTTTTATTAAAAAAATTTCAAAAATAATTTTTTTTAATTAAATTATTAAATTATTTTCATATTGTAAGCGTTTTATTTTGCTATAAACTAAACATGATTGGGAATATATAAATCAAGACGATTCTGCTTTAGATTTGCGTTCTTCTGCTTTGGTGTGCTATTCTTAAACGTTTGCTTAGCTTATTCGAGCGCTCCCTTATCTCTCAGCGTCTCTGTCCCTCGCTCGCTCACTTATGGCTTGGTTTTTATCTTGGCTAACTTATCTCGTCCATAAATAGACTTTGATTACACTAAGCAGCAACAGAATACGACTGGGCATTTCGCTCAGTGCATTTGTATCTGTGAATTTCTACGTGCTGCTTCTGCCCTTTGGCTGCCGCTGTTGCCGCATTTGTTCTCGCTGTGCGTTTTTCTTACGCGGTTTGTTTGTTGAACATCAAAACTGGTTTCCTGTACATATGCTCATCCAGCAACAACAACAACAACAACAGCGGCAGCAACAACCATCTGTAATTTTAATTTTTCGGCAAGGCAGAGATTTCGATCGACGACGACGACGACGGCGTCGCTGCCCAGGTAGAAATTGTGTACCTTTGTATTGTTTGCTTGCCGGTGCCTGTGTGTGTGTATGTGTGTGTATCTTGAAGATAGCTGGAAGACAGTAGACACACACACACACACATGTGACTGCTCTCTTTGTGTGTCCATGTGTGTGTGTGTGCGTAATCCTTGCTGCCTTTTTCATGTTTTTCTGCTGCTTCGTCGTCTGCTGCTTATGTGCTGCAACAACAACAACAACAGCGGCAGTTGAGCAGTTACCATGATTCATAGTTGTTGCTGTATATATAGCCAGCTATATAGCTCTCTCTCTCTCTCTCTCTGTGTGTGTGTGTGTATGTGGCATGTCTATGTATCTGCAGCTCCTTTCAATGCGCAGCCACAAAAAAAAAATAATTTTTTTTTTTTGATATATAGAAAGATCTCTGCAGCGCTCTTAACTGTGCACAATAGCTGCCTGTCAAGGCTTTTGTCTGCGCATATGTATGTGTGTGTGCGTGTGTGTGTGTGTGTGTGTGTGTGTGCAAATATCTGTGGCATACATTCTCATAGAACAGCCGTCGCCGTCGCCGTTGTTTGCTTTGCTGTGCTTCGAGTTCGTTTTTTTGTGATCGAAGCAGGATCGCTTTAGAGCTGCTGGCCCAGTTCCCAGTTCCCAGTTGCCAGTTGCTATCTCCTCAAATTTGTTGTAGTTACAGCTTGCCACGCCCCTGACTAACGCCCTAACTGTAACAGTTAACTTCGTAGATTTTTATATATTTAGCTTTCGGCCTTTTTCGCGCTGACATTTGATTGACTGCTTGATTAACCCATGTTGGCCCATCACAAATATTCATATACATATACATATATATATATATGTATATATATGTATATCAAGATTATATATTTTGGCATTTGAGCCTAATTCTACGAAGGGTTTGACATCTAACACAAAAACTCAATCAAATTAGCGGCAAATGCGAAATTATGTCAAGAGCCACCCCAGCCCCAGCCCCAGCCCCATCCCTGCAGCCTCATCTGGCCGTCCACCCCTGCCGCCAGAGTTTGCCTTTATTTTCCATTTGCCCTGAAACTGTAAATTGTCTTTTTCATTTCATTTGACTTTTCCCTTTTAGCCGCATTTTGTGTGTGTTTTTTTTTTATTTTCTCTCATTTTCTCCTCTTCTTTTTTAATTACCAAACATTTGACAGCATCCTGATGCTTATATTGTGTTCTCTATAAAGCGTATAGATACACACACACACACACACACACACACACACGCACACACACACTCGCTGGCAATCTTAACCTTTTTTTTTTTTGTTTTTCAACGTGAATTTTATATGTTAGAAAAATCAACCCTCGAAATAGCGTTAGATATTTGATTTTTCCAACATTCGAAGATGAGGAAGAAGCAGCAGACATGAGAGAGAATAGGAGGTGGACAAAGAAGAAGAAGAAGAAGAAGAAGAAGCAGTAGCAGTAGCAGCATCTTCAGCCGCCATTCTCATGCCCAGCCTCAGCAGCAGCAGCATCATCTTCGAGCATCTGCCTCGTGCAGTCTCTTTCTCCCCTCCCCTAAGCGTCTCTAGCTATCTATACGAAACTCACATTATTCAATTGCCAATAATGGGCTACGTGAAAATTAGAACGCGTTGCGTTTGTTATTAGGGAAAGCAAAGAAAGGAAAAATAAGCTGGGAAATATGAAGAAAATTTCTGGCAGAAAAAATGGGTTTCCTGGTTGTTTTTTTTTCGGCTATAGAAAGATATTGATATAGATGTAGAGAGATCTTGGTATATCTAGCTGATAACTGATCTTTAATTAGTAATTATTAATTAGTAATTAGCAATTACTTAATTACTTTGCATTGACATTGTTAAGCCACGCAACTTCCCGCTCTGAGCTTCTGCTCGATTCGTGAATCTTTTGCCTATTTTCGTAGCATCTTCAGTAAGATATGTATGGATGTCCGAATTATATATAGATCTTACGAAAGAAGTCAGAATAGCTCAAATTAGTTGAGCTCTTTTGCATTTCTGCTATTTCTGGGTTAATTTTGTGTAGTTTTTATACCAAATCGAATCATATAATTCTGAGAATTTCTCAATTAGTCTAAAAGACTTGATATGATATATCTATATTATTATATCTATCTATATTATATTTATATTATTGTTTAAAATTATTAATGATTAATTGTTAATTATTATTTGTATTATTAGTATTACTTATTATTATTCAATATTATTATTTTTATTATTATTATTAGTATAATTATTATTAGTATTAGTTGTTATTATTTTTATAATAATTATTATTATTAGTTATTATTAATCATTATTCATTATACATTATTCATTATTGGTTATTCACTATTTCATCATCTTCATCAGTAGATTTGCCAGCCTTGAGCGCATTGAGTCCAGATGAAGCCTCAAGACAAAAGCTTCGCCTACAGCTCAAACAATGAGGAGGGCACAGCATACCCTGTATTAGCTATATATACTTATCTATAGTATGCTCTTGCGATATTAAGCGGTTGCTGCCTGCCACTAGCAAACAGTTCCCACACATGCCTTATATATGCATAAGTGTCTATATGGACATATGTGTATCTGTGTGTGTGCAGCTGTTTAATTATTATTAATTATAATTCATTAATTTGCTGAAGAAACCACCCACAAATGCAAATGCATAGATACACACACACACAGAGAGATATACATACACAATCCGTTAGCTGGCAAACAAAAGACTTAGGCAACGAACTTGGCCGCAGTCGCTTCCTCTGCCAAGCAAAAAAACCAAAAAAAAAAACAATAAAAATTTCAAAAATAATAAAAATAAAAGCAGAACAGGCTGGCAAGGCTTCTATATATATACAAGCAAGCTATAAGGCATGCGACTGTGTGTGTGTGTGTGTGTGATAGCTATGAAGGAGCGTCAAATGGCGCACAGCTGCGCCACAGTCAAAGCCAGAGCCAAAGCTAACAAAAATGTTGCTCTTGTTGTTGTTGCTCACAAATTGTTGCTACATTTGGAGTTGACTCGCGCTGTTGTTGTTGTTATTATTTCATGTGTGTCCTAATTCCAATTCAACAGAAATTTGTGTCTCACAATCACAAATTTATATATATATATAAATATATATATGTGTATAAGTTTGTATATAGAGTAAAGCGAAATAAATCTTAGAGCCGAGAGGCAAGCGAAACGAGTTGAAAATAAGAAGAAAAAAAAAAAAAAAAAATATATATATATATATATATATATATATATATATATATATATAAATCTAAAAAAAAAGTTTAGCCTAAAGTTTTGTGTAGTTGTTGCTGTTGTTGTTGCTGCTGTCGGCGCTTTATCCGATTTTTGTGCTGTGCGCTGTTTGTTGTTGTTGTTGTTGTTGTTTTACTTCTTCTTTTTGTATTTTTATGACGAGTTTCCGCTAATTGCTGATGCGCTGCAGATTAAATGAAGCAGCGACAACAACAACAACAACAGCTGCGCTCAAATGGGGAGCACGCCCAAGGCAACGAAAATGTAACAAAGCGAGAGAGAGGGAGAGAGGAAGAGGGGGGAAGCGTTTGCCTCTTAGAGAGAGCGCATGAGACTTCAAACAAAAATTAGAAAATTTCAACAAAGTTGCAAACAAAAATGCAAAAAATATTTAACAAATCTCAAATTTGACAGCTAGCCTTAGCTAAGCTTCACTGTAGCACCAATATACTCTGCGGCTAGTTGGTTCTGCAACTCTTATCGACTGGCGTCTGCTGCAGAGGCAAATCGAAGCTGCGCTTACAGATTCTGGCTAAGCCACTGGCTCAGGCTACACTACACTGCAAGAAATTTGTGCAGATTTCGAAAATATTCGCACATCATTTCTAAGATATTTATAAAGATCACATATTAGTTGGAGCTGCGTAATCAAGCTATAACTAAATTGCTCATATTTCTATGCTCGCTCGCATAGTCAAAGACGGGTATATTGGTTGCAGTGCTAAAGTGAATACAGCTGCACATAGGTGGATGGACGATAGACACGCCCATTTGGAAGTTAACTGTCAAGAGTACAGCCTCTAGACATGGGTCACTTAGCAGACTATCTATGGATATGGGAGTTGAAACTGAACAAAGCTGAGCAGCATCAAGAATCGCAATGGAACTGCTCACAATATGTAAAAGAAATTGAAATGAATGAGTATCATATAGTCGGGCTGAAGGTTAAACTAGAATTGAAAGTGAACTGTGAGAGAGTTAACTCAGTGAGAGATTGAATTAATTTGATTGAAACTGAGCTGCCTTTTATTTTGTTGCAGTGTAGGGCACACAGACACACACGAGGAAGGGTAAACCGAAATTAGAAATGAGAAAAAGGCGTTTCGTCGTGGTTGTTACCTCAATTCCTCTCGCTGGAGTCGTCGTCGTCGTCGTCGTGGTTGTTGTTGTGCTTAGACAACGAACAGATTGAAGATGTAGAGAGGAAGAGTGAACGAAAATAAGAGAGAATTATACGAATTATAAGAATTACGCTGAAGCTGCAGAGAAAGACATCTGATAGATATCAGATTATGCTGCTGCTGCTGCGGCTGCCTTAGCCTAAGCTAATAATTCTAGCCATCTGTGTGCGTGTGTGTGTGTGTGTGTGTGCATATGAGCATAATGAGCTATAATTGGATTAAAAAAGATTTATTTATTATATTTCATCTGGCATACAACAGTTTTACATTCGCCTGCGCCAGCTGCCCGAGCACTGAGAACTGAAAGTCGAGATTCTGAGTACGAGCTTCTCATGAGATCTCGGACATTGACTAATTAGCGCATTTGTTGCTTAATTACTCTGGCCCAAAAAATACATTTGCATTAATCTACTCCCTCTCTCCGCCTCTCTGTCTGATTGCAGCATCCAGCAGCAGCCAACGGCGGATGACAACGAAGCGCCAATATCAGCTGCAAGGCCAACAGCAGCACCAAGTCCAAGGCCATGGCCAAGGCCAGTGGCAAGCGCAGCATCCAAGCAACCAGAGACGTCTCAAAATTTAAATGAAATTGATTATTTCGGCACAGTCCCGTTGGGGGCGATGACGTTTTAGTATTTTAATTATACCAACTATCTAAATTACGTATGTATTGTACGATTATCGAATATCGAATAGTTTTAATCTAAACCCAAACACCCAGCCTACTCCTATGGAATCACACACCCATACCCACACCCATGTCCCATCCCCAGCCAGAAGATGATAGGTGTGTGCCAAGGCAAGGTCTAAAATCTTCCATCAATTATGGCATCGATGTTTTTTGCTAAATTTATCTAGTATTTTAAGCACAAACCCTTTCGGCTAAATAGCACATTTAGCACATGTACTAAATGTTTAGTACACATGTTACTCTAAGCACATAAACAAATGTAGCTTGCTAGCTTAGCAGATCACAATGATTATATACAGATGTACTAAAATCATGTACTAAAAATGTACTAAAAATGTACTTAAATGTACTAACAAATGAACTAAAAATAATGCATTTAATCGATGTTAGTGTGCCAAAGTGGATGAACAAACAGATGTACTAAATATTTAGCACCTTTGAGAAGCATTCAATGAAGAATTTAGAACATATGTACTAAATTTAAAAAGGACAGCAAGAAATGTATTACCTAATTACGTACTTGCAAGTGTACTAAAATCTGTACTAAATGTACTAAGCAATTGTTTGAAAGTTATGAACTAAAATTGAATATATCAACATAAGCAATTCACTGAGTCAGTACTAAACGTTCTAAAAATCTGTCGGCAATTTAGTACATGTGCTAAATATAAAAAACACAATTGAAAATTTAACACCGCAACTTAAGCAAACATATTGAACGTAATAATTGTTGATGTACTAAAACTTGTGCTAAAAACGCATGAAGCGCACATACATAAATAAGTAAGAGGAAAATAGCTAAAACGAATGCATTGTACATATGAAATGTGTATGTGTTATTAACGATTATAGTTTCACAACTAAATACATTTTTAAAGAGATTTTACTTCTTTTTTTTTTTTTTTTTTGTTGAATACTTAAGATCCTGCTACATATACAATACATAAAACTAATATCAACAATGTGCATATCATTTTTTCGGGCAAGTTAATAACAATAATTAAGCGTAAATAGCAAAAAGGTTAACTAAACAAAATGTGAAGAAGAAGAAGGAGAAGAAGGAGGAGAAGGAGAAGGAGATGGAGATGGAGATGGAGGCGAGATCAGCACAAAGGCAATAATAATTCTTTTAGTTCAATTGATTTCGATTGGAATTGGAATTTTGATTTCAAACAAATTTCAACTGTGCAATAAAAGAAACGATAAGGAAAACAAAACTAAATTTAATATACTATATACAAAATTTTTTTTTGAACTATATATATATATATATACATATATATGTGTGTATGTATAGGAACTTTTAGTGTAAGCGCAGCATAACGAATACCTCAGCCGATATACTATATACATATATATCTATATATATGTAGCACAAGTAACAAAACTCAACTGCAGCTCAAGCAACTACCTCGTTAACAATAATAAAGATGTTGAAGAAGAAGAAGCATATATATCAACTATATATATATAAAACTCACGAATACGTAAAATCTAAAAAAAAACAAGTTAAATTAAATGTACATTCAATTTTAACAAATTATATATATATATATAAACATATACAGATATATATATATGTTTAGTGCAGCGACACGCCCCCTGCCCCGCCCATGTTGTCATCGGTTTAAATTTGAATATTCATATATATAAATATACTATATATAAAGATGAAAAAAATACTTTTTGGCTAACTCACAGATTGTTGCACAAATGACAACGGGCGTGTCTGCCCATGGGCGTGGCTCTAACCCTTAAAGCGAAAAAAAAAAAAACACACACATAAGAAACGAAATGTTTGTCAAACCTAACTGTAGTTGTAGTTGTGCATCTATTTCAACAACGAAAACTAATTGGAAATTATTATAAATAAAAACTATAAAAAATAAAAAAAAATTAAAATTTTAAAAATAAAACGTAATTTAAAACACACAAAACAATTTTAAGCGACATTTGTTTTTAACTCTCATTTCTTTACGTTGACTTCTCGAAGCAATAACGAAACAGGCGAATTTTCCGTTCCCCTAACGAAGCATACATATTCGCACACCGTGTAGAAATACATACGTTCCCAAGTCTTATAGCAATTAATAATAATTAACTGTTATACACACAGAATATATATACATATATATAGAGCAAGAGGAATGGTAAAGTAAATCAATTTTGGGAGCACCAAGTGGAAGAGGCGGCGAGCAGGCAAAGGAACTACGGCAAGCCGCAGTTGGAAGGCCCTTGCAGGCAGCTTACATATATAACGAGAGATTTCGAGAGTCCGATTCCGTTGCTATATAGCGACAGCCCAACAGATCGAATTTTAATATGCTAAGTTACTAGTTGTGCACTTTTCAAAGGTTTTTTAAGCAAATTCAAGCATTGCCCATATGACAGCTATATGTTATAGTCAGCCGATAAGCTTGATTCGTTTGTATATCAAAGCTATAGCTGCCAGAAGCAGCTGCAGCAAGTTGCATGCCAATTGCTGCACTAACAGCTGAGTTCGCATAGATAGTTTGAGAGGAAATGCACTACAAGGGCTGCAAATAGTAAAGAGATGCCAAACACTTCAAGCGGAGTGCACATCTAGAGCCATGTCGATATCTATATATATGTAGATAACAACTATGCAACAACAACAACAACAAAAATGACAAGGAAACGTGTACCTCTCTGAACACCTTTTCTAGGGGCAACTCGAATTTAGGACTCCGATTTCAGCTTTTAGTCGGCATTAATAGTGTGTGCGTGTGTGTGTGAGTGAGAGAGTCTGAGTGTGTGTGTGTGCATGTGCATGTGTTTGTACATTTTTACATAATCCAAAAACAATTTTTTGATAGCGAGATGCACTCTAAACGTTTTTATGGTAATCGATAAATCGATAAATCGATCAATTGGCATATGTATATCAAATTTTCAAAACTCTATAAATGTTTTTCCCCAATTTAATGGTAATGTGTATGTAGTCAACGGCAAAATTCCTTCACACTAAGCCAAAAAAATACCAAAAAATGCAAAAGATACAAAAAATACTAAAAAAATATAGAAAAGTTGAGGCAAAGTGAGCTCAGCTTGAAGATGAATTTATGACAAAGAGATAAGCAAATGATATACTCATGCTTATACCCACAATGCACAATGCGACCGATCAAGTCAATGAGAGTAAAAAGAAATATTAAAAAAATATAAAAAATATTGTCATAAAAGAAATTTTGAAAAAATATATAAAATATATATATATACATAAAAAAAAGATTTTTTTTGAGCCGAAATAAAACATAAAAGAATGTAAACTACAAAACTTAAAACTCTTTTTATTTGGGCTTCCAACACTGTTCCTCTTATGGTCTTGAACCTCTCTAGAATCCTAGCGCATCGTAGTCCTCTCAAGAGCCTTTCAAGTCGGGTACAAGCAAGAGCGACAAGGCGTCAGGTCTGGGTATATTAAGTGTGTTCTTGATGTAAAACATCTATAACTGTCTGTCTATATCTATAGGTTCATAGATCTAAATTTGAATCTTTAGATCTCAATAGATCTAAAAGTGTATCTACAGCTCTATAGATGCCAAATGTGTGTAGATCCCCAGCCACATTCACATTAGCATATGGAATGGATAGCTCAGAGTCTACCAGAAGAAAGTTCAGCTCAAAGACGATAATGATGTTTATATAGCCGATAATGATGAATGGTGAACTTGAACTTGAAACTCGCTTTCACAAACGACTCCGAATACAGATATAAATGAGCGAGAGTACTCGATGCACTCACACACACACACACACACACACACACACAGGCACACACTTGCCGAGGCACTTGTGTGCCCAGGGAGGGGGCCAAAGTCAAAGTCAGAGGCAAGGGCAAGGGCAAGGGCAAGGGCAACAGCTAGAGGCAAGTGGCCGAGCCGGAGGCGCAATCACGCAGACCGTGTCCAATTAAAAGGCGCCGTACATCATTTCGAATGCAGCACCAGCAAAATGGAAAAATCTACAGGTGGTGGCGACGGCGACGGCGACGGCGGCGGCAACTTTTCAGATTTGAGTTTCCTGCACGGGAAAAGGAAAACTGGAAAACGTCGAAGCAGCAGACGAAAAAGTAGGCGGCTATCGGCAGGATAGGCAGAGCGAGGGAGAGCCAGGGCAGGGCTCTGTGTGTCAGACAGAGAGCAGAGAGCAGGCATTTGCATTGTCAGCTAAACAGGTTGCACTCACACGCAGAGAGTGTGAGTGAGAGAGAGAGAGAGAGAGAGAGAGAGCGAGTGCAGCAAGGACAGCGCAGCGATCACAATTTTTGTTGCTCTGCCGTCTGGCTGTCGCGCTGTTCCCCCCGCCGCTTTCAGCTATGTCAAATTATTGTAATTTATTATTGCATGCCAAGTTAATGAGTGCGCGCTCTCTCTCCCTCTCCCTCTCCCTCTCTCTCTTTCCCTCGCTCCCTCTCAGCTGAGAGGCAACTGCTGCCGCTGCATGGAACAATGAAAATCGAAAATTGTTGTTCGAAATTCGAGAAGTAGTGGAAGAAGAAGAAGAAGAAGAAGAAGAAGAAGAGTAAGAAGTAGTTGCAGTGGAAGAAGAACAAAGATATTTCAGTGCACACCTTTGTGCATTTAATCCAGTGGAAAATCAGAAAATAATGCGACGGGCAGGTAGAAAAACCATTCAAGTCCATGTTTTCTTGATTGCCTTTTCTTTCGAGCATTCGAGTGTGCGTGCGTGTGCGTGTGTGTGTGTGTGTGTTTGGGTTCTTGTTCTGTTCCTCTTTGGCTGCATTCGCCTACGAAATGGAAAGCTAATCAAATTGAGGTTGGTCAAGAGCGGAAGACAAGGGCGCCTTTAGCTGAAGAAAATAACAGTACAAAATGAAGCTCGCTCGCTCGCTCGCTGTCTCTCTCCCACCCTCTGTTGATCTTTGGCTAATTGAACTGCCCGCCAGGGGGCGCTTCTGCAGGCATATGTTTGCTGTTAACGTATGTGCCCCCCTCCCCATCTCCCGCCCTCTGCCCCCCTCTCTCTGTCGCGCCCATTGAATCGAAAAACCTTTTAAAGCGCTTTGCGCTGTAAGCAGCGCCTAAAAGCAGCTTACACTCACACTTACACACACACACACACACACACACACGCAGAGTGAACATTTTTGCATAGCCAAAGAGGAAAAGCAAAACCTGCCCCAGAGAGCCGAAAGTTTTCTGCACGATTGCGATGGCCTTTCAATGCGTCCGAGACCAAAAGCCCCATTTACATACATGTACGCCCCAGGGCAGGAAGCGGGCGCATCCCCTCCGCCTCCGCCTCCGCACCCCACGCCAACTAATCCCATAACTTTTCATTGTGCAAGTAATTCGCAAGCCTCTGCATGTGTGTGTGTGTGTGTGTGTGTGAGTATGTGACAATTGGTATGTGTGGGTGTGAAAACTACTAGAACTAGATTAGAAAAGGCGATGATTTTGTTGGAGGTGGGCCTTGCGGGCTCGGCCTGGCTGACTTCTTTGAATACCCTACAAACTAGAGCATAAGTTGTTCACGCTTAACACTAATATTCTACTCTACACTAATGTATCTACTTCAGCTAACAATTCACTGACTTTTACAAGTCTCCATAACTCTACACTATCACAAACTACTTTAATACAATCTCTCCAAGTAATATACTCTAATATCTCAATTATGTTATTTATCAACTCTACACTTACTTTACACAACTCTACACTGCTCTCCAGCAGTCGGCAGTAGCCATTTATTCTTTCAGCGGACTCAAATTTCACTCAGTCTTACTTTTGTCTAACTATACAGCACTGTACATCATTTTTCTTAACTCTACACAACTCTACACTTTTTACTATTCAAGTTTTTGGTACACGTTTTGATTCGGCATATAAAATACGCGCTCTATATCGAGTGTGCCTCACTCTATAAAACTCTACAAAAGTCTCCACTTACCTATATCAGCTCACAATTTCTCTACGCTACTTAAATTCAATTCACTATCACTTCTACACAGCTCTCGACAAGTCTCCAAACCTCTGCCTACAATTCTACAAACTCTCCACTTAAGTCTACACTAAAAGATATCGTATCCTTGCACAATGAGCCAACTCAATATCAGTTTTGACCAATTGACCACACAAATGACCATTGCTCAACACTGATTTATGTCTGTTTCAGCCGTCGCTGTGTAGCGCACACCCTTGCCAGCAGCAACAGCAGCAACAACAATAACATATTGATCCAATACAATAGTATATGTAAATTTTTCATAGATTAAATATATTTACATATACACACAAGTCCTTGAAAGCCGCTCAACACACACACGCTCACACACACGTCCTCGTTCCTTCTGGCCACCCCCTCCCCTCTGCTACAACTGAGCCTTGTCAGCGACAGGGACGATATCCTGGTTTTTTGCTGCTGTGCGTCCTGCGTCCAGGAGCTACGCTTCCGTTCGAATAAAACGCATGAGCTAAAAATGCCAATGTATGTGTGCATGAATAATGTACGTACACATATGTATGTGTGTGTGTGTGTGTGTGTGTATATATACAAACACAATTTACATATGCACATACACGTGTGTGTGTGTGTGTGTGTGTGTGTGTGCCGTAGGCGTTTTTGGCCAGTTGGCAAACAGAGCGAGGCTCAGCACAGGCGCCACAGCTCGCTGCCAGTCAAACGCCCCTTCTCCACTCGCCACTCTCCAGACCTAACCCTATGCCAATATTGAAACTTTCAACTATATACACACACACACACACACACACACACACACAGTTATATACACACTTGAATTTGTGTGTGGACCACTTTCATTTTTCATCTGCTGCCTGGCTGGCCTCCTGGACGAGACGATAAAAAAGCTTAGGCTTATGCTTTCGCACATTTTAAGCCAACCCCCAGCCGCCCACGCGCGTCACACCCCCCGCCACCTCCCTGTCCACTCCGGCCCATTCAGCCCCCCAGCTTCGGACACTACGCGAGCATAAGAGGAACGTCTAGTGCAAAGCATGCGTAATTTTTGACAGAAGGCAGGACAGCACTACAGTAAGGACTCGCTGAAAGCAACGGCAGTGGGTGTGGAGCTGAGGCAGTTCACAGTGAGAATAAGTTAATGCTGACTGGTTCCATGTGGGCACATTAAGTGGAACCAATTTGATCGGTTCCACAACTGGTTCAATAAGTGCTTAGTAGTTCACATTAAGTGGATCTAGTGGGAAGGGTTTCCCTACTGGTTCTAGCTGGTTCGTCTACTCAGAGTTCGGTTCTAAGTTCCTTGCGCATCTTATATATCCACTGCTGCTTGGTTTCACTGTACATAAAACAGCGCGCATATGTGCCCATGACGTACTTCTGTAATACTCACACACACACTCACACCCACCCACACATACAGACACACACCCACCCACCCACACTCTTCCACCTATGGCACAGCCTGCGGCTAAGCTGTCCGGCAACGAATTGCGTTTTGATTTTGCATGGACTTTTAGTCAGAAGAAGAAGAAGAAGAAGAAGAGGGAAGAGAATAAAAACAACAAAACTTAAATTCTAAATGCTATTTGAAATTTGAAGCACGCATGTGTGTGCGTGTGCAGAAGATTCGATTTAAATTTTAGGGTTGACTTTAAAATTTGGTTTCCTTTGGCTCTTTATCAAAAGTCTTAAGAAAGCGCAATAAATAACGGCAAAACTCATTAGCCAAATACTCATGGGAATTCGCCAGACAAGAAATACGCATATATGCCACAAATGCTATGTATATATAAATGTAAATATGCATATAGGCATATATGTGTATGTGTTTGATAATTATGTGTATGTTAACACGTTTTCTATGTGTGTTAAAGCTTAAGAAATAAGCCACTGATATTGGCGTTTGAGTGTGGCGCGTTTTTTAATTACTCGACTTGAAAAGACAGCGTTGGCAACGCTAACTGCATAGCATGCGTTGCCAACTGTTGTTACTTATCGATACGCACGATATCACGACTTAACGATTTAGTTCAGCTCATGAACCAGTCAATGAGTTAATTGCAGTTCATTTAATAAATAAATTATAACAACAAATTAATAAATAATGTAAATATATATTTGAAATTGAACTTATTGTTTTGTAAGCTGTTGTATCTAACTGAATTTTATGTAATTACTTCATTGGCGTATCAAATTTGATTGATTTTTAAGACATCTGTAAATGAAAAAGTAACCAAACAAACAATAATATAATAAGTTTAATAAAAATGCTGATTTACATATATTTTTCTTTTGTTTTTAATTTATTTGTTTTTCACTATAATTTTTTTTCTTATTTAACGTATTTATTTGAAAATACCAAATGTGTTAGGTATTTTTATAATTTACTAAGTGGAACTAGTTCTATCGATAGAATGCTAGCGCCAAGCGAAAAAAACGTTCGAAAAAAAACAGCTCTCAACACGGAAAAGGGACTTGTGTAATTAATTGACAACAAATAGGAGTAAATTCAGTAAAATGAGTACGCTTCGCAGTCTCAATGGTGGCCACACCATTAGCAACGGCAGCAACAACAACAATCAGAATGGCGACTCGCCTCTGCAGTCGCCGCTGCTGCCCGCACAGGACGCGGCGCTTGCGCAGGCGATTGGCTACGTGCGCGACTTTAGCACCCAGGCGTCTGCGTACCATCAGCTGAAGACAGAGGAGTCGCTGGTGCATCTGCAACGCAGCATCGCCCTGCTGGGCACCAAGGTACAGCCGCTTTACTTTGCCCCAACTCCAGGCCAACTGGAGCTGGCCAAGTTCTTTGTTGATCTGCACGCGCTGATGAGCGCCCTGGACGGGGACAGCGAAGCCATGTGGAGCTGTGTCTCCCTGCTGCAGCACTGCAGCCGCAACTTGGAGACGCGCGCTGCAATCGTGCAGAATTATTGCTTTGTGCCCCTGCTAAGCTATCTGCTCAAGCGCACCGTGCGGCCGGAGCGCGTGCAGCGCCTGTTGCTGCTGCTGCAGGATCTCACATATGGCATACGCATCGGCTGGGAGGAGCCGTACCTGGCGGTGCTGCTGGAGCATCTGGTTGATCTGCTGCACAACGTTGAGGAGTGCGACGCGAGCGCCACAGACGTCGACAACTCGCAGGCGCAGCTCACGCTCTCGATACTCGTGAATCTCTGCTACAAGAACTTTGTGGTGCTCTTCCTCTTTCTGCGCAGCGTCAACATCTCCAGCTTCAGCAAGCGCATACAGAACCATGGGCTGTTGGCCTACAAGATGCTCATCATCCTGTCAGAGGATGTGCACTCCCTGGAGCAGCGGGAACTGCACACGTTTCTGCGCACAGCCTTTGCCGGCATGGAGGACTGCCTTAAGCAGTGGCACGTGCCCCAGATGCGGCACATTGTGGACTTCCTCCTGGACGCACAATGCCATGCCGGACTGCAGCGCGCGATGCTGAGCTACTCGCACTACTGCGAGGACATTGAACGGCTGCTGAATGTGAGTTGGATACCCGCACGCTTTCCTTGATATAGATGGCTAATCTCTCTCTCTCTCTTTGCAGCAAATAGAGGCACGGCGGCAATTGGACGACTCGAACGAGGACATGCGCAAGCAACAGCAGCTCTGCCTGGAGCTAATCCTGACACTCATCAGCCATGTACTGCAGCTGTCGGAGAACAATAGCATCATCAGCCTGGACGCCATTACGCCGCGCCTTTACGAGCTGCTGTGCGACTGGCTGGAGTCCGATCTGTGCGGCGTGGCGGCCATTGAGCTGCTCGGCTCGCTGCTGAGGCTGGGCAAGCGGGCGACCATCCTGCAGCTCATAGCCAAGGAGCCGGCCCATGTCGTCAAGCTGATGGCCAGGGCCGAGCGCAGCGAAACGAAGTCCGCCCATGTCACGGCCATACTGCGTCTGCTGCTCCTTCTGCTGCGCGAATCGAAGACCGAGAAGCTGGTGCTGTCCAAAATATCCGAGTCCTATTTCGATAAAATATTGGCCGCTCCGCTGGCGCTGCTGCCGCAGATGCTCAGCAGCCAGACGCTCGCCCAGTCCGAGGTGGAGAAGGCCATCTACTGCCTGCTGCTGCTGATCAACTTCGCCAGCATTGCCAAGAAGGCGTACTGGGACAAGTGCTGCGCGCTGCTCGAGCTGCCGCAGCTGCAGTACGCGCTGGCACGCGCCATGCTCAGCGGCAACGAGCAGCTCGTCGCGGCCACGCTGCAAATCGCGCAATTCGAGCATTTTCCAAAGGCAGCGGTGGCCAAGGTAAGCCAGCTCCAAACACTTCCTTTCCAGCTCCTGAGTTCCACTCCTCTCCTTTTTAGTACGTCTCCAGCATTGGCAGCAGTGGCCAGGGCTCGCCTGCTGCCAGCTGCGAGCAGTCGGAGCAGTGGCGCAACTTGAGCGCCATCCTGAAAAGCCATCGCACCTTCATGGACAGGGAGCTGGCGCAGCGCGTGAGCACGCTCATCGACAACATTGGCGACACGCTGCGCCGCAATGAGCTGCAGTCGGCGCCCGTCTCGCAGGTGATCGAGTTGTACAATCATCGCATCGACAGCCTCAACTGTGCCACGCTCCACATGCAGCAGCGGCTCGAGCAGGCCAGCGCTCAGCTGTGCAGCAGCACGCAGCTCACCAATGTACAGAATGCGCAGCTCGAACGCTTTCAGACCAAGAACTTTGAGCTGCTCATCAGCCAGGAACGGTGAGTGCTCTCCACTCCAGCTCCCACGCCAGCTGTAGCTAATCTCCTTTCGCCAACAGTTTGCAAACGCACTGCAAGGATCTCAAAGCGCAGGCGGCGCAGCTGAAGACAAATCTCAGCGATTTGCTTAAGCGCTGGTCGGAAACCTCCGATCAGCTGCAGGCCAGCGAGCGTCGTCTCTCCGTCAAGCAGTCGGAGATTGCGGGCCTGCAAAGGGACTGCGAGGAGCTGCGCAGCAATCTCACCGCCAAAAGCGAGGAGCTCGTCAAACTGGAGACGCTCAGCAAAGATAATGTAAGCATAGGTGACAACACCAATTGTCAATCATTAGCAACTTTCTCTCTCTCTCTGCTAGTTCTCCCGCATCGACAAGCTGAAGAAGTCCGTGATTGCCTACGAGCAGGACATCAAGGAGAAGCAGCGCACCATCGACGAGCGCACCACGGAGCTGGCCAAGACGCACAAAGCGCTCGAGGAGCAGCGCGAGGCACGCAAGAAATCGGAGGATCTGGTCAGCGTGCTCGAGACGCAGCTCCAGGAGAAGAAGGAGCAAATCGAGAACCTCGAAATGGAGCAAAAGGAGACGGAGGATCTGCGCAAGACCATCATGAGTCTCATGGAGAGCAAAAAGCCCAAACGCAAAGCCTGAAACAATTGCCATTTGTTAATGTCTCTAAACCTCATTTTTTTATCCCCACCTATTGACTAAGTTGTGTTTAGTTAGAGATAAGCGCGCGCATAAAACACAATTACAATTTATTTAATATTAACTAAAACTAAAATAAAACAAAAATTCCAAAAGATTTGTTTTAAGCAAAGAGCAAGAGACGAATGGAGATAGGCAAGATTTCATCGAATTAGTAAAGCAAGTTGAGCTTTAAGTCAACTGATTAACTAGTAAGTTATTGACTGATTAGTTAGTAAATCATTATATATAGTATATGTATTAGCTATAGCTTTATTAATTGTTTGCTTGTTATGGAATAGTTCGAAAACTGAACTGATTTGACAAATTATTTTAGCATTCGAATCTTCCATTATCTCTGACGAGCATAAGCTATAGAACATGAATACAGAACCTTGAGGATCGGTAAAAAATATTGTTAAGCTCCAACCTAGCGCTAGAGTGTTCCTAACATCATTGAGATCAGAGAGCAGGAAAACTGACGAAAGTTCGCAATTTTAGATCACAGTAAAAGATCACAAGTATTTTAGCACACTGTATTAGATCAGCTCACAAACCGATTATGCTGGACAGACTTCCGTGCGCGTCGAAGCTGTGAATAGGATCTGCTCCAAGTGCTCCAATGAGCCCAATGGCATGTGCCTCTGGCAAAGTTAACCTCCCCCTATTCAGGGCTATTGTATGATCTTATAGATAGGCCATATTCTAGCTGGTATATATAGCTAAGAACCTGAGCATGACTCCAAAGATCAACTCAGTGAAGTCAACTGAGTTTCTTATAGTTAAGAACTCGGCCTATCCCATATTCCATATTCCATATCCCATATCTCATATTCCATATCCCATATCCAATGTCCATTATCCCATATCTCATGTACTATATCCAATATCCAATATCCCATATTCCATATCCAATATCCCATATTCCATATCCAATATCCCATATTCCATATCCAATATCCCATATTCCATATTCCATATCCAATGTCCTTTATCCCATATCCCATATCTCATATCCTATATCCAATTTCCCATATACCATATACCATATCCCACCTCCTATGCATCTCCCTCTTTCTCTCTCCAATTGGCTCCCATAAAAACGCGGTGGTTATTCAATCTTGATCTTTGTATATACATTTTAATGCAAATCGCAGCAACTAGCACTAACAATACAATGCAATTAATTGTTGTTGTTGTTGTTGTTGCTTTTGTTGTCGTAAATTAATAAAAGAAAAAAAAAGCATAGAGAAAATTCCATTACAAATTCCAATTTAACCGAAGCAAAAATAATAATATTATATGGGGGGTAGAAGAAAAGAAAGATATATATTAAATATTATATAAATTACAGCATAGTACATTATACATGGGATTTGCAAGTAAGTGTGTGTGTGTGTGTGTGTGTAGCTGTATGTGTTTGTAAAATTTACTAAATGTTCGCTAAAGGTTCTTAAATAACTAACACCAGCTCACAATGCTCAGGAACAGCAACGCATCTGTTCAAGCGTTAAGGAAGAATTCTTCAAGTCAAAATAACGAACGAAATCTCACATATATATAAATATGTTATATATATGTGTATATAAAAAAGGAAACAAATTAAAAGCGCAGCGCAGGAAGCAAATGTTACAAAAGTTAACTGGAAGTCGAACAAAAGTTAAAAAAATAAACTAAATTAATTAATTTAAAAATTTGTTTAAGCTTGGAATGGCTGCAAATTTCGTTATGTATATCAGAATTAATACGAACATGCATATATATACATATACAGATATAGATATATTATCTATATAGATAGATATATACATACACACGCGTACATCATTATTTACAGCTCGAGGTTTGGAAGCAATTACGAGACAAAAGTGGAGTTAAATGTCGCGGGATCGTTTAGCAACAACAAATTGGCAAACGTGTAAAATTACAATCATGACAATATTACAGCAATATATATAAATATGCATACATATGCCTATGAATACATACACATATATATCTATATATATCTCTATATATATATTGATTGGGTATCAAAAAGTATGTGCTAAATATTTCCATATAATGTCTAATGTAAATATATATTTATAAATATATATATATATATCTGCATGTGTATGTGTATGTGTGTTTGTGTCTGTCGCCCACTGTTGACTATTTGGCCACCCCCTTGCCCCCCCACGCGCTCTTTGTCAGTGGCGAGTCCCTCGTACGCTTAGGAGCCAAAGTGCTCCTTGTCCTGATCGATGGTGGCAAACTCGTAGCTGCCACGCCCATCGAACTGCAAATAGTAGTCGTGATGCACCCATAGCGATTTACGATGCGACACAGTGAAGAGCGTAATGCCCGCCTCGCGGCAATAGCTGTACATCTTGCCCTCGACATCCACGGACACGGCGCTGGTGCACTCGTCCAGTATGGCGAACTGCGGCTTGTGGTAGAAGAGACGAGCCATGGCAATGCGCTGCTTCTCGCCGCCCGAGAGCACATCGATCCAGTCTTCAATCGCATCGAGTCCGTTTTCACGCTGCTCCAGATACGTTAGCTGTACAATGTCCAGGAAGTGCAGCAGATCCTCATCCGATTTGCCCAGACGACGCATATCGTCGCGGGTATGGGGATAGATGATCTGTACAAAGGGAGAGACAGAGAGAGAGAGAGAAATTTAAGAGCGAGGCAGAGACAGCGACAGATAGAGATCGATATAGATATGTATATAGAGACAGTGATACAGATAGATACAGAGACAGATAGATAGAGAGAGAAAGAGACAGATTGACAGTGTCAGTAAGGTAGAGCGAGATAGTGAGTATAGACTGATAGTGAGTATAGACATACCTGATCGCGCAAGCTGCCCAGTGTCATGTACGGACGCTGGGGAATGTAGAAGAGTTTGCCACGCGATGGCTTTGTGACCTTGCCGCCCCACGTGGGCCACAGCTCGCCGAGAATGCGGAACAGCGAGGACTTGCCGCAGCCATTGGGTCCGCAGACGAGCACATTGGTGCCAGATCTGCAATGGAACGCGATCATATGAAATGGATGATACAGAACGGATAGCTCGATACTCACTTCACTTCAAAGGTGAGCTCCTTCAGCAGAATATCGCCATTGGGCGTGACCAGGGGCACCTGCTCGAACCGTATGATATTGTCCTCGAAGCACATGATGCCCTTGTTGGGGCCAAAGCTGCTCGCACTGGCTGCGGTGCCGCCGTTCTGCGTGATGCTGTTCCCATTTACCATGGTGCGCTCGTACGTGCCCTTGTTGAGATCGCTCAGCACCTTTATCAGTTCCGTCATGCGGGCCGTAAAGCCAGCCAATCGGGACATCTCGCGGCCAGCCAACACCAGCCGGCCAATGGCCTCGGCCAGCTTGACCAGCATCCGTCCGTATGTGTAATAGGCCTGCAAGCGCTGTCCGCTGTTCTCGCCGGACAGCAGCGGATGGTTCTCCGAGAAGAAGGGCAGCGACACAGCATAGAAGCCCACAATCGAAGCGAAATCTGAAAGGATTTTTACATATATTATATATTGCCCTTCCGTCACATATTGGACATCTGACTTATATAACTCGAGACTCACATTTGCCAATGATGTTGTCGATGATGCCCATGCTGACACGGAACTCTAGGAACTTGCGCAGATGCGAGCGCAGCTTCGAGTAGCTGGCGAGCAGGGTCAGCTTCTCGCGGACATTGCCCTGATAGAAGGCGACCTCCTCGGAGTTAGTGATCAGCCTGCTGTTCACATAACGGAATTCACCCTCCAGCTTTTGCTCCTCGACGGTCAGACGACCGGTTGGGCGGCGCAAACGTGTCAGGAATACGCCAGCAAACAGCAGATATAGCATCAGTATGGACGGTGTCTTTCCGCCCAGATTTACGGTCAGCCTGTAGACATAGATGAAGATGTCCAGCACCGGCTTGCTGATGTTCGAATACAGATCCGTGGCACTCTCACAGAACTTGTCGATGTCCGTGGTCAGCAGCTGATCGGCATTCGCTATTCGGTTATCCAAATTCGACATTTTGTAGTACGTGTAGCCACTGAATAGGAAGAGAAAGTTCATGGATGAGATAAAGACATACATGAGCTGGAATAGTCATTCTTTCTGAATTAATATAAACTTATTCTTTATCTTCACACTATATCTCCAACTTATATACGAATTACTATAGATAGAAACATTTCCATTACTAAAAACTTCATACTAAAAACTCTAAGCGATCATTAAGAACGAATTGTTGGATCATAGATCTAAGCCAAGTTTAATTATGCAAATGTATATTTGATCTTTAGAGTGTTACTTTAAATGTGACTCTCTCGACAAGTCATAAGATCATAAGCCCATTACGAGAAGGCGAGCTCAGCAATTTGACCCTGGATGTGGATCTGGGCCTGGGCCTGGGTCCTGACTCAACTCGACTCGACAATCAATAATTATAATGGAAACCTGTTTTTAGACTAATCATATCAAGAAGAGTTGTTAAACAATTATCAGCTATAGCTATATACACAATGCTATCTATATCTCGATGTATATATACATTCTAATTTGTGTCTCAATTAACTCAGTTTCATTGCCGCAACTGTGGAAAATTGGTGGCAAATGATGAGACAGCAAGTTCAAGCTAGTTCAAATTGCTGGAATGCCGAACCAAAAGTGTGCTCTAGTCGGAAGTGCTCGACTAGGAGACACCCTGTTCACAGCACATAGCTGCTCTTCCAAGCATTCTAAGGTTTCTTTATACATATACAGCAGGGGATATGCCTCTGCCCTTCCATCAAGATGATTTGTATTTCCTCAAAATCGGTTTTCAGTCGACTCTCCTATAACCTCGCAGCTCTACTTACTGGAGGTACTGATTGTACAAATGATGCGTTAGATTTGTGCGGAAACGCAGCTTCAGCTCGCCCAGACTCCACTTCAGCACATTCGTAACGACCGAGATCTGCAAAGGGGAGATCGAGATCAAACATGGAGTCGAAGCATTTCGAGAGAGAATGGAGTACTTACCGCTGGCAGAGCGGCTAGATACTTCAGTAGAGCCGTCTTGAACTTGGCCCGATTCATATGTATTATGGTGCTCTCCACAACAGTCGCATTCTGTATCATCCAAATGTCGCTGACGGAGCGACCAATCAGCGCGCCAGCGATCAACACCAACAGACCCGTCTCAATGCTCCAGAATCTGGGTATGAGTATGGCTAAAGGACAATAAGAGTTGGCAAAATTAGTGATATAATACTCTATATACATATGGCTGCCATTACTTACGCAGCAGCTGTCGCAGCTGTTTAAAGAATACTGAATTCACATGCGCCTTGCTCGACTTTTTGTCCTTTTTCTCCGATATGGTATACTGAATTTTATCCTCATAGCCCGATTTCCTGTGAACAAGAAAAACATATATAAATTAATATTGATTTTGATATTTCATATTACATATTAACTCATAAATCCTTAAACTTTTGTTGTAAATCTAGATAAGCCAAAAAATTGTCAAAAATTGGACTCGCCTAGAGCTAATCTTAAGTTTCCAGTTTATATGAAGCAATAAAAGATTTATAACTTCATTAACACTGATAATTGCACACCGAACTTGTAAGAGCTTTACGGTTATCATCTGTCCCATTCGACAACCCATTATTCTAGTATTATAGTAGTAGTATACTATATACTATATACTATATATACCCTTGAAGCTCATTAAAACTGCAGTTCAATGCTGGCATGGAATTGCTAAGTTTTTCAGCTGGCTTTTCCAGAACACAGAATGAGGTAGGTCTGTTCTTATGATAATTAACTACTATCTATATAGATATATATGTGTGCATGTGTATATATATACATATATAATGATATATACCTCGATATTGAGCTATCATTAGCACAACACTTAATGGATTTTGAAGTATTTTACATCGTCGTCGTTGTCGACTTTGCAACCGACTTTTTTTGTATACCCTGGACTTATTGAGAACGGGTGTCTAGGATAGACAGACTTCATAGAGTATATATATTCTTATATACACATATATTGTTAAATAGATATTGGTTAAGTTTTTAAGTTGATCTTTTACTGCCGATAACCCATTCAATTCCACAATTATCGATTTTCAAAATCGATATTCTGATCGTCAATATAGACTCAAATCACAGATTGAAGATATTTCCAACTACACATCTCTCAGCTATACCTCGCATTGTTACAGAGTATCTGCTAGTCGAGCACTCTCACTTTAGCTTAGTTAGTTTTTTTTTATATCTTAATTACTTTGCACGGATCCGGATGTAATGTAGCCGATCAAAAGGTCAGACACTTTCATATTTGTGCAATGACTGTGTGTGTGTGTGGATTGTGGAACCTGTCTGTGGGTGGCAATTAAAACACAAAGTGCAAAGCTCGCTTATCAAAAGGTGTTGAAAGACCAACGGCCATCAGCTGCTTATCATGACTGTGCCGTGGACTGTGGATTATGGAATCCATGTGTGTGCGTGTCCCTCGACTGTGGAACGTGTCTGTGGGTGGCAGCAGTCAAAAGACAAAGTGCAAAGTGCTCGCTTGCCGCAGGCGTGGACCGAACAGCTTCACATAAAATTTGATGATTGGCGATGACTTGCACTATATTGAAGACACCAAATTCCTTATCTTCTTCTGCCTCCTCCTCTTCTTCGTTAGTTGCTTGTGTGTGGGCAAGTGTTGGGTTTTTATTGCTGATTTGCTCATTTCTATCAATTCCAACGCATTGACACACACACACACGCGCGCACGTGTGTATTGTGTTTATATTAAAACTATTGTGGACTCTGTGTGTGCGTGTGTGTGTGTGTCCGGCGAGGGGTGAGACGTGTAACACGTGTTCGGGTCCGTAGGTCGGTCAATCGCATTTGATGATCAACGATGCCGTTGACTCGTATTTACTTCTAGTACTAGAGATGTGCACAAGGCTAGTGCGTGAGCAGCTAAGAAGCTCGTGACTGCTAAGAAATTGTATCTTCATGAGAGACTAAGTTTGATTAATATATATAAAAAAAATATTTTTTAAAATATATATATATATAAATTTAAAAAATATATGGTAATTTTGATCTAATCTTTCAAAAATATATAAATCAAATAATAGTAATACATAAAAATATATATATAAATATAATACATAAATAAATTAACTAATAAACTATATACAATTAAATAACAACTATTTAATATAGGTCTAACAATATAAAAAAATATGTATATATATATATATATATTATATTTTACATTTACTTATTATATTTTATTTATTTTCCATATCTAATACCACCTTCCTCACGACATTTGCCCATCTCTAATGCGATACATTTGTTACATATTTCTAATCTGATTGGAATCTTGAGTGGTTTTCTTTCTCTCTTGCCTGTTGCTATCAGCTGTTTTAGCTGTCGCTAATTATTGTGATTAATCTCCTTAAGCAGACGATCGTTAGCATGAAACCAAAAAAAAACACGGTGCAAAGGGTAAACCTTACCTTTACCAAAGGGTAAACCAACAACAACCACAAGTCGAGACGGCGCACACTAATTTGCCCAATAAGAAATTAAAGCAGTATAAGATAAACAAAGACATACGTATGTTTATGTATGTGTGTGTTTGGTATTTGTGCATGTTCATTTTATACGATTGGCTTTTCGACCGATTTCTTGTCTCTTGAAGTTTGGCCAAGCAGATGTTGTTGATTAATACAACAACAAAGAAAAAGAAACGTCAGAGAAAGACACACAGAGAGAGGGAGAGAGCGATAGACCGAGAGAGAGATGGAGAGCAGTGTGCGTGTGTAGGTTTTGCTGCCGGTATTTTATTGCCGTCACCGCTTTGTTGAACCAGCAACAAGGCAGACAACTTAACACTAACACACACACACACACGCATGTATGTGTGTGAAATATGTATAGATTGGTAACGGCAACTTTTGCCGTGAGTACAAAGTTCAAAAATCATGTCTCATCTACATAGGAATAAACATATACGGGCGTAGATATCTAATAATATATGTATATACATATATACATACATACATAGGATAAACGTTTTTCCCTTTTTGGTCTACTCTTCTGTCTACCCACACACACATACATACATACAGTTGAGTACATTCTAATTAGTTATATTTAACGCTTAGCACAATTTGAAAGCGAGTCAGGTGCATGTGTCAAGCACTTTGAATTATGCTAATTTCTCAAACAGAATGCATTTCGAAAAGCAAACCAAGCCAAGCAACAGCTGTTGCCCAGCAGTGCTAACCGTAATAGTTGCCGTTAAGTCTCTCCAATCAAACTGCAATTGCCCAGACCATAGCTCTTATACGCAGAGCATGTGTGTGTGTGTGTGTGTGTGTGCGTTTAAATATGTTTTGTAAGAGTTCCATGAATGAGCGCGCTTTTTTGCCATTTGTATTTATGTATGTATTGCGCAACAGCCGGCAAAGCGAGAAAAAATATATACATATGTATGTGCGTGTGTGTGTTTTATGTACCTGTAGAATACCTCGCAGAAATAAACAAAAATTAACATTCATTCTGGCGTGTGTGAGAAATACAAAAGGCGGAACAGACAAATGTGAACGGTAACTACCCACACATATAAACATATGTACATACAAATCACTCAACACTTTGTACATATTGCGAAATCTGAATGCATATTTATGTTTACTTGACTCCTGGACAAACAAAGATTACAACTAAATTTTCAACTTTCTCTTTATTTATGTTCATATGTATGCACATCGAATTCACCGTAATTCGAATTTGATTACATTCGCAACGGCATGCACAGCGCGACCGCAACTTCTGGGAATCGTAGCACAAACGCAGGTTTCTGTATAAGAGCGTGCAAATTGAGCCGCTCTCGATCTCCTCTCTCTCTCTCTCTCTCTGTCTCTCTGAGGCTATGCAATGTCTTCAAATTATGATACTCATGAGCAGCTGACACTTCACAGTTGCTTTTTTTCTTCGTTTTCTGCGAGTGCAATACACCAACACATACACTCACACATGTCTTCAAATTATAATACTCATGTGGCAGCCGGCGCTTTGCATTTCTTTCTTTTTCTTCTTCGTATTCTGCTAGTGCACACACATATGCATGCGCTCGCATGCAAATTGAGAAATGTAAACAAAGTAAGGCCGGCTATTGGCTGTGCTGTGCAGATGATATGCATGTGTGTGTGTGTGCGTGTGTTTGTCTGTTTATATTTACTTTGATTGGATTTTCACTGTTGCTGCTGTCGCCGCAGCAACAATATGTCAAAGTTGTTGCACTTTCGCACATCGATTTGCATGAAATGCTTTTTTATATTAGTGTAAATTCACAATGCAAATCGAATTGGCATGGGCTGAGGATGAAGGTCGATTTGCAGCGCAGTTAATTAACGGTAAATGTCACAAGTGGCAGCAGTTTGAATAAATATTTATCGATATGCGATTGCAAGAAAAATTAACAAAACCGAGTTACATAATGAATGAAAGTAAAACAAAATTATAATAATATATGTGTACATATATATAATCAGGCAAAGACTAATTAGTAAATTTCTTCTTTTTATCATATTACAAAGTGTACCGTTATTTGTTGTATGACTAATCACTTATGTAGATAAGAAGAACCAAACGGAACCGAACCCATCCCAACTATTTGAATCCCTTTACTATTGCACACTTTTATTGCAAAATCAATAGAACTAGGTACATACATACATATGTACATACAGATATAGATATCAAATATCGATAATTCCGATGAATATGAATTGCCTCATGCCAGAGCTAAGAGAACTACTTAAGCTAATTGGAAACGTCATGCAAACGAAATGCGATCACAATTATACAAAAAGCTCTCAACATATTGTTATACGGTTATTTATATATATTCAGTTACATATATACATAAGTGTGTTCGTGTATATTATAAGGGAGCGATAACATCATTTTGTGGAAAACGTGTAGCGAGTTAGCTTAAGGTCTCCTTTAACAACTGCCACTTCAGACGTGGCAAGTGCCGAGGTTTGGAACACCTGAAGATTAGATATCGGCTTAATGGCACTAATAGGTGCAATATCAAAGAAAAAAAATAGCTATAAATATAAATGGACAGACATATCGACTTTCCACTTGACGACACGTGAAACCAGCATGAAAAACAGTAGATATGTACATATAACAAAAAGCACATATATAAATATACAGGTATACAGATATCTATAATCTAAGAAAAAGGAAATGAGATATTTAGGTATATAATATAACAATATATATTTATCTATATATGTATATATCTAAGTAGTTGCTGCTGGTACGCGTTGGCAAAGGTCCATCTCTAGCAGCATTGAACAAGCAGAAGACAAACGCAAAAGGGAACAGCAATTACAGCAATTACGAGCACTCGATCAGCTGTGAAGCAATCGCATTCAACTCGCTGCTGCTCTTCTTGTTGTTGCTGCTGCTGCTGACGTCCTTGGACGGAAGTGCTGCAAAATGGGCCAACAGAAGAGAAAAAAAAACCAGTTGGGAGCTACAGTCTGTGCCCAAGAGTCGCGCATCGTGCGATCCACACGCACGCGCACTCAGAAACCCCAGCTAGACGTCACGTCAAGTGCGGCTAGTGCTGGCATATTTGACTATTTTATAGCTAGCTGCTAGTTTAACTAAGGATTTATATATAAATATATTAGAGAAAAACTGTATGAAAATATTATAAATAAGTAAATAATAAGAAGAAAGCAATTTGATTTGTTAAGCTTGTCATTTAGCTACGTCTAGCTAGCTTTCGGCTCATCTAGCCTTTTTTGCCCTGCGGATTGTGGCAGCACTGGCTGTCACGCCGCGCATTAATAAAATCAAATTAAAAATTGTTTCACTCAATGTCACAGACACTGCAGCCAAGACCTTGCCCAATGTTTGCGTACGCTATATACATATATATATGCAGCTTACCTCTTGTTATTGGATATTTTGCCATACGCGATTATCCATAGAGCTGCCGTCATACCCGCCACGCCAACTATTGCGCTTTGGTTCTGCGCCAATTTGCTCAGAGCTGGAGCCATTTTGACTGGGCGAAAGTTCTTGCACTCTTTCGCACTGATACACGCACTCGCTCGCACTCACGTGCAAAACAATAAAAAAAAAAAAAAAACAACCAAACAAGAAAACGGAACAATCGCTTGTTGTTGCCTTCGCTGATATTGTCCTGCTTGACAGACCAGAGAACAGCCCTGCCAACAGTGTGTATGTGTGTGTTTGCTGTAAGTGTAAACTGTCGCGTTTCACTCTTATTTACACACGCGTCAAATACTAAGCAATGCACTTTGATATTATTTAATTTTCTTTTCGTTTCATTTATTTGATTGAATTTTACTTTTTAACATTTGGTTGAATGCACGACGGAACGTTCGGTCCACTCGAGTGAGCTCTGCCACAATACAATTGATTGATGAACAATTAACAACTATATATATTAATAAGTTGGACTTGGAATAAATTTCGATTTCGTTTTGACGCAGCACACCCGCATTTAAATAAATACACGTCCGAACTCCGGCGAAACAACAACAAATGTGAACGCTGGTGATGCGCACTATTAACTATAGTTGACACGCACAATTATCGATAGCTCAAGGGTGTTGGGAAATGGCTACGAGCGTAGTGTTGAGCAGCGCTGAACAGAGGAGGCGGCGAGCTGATTGCCACAGTTATCGAAACACAGTCGCTGTTGGAACAGCTGTTTGCATTTCTCAGTCAAAATTCAAAACATTGGAGCACACTGGCGCTATTTTGCTGAGCTGCGCACACACACACACACACACTCTCTTACCTACACTCACGGACACCTTGGAGTATTTATTTACGAAATCTTGTTAGTGTGCGTGCTGGGGTATGTACACACAGCGAAATATGCGCAGATAAGTTTATTAATAATTTTTTTTCGCTTACATATATGCAAACTCACACACACACGCATGCGAATGTACATGTGTTTATGTGTATGTAATCAATTTGATTTCTCGCTTGGGCTAAACGCGCAAAATCACAACAAACAAATGGATTAAAAATCAACGCCAGTTGACAACCGCACAGCAGCAGCAGAAGCAGCAGCAGCAGCCGCCGCCAATTAGATAATCAAGAGTCGCCCCACAAACCGTTTCCAATTGGACCAGGTGCGTAGACCCAAATGCAAAATGCAAAAATCGATTTCAGTCAAAAGTGCACGCGATGCCAACTGCTCTTGATCTAATTGGACACACACAGATACACCGACACACACACACATACTCACACAGATACGCAAAGTAAATACAAAGTCTTGAGGTTAAGTGCGACAACGGTAAATAGCCATAAATTATAGCCTTTGATTCAATTTACCGATTTGCGTGTCGCCTCCAATTGGATTGCGTGCGTAGCGCCGCCGCCGTCGTCGTCGCCAATTTCCCCAATCAGCGAAGCAGCTAAACACAAGCGCAACAGCTGGATTCCAATTAGATTAGCTGATGTGTCAATTGGAAATTGTTTTCCCAGCCAAACGCTCGACAAACGGTGTAATTAATTCGGGCGCTCTGTCCTCTATTTGCACCTGCGTTTATTAATTTCCATTGCTATTTATCTCTTACGGCTTAATTAAACACAGTTGATATCTTATCTGGCTAGCGGCGAATGCCATTTGCATAGTTCGAGTCCTATTGGAATACTGCAATTGGACCATTGCATAACCGGTTATCGCCAGTCCAATCAGCCAAATAGATTGTATTCAATATTCTATTGTCCATATTCATGTACAATGGAGCCCGGCGGGGACATATGCTGGGTTATAAATATATTATCGCGCCTGTTGACGCGCCCTTTTAGCACCTGACCGCAGGTGCTAACTGATGTTTTTGATAACAGCATATTGATTGTATTAACTTTTTTGCCTTTTGTCATTCGATATGTTGATTTATACAGTCTATATATACACATATGTGTACACATGCCCATAGATACACTGGGAGAAACATTCACAGAGGAGACAACAAAAGCTTCAAGAAACCTATGTTATCTATTTTTAAGAGCTTAATCAAGCTTTCAGATTAAAGTTCATTACCTGTAGTATTCTAGTATATTTTGAGTAAAACACAAACATAAATATTCATCAAAGCTAGGTTGTAAGGTCTTCTTTCTTAATATAATATACGAGATAATACGTAAGCTGAATTCAAAGCTTTGATAAGCTTTTAAAGTATATTTTTTAAACAACTTTCAAAATACACGAAAGCTCTACATAATATAAAACTAAATTCAATTTTGATAAGCTCTCCAATGAAGAGCTTTTAAATAGCATCAAAAGCTCTGCTCAGCTCATAAGCATTGATTGCTTGATACGATTTTATTCGTAAATATGAATAGAAAATATGTAAATAGAAAATTAACACAGCTTAAATACGCTTTAAAGCACACAAAAGCTTATATCTTTTGCTTTAATAATATGATATGTTGCTTATGCGAGCTTTTATAAGCTTTTACTAAAGCTCGCCTTGAAATTACTTAGAGTCTTACAGCTAAACAGAGCAAAAGCTCATAAAATTTCATTTGCTAAAGCTTTTGAGCATATTGTTTTTAGCGGTGTATAGAATAATATCGGAAATATATACATATCTATATAGATATATATATATATAGTTATAGATACAGATACAAACATCCACATATTATGCATCATTTATGCCTGTTATTGTTTTTTTTTCAAGTACTTTTTGGCAAACACTTTCATAGAGCTGCCTCAATTGCGCAATGGCGAATCCAAAGTGCAAAATTATTGCCAACAAGGCCTTGCGCTATATATATATATATATATATATATATATACATAATATATATACATATACACTAAACCTATAGCATAAGCTGAGATCTGTTTCGGCTAAGGCTGAGACGTCACTGATAAGACGTGTTTATAGTCTCAGTCCGATTAAAAGTCAAAAGTACATGAAAATTTTGATAGCGCCCTATAGAGCACGTGTCTGTATACACACATATGTAGTACACCATGGGCCCACTAAAGCGTAAACATAATCCGGGTGCTATCTAAAACCCGCTGTTAGCCAAGAAAGTAACAAACAAAACCATAAACTTTTATCTAAACATACGAAATTGGCTAAAACCAGTTAAAACTGCTTAAAATGACTTGAGAATTAGCGGAAAATTCAAATTCAAATTTATTGGCGATCGTCATTATCGATTACTATCGATAGTTGGTCGAACAGTGTGACCATGCGAACTGCAACACAAAATGCGCAATGTCCGTTAGAAAGCTCAAAAGGATTTGACCAGCTCTTATACTTGTAAAAATGAAATTTATAATTAGCTTTTTGCGTCTTGGCAACAAAACCGGCTAATTGTTTTCTTATTCTTCTACACAAAATTAAATTGCAGCCGTTGCTGCGGCTGTGTGTGTGTCGATGTCATAAATTTATTTTGGTTAGCTTATCGCGTTTGATAGCAAACCAGCCCCACACATACATACATACGTATATCTGTATATGTTTACATATTTTACCAATGGCAAGGTTAATATCAATACCAATGGCAAACCAGCTTTTTTTCAACTCTTATAAATCGAGTTTAAGCGCTCGCTCTTATACTTACACACACACACACACACATACATACATGTGTGCCTTCAAGTCGTATGCCTGCCTCTGTGTGTGTATGTGTGTGTGTAGTTAGTGGTGGTGCTTTTTGCACTGGACTTTTCGTATCGAAGGCATTTTATGTATCTCACTTAACGACAGACCCTCTCTCTCGTTGCTTCTCTCTTTGCAGCGCTGTGTGTGTGTGTGTGCTTTTGAGCAATAACACAGTTTTGAAGTAGCCAAACCAAGCCGCACCAAGGCAAAGCAAATTAACCGCAAAGAAAATGAGTCGCCAACTATTAAGGAATCCGTCAACGCTACAGCGCGCTGCCACCGCGGTTGTAACGTCGGGGCTGCCGCATCTGGAGCATAGCAGCGGCCGCATCTGTCAGCTGCAGCAACAATGTAAACTGCCGTCAAGCGTTGCCATTCGGCGCTGGAAATCGCTGCTACATAACAATAACAGCGCTCAAAAGCCAGCGACAGCTACAGTCACAGCGACGTCGACGACACCGACAGCGACGCGACGCTGCAGTCAAGCTGAAGCATTGAACGCGCGTGGTAGCCATTCACCGTTTAACGCTCCTGTACGGTTAGTAGTCCCAAAAAACAAAATTTATTTCTTTTGCTCAACCGTTTCTCATTGTTTCGTGTTTTTATACGTGTTTCAATCAAATTTTGTTTTGTGCTGTTCATTTTTCATTTGACATTCGGTTGTGAACTTTAATTTTTGATTTCCTTTTGCCGTTTATTCCGCCTTTTTTTCTAAATAGCAACATGTCCACCGATAGCAAGAAGGTCTTGTCCATGGACAACATAAATGCCAACTATGTGACCATGGAGTACGCGGTTCGTGGACCGATCGTCATTCGCGCCGGAGAAATTGAAAAGGAACTGTTGAAGGTAAGTGCGCCTCAGCCCTTCTTCCAGCCTGCTGGAATGCGGCTGCTCTCCGAATTCACATTGCGTGCTTTGACACACTCGCGCCATCTACCGAGTGTGGCGATGTACCGTAATTGTTGTTGTTTTTTCTTGTGTGTGTTTTTTGGTGTTGCTTCTCTCACTACGTTTCGCACTTATAAATTGTTTGCATTTGGCGCAATTGTTGAACCCTTTGCGTGCGAGTGAGTGAGTGAGAGGGGGAGAGTGTGTGTGAACAATGCTTGGCATTTTCATAAGGACAGTCTTGGAAATGGAAACTGTAAATATTAGAATTTAAATTAAAAAAATTAGATAAAAATGAACATTTTAATTTAAATCATAACTAAGATTTTGTTATATATACATATAACAATTTGCAATAACAAAGTTTGAATGGTGGTCGAAGCATCTATGGCAAATTTATCTCTAATTTTTGAAGCTTATCTAGAACCTGATAAGCTGTATTGTTTTAAAGCCTTAGCAATCGAACCGCATGCCCATATAATACTTTTTATCAAAGTGTTCACCATTGGCTGTTGAGTCTAATTATTGTTTGCTCCGATCATTCCAGCTAGCACTTGTAATTGGGGTCACATTGTTTCAATTATCTCTACATATTTCAATTTCATTTTCGTTCAGCTTAAGCTATAAATTATAAGTAAGCTCTCGATTTCGTTCTCTCTCTCTCTCTCTCTCTTCTACTTCTGCCCAATTCATGAGTGTCAAGTTCAGTGAACGTCCTTCAAAACACCGGCAGCATCTGGGGACTTCTTTTCGCTTATATAAGTGGAACAAGGGTGGGTTTTGGAGAGTGTAATGTGGAGCTCTTGGGCTGGCTGATATGGGATGCTGTTTGCCCATTGCATGGGGCGTTGTTATCAAACAAACAGCAACAAACGCGCATGAGCTTTGACTTCACAGCTACAGTGGACACTCGACAAAGCAAACTGCGAATGTAGAAGTGATTAGAAAGGTTACATACCATAGTATAGTTTAAGATAGCATAAGAATATACAAAATAATAGATAATCATTAGTTCTTTACACATTGCCTATTTAACGTGTGTGCACTGTATGCATGTATACATATGCATACACCCACTCACCTACACACACACTCACACTTTGCCATATTTCTGTTCTGCTTTGTTGTTATTCCAGCGCAACGCAATATAAATTCGCTTCGAATTTGATGAGCTAAAACAGACAATGCGTTTGCCCCCACCCCAGTCTCGCCTCTGCTGGCGCACCAAGTCCCGTTGTGCACGCTAAACTGCAGCAGTTATATGTACATACATGTACATGCATGCATATCCATATCCATATGTGTATGCGTGTTTGTCTGTATGTCAAGCTGTCTTCCATTGTTTAGCTTACGTTCTTTTTCATTTTGACTTTTTACATTCTGTTCTTTCTACTGCTGCTGCTGCTGCTGACATACATATATTCTCCTTCTCCTGCCCCTTCCTTTGCAGCCGCTTGCTTGACTTCCTCATTCGCGTCACTTGCTCTTTCATGCATCTCTTCTACACGCTGGCAGTTGCTGTTGCTGCTTCTGCCGTTGTTTTTACGTTTGCTTTTGCTTTTGCGTTTTATCAGACGCGTTCAGCCGCGGCTCTGGTGCTTCTGCTTATGATAAACACGCACTTCCAACAATTTGACAGCTTGCCAAATGGGCAATCGAAGCGTGTGTCAATAGCAAATGCTTGACATTGTTATAATACACACACACATATGTATGTATGTAAGTACATACACACACATACAGACAGGCAGACATGCATAAATCTTTGATCTCTAACATAGACAGATATTGGAAATATTTCGCATCTCCAAGTGAAGCGTAGCTGACAAGCCGCTTCAATAATGTATAGAAAGATGTGTAATAACATAACGCAGCTCTGTTAAGTCTTGTATGTTAAATCTTGAATGTTATGAGCTGTCTAATGCTGCTAATATACTGCAAGTGTGCTTAACAGCTGTTTTTTAACTCTGTTAGGTAACAGTTGGCGTGCTTAAGCTCTTCTGCGCATAAGACTTCGTGTGGGCCGATTGTTATTAGTTGTGTGCTACCTTATAGCTTCACCTGCTGGGCTCATTAAACCTGATATGATTAGTTTAATGACTTTGATTTGACCCACAGCTCACGCTCGTTGTCTCGCTGTTAACTTGTCAGTTTCATTCTCTTCGATCGCAGCTCTCTCTCTCACTCCCCCTCCCACTTTTGTCATATTAGCAAATGAACGTTAACAAATTGAACTAAGCACTTAGCACACACACGTAGCTCTCTATGCACCTGTACACACCTTTATTGTCAAGATTGAGTGATATATGTACATATATAAGGCAGTTGCCAGATGGAAAAGTTTGTGCAATCCTAAGTACAGACACCATTAGCAGATTTTAATTATATAAATATATATACATATATCCTCCATAATCTCTTTCAACATCAAAGGCTTATCTGCCAAAAAATAAAACTATGCAGTCCACACGCACATATTGCCCATACATATGTACATTCACCTATCATATAACTCTTATAATCTCCGATTTCTTTGGAAAAAAGCTTAGATATCAGAGAGCCATATTTAAACCAATTGGATACTTGCTTATGAATAAATATGGGGCTAAAGCAATGACATCTATGTGGCAGGGTATACAAACTTCCCCTAGAGCTTAACTAACATTTCTCTCTCTCTCTCTCTCTCTCTTTCCCTCTCCCTCTCTCGCGCTTGTTAACTTCGCTAACAATTTGCTGATTTCTTTTGAGGTTTTCGCGGGCGCTACATTTCCCATCATTAGTTTTACACTCTTTCCCAGATTGTCGTTGCATGTGCTCAGTTATAGCAACTATATATATAACCTATATGTGCGTGTGTGTGTGTGTGTGCATGACTTAATTTGTGGTTCGTGATTTGCCAGGCATTCTGTTGCTGTGTTCCGTCTGTGCTTGTATTTTTCATTCAAATGATAAATTACTCATACGAACTGTTGTGCAGCGGCCTGCCCTCTGCCCTCTGCCCTCTGGCTCGGTTTGGGCTAATGTAAGCCCCCACCACTTGCACTGGAATTACTTATTTACATGCACATATACTATATATAGTATATATATATATATATATATACTATAATATATAGTATTTGCACTTGCATTGTCAGCTGCTTGTCGCTTTCGGCCACCCCTTCGCCCACCCTCTCGAGTTTACACTTCAAAAGTCAATTAAGTCTCCCATTCAATTAAGATTATAATTAACTATATGTTTTTTACTTCACTTAATTTTACGTATGCTCGCTCATGCTGTGAATGAGAGTATATTGGCGCTCAGTAAATTTCATTCAACTTTCAACATTCAAAGTTCGTTTTATAGCAAAAGCTAGGAATTCTCTTTATATATACCCCTGAGAGTACTTATTATAGCAAAAAGTAGTTAGAATGCTTCGTTTTATAGCAAGTAGTAGAATGAATTTTCTGTAGTTGACTGCCTTTGAGTTTACTTTATAGCAAAGGCGAGCATAAATTTGATTTATAGCAAGCATTTATAGCAAACGACATTGTAAATATTCTCTTTATAGTAAGAAGGAGAATTTAGTTACAGCTCAAAGTTGTCTTTATAGCAAAAACTAAATAGCATTTCGCTCGTTCTACAGACTTAAGCCCGTTTTATAGCAATCGAGAAGAGAGTCTACTCAAGCTTAAGTTAAATTTTGCTTTAGCATACTAGGCAATTCGATTGATTTGAGTTCTAACTAAAGTTTATGGCTTAAGCGCATACTCCAGTTTATAGCAAACATTTCTGTGCCATGCATCGCGCAATCTTTATAGCAAAGTGCCAAATCTCCCCCTCTCTTGGCTCTTGAGCTTCTAATTTAATTATAGCGCGGCTCTAACTGGTTCTCTGCTCTGCCATAATTATAATCATAATATAAGCCGAGCTAGTTCTGGGTATTAGCTTTAATTGAATTCGAAATTGTGATTGGTCGTGATTGTTTGGGTTGCCGCCTCGCCTAATGAGCCCACTAATTTGGCCAAAACAAAGCGGGGCGAGAATGGGGTTCGATTAACATATTCGATTCGCACGACGGCGCATTAAAGTCGCATTAGAGGCTCGTTCCACTCGGCGAGAGCTGGCTCTAATCATGTTAATATCTATTATTATTTAGTTATTAAATTATTTTCGTTTTTGTTTTGGTTTTGCAGGGCGCCAAGAAGCCTTTCGACCGGGTCATTCGGGCCAACATCGGCGATTGCCATGCGATGGGCCAAAAGCCTTTGACCTACTTGAGACAGGTGAGTGAACGAGGTAGGCAAGTCTCTGGACAGTACAGTGAACACTCGCTTTGCTTTAGCTAATGTCGTTGACCATGGATCCGCATCTATTGAACTCCCCCGACTTTCCGGACGACATAAAGGCGCGTGCGTGCGATGTACTTGCTGCCTGTTCGGGCGGCTCGATGGGCTCCTACACTGATTCCGCTGGCCTGGAGTTCGTTCGTCGCCAGGTGGCCGTTTTTATCGAGAAGCGCGATAATGGCGTGCCAGCAGACTATCAGAATATCTACTTGACTGGAGGTGCATCGCCGGGCATTAAGAATATTCTGGGTCTGCTCAAGTGAGTATACGCAGGGGCGCCACCATCTCAGAGAGGGCTATTCCTAATCGCAACTCAATTATCAATCACACAGCTGTTCAGTTGGAGGCCTGCCCCCAGGCGTAATGGTGCCCATACCACAGTATCCGCTGTACTCGGCGACCATCACAGAGTTGGGCATGTGCAGAGTGGACTATTTCTTGGACGAGGACAGATGCTGGGGGCTCGATCGCAAGGAGCTGCAGCGCTCGTACGACGAGGCGAAGAAGAAGTGCAGCCCGCGTGTGCTGGTGGTCATCAATCCGGGCAATCCCACCGGCCAGGTGCTCACTCGCGAGAACATCGTGGAGATCATCAAGTTCGCACATGAGAACAAGCTGCTGATCATGGCCGATGAGGTGTACCAGGCGAACGTGTACGATGAGAAGTCCAAGTTCTATTCGTTTAAGCAGGTGATGAACGAGATGGGCGGACCGCACGCCCAGCAGGAGCTGGTCAGCTTCCTCTCCGTGTCAAAGGGCTATCTGGGCGAGTGCGGCATTCGCGGCGGCTACATGGAGGTGCTCAACGTGAGCCCCGATGTCAAGGCCGTTCTCACTAAGTCAATTACGGCCCAGCTGTGCAGCACCACCGCCGGACAGGTGGCAATCAGTGCTCTAGTCAACCCGCCCACTCCCGGCGAGCCATCGTATGAGCTGTACGAGAAGGAGAAGGCCGCGGTGTTGAACGCTCTGAAAGAGCGTGCTGAATTGGTCTACAAGACGCTAAGCAGCTTCGAGGGCTACACGGTGAACCCGGTGCAGGGCGCCATGTACGTGTTCCCCAAGATTGAGATACCACCCAAGGCGGTCGAGGCGGCCAAGGCCAAGAATATGCTGCCGGATGTATTCTATGCATTCGAATTGCTCGAGACGACAGGTGAGTTAGCCACACTGAATATCGGAAGAGCTCTACCCAATCCTTCTCTCTCTCTCTCTCGCTCTTTTCTCAGGTATTTGCATTGTGCCTGGCAGCGGATTTGGACAGTTGCCCGGCACCTACCACTTCCGTAGTACCATATTACCACAGACGGCTGTACTGAAGGAGATGATGGAGAAGTTCCGCGTATTCCATGCCGAATTCATGAAGAAGTATAAGTAGATCCCGTACACTCGAACCATTAACCAGAACTATTTTTTTTTTTTTTTTCAATACAAAAATTTACGAGTAATAAAAACTTAGTGAAAAACAAACCCCATTTATGTAGTGTCGTGGATCTAACATATGTTTATGAACTCAAGATTAATGTCTATATATATAGAGAATATACACACGCATATATATGTATATTGGCCATATGTTCATGGTTTTGTTTTTGTTTTATAGAATTGAGGCACACAACATAAATTTGACAATAATATTTGTTCGTTTGTTTGCTCTGTTGCATTCAATATGATATTGTTAACAATATATATTTACAAGCATATATATTAATCAGATGCGGATATACACACATATATATACAAGCTAAATATCCCGACTAAATGTTATCTATTGTGTTATTGTTGAACAATTATTATCATTAGTAATATATATATATACAAATACAATTGGCATTCAGAATTCGAAATTGGTTTTTGAGATTTTATTGCGCCCAAAAGTATGCAACGTTCACTGAGTGCGATTAAAGGCCTGAAGAATTGCACCTGGCCAATATGCCATAATGCTAAATGTCATCAATATTCATTAATCAAACTACAATATATCAAAATATCAATATATATAGTTAAGTTGCCTAAATATATGTATACAAAATGTGAAAAGTCTAATTAACTGCTTAAAGTCTGCTGAGAGCATATCGAGTCTATAGACATCGCCATGTAGAGTTTGTAGTATTATAGCTCTATATATAAGCTCTTCAGTTCTTCCACTCCCCAGAGTTGCGCTTCATATATCAAGCTGTCATTGCCCCAAGTTTTTGGTTCATTTTCCTTGCTCATATACTTTGGCTGGAGCTTTAACTGGACCCAGCACAATATCTACTTCTACCTTCTAGCTCAAGCCTGAGCCAAAAAGCAGAGATATAGAGAGAAGTGAATTTCCACATGGTGTAAATTACCCCCTTAATTAAAACGCATTTGTTCTCTTATATTTTATTTGTATTTTTTGTTTTTCTTCCTTTTATTATGTTCACCTTAAACTGTCTTATTCTTCTTTTATTTTTACAATTTGTGTCGATTACGCGAGAAGAAAAACACGTGTCTATAATATAATTAAAGAAACATTCACAAAATATTCGTACCTTTCACGTTCCCTTGCTGTTGTTGTTGATGTTGTTGTAGACGATGTTTTTGTAGTTGCAGTTGTTTGTTGTCTCTCGCTTTCCTCTCTTTAATCTCTATGCACTTACTAGCTAAATACGCAGCAACCAACTGGACTCCCGAATCTTCTCTATGTTTCTAATTTCATTTTTATAATTTTAATTTTTTTCATTCCTTTTTCTTTTTAACTTTTCTTTTTCTTTAGTGAGTAGCTGTCCGAAATTAAAAAAAAAAAAAAAAAAAAAACTGGCTGTAGGACACCATTTTAGTGTGTGTGTGTGCGTGCGTATGTGTGTGTGTGTGTGTAGAACTGTCTTATGAGCTGCGGCCGCTGCTGCTACTGTTGCTGTTGCTGCTGTTGTTGCTGTTGCTGCTGCTGGTTGGCGGCTTCACCTAGTGGCGATCCCTCGAGTCCGAGCGGCTGCGACGATCCCGTGAGAAGCTGCGACTGCGGGTGCGAGAGCGTCTCGGCGAGCGGGACCTGTAATTAGATCGGTGGTGGTTGTTGTGGGTGGGCGCGGTCGGATGGGATGTCGGCGGGTTGGATTTGTGGATGGCGGATTTGAATTTGGTTTTTTTTTCATATTTTTTTCAAGCAGACACACGGCAGGAGCGCATGAGTGAGAGTGAGTGATAAGATAGTGAGCGAGCGAGCGAGAGAGAGAAGAGAAGATAAGAGAAAGAGAGAGAGAAAAATACGAATTAAATAGATTATTAAAACAAGCAATTTGACACATCAAATTTGGTATAACAATGCTGAAAAACTGAGCCTCCATTTGCCAGCTTTTCTTTATTTTCATTTTAATTTTTTCTTTTACTGATATTCTATGGAGAAGCTCTGAGAGGAGTTGGTGGTTGGCTGATTGGTCGGTTGGTTGGTTGGTTGGTGGTTGGTTCGTGATGCTCTCGCAGTTTGTCTGTTGGCTGTGGCGCTGCGTTGAGCTGAGCTGAGCTGAGAGATAGACACACATATATATATATAGAGAGGAGAGAGAGAGAGAGAATGCTACTTGGCAGGGGAGCATTTGGGTGGTCTCTTTTCCTCTTTTTGTTGGTGGCAAAAAACAAAACCAAAAACAAAAACAAACAACATACATAAACGTAGTAGTAGCTGTGGTGGTGGTGGTGGTGGTGTTGGTGGGTGAGTTGAATGAAATTTTGGATGAGCATAGCAGACTGAGAGAAGAATGTTGTTCTAGTTGTTGTTGTTGTTTGTTGTTATTGTTGATGTTGTTGTTGTTGTAGCTGTAGTTGCAACGCTCGATTGTTATTATTGTCATAGGTGCGGCATGTGTGCTTGGCTGATGCTCTAGTAATACACACACATCACACACACACACACACACACTGAGGGAGGGGAAAGCCGTGAAGAGCTGCGGTAGGGGCAAGCCTGAAGTAGTTCCTTCACAGTTGTTGCTGCATTCGCGCATGTGTGTATGTGTGGGTGTGTGTCGAGGAACAACAACAATGTACACAAACAAACAATATAAACGATAACGATAAACAATAACATAAAAAGAGAAAATGATAAACGATAGAAAATACAGTTAACAACGGCTTAGCCGCACCACTAAATACCCTTGCTGACTTGAGGCAAATGCTTCAAGATCCTGGAGTACAGTGAACGCACAACAAGTGGAACTATCTCAATACAATTTCTTGAAAATTCAATGCCAAATGATATATCCCACATGCCAGAGTTCACTGTACCTAGAGTATTTCTTAGGCTTATCTACACACAACACACACTGTTTGGGCTGGCCTGCTCATCGCGTCCTTGTTAGATGATTTAGTGATACGATCCAACCAACTTCAACATATATGCCGACTGCAGCAATTAGCAGCATCTATGCCAAGTTTCATTAAGATTGATTCACTGGAAGATGAGATCACATAGGCCAGAGGAGCGCACAGACGCCTGACACACACGGAAGGACATCCTAGTGGCAAAGTCGTGCACTCGACTCGTTGCAGCAAGGGCATTACAGCAAGGTTAACAACGAAAAAAATTTTAAATTAAAATTTGATAGCAAAATAATAATTTTGGTAGCAATTTTACATACGCTTTTAGAATTTTTTTTTTTTTTTTTTTAGATTTTTGAAATTTCTTTTTCTTTTCTGGTAGTTGCTTTACGTGATAATTCGGAGGTGGTGGTTGGTGGTTGTTGTTGTTGTTCTTGTTGTTGGTGATTATTGGTGGTTCTTGTAGTTGTTGTTGTTGCAGGAGGAGTTGTTGCAGTTGCAGTTGAAGCTGAAGTTGTGAAGAAGCGCAGCGCAGCTGAATTTGAAGATTCATAGACATTTTGTTTGTGATGCAGAGATGCTCGGCGCAGGGTGTATATACATATACATATATATATATATATAGGGGTGGAAGGTATGGGTGGGTGGTTGGGTATGGCCAACCCGATGGGGGGTGCAAGAACTGAGATGAGCTAAGGACCTAAAGCAACAACAAATTATATAAAAGATGATTAACAAAACAGAGAGGGAGCCCTAAGCTGTTGCATGTTGTTGAAGTAGCTGTTGTTGTTGTTGTACTTGTTGGTTGTTGTTGTTGAAGTTCTTGGTTGGTTGTTGTAGTTGTTCTTGTTGTTTGGTGGCGGGCTGGCTTATAGATGAGCATAAGATGATTTTTACATATATATATAAATATATATACTTTTAAAATATAAATATATATACATATATACTATATATATAATAGATATACTGTGGGGGACAGAAGCAGACCCGTTGAGGCTGAGAGGCGTTGCAGTAGACGCGTGTAGGACTGCAAGTTGAAGTTGAGTCTAGAGTTGTTGTCTACGGTTGTTGGCTGTTGCAAAGCGTTGATTGATTGATTGGCTGACTGGTTGATTGATTGGCTGATTGACTGGTTGGTTGGTTGGTTGATTGATTGGTTGATTGGTTGGTTGGTTGTTGGTGTAAATTGGAGTTAGATTTTATTGCTGGCTGGGTCAGTAGTTGCACTTGCTTGTTGTTGTTCTGGGTTGGTTGCTGTTGTTGTTGTTGTTGTTGGTGGTGGTGGTGTTGTTCTTGATAAGTGTTGTTAATATAATATATATGTGAGAGAGAAAGAGCATAAGTCGTTGTTGGTACGAAAGTAGAAGCATTTTTGTTGTTGTTGATGAGTTATGAAGATTGTTGTTGTTGCTGTTGGTGAAGTTGCGACGACAGCTGCAGTCGTTTGATTGACCGACTGATTGACTGGCCCCACAATAGCGCTTTGCTGGCACATCGCACTTGGTGATTCGTGTGTGTGAGTGTGTGGGAGAATGTTTAATGTTTGTTTGATTGTTCTTTGTGTGATGAGTTAGATAGAGACAGAAAGAGAGATATGAATTATGTTGTGTTGTGCAGTGTTACAGTTGTTGCTGATGCAGGTTGTAGCTGTTGCTGCTTGATGGTGGATGGTGATTGGACTGCCCCAAATAGATGCGTACGTTAAGTACTAAAATTTTGGTTGAGAGCTTGCGAAGAGGAGCGTGTGTTCTTGTTGCTATTGTTGTGATGTGTTGCTGTCGCTGTTGTTGTTGTTGGTGGTGGTGGTGTTGTTGTTGTTATTGCAGTCAGCGGAATATATCGTATTTGTTGAAATCGACAATTATCATAAAGCTGCACAATTTGGTTGGGCGTGTTGTTTTTGTAGTTGTTGGTGTTGGTGAAATGTGTGTAAGAGGAGGAGCAGGAGCTGTTGTTCTTGTTGTTGTAGTTATGAGACGTGAAGTTGTTCTTGTTGTTGTAGTAGTTGTACTTGTTGAAGGAAGAGGAGGAGTAGTAGAAGTTCTAGTAGTAGTAGTAGTAGCTGTTGTTGTTCTTGTTGTGCTTGTAGTAGAAGTAGACTTTATCCTGCAAAATGATTGTGAAACCACATTAAAACTGAGCCTCAATCGTTGATGAATTGTTTTTAATTTGTTTTTTCTATTTTTACTGTTGTATTTAATTTAATTTGATTTGATTCTTTTTTGTTTTGACTAAACCACAACAAATCTTTGTACAACGGCGAGGCCGCATTGGAACAAGAAGCGGGCAAACGGGTCTGAGGCGGGTGAAATCTTCAATCAAAGTACTTAAAGAATATTAACATTAGGCAAACTACGTATCGACAGTTAAGCTGAGCGTCCACCAACCCTGGTTTATCGATTATTGATACTCGGACTCTTGAAATTCTCGTGTGGTGCACACAATTGATGCGCACGACACTGTAAATCTGTCTCTATGTGTGTGTGTGTGCGTGTGTGTATGTATGTGTGTATTCATGTGTGCGCTGTGCTCACTTTTACAACCGGTACTGCAATATTTCTTGTATGTATACGCACATTGGCGCGGGCCCGTTTTCATTTTATTTTTTTTGCTTGCCCCAAATCGATTTTTCATACTTTTCCGTTTTTTTTTCGCCAACTCATATGAAATGCGCAGCACACATAAATATATATGTATACACAGGTATATAGCTTATATGTACATATGTATAGGAAAAAAATCTATATGCAAGACTAATTAACGGCATTGCACTCACCTATAACGTCCGCCAGCGTCGCCAGCTCGAGCAGCTGCACCGCCGCCCCCGCCACTGCCGCTGCGTCCGCCACGACGGCCACCGCCGCCGCCGCCACCACCGCCGCCTCCTCCACCGCCGCCGCGTCCTTCGCGTGAACGGCCTGAGGACATTTCGACGCGTATGCGTGTGCCACAGCAGCGTGTGCCGTCGAGTCCTCGCGTCGCATCCTCAGCATCCCGTCGATCCTCGAATTCGACGAAGGCGAAACCAGGCGGATTTCGAGCCACCCACACATTACGCAGTGGTCCATATTTGCTGAAGGCGTTCTCAATCTCATATTTGGAGGCCGAAGAGCCTAGATTGCCCACGTAGACTTTGCAGGCCAAGTCCCATTCACGATAGCGGGGCATGTTTTATATGTATTATTATATATTTCTCTCGATTAAATTTTATACAATTTTTTTCTATTAATTGCGTAGCTGGGTATACACAATTTATATATATATAATTTTTTCGCAGGCAGGCAGGCACAACCACGCTTACGTAGAGAGAAAATTAATTTGTGATTATGGGATAAAAAAAACCAAAAACAAGATGGCTGTCTACTCTCTATCGATATACAATTGTGTGCTTGTACGAAAACCGATAGCATGCTGTTATCGAGCTGCCAGCAACCCTGTTATTTGTGACAGTGCCGCACAGCTGAGCTCTCTCACTGCTATTATTTAATCGCCCAACATTTCGTTGATTTCTCACAAAAAAACTTCAATAAAACAACACAGTACAAAATGGCTAAAAGCCCCGAAACCGTGTCTTTAGATCAGCTGGACAAGGATCAAATGAAAACAGTAAGTAAACCGGAGATTTTTTATTGATAAACACGCACGCTGCCAATGTGATGCAATGTGAAATCGAATAAGCCGCCCGCTCGAGACTGATTTGTTGACCTGTAACTGAACAACGTGCATATGTATATAGTTTTCAGATTTCTTGATGTCGTACAACAAACTATCCGAAATGTGCTTTACTGACTGCGTACGCGACTTCACATCCCGCGATGTCAAGGACTCTGAGGTGAGTTAACGGCATGTAACTGCCAAAGAGATCATAGGATAACCAGTTGAATCTTTTTGCAGGAGAAATGTTCACTGAATTGCATGGAGAAGTACTTGAAGATGAACCAACGTGTCTCTCAGCGCTTCCAAGAATTCCAAATGATTGCCAACGAAAATGCCTTAGCCATGGCCCAAAAGACCAACAAGCTTTAGAGGCAGCAGCACGCTGCACTGTTCGAGTTACTAAGTAGTTGAGTTAACAACAAACAAAATACCAGAGCTACAATAGCACAAATGCATTTCTATTTGGCATTTGTTTGGTCCCTAGCAACTAGCACTTAAATAAATACAAAAAAAAAGTTAGAAAGGCATTTTGAGTCCTTTTCAAAAATTTAACTTACGATTCATATTTATTCTACTGAAGAGAAAAAACTCAGCAGGGTATGTCTGCACTGCTCTAACACGCGCATGTGCCCTCTCTCTCACTCTTTGTAAATTGGCTTTGATTTTGATCCTGATTTATATATGTAGGTATGAGATAAGAGATCTGTTATTTTATTCGATCATGTAAAGAGTTAAAAGACACAGCAAATGTTTCTTAAGATAAGTAAAAAAAACTCATGAAAGGAGAGAGAAAAACGACAATGGGATAGCTGGGGCTGCGAGATTTAGTTTTAGTTTTTTGATTTATCATTTCAGCCTCTTAACATAATCAATTTTTATAAGTGGGACGATAGCTTAATGGACTAATGTGACTTAGAACTAGGTTTAAGTAGCGCTGACAGGCGCTTCAATTCCAACTACTGATCTATATGATCTTTAACCTACACACATATATACGTATATGTATATGCATTGAAGCCAACGCCTGTCGGCCAAATTAAATACTTAAAGGCTACACAAATGATTTGTATCCTGTTGAGCTATGCAGCTAGACTCATTTGTTCAGTGACTGGTGCCGCCTGCCTCGGATGGGAAGCCTTCTGCCTCGTTGATTAGGGCATACTCGAGAATGACGCGGCCCTCCTTATACCTGCCAAGGACAATAAACAAGAGAAACGAATCAGTTAGGCCAGCTCAGAGTGATCTAGACTTGTTGTCCTTTACTTCTGCGCGTCCTCGGTGGCAAACTCGTACATCCAGCCAAGCTTGGCGCCGCAGTTCTTGCACATGACATCGCGCACCATATGTCGTCCAGTCAGCATCACGCGCTCCTGAATGGCACTGAAGGTCAGGTTGACAACGCGCTTGAAGAGGTAAGCGCGCCCTGCAGGAGCACAAAAATATCAAGTATAAGAGTGTGATCAAGGCAGAAGAGTGTGACTCCTACCTGTGGCGCCTGTGAAGCGTGTGCTTATCAATTGGCTGCGATTCGTTAAGTTCGTGTGACATTGGGCGCAGTTGAAGAGCTTCAGCCCACCCAAATGCTCCAGAAAGATGCGACCCATAATTGGCGTTGCTCGTTTACCTGCGCTTTGCACGCTCTCTGTGTGTGTTCGTGTGTGTGTGAGTGCGTGTTTGATTGTGTGCGTACGTTTCTTTGTTTGTTATTGCTGCATGTAGAAATTGTTGTTATACAAAATGCTTTATTACTAAAAAATTTGCACAAAGTGCAAAACTCTTTTCTTTTGTTATTTGATACTAAATTGCAAAACTTACAGCTGTTTGGCCTACGCTGAGCCAAACGCACAAAATAGCAATAGAAATGCTGTAGTTTGTTAATGCTGCAGCGCAATTGACCGTCGTTAGCTATGGCTTAGAACATACAACTCGCTAATTGCGACACTAAAAATCCGAAACAAAATGAAAATAAAGAAAACAGCGTAGCAATAACACTGCAACGCTAGCTAGGGCTGACGCACAACTATCGCATACTGTTATCGATGGTGTATTGCGGACTGATGGGCATCAAATAGAAGCTGAATATAAGCGGAAATGTATTTAATAGTAAGCAGTTCTTTTTAATTTGCGCTTTTCATTGCTTTTAAGCAGTTCATGTGATTGGTTGCTTATAATTGTTTCTGTTTCTTGCATTGCAGCCGCACTCGATAGTGCTGGTATTTTTTTGCAGCCCTGGCCAACAGCTGTTCGCTACACGTGATTGTGCAATTGTTGATTCTGGCGATGTTGTTGTTGTTGCTGTAAGCGGCAGCCAGCGCACGGTGCTCGGCACCAGTTTTGTAAATAAATTGTGTTATCAAAATTCAAGTATGATGTGCAAACGTTTCAACAAAATTCAAAAATAGGAAAACAACTTTCTTGGCCCCCCCACTCCGAACAATATGGAATCCGCAGACTAATTGCGTTTGAGGAGACCATGCTAAATTTCAGACTTCAAGCAATTCGCTGTTGACAATTTGGTATTTAACGGTATATTAAAAAAAAGGATAAAGGAAAAGAAAAACAATAAATATGCAACTCCCGCGTCGAAAACTCCGCATACTGCTCGCCCTCGGTAAATATACGATATATCGCCATGCGACAACCGGCGCCGGTTCGGGCGCCACCGTCGGAGCTGCCCGGACTGGAGCGATCCAGAAGATGCGCGAATGGCACCGCAGTGCGTTCAGCAATAAGTTCTTGCTATTCACCAACGTGGGCATCTCGCTGACGCTCAGCTCCGTGGGCGACATACTCGAACAGCAGCTGGAGTTGTACAACAAAGAGATCGAGGAGTACAGCAGCATCCGGACGCGTCACATGGCAACCAGCGGCGTGGCCGTCGGCATCATCTGCCACTATTGGTATCAGCTGCTGGACAAGTACCTGCCGGGCAGGAGCATGCGTGTGGTGGCGAAAAAGATCGTGTTGGACCAACTGATATGCTCACCGTTGTACATCTCGGCGTTCTTTGTGACCCTGGGCATACTGGAGAAGAAGGAGGCGCACGAGGTGTGGGAGGAGATCAAAGAGAAGGCATGGAAGCTGTACGCAGCCGAATGGACCGTCTGGCCGGTGGCCCAATTTGTTAACTTCTATTGGATACCCACGCATTATCGCATCTTCTACGACAATGTTATAAGTCTGGGCTACGATGTGTTTACCTCGAAGGTGAAGCACTCGCCTTCCACACACTTGCCGGCCGCCACGTCTGTGAAAATGTTGAAGACGCAGCAGGCCTAGCTTAGTTGATGCTTTAGTTTATTGCTTTTTATTGCCTCCATTTCTCTTATCTTTTTCTTTAATAAAATCAAAAATGTATATATTGTATATGTCGCGTCGGTCTCTGTCTCTGTGTCTGTCTGGCATTCTCTAATCGATCAAAAAACTGGTCAAAAACTGGACTTTCGATGTCTGTTTGATGCAATTGCAACCGGTTCGAACGCGCCACGCCCAGACGCCTTAATGGATGCTGAAGAATTGGGCACAATGACCGGCTGCGCCAAAAAATTGATCTTTGGCAAATAAATTCTTGTTTGGCAACTCAGCCAGGCAGCGAAGGAACCTTTACTGAATGCGAATGACGCAGATGAAACGCGCTCGTCGTTTGCTGATAACTGTCTGTGGCTGGCCAGCAACACGCGATGCCACGCCCTATTTATATATATATATAATTCTATATATATATGCGTCTATATAAAAATATACCTATATTTATGATAAGCGCCCATCAGTTGCTAGCTAATTAAAAAAGATTAAATTGAAGCTAGCGCATCCCATTTGAAAGCGTTATCAGCATTCCGTGTTATCGATTACTTTCTGTTGAGATCCGATAAGTATGTTAGTTAAGTGCGATAATGAGTGTGAAAGTAATCGATGTTTTTTTTTTTAACAGGCAAAGCAGTTGATTTGTAACGGACTTTCATAAGGCAACATAATATATAATAATGAGACATTTATTATTGTTTATCAGTTAGGTATCGCATTATAAACACATTTATAAAGAAGTTTGTATATATTGTAGATAACGGTGTAACTATTGTTGCAGTTAAATATAAATTAGCGCAACTCATTCGAAAGTCTTATCGCATAAATCAAAACTATACACATATGTATATATATATATATATATATATATTGTCTTCGTATCCATTAATGAAACGCCTATCTCTAACAATGACTAAAGCACGCTTATCAATTCGCTTGACATTGATAATGAAAAATTGGTTTGTGCGAAATGAAATGAAAGAAATAAAATAATATTGAAAGCCATTAAAGAATGCTGCAGCTGAATAAGAAACTTGTACAGTAAAGCCTGCCTTGGCAGTCAAATTTAAATTTATTTTAGTTGAAATATATGTTATCATCTTAAATGTTTCACTAAAGACAAATATATAAATCGAAAAAATAATTAGATATTAAATTAAATTAAATATTTTTGCAATATTATAATAATTACACTATACCATATTTATATATTTAAAAAAAATCGTTTGTATTTGATCAATTATAATATTTCAACAATAACTAGCTAAGCTCTACTGTACATATTTTTAATACTGACAACGACCTTGATAAAGCACAGATAAGAAAAGACAACGCACGATTCCCGAAGCTCTGCAGCTAAAAAAAAAGTTGTGTTTGCTTTTAGGCCCAGCAACAGGTGAGCAACTGACAAATATATATGTATATATTTGTCTGTGTGTGCAAATATTTCATTTATCATTTGTTTTGTTGTTGCTTTGGGTTTTTGGAAATGGTCTTTGCATATTTTGTCGATCCAGCAGGCTTGGGTTGAGTAAGTGAGTGTAAACAGGTTTTGCTTAAGATTAATTTTTTTTTTTGTTATTCTGTGTTATTTCTGGTGACAATTGGCAAGAGGAAGCAAACACGCTGCGGGCTTAACAGCCGAACAGGCCTCCGGAATTAATGAGAGCATATAAAAGCTATCGATCGAGCATTGTTATCGCAGCTGTTATCGATAAACGGTTCCGTTCTATTTTTGGGGTAGGCCCCAATCCATTAATAACATCTTAACGTACTATTTTTATATTGCCATTGAGTTTCAGTTTCTTATCTCAATTTGCATCGGATTTGGCCCAACTGTGCGTATGCGTAATATGCTTGCGAGTTTACAGCTGCAAGGCTGCTCTCAATGCTGTAATTTTAACCGAAAGCCAGCACAAACAACAACAAATTTCGACTTGTTTTCAGATTTAATTGACCATTCGCACAGAGCACAAAAACAAAAACAAGTAATTTAAAATAAAGGCATAAAAAACAATTTTACAAGAGACTGACAGCAAGTTGTGCCAAACGATCAAACGATGCCCCGCAGCCCGCTAAGCTGTTAGGTAGAGGGCACGCTCGGCAAGAACGCGCGCTGATTGGCCAATTTTCTGGGCTCGTCTGTGATGTGCCTCTCAGCGATAAAAGAAAAAAGATAATAAACACGCACACACACACTGTACGTATGTATGGAGAGTTCGGAATGAGCAAGGAAAGCAAGGAGCGCAGAGCAAGTGTGTGACGGGTGCAGCTGATGCAAAGAGCGCGACACACGCGAACAAGTTTTTTCTTTGTTGTTGCTGTTGCTGTAAAGAGTGGGCAGAGAGCATGTCGAAGAGCGCGCAAACTTTACAGGTATTGGATACATTCATGTGTATGTGTGTATGTATGCAAAAATATGTATGTTAAGACGTTTGTGTGGGGCTGGCGATCGACTACTTTGTTGCCTGAGCAGATTTCGGCATTGTCTTTAGGGTTTTCTGGTGCCACGCGCAAATCTATGTGTGTGTGTGTGTGTGTGTGTGCTTACTCAATATGAAACCTAGCAAAACAAGTGCGAATGGCACGAGTCTCAACTAGATTATACCCGCACTAGCAGCGAGCATCGATATTATGTGAGTCGAGTGGTGAAAGATTTAAATAGTTGAGAATTATTACTATTTATTACTGTTAATTTAATAGTATTCATACATAATATGTAAATGTATATGCCCTATTATACACATTTCTTGCTAGGGTATATACAGTACGTAAGCACTTTGTTATGCTCGCTGCTGTTGCCCCCCAGTGGCACACGTGTAGCTATATTTCCCACTGGCAAAGCTCGTCAGGTTACACTCTACATATAAATATATGCGATCTTAGTTTATATAAATCGCGCAAGTATATAGAAATATATGTTTACACGTGATTGAAACGCGAGCAAGTCCATAAAGATGACAGTTGGAAGATCATAAAATCTGCCCAAATCTATCATATACTCATATCGCTGAAAGTCTCCTATCCCAAATATTCCACGTATCGCTCGCTCTGCCAATTGCCAGGTTAATGAATTGGTTTTCATTTTGTTTGCCATTAGCCTTGAAAGCGCTGCGAAATTTCCGTAGAAAGCAAAAGCAAATATCAGCGAGTAGTTTTTTTGTTGTTTTTGGGGAATGTGAAAATATCAATTAGAGAGATAGTCGGGACAGCTGGTAAACAAGCGAGCAGTTCTTGTCTTATTATCTATTTTTGAATGCCAAAGCCAAAGCCCGACAGTGAACATGAAAATCCAAGGGGCTGCTCGACCTTGGGAGCACTTTTTTTATTTTAGAAAAAAACAGAAGCTGCCACAACAACACAGCCCAGCCCCATGTAGCCCACGAAGAAGCATCCAAGTGAGCAGAAAAAGAGGAAAAAAACCCGGAGAAATAATACGTAAGCAAATAAATCACATTGCGCCCACGAATTTCGGGTACCATAAAAATGCCAGACAAAAGCGCAGAATCTATCTACACAGATATACAAAAATATATCAGCGATATATAAATATATATACATATATATTTTTAGTGCATAGGAAAGGTGGGCATATTAATGTATATCTACTTTTTATGGCAGCTAAAGTGCACCGGAATCAGTCAATATGAAATATATATATATATATATATATATATATATATATATATTATTGATCTTTTGGCTTATGGCTGAAGCCATTTACTTTCTATATAATATATGTAGATTCTCTAATATTTAAAGTCTTATATAGAGAATCTTGTGTGGGTAATCCTATAGAGATCCTTTATGCGCAGTTTCCTTACATAGATATTTTTTTATAGATAATGTTATATAGTTACTATTACACAGGTGCTGTTACATACATATATCTTCTTATAAAGATTCTGTTATAATGATCCATTTATATAGATCCTCTTATTTCCTATATGTATATATTCTCTTTAGCAAATCCTCCGCCATAGACTTCTGATACAGAGCCTTTTGTATATATAGAACTTTTATAGATTCTCTTAAACAGATCCTCAAATATAGACCCACTTATATGGATCCTCCCATATACAGCATCTCACATTTCAGATTCCCTTTCCCCAAATGATCTCTGTGCATTGAGTGAGCTTCTCCTGTGCATCATATTTCGATTGGCATCGAGAGGCCAAAGGCAAACCCCCAACTGATATGGTATGCAGCTGTGTTAACTCAGAGAGATTTCCTATGCGCCAAGTCAATCAGATGACTTGCTGGAACGTGCTGGTGTGCGAGTGTATCGCCGCCGCTATGCGAATGATCTGGCAACATTGGCGTACATTGTCATCGTCGTCGTCATCGCCATCGCCATCGTCAGGCGCTGATAAAGCCAAAACAAACTGATCACCGATCATGTGCCCCAGTGTCACTTGCAAGTTATTTGCTTATCGTCTTTGCTCCACTCCATTTGAATGCCCTGTAGACTGACTAAATCTAGAAGGAGGCGCCTATGCGGGGGTCCCACTAGGTATCTATCGAAAGAGGGTTTTATCAAGTCAAAAAACTGCTGTCTTATGTGTTCTTTTAAAGCTCGCAGGACTTTAGCTTTATAGAAAAAAAGATTGAAGCTGTCATAGAATCAGATCCATCTATATGGAATAAGCACTTAAAAATATATATGTTGCCTAGAAGAACAGCTCCCAGGACGTATATCCTTAAAAATATATATGATATTCCCGTTAATGATCAGCAAACTCTATGCTAAGCATGCTATTTGCAGTATCTTCAGGGTATCTTCTAGTCGAGTACTCCCCACTCAAGTTCTTTTGCTGTTTTTGGCGATCACTTAAGTCCGGAAACTTCAAAGTATTATGGAGTGCGATATTATTATAATATATTAGTTAAGGTTTTAGTTAACTAGAGTGATAGAAAGAGAGAGAAAGAGAGGGAGAGAGAGAGGGAGGGAAGCCATTAATCGAATGCTAAAAAATGCGCAAACAAACGTTGCCAAAGATTCTAAGATAAGCACACACACACACACACACACACACACACACACACACACACACACACACACACACACACACATGCGCAAATAATTGCTGGGGGCGTGAGCTGGTTCTTTTCTGTTATCTGTTTCCCTTTTCTTATTCTATTTATCTTTTATTTATAATTATTTTTGCTTTGACGTAAATGCTGCAGAAGAAAGGAATGAAAAAAGCAAAAGTGGTGCGAATCGTATATATTCTATATATAAATATATATACTATATATATGGATAGTCTTACAACTAGGAGATCGCTAGTAAGTACTTATGGACTATATATGTATCAACCTGTGTTTATTTTCTACTGGAACTGAAAGACACAATGATTACGTAGCCGGAGAACCTTTTGACTCCAAATGGAAATGGATTTGCATGGCAAGCGACAGCGCCTATAACCCGACCAGATATATTGGCCTAGTAACGTAGAACTGCCCTCAAGAACTATACTTCATTCCGTATGCTACTCCGTTGTGGAATCAATCGATGGGATTGATGGTGCGGGAGAGTGAAAAGGCAAGAGAGAAAGAGAGAGAGAGAGAGAGAGAGAGAGAGAGAGAGGGAGAAGAAAAGCTAAGGAAATATATATATAGAGAGAGGAAGAAAGAAGTAGGAAGAGAATGAGAGACAAATAGGGAGAGAGAGCAAGAGACAAGGAAAGCGAAAGAGAGTAAGAGAGAGATATCGAGAGAGAGACAGAGATAAATAGAGAGAGATAGAGAGATATTTATATAGATAGAGAGACAGAGCCAGAGAGTGAGAGAGAGAGAAGAAGACAAACAGTGACAAGAGAGAGAGAGAGAGAGAGAGAGAGAGAGAGAGAGAGAGAGAAATGGAGGCAGAAAGGGAGAGAGAGACAAAGATAGATAAAGAGAGAGGGAGAGAAACATCTGCTGATTTCTTGAGTAACTGCCTTGATTGGGGGCAGTGAGAGTGCTCGGACCGTTATGCAAGTGAGATAGTGGGGAACAATAACAACTTGATAAATTCTTGGTATATTCTCTTTCAATAACATAATAATATTTACATGTGCGAAAACAACAACAGGATGAATCGCAGTTGCAATTGGGACTGCGACTGCGGCTGCGGCTGCGGCTGCGACAGCGACTGTGATTGGGGTTGGGTCTGGGTCGCGGGTTGGGGCTGCGGCTGGGGTTGGGGTTGGTACGATGACGCGCTTCGGTTATCAAGGTTAAGACAAGCAAAACAAAATGCTAGTAAATGAACAACAAAAGCACTGAAAACGCACAAGCAACAAGCAAACCAACAGCAGCAACAACAACAACAACAACAACAACAACAACAACAATAATATTAAGAGGCCGCTCATATTGCGCATACGACGCGTGTGCTGCGCAAAAAATAAAATCAAAATAGATGCGAAGCACAAGAAAATTTACTAATCATAAAATAAATGCTGCGCTAGTTGGCATGCCCAGCTGGCAGATACCCTAGGCGCACTGTCAAGTGGGACTCTAATCGAGGGAGAGGGAGAGAGTAAGAAATTTAAGGACTGTTTGTTAAAGCTATCCCAAAAGCGAGAGATTATGTATGTAAGTGAATATACGCTGAGCCTACATACCAAATGTAAGTGCTTGAGCTCTTATAGTCTTTGAGTTATACCCAAATCTTAATTGAGAAATGAAGTAATCTATGGATCCCAGATGAATTTGGGCTAGATCAAGGGTATTTTCTTCAGATTTATGCTGTCTGTTACATATCAATGGTTTAATGCATGATACCCTGCTTATGCATAGACTTAGGGTATACAAAAAGTGGGCCCGTTTTGCCAGCGAACGGGCCTCCAAACACACACGCACATAACTACACACACACACACACACCCCAACTGGCTGTTGTTGCTGTTGAAGCATAGAAAATCGCATTGGTGTCATGTAGTTGGCAATATGTAACTATTTATGCCACAATCTCCGCTGCACGCGCCTCCAATTGTGTCACTTGATATGCCAGTCAGACAGAGACACACACACACAGAGAGGCACACACACAGATGCACAAGTTACTTTGGCATACGAGAGTCATTCATCAAGCTGTTGTTTTCGCCACATGACAAACAACAGCAGCAGCAGCAGCAGCAACAAGTGCGACATGTTGACAACAATAACAGATGATCCCATATAGACATATATAGATCTTAAATACATCTATATAGGCTATTTATATGACCACCAGTAACTAGTACCCAGGCGTAAACAAACTGTGTGCATTCACATCAAAACAATAAACAGCTATCATAAGATAATGCAGAAGTCGGTCAGATGTTGTGGGCAGTATTCGATCTAGAATCTGTTGAAGACTAAAGTCGAATTGACGAGAGGAACCATGTTGAAATATTGAATCTCGCTGTCATTGTTACTGTTATAATTATCATTAGGATTTATCATTATCATTGTCATTGGCATTATCAATAGCATATGCATTATGAATAGCATTAGTGTTGTCATTGTCAATATCATTCGTATTAGTATTAACACAATCAATAGCATTAGCATTAGCATTATCATTACCATTATCATTAACATTATCATTACCATTATCATTAGCATTATTATTGGCATTTGCATTAGCTTAACCATTTGATAATAATAATTATCATGATCATTATCATTATCATTAGCATTAGTATTGGCATTTGCATTAGCTTAACCATTTGATAATAATAATTTTCATGATCATTATCATTAGCATTAGTATTGGCATTTGCATTAGCTTAACCATTTGATAATAATAATTTTCATTATCATTATCATTATCATTATCATTATCATTATCATTATCATTAGCATTCGTATTGGCATTTGCATTAGCTTAACCATTTGATAATAATAATTTTCATTATCATTAGCATTAGTATTGGAATTTGCATTAGCTTAACCATTTGATAATAATAATTTTCATTATCATTATCATTATCATTAGCATTTGTATTGGCATTTGCATTAGCTTAACCATTTGATAATAATAATTATCATCATCATGTACATTATTATTCTCATTATCATTATCATTATTAGCTTAATTCCTTGATCAAGTTTGCCATAAAAGACAAACTCATGAGAGCATTTCCTCGTCGTCTAGTTTTCTCACCTTCTTCATCTGCATCTCTCTCGTCGTGCTCTTGATTATTCTGTTTACTTACGTATTTCGAACTTAATTTAATTTGATTGAAACGCCCCCTGACATCAGATCGTCGCACTTACATATGCGCCCGATGATAATGTCTTAAAATAGTCTTCCTTTTTTATTGTCAAGTCGAAAATAAAATAATAAAAATATTATATTACAGATCTATACGGTTGTTAACTAACTATTTTAATATTCGTATGATTAAAGTGTTTATACAGTGTGAAATATAGGAACTAGATTAGGAATATATGTAGAGCACATGGTCTCTATCAATGTGCTACTTGAGCAATGACAGGAAGCAGGAAAGTTCAGATATGGCCCATGTGAGATAAAGTTTTGATTAGTTGCTCACTTGATTACACGCAGTGACTAACTTTGTAGGCTGTAACTAACACTACTTTAGTGGCAGGTACTAGTGGAGGGCTGCCTACTTGTTGTTTACTAAATGCTTAATGATTTACTAACTTGTTTACAAGATGCCCAAGTGGCTATCCTTGACACGGTGGCCCGCCTAGCCTGAAGGTCACAGAACACTGACCCACTGCGAGACGCCACACACACACTCACACACACACATAGAGAGCCACGCGCACACACAGTTACATATTACATGATGTTCTGGGCATATCCAGCGATTCATTGAGCGAGGCGGCCAGTACATTGACATTGGAAATACATATAAACGAGCGCGCGTGCGTGTGTGTGTGTGTGTGTGTGTGTATTCGCATCGCGTGATCGCGATAAGCTGCTCGACGAGCAGCAAAGCTGAGGAGTGGGAATGGGAGGGAGGGAAAGAGATGGCAGGAATGTTTGCTAGGCGGCAGCCCACATGTAACAGCGAGGAGAGCGCGCGAGCTTAGACAGAGAGAGAGAGAGAGAGAGAGATAGTGCGCAGAGCAAGGAGCAAAGAGCGCTGTGAAAGAGTTGCGGCTCTTAAGGAGCACTCGAGCAGTCGTCAATGGAAAGATCTCGTAAATAGATATGGCTGGGACGGGAAGTGCTGGCTGGGAAAACATGCAGTCTTATCAGCAATTATGATGCTGATGATATTGACGCCGATATATTACATCAGCTAATGCACGCATTAAGGCATGACATCGAGCGCACTCGGGTTAGCGGCTCTCCACCTTTCCGGGAAATTGGGCAAGCCGGAGAGTAGAAAAAAAAAACCAAAAATAAAAATTACCGCCAGGAAAAAACAGCAAAATGTGCGCATCATGTTGTCCAGGTGACAGATAAGCGCAGTGACATAAATGGTTTTTTTCCTAATATGATAAAGGTGAAATAAATATGTATGTTGTTTATACACGGCTGTTTGTGTTGGCCGAGTATGTGTGTTCAGGTAGAAAAGAAACATATATTGCTAAAACAGCCGCAGGCGAGAAGGAAGCGCGTATGCGTCAGAGCCGCATAGTTTCTATTTGCCCATCTAATGCGTTTTAAGATACTACACATACTAAGCATATGGCGCCATACCAGCAGCAGTGACAGCGATACCTACATACATACATATACATATATAGATATAGCTATATCTGCATAGGTACTTTTGTACTCGAGCGAGTTCTTTGAAATGATTTGAAAGCATTTGATTTTGTTGCTCATTTCGGAAATTGCGTATTTGGAAACAAGTTGCTTATCATCCGTATCGCATAGAACTGGAAATATTTGGAATAAAATATTTCTGGGGAATATGCATAAGATCATAAAATAGCTTTTTATGCTCAAAACTTCTAGATTTTGGAGAGATTTTGAGATACATTTGTAGTAGAGCCTTGACGCCTTGCTCAAAGTATCGAGCTATCGCACTATCGAACTATCGAAATATCGAATTGAATTAGCGCTAGGGCATTTTTGATTCGTCATGCTCTGCCAGCATAGGCAATGAATCATGGGCTCATCCTTTCGCAATTTCTCGTATCAGTTGGCTGAGATAACATATTACGCTTTATTCATATTTATATATACTACATATGCACATATCTACCGTATGTATATACATATGTACTGTTATTTGTTTAAATTGGGCAAACTTTAATCACGCAAAATCTCAAGCGAGTCAGAAGTTTGATTTATATTATTGTTTTAAGAGTTATATATAGATACTTTTATACATACATACATATATATTGCCAAATATATACATACATATATCGTAATGGCTCCATACAATGTCTATTGAAAAAGTACTCACAGCCCAGGCAAACAAAGCCATTCCACATCAAGAATCAAATGAGAATTTAAAAATTAAAAAATACAACAAAAAACAAGTCAAATCAGCAACGGAAAAAAGAAACCAAAGGAGAGGACGCAGCTGAGCAACAGACAAAAACTTAACCGAAATTGCGGCGAATTGTTGTTGCCAATCGAAACGAAATAAAAAGTTAAAACAAATAGAAGACGAAAAAAAAAAAGTTCGTTGACGGCAAGAGAAAAAAATCGAATTTGAGTTCAGTCGCTGCGGCGATTTGTCGTTCAGTTGCTTAGTCGCCGCAAAGCTGCGACTGCGCTGCGGCCAAATAAGTACGTCGTGGTAGGTGTGTATGGCCGCTGCTTGGTCTCACTTCGCCGCGCCGCTCTGTCTTCGTTTAATTATGCTGTCTCCCTTGGCCGCTGGCTGAGCGAATTGCTATGCTCTTAAACATGGCTGCCGGCCGCGTTGAACGGTAAACGCAATGCTCTCGCTCAATGCTGCTGACGTCGACTGTTGTTGTTTTTGTGTGTCGACTTCGCTGTCGACGTTGTCGCCATCGCCGTCACGAGCGCTTCTGCTCTGGCTATACATAGAGGCGCGCACAGCGGCAGGAGCTCAGTTCTTGCAGAGACTCTGCGTTGTGCACACGTATCGTACGACCAGAAAACACTGAAATTATATATAATATATACACATATATAATCGCAATATTCAAAGCAGAAAAAAAACACACAGTTCAGACCAGACGAGCATATACTATATATTTATATATTCACTTTCTGTCCATGCTTCAAATCCATGCTCCCTGTTGACAAAGTTTAGCCCCAAAACTGCTGGTGAAAAGTGCAAAAATATTTAAATAATTGAAAATTATTATTTATATATATATAAATAGATTTATATATATATATATATATATAAGTCGCGTGTGCGTGCGTGCCGGAAAAGTGCGTTAAGCTTTTCCAACTATTTATTTTGTTTTGTTTTGGTTTTGTTCTTGTTCTTCGACAATTTTCGCGCGCTTCGGCGTTAACTCTGAACGCTGCCCAAAATGACGACCAAAATGGCCATAAACGCAAAGGTTGGTACCATCTGAGACATTGTTGAACTAGATTAAGCTAAATACTTAAGAAATTTGTGTTCAAGTCAAGAGATCAACAACAACGAAAGCATTGCATAGAAACAACTGGAAAGCAGCAGAGAAACATTTCAGAGTGCGTCTAGCATAGTATGGCTAACAAAAGCTTAACTACAGGTGCGCTGCACTGCCCAACAGGTGCGACAATAGTACATATTTATGGAATGTGCATAAAGCAACTATAACAGAGACATCAAAGAAGCAAAAGCTGAGCAAACAACAGTTATCTAGACTTTCTATATAACTGAACTATAGAACTTTTACCTCTATATATCATATAAATCAATTTCCATATATGTATTGGTGCAATTGATTTTATTTTGTATGACAAAATATCTCAAGTTCTATCTCCGACAGTATTGTCTACGCTCCATACATAAGTTTCGTTAAGTTTAACGACTTTTCAAGTGAGCATGCTGAACTAGCTGGATTGAAAATATCTTGGAAATGTTTATGCATATTCAGAAACAATATACATATATAATATATAAAATATAACAACTTCAGAGCTGATAGTTACAGCATATAGTAGAGTATAGCCCCATTATTACGCCGATCTATGCTAAAGGCAAACTTAACGAATGTCTTGCAGTTATGCTTCCCATTATTATAAGAGTTGTTCTTGAGTTTCAGTTTCCTTTTAGCTACAATAACTAAGCAAACTTAAAAAAAAATCTTTACAAATTTATGAACTATAAAAATATTAAAAATTTTTAAAAATTTTTATAAATTTAAAAACATTTTGAAGAGCTCATAGTCCACATAGGAACTCAATTCAATTCAGTTTTTTGCAATTTTCAATTTTCCTGTTTGAAAAACTATTTTAAAACAGTTTTCGTTTATTTTCGGCTGACCTAAAGTTTTCAAATGTTTGGACAACTAACAAAAAAAAAAAAAAAAAAAACATTTTTATTGCACTCGATGCATTGGGCTTATCTCTGGGGATTTGCTTAATGATAAGCCAGCACACGCTCACCTGTTGGTGCCACAAGCATGCGCCCCGCCAGACTAGACCCATCGCTGCGCTCCTCAAACGTGCTGTGATACGACATAGCCATAGTCTATGTATGTATATAGCTATATGCTAGACAATCCGGCTCCGGCTCTGGCTCCGATTCGGGCCTCGCAGCAAACGCGCGTTTGCTTTTTGGTTTGTGCTTGAACTAGTTTCTTGCTTTTCTCAATATTTTCGAACCGAGTTGTGGCTGATGCAATGCGCCGCTCGAGTTGCTCAGTTTTTCGCTATTCAGCAGATATTACTATATGTGTATATATATGCGTATTTCTTGCTGTGCTTTAATTAAATATTTTGGCTTTCCGGCATGAAGACACCAAACTCAACTATTTCATCATAGATGTAATCAAGGGGGCGTGTGGGGCTGCTGGGCCAGGCGGAAACTTTTGCATATTTGTCATTGAGTCGGCCGATGATTGATAGACCTTTCTCGATTACAATCTGTTATTGGGCACTGCTTGAGCTGGGCTCTCCGCCTCGAACACTACGACTTTTGACCTCTTCCAACAAAATAGCAATTTTGTTATGACGGCTACGAATACTGTTGTGGATCGTCCATAATCAGATGACCAAGCGGTTTCTTGCTTATGCCAATAATATTATTCCGATTAGAATCTGATAGCTATGTAGCAAAGGTAAGGGCAGTGACAGGGGAAGAGGACGAGGAGGAAGGATCAAGTCTCTATATCAATGAATCTTTTTCTATATAGATAGCTATACTTGATCTTCTATAAGCGTATATATTGACTTGATTCTACTTTATCCACTTCCTTTGCATTATATCTATATAATATCTGACCCCTCTCATATCATCAATCTGAATCCACAAGCTCACGCTGAACTCAGCTTTCACTGCACAGCTTTTTCTCTCCTTTCCTGCGCTCTTCTATGCAGTTCTCAAAGAGTTATTGGTGTCAAATATTATGCGTCGCGTCAAGGCTGTGGCTAATCAGGCTATAATGCACGCGTGTGCCCCGATCCCATTATAATGATATGCTAATACCTGGAATTCGTTAAGTCTCGATTTACAACCTGACTTTTGGGTAGTTTATTTAAATTGGAGCTCAGTGCATTTGGCATTTCGAATTAGAGCTGCCCGTGGCCCATTTTAGTACGCCTTAGTGTTAAAGCTATATAGATATACATATACAGATATACATATACAGATATATAAATCTAGGTGTGTGTGTATGTGTCTAGACAAAGCTGAGTTCTAAGCGAGGTTGTTGAACGACGGTTCCTATACTATATACATATATATCGTATATTATATTATATGTAGCAATACCTCTTGCTCTGCCTGCGCTTCGGTCTACGCTCTTCGATCGGCCCCCGATCGGTTTCTGCTATGCAAATGGAGTTCGCCACTGGGGCCAGCTCGCATTCGTAATGCCCGCCCATGCGCCAAATTTTCGGGTCTAACTCAATTAGCATTCAATTTCGCTGTCTGCCGCAAAGCAGGTGTAAATCAATTATAAATTTAGATCCAGCTCATTTGAAGCTTAATCAAGCATGTTTCAGTGTTTAACAATGAAAGAGATGCGAAAATAAATAAATAAATTTAGCCACAAATAGCTAAACAATTTTTTATAGAAAATGAAATTTTATAAAAATTATTTTTGAAAATATGCAATTTTTTTTTTAATTTTCTAAAAATATTTAAAACATTAAACAAATTTTAATATATTTGTTTTTAAAATATTTTTTTAAAATAAAACAAATATTATTGATATTAATCGTAAGCAAACATTTTATAAATTAACTATTAAAAATAAAAATATATTTTTAATAAATAAAAAACTAATTTATAATTTAAAATATATATTTTTTTAATAATAATAAATATTTATATAGATAGCTATTCATATATAATTTTCCTACCATACAAGATTCTAAGATCTCTTATCATATAAGAGGAGTCTCTCCTCTTTCACTGCCATAATTCTAAATTGGAAATTCCCTTTGCCCTTTACAGGATATTTTCCGCAATCAGCACCGCTTGATCCGCTTCATTGAGCAGTCGATCAGGCTGTGCAGCAACCAGTCGCTGAAGACGGCCCAGCAGCACCAGAAGAGCAACGCCACAGCAGACTTCGAGATCAGCGCCTCGGTCAACACAGAGTACACACACGCGCCGGAGCCGATCAAGCATGACAAGGACTTGGGGCATCAGTTCAAGGCATCACAGCTGGCTGTGCGCCTGGCCACGCCCCAGCAGCTGCAGCCGAAGCCGGACAACGACGAGGAGCTGGGCTTCGGCAAACTGTTCACAGACCATATGCTCAAGATCTACTATCACAAGAGTCTGGGCGGCTGGCAGAAGCCGGAGATAACGCCGCTGGAGAACCTAGTCATGCATCCCGCAGCCAAGGTGCTGCACTATGCCGTTGAGGTGAGTGGATCCGCTTAGCTTCATCACTCGCATCGACATCATCATCCGCATCGTGTGTCATCCCAGCTGATTGGCTTCTCCCATCGTTGCAGCTCTTTGAGGGCATGAAGGCCTACCGCGGCTTGGACGGCAAGATCCGCATCTTCCGGCCGGACATGAACATGGCCCGCATGAACCTGGCCGCCCAGCGGTCCGGCCTGCCCACCTTCGAGGGCAAGGAGTTTGTGAAATGCCTCTCCCGTCTGCTCTCCATCGACTCCGAGTGGGTGCCACACACAGAAGCCGCCAGCCTCTACATCCGACCCACCCTGATTGGCATCGACGTAAGCTTCCATAGCCCAGCTCAACTCTGAGCCGACTTGACCATCTCCTTTTCCCGTCCATTGCAGCCCACGTTAGGCGTTGCCTCATCCGACTCGGCGCTCCTCTACTCCATACTCAGCCCGGTGGGCAGCTACTTCAAGACTGGCAGCAGTGGCGCTGTCTCCCTGCTGGCCGATCCCCGCTACACACGTGCCTGGCCCGGCGGCGTGGGCAACCGCAAAATGGGCTCCAACTATGCACCCACCATCAACGTACAAAAGGAGGCGGCCGCCCGCGGCCTCCAGCAGGTGCTCTGGCTCTACGGCGCGGATCACCAGCTCACCGAGGTGGGCACCATGAACATCTTCATGTTCTACGTCAACGAACAAGGAGGTGAGCTCAGTTTGAATTCGTAAAGTTATTTCTCTACAATCAATCCTTGATCTGGTTCCAGAACAAGAACTGATAACCCCGCCGCTGAATGGTCTCATACTGCCCGGCATCACACGCGACTCGATCCTGTCCATGACCAAGCAGTGGGGCAAGTTCAAGGTGCGCGAGGGCATCATCACCATGGGCATGGTCACGGATCTGCTCAACCAGGGACGCGTAAGTAGAGCGAGTCTCCACTCTCGAGTTGCCATACTGATTCCGTTTCGTTTGGTTCGCTTCAGCTGCTGGAACTGTTCGGCACGGGCACCGCCTGCGTCGTCAGCCCCATCAACCGGATCAACTACATGGGCCAGGACCTGTACATACCCACCATGGAGCAGGAGAAACCCATCCATGAGCTGATCCGCGAGACCCTGACGGACATACAGTACGGCAAGGTGGACCACCCCTGGTCCGTGGTGATTGACTAAACAGTAACTACTTCAAAGAAGCCCAACAACCACCGGACCAGCACGAGTTGTGTATTAGTAGGTTATAGTTCCGACACTTACTTCTGGGCTGGCGATGTGCTCGAATTTTGTTTGTTTGTTGCATTTAAGGGGTGCCCGAGGGCATCCGACCTATACGTAAAACGCATAACACATATCTATAAATGCATATATATACCTTTATGTATGTGCATACAGCTAGGTTAAGGGCCGGGCTTTGCACCCATGGCTATATAGTTACTATATACCATATCTCTATCTATACCTATCATTTCTCTCTAAGGCGCACATTTTACTTTTTTTAACTCATAATTTATTTATGCACCCACTTTTTTTTTGTTTTTGTTCTGATTGTACATGTATATACTCCGTATATATATGCGCACCTTATTTGTCATGCATTTATACAGCTCAGATCAGTTCAGTTAGGAGACAAAGCAATTTATGGTAGAATGAAACGTTTTAAGATTTACAAATGCCTTTTGCATGCTTTTACTTCCAAATTTAATATAAATAATAACAAAAAAAAAAAAAACAACAAAAAAAACATGGCCAAAGTAAAGTTCAGGAACTGCCACAAATTAAACCTAAAAAAAAAAAACAAAAAGCAAAAAAAAAAAAACTCAAACAAAAACAAATTAATTTTGGAAACGTACCGGAGGCAAATGCATTTATTAGTCTATAAGTAGCCAGATTTGAGTCCAAGTTGAACAAAAGACGCACTTCTGGAATGTATTTTATGTTTTTTTTTTTTTAATATGGCTTAACCGTTATATTGGAGGTAAAAGCAGCACCAGGTGTGCTGCAGAGCAAGCTGTGACTAAACTATTGTATCTAGCTGTTAGACAAGTCATCTATACAGTACCTACACACATATATGCATATGTATACGAAAACTAAATCTAATCATACGAGTCGAAGCATTAATAAAACAAAAAATAAAAAAAAAAACAAAACAAAAAATAAAAAAAAAAACAAAACAAAAAAAAATAAAACTAAATTGAAATATAAATATAACAACAAAGCCCACAAGCGAGAAAAACAAAACTGACTTAGTGTTTTAATGGATTGTATTGTGGAATGTTATAATAACGTGCAAAAACATGAAAACAAAGTTTAAATTTGAAAAGTACCGCGCAATTTATACAGTGTTTATCACATAGCTAATAACATTTTAAACTGCGCGCGAAAGTATGCAATGAAAATGTTATTGCATGACGAAAAATTAAACCTTCAATGTTAGCTTACAGTCAACTGCTAAATGGCGTATAAAAACGTATAGTGATATATAAATGTATACTAAAATTATATACATTAAGAAATAATTGTTTTTGTTTTTTTTTTTACATTAAAAATACTATATAATAAGTCTAAATCCATTCACTGTCTGTAGCAGCATATGGATTTTTTAACAGCATAAAAGTATGCTACAAAAATTATTAGACTGCTGCTCATGGAACAAGTATATGTAAGTTGGCATGATGATTGCATATACAAAATAAGAAACATGTAACTAACATATCTATAGATATTACCAAATAAAATATACCAAATAAAATATAAGTCTACAGCTTGTAAATATGTATATAAGAAAACTTGAAATAGAGGCGCACGCCAAACAACCTAGAGCAGCTGTCGTGCACTTTGCAGCTGCTGCCCAAAAGTATGCAGCACTCAGAAATATGTTTGCAGCAGCGAGTCACCCTGTCACATTGCGGCCAATATAGAAACACCCTTCGATTGCACGTAAAACAAATATATATATATGTATGTACATGTGTGTGTATCAGTCATTGGAGTGGGCAGCGACAGTTGCTGCCCGGATAATTTAAAGAGTCTTCGAGTATCGATATGCCGCGTTCCAGCATATCGGATGTGTGGCTTATGGAGTGTGGACACGGAACCAGTTGAACCAATCGATTAGCTACCTAAGCCTAATCCTAGTCCTTATCAAAGTTGTATTAGTTAATGGATGGATTCTTCAGTTAGTTAATGGGGATGAGTATCGTCTTTGGCGCACTCTCGCAGATTGAAGGCCAATCGCTCGACGCGACTGAGCTTGCAAGGACGCACCTCGTCGATGATCTCACGGGGCTGGGCGCGCAGCAGGCGCATGCGCTCCTCATCCACGCGACGCTCCATCTCGGCGTCCATGTCGAGTATGGCCTGCTTGAGCATGCGGTCCTCCTCGATGGCAATGGCGCGCATGCGCGCATTGTTGGCAATTTCGGCGGCGCTGCCCGCGGTGCCCAACTTGTTGAACTCGCGCCGGGCCGCCTCCTTGGCGTTCGTCTGCTGGTATTGGCGCTGCATGAAGCTGGTGGCATCCGTGGGTATCTTGCTGAAGAGTATCTCGTTCTTTTCGCGGAAGAACTCCTTCTCCTTGCGCTGATTGATCAGATCCTTGGCCACCTGCAGCTTCTGGTTGTGCCGGTCGAGCACCTCCTGGCGCGCCTTCTGCTTGTCTCGCGCCTGCCACTCGCACACCAAGATGTCCGCCAGCATGTTGTCGTGGGCTTCCTTCTTGCCGCGCACCTCGCCCAGCTTCTGCGCCAGGGCGTCGGCGACGATACGGCGTCGCTCCAGTATATCCAGCTTCGCTTGAATCGCCTTTCTCATAAAGCTCTTGGTGACCGGCCCCAGTGCCTCCATCAGGATCACATTGAGCTTGGGCGGCGGAGGCGGATTCGCCTCCCGTATGCTGCGCTGCAGCGCCGAAAAGTCATCGAGCATCTTCTTGAGCTCCTCTCGCTTCTTGTACTTGCGCTCGAAGCCCTGCGTCACATCGTTGGCGTGGGCCATTTCGGCGTTGTAACGCTTCAGTCGGCCCTCCTCCATGTCGATGCTCAGCTGTTTCGCCCGCTCCGCTTGCAGCTTACGTATCTGGGCCACCAGCTGCTGGCTGTACGCGTTCGTCTTGTCCTGCAGGGCTTGCTGCTCGGCCAGCTTCTCAATGCGCACCTGCTCCCGGTCCTCGAGCGCCTCCTTGCGCTCCTGCACCCGCTCCTTGCCCTTGTTCATCATGTTCTCGTTGCGCTTGCCCACCACGTTCAGCGTCGTCTTGGCCCGATCGATCTCAATCTGCAGATCGCGCACCCGCTGCGAGTTGATCTGCAGCTGCCGCGCCCGCATCGCCTCAGCGAACTCCCGATTATTGCGCTTGGCCAGCATGCCGGCGATGAGCGCCGACTGCCGCTCCCGCTCCTGTATGGGATGGTAGTTCTTGTTGCGATCGTCGGCTATCTGCTGCACCTGGTACTTGACCTCGCGGAAGAGGCGACTGGTTGAGCTGGTTGGCGCCAGCTTCAGCGGACTGGCATCCATCTCCAGGGCCCTGTCGCGGCCCTCCCTCGGCATGGGCTTCAATCGGCCCAGCATGTCAGGAATGGGCTCCTGCGGCACGGTCGCAAACAGCGACACGCCCGGATCGTCCCAGGCGCCGTACTGAATGCGCGGCGGCTCAATGCGACGCCGTCTGCCCCTGCGCATACCTTCAGCCATGATGCCCACAAAACTCTCTCGTCTTCAGATCAGCCCTCTCGCAAGGGCCTTTGTCTGTCTTTTTGTTTGTTTATAGTGTCGAAGATATTGCTCTCGATTCATCCGAACTAACTCCTAGCTGTGTGCTTGAAACTGAACAAAACGTACTGTGGAACTGACTGGCAAAAGCCCGTTGCCCACCTGCCAGCACTTGACAGGTGGAGCCCAGGTAAAGCTGTGCGTGTTTCCCAAAGGAATATACCGTAAATGACAAAAGTGGTTTATGGAATAAAATAAATATTTTAATACTACAAATAATACAAATTTAAAAATATAATTTGACAATAAATAAATATTAATTATATTTAATACAACATTTAATAAAAATTTTAAAATAATTTGACAATAAATAAATATAAATTATATTTAACACAATATTTAATACAAATTTAAAAGTACAATATGACAATAAATAAATATTAATTATATTTAATACAATAAATTAAATCAAATTAAAAAATATAATTTGACAATAAATAAATATGAATTATATTTAATACAACATTTAATACAAATTTAAAAATATAATTAAATTATTAATTAATAAATAAATATTAATTATATTTAATACAATAAATTAAATCAAATTAAATTAAATTAAAAAATATAATATGACAATAAATAAATATAAATAAATTATATGATAAGTTAAATATTTGTATATAATAAAATAAATATTTAAATAATATAAATAATTAAATAACGAATTAAAGCAAGTACGCTAGGACTATATAGGACTGCGTGGCACAGAACCAATATACTCCTTTCACTTTAATATTCTAATACTAAACAATCTTATATTGTATACTTATGGAATTATTTTTATTATTTGTGTCTTTTTCATGTTTTATAATTTCAAATTCAACTTTAGTTTTCAGTTGCACAATTTGACAATTCGACTTGAAGTTTAAACATTCTTCTGCTTTTCTTCTGCTTTGCTGTGGCTGCTTGGTTCGGCTAGAGTTGGGGGTAAATAACTTTTTGAAAGTGTTTACAACTAGATGACATGCTGAGTGCTCGTACGAACATAATTAGAGTCTAGTAAGATAGTAGTCGCTGGTTGGCAATGCTCGACTGCGACAATACCCTGTACTTAACAACTGTACGAACGCAAGTTTAGTTCTAGATTTAGGTAGTTTGATATTATAGTAAAAACTGTTTTAGCTACACGTAGAATTGACGGACTCACGACTTATGACGGACATACTTTCAAAGAGTAATACTTTTCTATATATATATACCGATATCTGTATAGATATATACTGATATCAACTGCTACTGTAATACTTTTAAGTGTAATTCTGAAAACGTTTTCGTATTCAACTTGTTGCTGGCCCTTAAGGCTCTTAGTACTCGATACTTGTGGATGGACCGAATGGCGTTTAACGAATGCCTTCCAGCATTTCTGACGGCAACAATCACTCATTGGCAGAATTTTGGAGAGCCCTAAATATAGAGTTATCTAGTATGCCATGGCATCTCTTGCTCTATGCATACTCCTGCTACTTCTTCACATCTATGGGTTCGCTCGCTCGCTCGCTCTTTGGCTCTAGCGCTATCTCTTTCACTATCGTGTTACTTTGCAATGGTTTAAAATTTAGTTTTAGACGATTTCGTCGTTATCATATTTAAAAGTTGACCTTAGACCTGCGCGGGGGGCAGTGAGCGGAGGGCATTCACTTACAATACCTTAAATTCACAAATTCTCTCTCTTTGCCCGGCATTCAACGATTCACAATAGGGTTTTCTAGAATTCTTTGGAAACGCGCGCCTATGCCAAATATCGGCAACTATATATATGCATACGCATATATATAAATATATATATATTCTGGATATTCTAGTTAAGATTCGGCAACTCCTTAAACTCTAGATGAGATCTATTTTGCTGGGCTTAGACTCAGCTCTAAACAAAAAAATTTTAGTAAAATTAAATACAATTTGGCTGCAATTGTTATCGATCTATCGATCTGCTGTCATACCTAATATTTTATAAAAAAAAAAAATATTTAGTATTATTTAACAAAATTTGTGATTCGTTGAAACAAATACGTTTGGAATTTTGATTTGCTTGGTTTTTGATCGCTCGATAGCGATAGCGATAACATGATCGATAACTGGTTTTGGTTTTGGGTTTGTCACAGCTTAAGCTGTGCTCAACTACTTATTGTTGTTCTCCTGCAGCAGATCCTCAAGCGCCCCATTGAGTCGCCCCTTGCTGAGCGCCTCGACGAGCATGTGCAGCCGCTCCTCGCGCTCCGAGTGGCGCCGCTCCAGCAGCGAGACCTGCAAAGGCTGAGAGTTTAGCATGTGCCCTGGGGCATACGTGTGGTCGGCCTTACCTTGGCCTTCAGCGCATAGTAGTCGACGGGCACCTTGCGCCGCTTCTGTGTGGCGAACGCCTCCTCGCGCTCATTCAGGCGCTGCTGCAAAATGCGCACCGTCTCGTTGCACGAGGCCAACTCGCGCTCGTGGGCGCTCTGCAGCGTCTTTAGCTAGACAAGCAGAGACAGAGAGAGAGAGAGAGAGGGAGGGAGAGGGGAGAGAGAGAGATAGATTAGCTACTATGGCGTAGGGTCTACTCGACTGCTCACTCACATCATGCAGCCGCTTGTCATGCAGCGTCTTGTAGTCCGCCTCGAGCAGATGGAATTTGTTCTGCGCCTCCTTCAGCGCCTGAGTCTCAGTGGTCGCCGGCACATGGTCCGGATAATGCTGATGATAATGATGGTCGTGTCCGCGCCGCTGGCCCGCGCCGCCGCTGGCCAGCATGCCATGCAAGCGTGAGCCTAGAGGGAGAAGCGGCAAAGAGATGGAATTTAGGGTCCATTAGTTTGCTGTGTGCAACGGGAAGAAAGAGCCTTGGCAGAAGTAATCTATAGGCTTGATCAGGCTGTAGCTGAGTCAATGCAGCCAGGCCGGTCTATCGCCTGTCCACTGTCCAGCTCAGCCAGGCTTCCGAGAACTTACGTTAGAGTGGGTTGGGAGTATAGTTTATAGCGTGCAACGAGATCTAGTAGATTGTTTACTATGGCCTCAATGTTGTTTATATAGAGTGCCTGCTGACGGTTCTGGGGAAGCTGCTCTGTTTGGCTTGCTTAGATCGCATTTCGTATGGTAATCCATACAAACAAATTGTTGCCAGCAGGATTCAGTATCCGAGTACTTTCCTATAAACATTTGCCTCGCCTCGTTAGTATTATTGAGGCTAGAACAGCCTCGAGCAGTGCCCAGAAGAGCACAGAGCTAATTGGACAACTCCAATGATGCATAATGAGCTCGGCCCTATATACATCTAATTGGCTGTGTCGAGCGTGCCGAATTGAGTGAATAATTGAATAACTTTGAGGAATACGCAGAGGCACAAAGGCAGCTCATGCGGCCAATTAGAGGCTGCTGTGGGCCGGGGTTCAATGCACTCCGAAATGAAACTTGCCAAATCGAATCAGACATCAACTAAATGGGCCTACAATGAGAAGCGAGAGAAGAGGTAGCAGCTGAAGATATAATTAAATAACGCGTCTGATTGCATAACCAGCGGCAAGCAACAAAATTTCAGTCGCAAATTTGCATTTGAACACGCGTTGAAAATTAAAATGAACTTGTTGTTGTTGGGCTATTATTAGCACTATAAATAGTTGTTGTTGTTGTTGTTGTTGTTGTCGTTGTTGTTGTTGTTGTTGTTGGCATTCAACAAAAAACAAGTCGGCAATGTAAATGCAACATTAACAACGCCGCCGAAGAAGCGACTAACAAGACATGAAATTATAAAACGCTGCGCGCATGCGCAGACGCCAAACGACAAACGACAAACGACGCATTAGCCACGCCTCCCCCTCCCTACGCGGCACGCCCCTGGTGCCAAGTGACTTTGACTTTCGCTTTCGAATTTTCTTTTTCTCTTTCTCTGGACAACAACAAAAAATACAAAAAAAAAGGCAACAAAATTCAAATCGATGAAATGTAAATAAAAAAAATATCTCTGTGTGTGTGTGTGTGTGTGTGTGTGTGTGTGTGTGCTCCCCTTCCCCTGCCCCATGCCCCCTGCTGGCATCCTCCACCTGTCGCCGCCCCTCCGGCATGCAGGTGACATAACCAAGTGGCCGAGTTGCCGCCGTCCAGCGAAAGGGGGCGATGCGGCTCCCAGGGGGGGGCGTGGCGCGTTGTTAACGTGTTTAGTGCTATGCCCGTTGAAATGAGTGCAAAAAAGAGCGCGTATGTATGGTCTAGCCAGGGCATGCTCGACTAGCAGATACCCTGAGGTCAGCATAGTCATGCTACAGGCATGCAAAGTGCAGCGATATATATCGCTGTTGCAGTTATCGATATATATCGATCTAAGTTTTGATTTAGAGTGGAACAAATCTGACTTGATAAGAAATTTGAACTATTTATGGCCTTGTTACATAGTCTTTGACAAAGCCAATATACCCCATTGTCTCTGCACATTACAGGGTATCAAATACAAAGTTGTGCGGTCAAAGTTGGCCGCTGGCAGCTGCTCAGGAGCGTCGCGGGGCAAAGTTAAAGGGGGGCAACAGATGCCAGCAGGAGGAGGGGTAAGACAGGGGCAGACAGCCGGACAGATGGACAGCCGGACAGATGGACAGATGGACAGATGGACAGCCAGGCAGGCAATGATTTATTTCAGCAATTTATTTGCGTGTTTCGCTTGGCTTTAACTCTTGTACGTGCTGACGAGCAGAGAAAGTCCATAAATTACTCGAGCAGCAGCAGCAGCAACGACCGAGTGACACACACACACCAGCACACACACACACACACACACACACACACACACACACACACAGATAGACTCTGGTCAGGCTTACCTGAAGCAGCTGCTCCCCCTCCTCCGCCTCCGACTGCAGCGCCGGCTGCCGGCTCCCGCTCCCGCTCCCGCTCCCTGTCCCGCTCGCGCTGCAGCTTCCGTATGGTCTTCTTGCAGTCGTCCAGCTCGTGGGTGAGCCGCTGCATCGCCTTGTTCTTCAGGGCCAAGTCGATGCGCATGCTGCGCACCGAGCTGAGCAGCTGCGAGTCCTGCAGCTGGCCGCCGCCCGACGGACCATGGCCGTGGCTGAGCAGCGACAGTGTGGAGTCCGACTGGGAGATGGGCAGCTTGGAGACGCCCAGGGCGGCCGAGGGGTTGCGTCGCTGGGCGCCGCTCTGCTTCGAGTTCGGCCGCGAGGTGTTTGGCGTCGAGTTGGCCGTGCTGCTCGTGCTGCTGCTGCCAGCCGAGTGCAGCTGATGCTGCTGGCAGCTGATGCTGGGCGAGGGGCAGCCAATGGTGTTTGTGCCATGATCCCGCATCGAGCCGCCCGCCTGCGTCTGGGTGCCCGTGCTGCTGCTGCTGCAGCTGCCGGCCCTGCCCTGATCCCCCTGCTGCACCTGCTCTAGCTGCGCGTCCGTCTGGGTGCAGTTGTTGTAGTATCTGTCGGCGCGCTTCTGCATGAAGCGGTCCAAGGTGCGCACCTGCGACTCGATTTGCTCGTTCAGCTTCGTGTTGATCTCCTGCAGACTGAGGGGCAGGCGTGAGTGGGCTGAATGGACGAACTGAGGCTCGACTGACTCACCTGAGCACCTGGGTCTCCAGGTCCGCAATGTGCGTCTCGTACTTGGCCTGCACGGAGTTGAAGCGCGCCTGCACATTGGCCAGAATCTGCTGGGCCTTCCGATCCTGCTCCTTGGCGTCCGACTCCAGCTGGGCGATGCGCTGCTCGAGCAGCTTGCGGCTGCTCAGGTTCTCCTGATCGTTCAGCGAGCAGATGGCTGTGCTCTTGGAGGCAACTGCAAGGCGGGGAGAAAGGTCAAGAGCTGGACGGGATTGGGCTGCTGGGAGGTTGCTGGCTCACCTATTAGGGCCGACACGGAGTCGGGGTGCTTGCGCATGAGGATGCGCTCCATTTCGCGGCACTGGCGCTGCAGGTCCTGTATGATCCTGGCGTCCTTCTCCTTGCTGTCGGCTGCCAGGCGCCGCTCCTGCTGCGCATCCTCCAGCTCGCTGCGCAACGAACGCTCCAGCTGCACCGCCTCGTCCCGGTCCCGGCGCGCCGACTGCAGCTCGCTGCGCAGGACGCCGGCGCACTCGTGCAGATGCTGCACATCCAGCTTCAGCATCTCGGACTCGTCCTGCAGCCGGCCGTTGTGATCCCGCAGAGCGCGCTGCGTCTGCGACAGGGATTCACTCTGCAGCCGCACCGACGCCAGCCGCTCCTCGGTGTCCTTGAGCTGCTCCTGCAGCTGCTCGATCTCCTGCTTGAGCACGTGCTCCCGAGACACGCTGCACGACTCGATGGGCGAGCTCAGCGTGTGCACCAGGTGCTTCGGCGAGCTGCCCACTGCCTTCTCCGAGTAGCTGGCCATCGGAGCTATGGGCTGGCTGCTGGGCACTGGCTGTGCCTTTGGCTGTGGCAGTGGCTGCGGCTGGGGCTGCGGCTGGGGCTGGCTGCCGCTGCTGCGGCGGCGATGCAGGGCAGCTCCTGCACAGTCCTCCGCTTCGGTCAGCTCCTCCATCTGCAGTCAAATCGAAATGCAAATAATAAATGTGTTCACGGATTAGTCGAGTCGTGAAAGTCCGCCTGCCAAGTGGCCCGGCTGGCAGCCTTTGCTGGGTGTGTCAAGTGCGCCGTGCTAACGGCAACACAGACCCCAGCGCGGGCCCACAGCCAACAAAATAGCAATAACAACAGCAACAGTAGAAACAACAACAACAACAACAACAACAACGACGACGACGACGCCGGCAAACACTTTTTGTTCACTGTAGTTTCTACGCGCCTTCTCCTCCGGCCGTCCGTTGCTGCCGCATGGCTCAAAAGCCCCCAAGCCCCGAAAAACACGACAACCCCCACCCCCCCCCCCCTCGCTCTCCTGCACGCCCCACTCACGCCGTTGAGTTTGGCAAAAAAACAACAACAACAACAACAACTGAAAACCAGTCGGAAAACAACAACAGCAACAGCTACGCAACCAGCTCGCACAGTGGCTCGAAAGCAAGCGGAACAAGCGAGTTGTAGGAAAATATATATTATATAGAAAATATATAAAAGTATCTAAATATACCTAAAATATCTCAAAATATCTACTTGATTATTTTTATATATATTTATATGTAATTTATAATTTCCCTGTATTAAACTGTTATTTCAAAACTGCTTTCCTCTGTTGCTATAACGCGTCTGCTTGGACTTCGATGTTTGCTTAGAATTTCCCTGTATTTGTAAGTTACTTTAGCCTGCTGTAAGCCTTGCTGCCTACTGCTGCTGCCTTTATTATTATATTATATATATATCATATATATATATATAATAATATATATATATATAAATATATTTGACTTCTTCAAAGTCTGATATTCAAAGTAGAACTAACATATGATGGAAGAGCCGCGGAAACTTGATTTTTCCCTGTATTTTAATGTTCTATTTAGAGCTGATGGAACAGGCGCTGAAACCGAATATTTCCCTGTATTTTAATGTTCTATTTAGAGCTGAAGTCCGACAAGGGATAATTAATCCATCATGCCTTGCACTTATTCCCTCTATTCATGTTAGTATATACCAGTATATTTCCGAGCTGCTGTCACTGAATATATATATTATATATTATATATTATATATTATATATTATATATTATATAATATATATTATATATTATATATTATATATTATATATTATATATATATTATATATTATCTATATTCCCTGTATTTAAGCATAGCTAACTAATGCTAAGGCAGAAGCAACATATTAGTTAAGCCTGAGCCAGGATCAGTTCGTTCTCTATGGGGATCTTTAGACTCAAGATCAGTTGCAGAAACTTTTCGAGCCATTTTGTGCCACTGTGCGTTGGTACGTGCCCTCGCATGTCACACTCGCGTGTGAGTGTGTGTGTGTGTGTGTGTGTGTGTGTGTGTGTGTGTGTGTGTGTGTGTGTGTGTGTGTGTGTGTGTGTGCTGTGTGTGTGCTGTGTGTGTGCTGTGTGTGTGTGTTGTATTTAACAAGGGTAAGCGATGACGACTTGGGCTGCACAGCGCAGATAATTACGTTGATGATGTGTGGGTGTGTGCTCCGCTCCCCTCCCGCCCGCTCCACTCCACTCCACTCCGCGCTGCTGTTAAAGTAACAATAACAACAATGGCAACAATAGCAACAATGCACTCTATGAGGCAGCGGAAATATTGGAAGAAGAAAGTTTTGTGCCTCTTCTATGTAACCGAAGTTAGTCCGCACGCCCACGCGTCCAGCTCCTATTGAGCGATCTCCCTCCCTCTCGCTCCCTCCCTCTTTCCAGTCCCATTACAAAGCGTTCAACTCTTTGTTGTGTGCGTTTCTTGTCTTCGCCGGGCCACTTGAAGCACTCTGGCTGGCCACACTCTCGCTTTCATCGCCCAGCTCATTTCGCTGATGGATTCTAGTTGGCGAAGGCAAATGTCATCCGCGGGGCCCCATAGACCGGCTCGACTAACCCATTTACGAGTCTTGGGTCTTGTTTCTCATATGCTAATGATGTTTACGTACGTGTCTCGTTTTTTCTTGTGTTTTTTGTCTCTTAACTATTTCTCGAAAAAAACTCGCTCGCTAATCCCCACTTTCCATTTCATTTAAAAAACCTAGCGAGCGAAACATTTGAAACAACTTAAATTATTACAAGAGCTTTTTCCTCTCCTTGCATCGAGCCATTGTATGAATGGCGACTCTATTTAGGAGCGCGAACTCCAATCCCAAGGGGAATGCAATGGAAGGGAAGGCCAAGCATGAATCTAGCTACAGCTAACCCTGCTCTAGCAGGCAGCACTGCTCCCATTTCTACTTTTCTCTATTATAATTTACTTATTAATAGTTTTTCAACTGATACGGTCTGTCTGCACCAGCAGATACCCTGTAAAGTCTGGCTCTATGCCAAAAGTATGCTATAAAAAAGGGAAATTCAGAGAGGTGTTTGCTAAAGAACTGTCTGCAGCGTCCAGCTTACTCTTTATGGCAAGTATAGATTGGTTTATCGATAACTGTGTATATCGATCATATTCTATTATTTCATGCAAAGTCAAGAATCATCAATATTAGCAATGACTTAAGACTCGCACTGATCGATAATATAATCGATATCAAAGTAATCGATCATACTGCAGAGGCATCAGACATATGTTGTATATGAATAATGTGTGTATACTGATAATGGGAACATTTCCTCCGCTTCTGTCGATCTCTCCACACTGAATCTCTGTGAAGGCGAAGAAAACGAATTTCCTATCTCAAAGTGCCTCATTTGCAAATTGCTTATTGGCGCTTGTTATGGATAAGTAGAGATACTTATGACTGTGTGCATATATGTATATATATACATATATATATATATATATGATGAAGTGGAGTCAATTGGGTATTTATGTGTATTAAGGACAATTTCACTACTTCAGTCAAATGTTGATTATTTGCAATTGCTGGAGCGCCACTCGCTCTTCCGCAATTGACAATTGATAAACTGATAGACAAATGCTTCATATATATATATATATATATATATATATATATGTATCTAAAGTGAAAGGAGCGATTGATTAGAGAGCGAGAGTAGATCAGAGCAGAGCAACAACAGCAGTAACAAGAGCTGCGCTCATTCAGAAATCATGTCAATGCTTTACAAATTGGAAATCTCAAAGAAGGCAACAACAACAACAACAACAACGACAACAACAACGACAACGACAACGACAGTCGATCAATTTTTGAGTAGCTGCCAATTTCATCTGTTTGTCATGCATTCATTGGTGGGCGTGCACGTCTCACCTGTCACGCCCCCCCCCCCCTGACTGTAAAGAAACAATAAATCAGATTAAGATAAGCACACACACTTCTACGGGTACTAACTGCCTTTATTAACAACCCGAAATCGATAACAAGGCCTGCAAAGATCGATAATCAACTGCTCGGGGCAGTGTGCATATAGAAAGCGCACCCAGCATTATATAAATATAGCACATGCTCCAAATATCAATCAATATCGCTGCGTTTATTCAACTCATTTTCAGTGGGGCATTGGAAGTGCATACACGCATATCTATATCGTATATCGTATATCGTATGGCACATGTCGTATGACGTGCATCGTATACTGTTTATTTATTTAGACATTCAAGTGGACTCGACTATATCGTATATCTATTATATATCGTATTCGTATATCGCATGTTGTTGATTATTTAACGCACATATGTGTATCATATATCGTATAAGGCATCAATAGCAGTTATCGTATGGCAAATATTGGAATACTAAGATCATATATACATATATGTATCTATAATGTGATATATCATATTTATATCGAATGTCCAATATCGTCTTTATTCTATATCGTATAATGCATAGCGAATATCGTAAATATATCTAAACTATATATAAATGTATATCTATTGTATATATCCTATATCGTATAATGCATTGAATATCGTATTTCATATAACGCATATCGTAACATATAAATTGATAACTATTATATTATCAAACTTGATGCTTATCAATTATATATGCTAATCAATTTCGGATCACAAAGAAAGTCAAGCCCATTGGGGAATTCCCATTAAATCTAAGTTGAGCTATTTATAGACATACGATATAAAAACTTGGTCGGTGTGATAATTGCTGGGCAGGCACTTCTCTAAGCAGCGGTATTATGTAGTAACATAAAGATGAAATGGAGTAGACTAAGAAAAAGCAACAACAACAACAACAACAACAACAACAATGGCAACATTTATATTATTATGATTATAATCGAATCAACCCCTGGAAAGAAAGCGAGAGCGGGCGGCAGTTGGTGACATTTGTCTACGATCCGATTTGAAAATTAACATAAAAGATTCAACAACAACAACAGCAACAACAACAACAACAACAAGCATCGCATTTATGAAGATTCATGCAACCGATAAAAGCGGGCGACGCGCAACGCTCGCGTCCCACAAGGAAGAGAGGCGTCGCTGTCGCAGTCGCTGTCGCTGCCGGCGTCGCAGCTGTTGTCGCCGTTGCTGCTGCCGCTGCTGTTGCCGCTGCTGTTGCTGGCCACAAGCAATCGCCGCCATCTACATACATAACACGATTGAAACACACACACACACACACACATCCATACACACACACACACACAGCTAGCGGACACTCGCTCGCAGTGAGCGCCGACTGCGCTGTCGAGAGAGAGAAATATCGAAAATGAAATGGCAATACTTTCGAAGCGTTGGTATAAAAGCTCCACTCCACCAATGGGACATGTCTCATTACGGTTTACTGTTAGATCTCGTTAAGATGTACGACGGGAGATCAAGAGCAGCATTTCAAGCGACAACAACAACAACAATTACCATGACAACAACAACAGCATCAGCTCTGCTGCTGCTGCTGGTGGCGGCCAGCCAAGCGGCGGCCATGTCGCTGGATCGCTTGGCCCTGGAGCGGAACGAGCTGTCCGCTCCAGCTGAAGCGCAACCAAACCCAGCCCCAGCCCCAGCCACCGTCGTCGTGGACGACATGAAGATGGCCGCGGTGCCGGCCAATGGCGCCACGGATATATTTATGCTGGTGCCCGAGTCTGTGGCCAGCCAGCTGGACGACACGGAGCATGTGCATCGCAACACCATCGAGCAGACCGAGGCGGAGGCGGAGGCGGAGGCAGAGGCAGCGGCTGAGGCGGAGAATGCTGCTGTGGGCGAGAGCGCCGATATGCTGATGCTAGAGAGCGAGGATGCGCCGGTTATGCAGCTGGTGGAGCTGCCCAGTGATGTCGTCGAGCAGCAGACAGAGCGAACGGAGCAAGTGGAGATGGAGCCGGTGGCAGCGGATATTGCATCGCCGGAGCTGATCGAGGAGCATGTGGTTGAGCAGCCCATGGAGCAGTCTGTGGAGCAGGCTCAACTGGAGGCCATGGCTGAAGCCACAACCGAGCCGGCCCAGCAGATCAACGAGGAGGCGCAAGCAGACGATGAACTGGCGGCCGAGGACAGCACGCCAGCTGCCACAGATGAGCAGCCGGCTGTGGAGCCAATGGAGCAGCCAGCGGACTCAGAGGCAGCTGAATCCGAGCCAGCAGCAGTTGAGCTGCAGCAGGACTCCCAGCCGGAGCCAGTTGCCATTGCTGACAACGAAGTGGAGCACACCGAGTCATCAGCCCTGCTGGACTCCATCGCGGCGGACATTGAGCAAGGCCTCAGTGCAGCCATGAGCGAGCTGGTGCCCGAGGAGCTGACCGTGCCCGAGGCCGAGGAGCAGACACAGCAGGACGAGGAGACAATTAGCCCGGCTGAGCAGGCCCCAGCAAAGCAGCCACTCGAAGATTCGGAGACCCAAACAGATGCAGCCGAGCCAATAATGGAGACAGCAACGGAACTGTTAGCCGAGGAGGCCATGCCAGTGGCTAGTGACGCCGTTGCAGAGCAACAAGTGCCAGAAGAGAGCCAAAACGATGCCGAAACACCAGCGGAGGAGCCAGTGGCGACTCTAGCTGAAACCCCAGTGGAAACTCCTGTAGAGACCCCAGTGGAAGTCCCAGTGGAAGCCCCAGTTGAAGCTCCCGTTGAAGCTCCCGTTGAAGCTGAGTCGGAAGCCGCTGCTGACAAGGAAACCTTGAACGATGCTGAGGCACAGCCCATTGAAGTTCTCAGTGTGCCTGATGAAACCGAGGAGGAAGCTATCCAGCCAGCAGCTGCCGTCGAGCCGGAGGTGCAGCAGGCAGCGGAGCAAGAGACACAAAAGCAACCAGAGATCTTGGCGGATGAAGTGATGGCTGCTGAGGCAGAGCCACAGCCAGAGGCAGAGCCACAGCCAGAGGCAGAAGTTGCAGCCCCAGCTGAACCGGAGGCAGCGGAGCAAGTTGTGCCACAAGCTGAAGAGCCCGTTGAAGTTCCAGTTGAGATCCCCGCAGAAATCCCAGCAGAAATCCCCGCTGAAGTTCCAGCTGAAATTCCAGTTGAAATTCAAGCTGACGTCCCAGCAGAAATCCCCGCTGAAATCCCAGCCGAAGCTCCCGTCGAAGTTCCAGCTGCCCCTCAGCCAGAGCCTGACCAGTCGATCCTGACCACCATTATACCCGTCGCCGTGCCACAGACGCCTCAGCGGGAGTCGGAGCCCGTCCAAGTCATGGACAGCGTGTTGAACTACGTGAACGCTTCATTCATGCAGCAGGATCAGCTGCAGGACATGGACCTGGAGCAGGAGTCGGCCACTGAGAGCGCCTTCAGCGCCCAGTTGAGACGCTACGACGGCGCCCAGGTGTGGCGCATCGTGGTGCAGACGGACAAGGACAAGAAGATGGCCGATGAGCTGCAGTCCAAATACGGTAAGTGCCGCATGCCACATGCCACATGCCACATGCCACGTACAAGACTAAGCCACATGCCTTCTCTCTCTCTCCCTCTGCTGCAGATGGCCAACTGTGGAAGGAGGTGAAGCAGGAGGTCGACTATCTGCTGAAGCCACAGGTGCTGGCCGCTGCGGAGCGCCACATACGCGCCGCGAATCTATCGCGCATCGTGCTCATCGATAACCTGCAGCAGGTGATCGAAGTCGAGAACCCGCCCGCAGACCAAATTGCCGAGCTCCAGAATCGCAAGGGTGAGTAGCCAGAGCAAAAGGGGGAGGCAAGTCGCTTGGGCGCCCGACTCAGGTGTCGCCATAAATGAGCTTTTAATGCAGCTAATAGTCGAGGCGTGTGAAAAGTCATCAAACGAAAAGTGACACAACGCACGATAACGAAAATCAAGTCGCCGCCAAGGTACAGCAGCGACTGCAGTGAGTCGACCAGCAGATACCCTGTACACTGCAGATACTCGAGCTAATCGATGCTTAACTTGCAGACTTCTCATCAAAGATATCAATCGTGTATTGTAGTTAGCTTAAGCTGTCGTCATATGAGATATATCCGCATCCATAGCCATAGCCATGCCATATAATATGCCCCATTTCAAGCATTCCACAAGGGCATCAGCTGAGCAGACCGTGAAGGTGGCTCCAGCAGAAGGAGACAGTCGAAAAGGGGTTGCAAAGGAGAAATAGACATCGAGTCTGTCCATGGAGTGACAGGCGGAACAGTTGCGACAGCTTTTTAAATGCCATTGGCACGCCCACTCGCACGCTTACGCCCCCACCCTGCCACTTGAGGCTGAGCCATGAACGTGGACACTTGTTTAATCAATAACAGACAGGACACGCAACTTCCTTGAGTCCCAAGCCAAGTCGAGGCACTTGACACTTGGTTTCCTTACGAGCGAGTTGAATGAACGGCCTGTGGGCCTGTGGGCCTGTGGGGTTGCCATAGTTTGTTAGCATAAACTAAACTCCCTCTCTCCGCCTGTCTCTTCACAGGACATCGCCTCACCTGGCAGGCATATCATCGCCTGGACGACATCCATGGCTTCATTGACTATATGGCCAAGACCTATCCGGACATTTGCTCCACCGAGACGATTGGCTACTCTGTGGAGAAGCGCCCGCTCAAGATACTCAAGTAAGTGGAACGATTCAATGGGTTGGCAGCACGAAGACTAATGCTAATCCTCGCAGGATCTCCAACGGCAATCCGCGCAACCCAAGCGTATGGATCGATGGAGGCATGCACGCGCGCGAATGGATCAGTCCTGCCACGGTGAGCTTCATAGCCAACCAGCTGGTCGAGGGCTGGGAGGATCTGCCCGAGCATATGCGCAACATCAACTGGTACATCCATCCGGTGGCCAATCCCGACGGCTACGAGTACTCCCACACCACGGATCGTCTGTGGCGCAAGAATATGCGCGCCCATGGTCGCCAGTGTCCGGGCGTCGATCTCAATCGCAACTTTGGCTACAAGTGGGGCGGCAAGGGCACCTCGGCCAGCCCCTGCTCCCAGACGTATCGAGGCAGTAAGGCCTTTTCCGAGCCGGAAACGTTCTACATTTCGAAATTCATTAGCGGCTTCCCACGCGACACCTTCCAGGCGTACCTCTCGTTCCACAGCTACGGCCAGTACATCCTCTATCCATGGGGCTACGACTATCAGCTAACCAAGGATCGCGCCGATCTGGATCGCGTGGCACGCCAAGCGGGCTCGGTAAAATCAACTACTGAATCCGCCCCGAATGTATATTCTCAACTTCCATTCCTCATTTCAGATCATCACCAAGTCCTCGGGCGTTAAGTACACTGTGGGCTCGTCGGCTACGACGCTTTACCCTGCTGCCGGCGGCTCAGATGATTGGGCCAAGGGCATTGCGGGCATCAAGTACGCCTACACCATTGAGATGGGCGACACGGGTCGCTACGGCTTCGTGCTGCCCGCCAAGTTCATCCAGTACAATGGCAAGGATGGCTTCACCTTCGCCGACACCGTCGCCCGCGCCGTCATCCAAGGACGCTCCAAGGATGCCCGCAGCAGCAGCAGCATCCGTCGCCGCGTGCGCTAGTTGCCCTCCCCTTAGACTTAGCTCAATACGCATTTTTTTTCTCGCATCCATTATTTTTTTTTTTTTGTAATCTTATTTATACGAAACTATTTATTTATTTATTTATTTGTAACTAGACAAATTGAATATTTCAAAATAGACTGAGACATGTTTATTGAAAAAGAAAGAACGAGCGAAAGAACCTTTTACTCGAATGTCAGTTAGAGGAAAAACATTCCGGAAAGCTCTGTAAACATCTATGGGTCTTATTACGATCGAGTGGTCGAGTGGTTCCATTTGCTGTTGCCTACAAAGTCTCGAAAGAGTTAGGGCAAGAGATGATGTAGAAATTGCCTAAAGATGGTCTACAAAGGCTATGATATCTAACTAGATCCATCGTAATAGATATATCATAAGTATATATGCTACAGTATAACAGTTATATACTCTAGTATGAGACGACCGTGTCATATGCCTGTCTTACATGGCTACAGCGTATACAAGCGGAGAACGTAGCAATGAGAGAGAGTCTAAGTGGAAGAGCTCGAGAGGGCGGGCGGGTGAAAGGCAAGCAACTGAGAACTGCAACAAAGAGTTTCGGCTGTATAACAGTATAACCGTTATTTATAACATTTCGAGCAAAGTAAAAGTTGAACTATGCAAATTTGTGGCCCGCCGACTGTGCTCGGCTGACGATGGAGAATTGAGAACAGAGGCAAAAGCGAAAAGTTTAGCCGTTATTTGGCCAAATCGAAGCGTGCCGCATGCCAAACAGATTCGAGCTTCGAGGCAAGCAACATTCGACAGCCAATTCGAACGCTTTGCTGAAAGATCTGGGACGAAATGCACTACGCATACGCACTGTTAGCCCTGGCATGGAGCGTGCTGCCCCAGCAGGAGGCGGCCAGGCGCTACGAAGTCTTTGCGCGCACCGGCGAGAATCTTGTTCGACTGCCCTTCTTTGGCGGCGGCGTGGCTCAGCTGCTGCGCTACCTGCGGCCCATGGAGCTGCCCAACGGTTTCATGGGCAGACGCTCCGCCCTGCGCTCCGCGCTGGACGAGAACTACGTGAGCTACCGCGATGCCCAGCTCTGGAAGCTCAACTTCAATGGGACTCGCAAAATGGGCGACAAATCACCGGATACCCAGTTCAAGCAGTTCGTCGAAGACTTCGGTGAGTAGAGGCAGCGAGAGCCATGTCCCCCATCAATCTAGCTGGAAAGCACTTAAAAAACGATCAATCGACTGAGTGACGTTCTAACGAGGCGCTCGGTCACGGAACTCGCATAGCTCATGCTTCCGCTTCAAAGCCAAACAGAAGAGAGCTTCGAGATACCCTAGCATCAAGTTGAGTCGATGTGAGTCTGATTGAGTGATTGACTGACTGACTCAATGAGGGATTGATCAATCAAATCGAAGCATACACCAAGCATTAGTCAGCCCTCGGTCATAGCCCCAAAGGGCCAAAGCTATGACTACGGAGCGAAGTCGTATCAAAGTATGGATCTGTGTATATGAAATAGGCATTTAGAGATCAAAGATAGTAGATGAGGTGATTCAGAAACTGATGTTAGTTGCCGCGACTGTCCTTAAAGATATGCAGAACAGAGTTCGCGAAACTGTCAAATATGCAAATCGTAAGCTGTTAACTGTTCAGAGCACCTGCTGATGCGGTCGAGAGCAAAGGTGGGCTATTGACCTCTTTTCAGCGAAAGAATGGATAGAGCAGCGTGTCAGACATCAACCGCCCAGTCAGCGCGTCCACTAATCACCTGGCGAGAAGCAGGTGTTCCGCACGCATAAAATTGACATTAATCAAGCCGAGTTTCGGAATTCAGCGAATCTTGACCTTCTGCTGGGAGATGCGAGAGTGTGGAGAATTAGTTCTGTTTGTGTGGCACGATCGGCATGATGTTATTGCTGGCCCTGTGCTGGGCACCACTGCTGACGGCCGGTGGTGTCGGCGGTGCACAGTGGCTGCTGTGGCGCAGTGTCGCGGTGCCGGGTCTCACGACCCTGCCCGACCTGTGGACGCTCAACAGCAGCGAGTTGTACGAGGCAACCTTTGAGAGCTTGCAGTGGCTCTCGCCCACCGACTTGCGCCGCTTCGACTTCCTTTCGCCCAGCTCCACCTACCAAATCAACCTACGCTACCGCAACGATGCCTCAGTCATACGATATTACGGCCACCAGCTGTGGAAGCTGCACGAAACGCGCCTCAAGCAGCCCAACCTACGCGCATTCCTGCGGCACTTTGGTAGCCTCAAGCAGATCACCTCCATTCAGCCATCGTTTCCCCTAATTTGTTTATCGTATTGCAGGCAGCGAGGTCTGGAACGTGAATCAGGATGGCATCGATGTGATCGTCGAGCATAGGAACGTGGCTGCCGCCCAGAAGTACATGGAGCAGACCGCCTTCAGCTACAACATCATGATCGCCGACCTCGAGACGGCCATCGATGAGACCTACACGGAGGTCAGCGACACGGACGCCGAGCTGGACAACCCGCTGGCCAACTACTCGCTGCCCTGGCTGAATCGCGAGGGCGTGCTCCTCAACTGGCGTCGCTACCACGATCAGGCAGACATCCAGCAATTCCTACAGAGCGTCTTGGAAACACACTCCGAGTTGGCGGAGATCGTGCAAATTGGTGTCACACGCAACAAGCGGCCGCTAGAGGTGCTCAGGTCTGTTCAGGCGGTTCACTGTGAACACTTTTACCGTTAGAGCTCATGTCACTCATGCCGTGCCCTTTTTAGAGTCTCGAATGGCAATCCGAATAACTATGCGGTCTTCGTGGACGCCGGCATGCAGGCGCGCGACTGGCTCAGCCCGGCGGCGCTGACCTATGCCATCTCGAAGCTGACCTGGCTGTGGGAGCAGGGTCAGGCCGACAGGGCGATGCGTCACATCGACTGGTACTTCCTGCCGCTAGCCAATCCTGATGGCTATCAGTACTCGCGGCTCACCGATCGGCTGTGGACCAAGAATCGCAATTACGACGCTGCCACCGGCTGCTACGGCGTCAACTTGGATCGCAACTTCGATTACGCCTGGGGCGAGGCGGGCGCCACATCGAATCCGTGCAAGAATCTGTATCACGGCGCCAAGAGCTTCTCCGAGCCCGAAACCCGGGCCATGCGCAGCTTCCTGCTGGGCATGCGCGACTACTTGGGCGCCTATGTCTCCTTCGGGGGCTACGGCCAGACGATTACCTATCCCTGGGGCGACGCCGACTATGTGACCAGCAATCAGCGCCAGCTGCGCCACACCGCCCGTCAGGCCGTACTGAACTTCCGTCGCCTGAACCAGGCCGAGTACAGCATGGGCAGCAGCTACCGCCAGAAGCTGGCGCGATCGGGCAACGCGGCCGACTGGGTGCAGCAGCACATCGAGCCGCAGTTCGTGTACAACGTCTTCCTCAAGGATCAGGGTCGCTACGGCTACCTAATGCCGCCACACTACATACTGGAGTCTGGCGAGGAGGCATACGAGTTCCTCAAGACCATAGCTCAGCAATTGCAATGAGTGAAATAATTTATTTAATTTTTTTTTATTTATTTATTTATTGGCAACTAGCTTACTTTATGATATCTGATAAATTGCATTAATGCATCTCAATGTCGACTCGCATTCTGCTTCAAATAAACACGAGACATGCAGCGAACCATCGACTTCTCATCTGTTTACAAGTTTCTTTATGCAAACACATCAACTCTAGCAGCTTTCAAATGCCATATCTTTACGATAATCAACTAATAATTATTACGAAATAGTCTCGCTGACGGACCTCAGCTAATAAGTAGTCAAAAAGCAAACAATAATGAAATTGCAATGATTAACTGGCGGCGACTATGATTAGCATATATTTAAAACACTCCAGGGAAACACCCAATGGCTCGAGCTTGTTTTTTTTTCTATTTAAAAGTATTAAAATTTATAGAACTTTGCAGCTTGCTTTGAACTGCTTGCCGCAGGGAGAGATACAAAAAAAACTGTTGCATGCTTTTAGGCGAGCGGTTTAAAATTAAGCTTGGCAGCTAAGCAATGCGTGTAGCGAGCATAAAATAGACAAAAATTAAATATGAAATATAGAAAATATATATAAATATATCCAAAATATATATATCTTGTTCGGAGTAAATGGGAAATTTGGGCAGGCAAAGAATGTCAGAAACACACAAAGCCAAATAGAAAGCAGTCGAAAAAAACACTAAAAAGAGCGGGTGAGAGAGCAAGTCTGCAAAAGCTGCTGCCAGAGCCTAAGACAGAGAGAGAGAGAGAGAGAGGGAGAGCGTTGACCAAAGCTAGTTCAACTGGGTGAAACTTTCACTTTCAATCGCGTTTTCAAAACTAGTATAAACAAATCGGGGGCGAGCGAGCGAGTGAGCGAGATGGAAAGAGAAAGGGGCGTGAGGTGGGCAGGCAGGGGTGGGCGCTGCTCGCTGCTCGCTGGTCGCGACAACGGGCAAAAGATGTTATTCATTTATCTATTTATTTAACATGCATATAAAAATTATGCGAAGCAGGCGAAAGGCCGGCGATAAACGTTTGCCGCGCAAAGAAAGTGATTTAAGCGCTGCACGAAGAAAAAAAGCTGGAAAAAAAACAAAGCCAAAAAAAAGAAGCCAAACCACAGCTGAAGAACGGCACGAAAGTGAGCATATTCACGACCAAGCGATACCCTACATATGCACACAATGAGACAAAGAAGGGCTGACAACAAAAGCAGTGCGTGACTTGAGTAGTTCTCTCTCTGTGTGTGTGTATGAGTGTGTGTATGAGTGTGTGTATGAGTGTGTGTGTGAGTGTGTGAGTGTTCCTTTGGTTGCCAGCATGAATCGACGTGCGTTGAATGGATCACAAAAGCGCATTGAAGCCTCTAAAGGGTAAGATACAAAAGTGAAAATCATTTTTTTTTTTTTTTTTGGTAAGAGAAGAAACCAAAAGAAGACGAAGAAGAAGCAACAATAGCAAATACGCAAAATACAAAGCGCAGGCAGAAGAAGAAGCAGAAAAAGAAGAAAACAACTTAATTGGTGTGGGGGGCGTGGAGCACGTTGATTATCATCAAAGGCGAAAGAAAGTAAAAACAAGCCAAGTGGGTCAAAAATTGCGGCGTCATACACACACACACACACACACACACACACACACACACATACACAAGTGCATAAATAAGCGTCAATTACATAGTCAGAGACGAGCACAGCTTGTGCTGTGTTTAAATTAAATTTACAGCAAATGACAGTGCCTCACAGATGAAACTGCACACACCTGCAAAGCAGACTGGATGCACACACACACACACACATATATACATACACATGCACAGCGAGCGATCATCAGTCATCTTGCATTTGTGAGTGCTCCACTCGTCATCGGCAGGTAAAACCAATCATTAAATTATTATTATGTTTCACACAGCTATAATTAAACTCTGCAGCTGTATGTGTGTGAGTACAGTTCTAGCTGTCACTGTGTGTGTGCGGAATTCTAGTTGCTTGTTTATCTGGTATTTCCATACTTTAAGGGCTTAGCTACAGCTGGCGAATTATGCATATGGCCATTAGGTTGAGTACAATATTTCGTAGTAAATTAATAAATTATCAAATGTTATATGCAAAATAGGTGAAAGTTGGCTGCGAGAGATGTGACTATAAATATAAATATATATATATACATATATAATAAATATAGCTATAGATAAATAATATACTATGATGTGCATATATACCAAGCCAAACTGCACTGGCTGCATACTTTTTGCACTGACTGTGCTCCCTCCAATCAGCGCTGTGCCTAAAATAAAGCTGCCTATTGTGAATGAACTATTTGCGGCGTCGCGCTGAGCGCTAAGAGGGCTTTGAGCGACGAATATAGTGCAAAAACTGTGAAAACAAATTGAAAATAGAAAATGTTTTGAAAGGGCTAACTGACAGATACCCTGTAACACGCTTTTCTATAGAAATTTACCTAACTTTTTGCCAGCTCTCGCACACACATGCTGCCCTGCTTAGGCGCTGGCAATGGGTATCCGACACACATCATTGACCGTTGCTTGAGCAAGTGCAAAGTGCACAACGGACGACAACTGCACGAGTCTGTCTGTGAGTGTGTGTGTGAGAGAGTGAGTAATAGATTGACTTTTGATAAGGCACACGAAATGCAACAATCAGTAGCAGTAGCAGTAGCAGCAGCAGCTGCAGCTGCAGCAGCAGCAGCAACCGGCGCAGGCGCAGCAGCGCGCAACGACGCAACGCACAAGAGAGTCAATGTCGCCAACTTGCAGTGGAGTAGAGAGAGGGAGAGAGAGAGCGCGCGCACTCTCTCTAAAGCAACAGCAACGGTAACTGTAACAGCAGCAGCAGCAGCAGCAGCAGCAGCAGCAGCAGCAGCAGCAGCAGCAGCAACCACCCCACACGCACTAGCGTCACCAATTCGCTTTGTTGTTGTCCATTTCTGTTGTAGATGCGTGACTGACTCTCTCGCTGCTGCTGCTAATGGCTGCGACTGCGACGGCGACGGCGACTGCGGACTGCGGACTGCGCTGTTGCTAGCTGCTGCGATTGCTGCTGCGACTGCTGTTGTTGTCAATTCATTCAGTACGCGCCGATCGCTCCAAGATCGGTCGTCAGTTTGCAGCGCAATTTTTTCTTTCCATAACTGTTTTTTTTTTTTCACTTTCTGTTGTAATTCTGTTTACCGCTGGTTGTTTATTCACTTCTTTTTTTTCTTTTACCCGGTCTCTTTTTTTTCGGTGTTTTTTTTTTTTTTATTTTATTTTTTCTTGATCAGGAAACTGCCCTCGGCGCAGTTGCCCGGCTTGGTTTTATATAAAATTGAAGCGACACAAAGGCAGCATTTAGTCTGGCTCAGTCAGTGGGGGCTGCCAAGTGTAACAGTCACACTCACCACTCACTCACACACACACACACATACGAGTGGAAAGGTGTGTCAGCGACTGACCGGCAACTGCAGCATCCAAGAAGCAACAACAACAGCAGCGGCAGAAGGAGCATTAATCACTGCGGAACGTCAAATGTAAGCAAATGAATTGAATTTAATTGAATTGTGTGCGAGCAAGAGAGAGGGAGAGGGAGAAAGAGAGAGAGAGAGGTCATTGCTGATTAACATATGCATGCATGTACATTAACGTTTATATTTTCGAATGCAAGCGAATCGCAACTAGTTTGGATGCCCTGTACGCATTGAAAGCTGTGCAACGAGGCTGCTTAGTGCAGGCGTAGTGAGCAAATTAAATAAGATTAGAGATAGATTATATCAAGATCACAGTCGAGACTAGTCAGTCAGGTGTCAGCCAGCTGGACATTTAAGTGCACTTATAGATGCCATTTAAATTGCGCATAAATCGATATTTATCGATATGTGTTTTTGGAATTTACTTTTGTCTTAATGTGCACAAATCAATAAATATCGCTGTCAATAGTGAACAAATTTAGAAGCCTCTCATTTTCCAAGTGGCAAGTTGATGTAACAATCGATAACTATCGATAACCAACACTAGCTCTTTATGCGAGACAGCAGTACATCTGCATACAGGGTAATCGCGTCGTCAATCACTCTCGACGAGAGCACTCTTACTTGTTCTCTGACTGTTTTGCGACTGGTCAAGGGAAATGTGCAGTCGCTCCAGTTATGGAGCAAAGCACGAACCAGCGATAACATCTGGGACACGTGATCGAAACAAAGGTCGGCCCATATATGATACGAAACGAAACGACACTAGCCATACAGAAGATTCTGTCTCTCCGTCCGACTGCCAGACACTCCTCAGCGTTTGTTTAGTACCATGCGCAGCCCCAGAACCAGTTCTCTGGGCCACTTTCCGAACTACGAAAATAAAAACGACAAAAAGTAAATAAAATAGAGACTATAATCGGTACAGCTCATCCAGAGCTAATTAGCACAATTGCGTGCTAACCAAAGGCGATAACGATTCCGCAACGCGTCAACGTTTTCTATTCTCGAAATAATAAAGAGCGAAACATAGATTACGAATTTGATTCAGATGTATTGCAGGGCTCGTAACTCCAATTCAAACAAAGCAAATATTTGATATAAATATATATTGTATGCGCATATCATTGATTCGCGCCGATATTACGCAAATGCCTGTCGCATACAAATTAAACAAACGAATTTTTCGGCCCCCATCGCATGATATGACATTCCTATATTTGCGTACACAGATATGTATATTTGTATATAGATCATAGGAAGCTCTTCAAATTCGCGTTTTAAATCGTTACGGCTAAGCTTGATGGGTTGGCAAACAATCGAACAGAAAGCGACATGTTCTATATCAAATTTATATTGAACTCAGTCAAGGCCAAGCCAATACACATATAATAAAATTATATATATATATATCTCTCTTTTTGACACCCTATTTTCCCATTTTATCAATTTTATCATACATATTTATATTTTAAAAAATATATATTTGACCTTAACATTTTTATTTTTCCATTCTAATACGCTTTTGATTATTTGCAACGTGTATTATGCAAAGTGTTTGGTTCCCTTTAATGACAAATATATATTAATGATATTTAGAATTAAGCTTAAACCAAATTGCGATAATTGGCGAACGATTTGGCCTGTTTTTTGTAGAGCTGCTGACCCAAATACCCAGCAAAGCGTCACTGAGCGGGTAGCTGGGTGTTAATTACTTCAAGCACTTGACTGATCATTATCAGACGTTATCATTGCACAGATATTGCTGACAACTGTGAAGCGCTAACTGATTAGGTCGATAGGATAAGATAAGATAAAGATGAATCATCGATCGCAGCTGCTCTGGATGCTGTTTGGCTCGCTGTTGGCCGTGGCCGTGGCCCTGGACAGTGGCAACTCAAGCGAGTCCTACAACGAGTATCTCAAACGCTATGACGACACGGAACTGTGGCGCATTCACAACGTGAGCGATGCTCTGCTCCAGACCATACCCATTGCCGAGATCATGGAGCAGAAGTTTGGCGGCAACATTTGGAAGGAGGACAGAAAGTTTGTGGACGTGTCCATTGGCAAGGACCAGGCGAAGGCGGCTCGCAGTTTCCTTGACGCTCATCGGCTGCAGACTGAGGTGCTGGTCGAGAACGTCCAAGCGCTCATCGATGAGGAGCAGCTGGACGGTGCCAGACGCACCCAGTCCCAGCCAGGATCACGCACGAGTGAGTTCTGAATGAATGAATCAAAATAATTCCTGATTCACATCGATTGATCAACAGAAAAGGCCTCACGCGAAGGCAGCGGCATGAACTGGAATGACTACCAGAGTCTGGATACCATCTATGCGTTTATGCGAGAAATACGCACAAAGTATCCCGAAATCTGCCGCCTCTACAGCATCGGTCAGACGTACGAGGGACGCGACTTGAAAGTATTGCGGTATGTTCAAAGTTATATGCATATCACATAATCATCACATTATATAGCTATTGCACTTATCAATTGCATTGGCCAACGCAACTTACATTTCGCGTGCCGCCCGTAAGTATGCTACACCATAAATGTCAGCTGCACACCGTTTACAGTGGGCTGTCGCACTGGGAGCTAACATTGCGCTGTTAACTCTTTGGCTAACAGCAGCTCAAGAATATTTAACATGACTCGCCTAAAACTATGCTGTGATTTATTTTCCTTCTTTCTTTCTTGCAGCATATCGGAGAATCCGCGCGAAAACAAAAAGATTTGGATCGATGGCGGCATCCACGCACGTGAGTGGATCAGCCCCGCAACGGTAACATTCATACTTTATCAGCTGATGAACAACTGGCAGAATCAGCCAGCGCATATTCGCGGCCTCACCTGGTACATAATGCCCGTGATGAATCCGGACGGATACGAATATTCCCGCAAAGTGAATCGACTGTGGCGCAAGAATCGCTCGCCATCAACACGTAATAACTGCTTTGGAGTTGATTTGAATCGCAATTTCGATATTGGCTGGAATGGATATGGATCCTCGAAGGACCCATGCAGCGATGTCTTCCGAGGCACTTCGGTCGCCTCCGAGCGTGAGACAAAAGCAGTGGCCGACTTTCTGACAAAGCGCAAATACAATCTCGAAGCGTATCTAACCTATCACAGCTACGGCCAGGTGATCGTCTATCCGTGGGCCTACAAGGCCGTCAAGGCGAAGGATTCGTCCGTGTTGCAGCGTGTCGCCAACACCGCAGTCAATCGCATCGCTCAGAAGACGGGCATCGGCTACAAGGCAGCTGTCACCCACGAGATCCTGGGCATTGCTGGCGGCGGCTCTGACGATTGGAGCCGGGCAGCACTTGGTGTGAAATATGTCTATACCATTGAGTTGCGCGATCGCGGCCTTCACGGCTTTGTTCTGCCGCCCAAGTACATCAAGGATACGGCACTCGAGGGCTGGACTGTGGCCGAGACGGTGGTCCAGGCCATTGGCTAACTGGTCAGAGGGGGTAGCCCCCTCTGCAGCTACGATCTTTGAGTATTGAGTGCGCCTGTCTGTGTGAATGCTTATTTATGTCTGCATGTACATTGTACATATGTAAAAAACAAATGAATATACTATATTTAAAAAAAAAATTAAATAAATTAAAAATACCTTATCGATACACAGTGGAATCTCTTTTATTTGATCTAGACTTAGTCGAATCAGTTCCAAAAAAAAAATCGATTAACTCATACTACGTTTGGCTGACTCGAATATACATTTAAAAATACTCAGCTCGAGCTGATCAAGAATATATATGTGTACAGGGGTCTGCCACGCCTTCTACTGCCAGTTACATACATTTTCCCAAAACCGTTATGCCCTGCTTTCCCATTTTCAATGGGTAAATAATAATGTTTTTGTACTGGAAATAGTGAAAACAATTTGAGTGCTCGATAAGCTTAGCATTTTTACTTTGACATTGGGAGAAAAAGTTAATTATTTTGAGCCAGTGTTCAGTGCTCAGTATCCATTGCCAATGTCGTAAATTTCATTTATTGGAATTCGAATATACAATTATATAAAAACAAACTCAAACTGTTTGACATAAAGGTAAGAAAGATAGAAAGCCCCATTTTCAATGTGTGCACAGTCTGATATATATATCGGGTAATGTAAATACACGTTTCAGTTTGTTTTCCTATTGCAATTCGTTCACTTTGTGATTCTCAAAATATATATAACGACAACACAGCTCAAATATTCAAGTAAAATAATATTCTCATATTGGGCAACTGCCAGCCGAGGGATACAGTTCGCATAGCAGAAAGGATAATGATAGTTGCACTTACAAGTTTTATTCGAACTATTGCTCTTAGGCAACGAGCGTCTGTTCAATATTTCACAACTTTTGTAGTCATCTGATGAACACGCCTACTGGGGACTCACGGAAACGATCAACTTTTGAAGAGAATTTGAAATTTATACTCGTGTAGACCGCCCACTGACCTAAAATGCTATTGCCCCTTTGGGGACGCGGTAAACCTATTAAATATATTTTGAAAAGTTAGGATCGAGCAGCAGCTGTTGAGCTCTACTTTTCGACCTATAAGTCATACGAATCATGATAAATTCTTAGTTCTTTTTTATGATAAATATCTGTCTGGGAGCCCAAATACCCAGCAAAGCGTCACTGAGCGGGTAGCTGGGTGTTAATTACTTTAAGCACTTGACTGATCATTATCAGACGTTATCATTGCACAGATATTGCTGACAACTGTGAAGCGCTAACTGATTAGGTCGATAGGAAGATGAATCATCGATCGCAGCTGCTCTGGATGCTGTTTGGCTCGCTGTTGGCCGTGGCCGTGGCCCTGGACAGTGGCAACTCAAGCGAGTCCTACAACGAGTATCTCAAACGCTATGACGACACGCAACTGTGGCGCATTCACAACGTGAGCGATGCTCTGCTCCAGACCATACCCATTGCCGAGATCATGGAGCAGAAGTTTGGCGGCAACATTTGGAAGGAGGACAGAAAGTTTGTGGACGTGTCCATTGGCAAGGACCAGGCGAAGGCGGCTCGCAGTTTCCTCGACGCCCATCGGCTGCAGACTGAGGTGCTGGTCGAGAACGTCCAAGCGCTCATCGATGAGGAGCAGCTGGACGGTGCCAGACGCACCCAGTCCCAGCCAGAATCACGCACGAGTGAGTTGTGAAGGAATGAATCTTAATGACAATATAATTCGTGATTCACACCGATTGCTCAACAGAGAGGGCCTTACGCGAAGGCAGCAGCATGAACTGGAATGACTACCAGAGTCTGGATACCATCTATGCGTTTATGCGCGAAATACACACAAAGTATCCCGAAATCAGCCGCCTCTACAGCATCGGTGAGACGTACAACGGACGCGACTTGAAAGTATTGCGGTATGTTCAAAGTTATATGCATATCACATAATCATCACATTATATAGCTATTGCACTTATCAATTGCATTGGCCAACGCAACTTACATTTCGCGTGCCGCCCGTAAGTATGCTACACCAAAAATGTCAGCTGCACACCGTTTACAGTGGGCTGTCGCACTGGGAGCTAACATTGCGCTGTTAACTCTTTGGCTAACAGCAGCTCAAGAATATTTAACATGACTCGCCTAAAACTATGCTGTGATTTATTTTCCTTCTTTCTTTCTTGCAGCATATCGGAGAATCCGCGCGAAAACAAAAAGATTTGGATCGATGGCGGCATCCACGCACGTGAGTGGATCAGCCCCGCAACGGTAACATTCATACTTTATCAGCTGATGAACAACTGGCAGAATCAGCCAGCGCATATTCGCGGCCTCACCTGGTACATAATGCCCGTGATGAATCCGGACGGATACGAATATTCCCGCAAGGTGGATAGACTGTGGCGAAAAAATCGTGCGCGACCAACTAGCTCTAACGACTGCATTGGTGTCGATTTGAATCGCAATTTCGATATTGGCTGGAATGGAGAGGGATCCTCTACAGACCCATGCAGCGATGTCTTCCGTGGCACTTCCCCCGCCTCCGAGATTGAGACAAAAGCAGTGGCCGACTTTCTGACAAAGCACAAATACAATCTCGAAGCGTATCTAACCTATCACAGCTACGGCCAGGTGATTGTCTATCCGTGGGCCTACAAGGCCGTCAAGGCGAAGGATTCGTCCGTGTTGCAGCGTGTCGCCAACACCGCAGTCAAACGCATCGCTCAGAATACGGGCATCAGCTACAACGTAGGCGTCACCCACGAGGTCTTTGGCATTACTAGCGGCGGCTCCGACGATTGGAGCAGGGCAGCACTTGGTGCGAAATATGTCTATACCATTGAGTTAAGCGATCGCGGCCTTCACGGCTTTGTTCTGCCTCCCAAGTACATCAAGGATACGGCACTCGAGGGCTGGACTGTGGCCGAGACGGTTGCCGAGGCCATTGGCTAACCTTTGGCTAACTATTCTCCTCTGCAGCTACGATCTACTATCTAGTATTCATGTATGCATGAACATTGTATATCAAATTAAAACAAGAACTATGAAGTCGGCTGTTACCGACTACAAAATACTCATTCATGAAGCAGCTCTTTAACTCGAAAGCATTGGCACCAAATCAGCTGACAAGACGACAATGTTATCGATAAGTGAGCGAAACGAATTTATGGAAATCAAATTGAACTAGTTCACAAGCAAAGGTACGATTTAAATTTTAAAAAGATATCGATAGGAAAGAAAGTAGTCTCACCGTATCCTCATCGTCATCGGTGTTATCGACCTGCTCCAGCTGCAGCTGATGAGCCAGGGTCCCTCCGCCGCCATTGTGCGTATGATTATGAAGATCCTTAGGCGTGGACTCCTCGGATATGACAGACTCCGAGGGCAGATTATCGACGAATGCCACAAAGTTGGTCAGCGGCTCAGCTGTCGGTGGCGTCGAGGCTGTAGAGTTGCCCAACGATTTGATCCTATTATTTGCATTGGCTTTGGCTTGACATGGAGACTTGGTGCTTGTGGCTTTGATGGTGCTAATCTTGGTGGTGCTGTTGATGCAGCGTGTGTAGCGTGTGTTCAGCTTGATGCTGCTCTGTGGCGATGCCAATGATTGGGGAGAGGGCGTGGTCGAGGCCGTATGCAACTGACAGTTGGCATCTCCATCCACGTCGATGTCACCATCGGCGTCCCCGTCGCCATCCCCGTCCCCGTCGCCATCGCCATCTCCTAGACGGAGCTGTTGCTGTATAAGACGTTCTGCTTCTAGCAGCAGCTCATCCACGGAGCGCAGATCTGAATTGTCTGCCAGGCGATTCACCTCTTGGAATATGACATCTGGATCGGCGGGCTCCAGAGTGCAGTCCTGCTCCTTGGCCAGAAACTCGATGATCGAACTGCTGCTGGTGTAGTCCAGGACACTGCTCACATCCCCATTCAAGCTGTCTGCACGGCCGCTCCTCACACTCTCGCTGCCCGCTTGCCGGGGGCGGGAGCGTGGGCGTGTCGACGCCATGGGCTGCACCTTGGACATATTCCAATTGCAATTGCACTTGCTCTCACTCACACTCCCGCTCTTACTGCCTCTCTCTGTCCCTCTCCCTCTCTCTTGCTCTGTCTGCTGCCGTCCTTACGCACACACACTCACGCACGCCTTGGCGCTGCTTTTTGTTTATTTGTTTTGCCTTGTTGTTGTTAGTTCTTATTATTTTTTTTTTCATCAATTTATAGTTTGGACGAAAATCTTGCACCCGACCGCCGACGTTGCCGCCGTCGCACACAATTTAATCTTTGCAGCAATGCGTATATAAAACTAAAAAACTTAAAATTATTTCTTTTTCCCGTTTAATTTTTACGCTCGCATTATTTTTCTGTCTTGTTTGTACAATTGCCATTAAATTACGACTACTGCTCCTTTTTGACATTCACCCGTTCACGTATCCACTCCTCAGCTAACAGTGCTACTCCACATATAACAGCACGGGCTGTTATTAACAGTTTTCTTTATTCAAATTTTACCAAAGAAAAAAAAACTGTTAGCAATATTTTTAACTATTTTGCTAGCTGATTGAGCTCCAATATTTTATAGGCAGCTAAGCAAGTTTTAATAAGACGAGCGAAGTATGTTACTACTAACATAATATTTTTTGGAAGTAAAATTACAATGTTTTTCATATACATTTTCTAGACTTCCCAATGTATAGTAAAACACATAAACAATTAATTTTCTTTGAATTTTATTTTATAATTTTTTTTTGTTTTCTTTTTCTTTTTTTTCCAAGAACAATTATTACATATATATATATATATATATATATATATATATATATATATATATATATATATAGTGTTTAAATATTTATTCTTATATTTATAGATTTTTCACATTATGCACAAATTGAAAAACAAAAAATAAATACATATATAATTTGTTCCCGAAATTGTGTTCTCCTTTTATATAGATACATTTACATATATATATCTGGTTTATATCTCAGTTGTAAGCCTAAATATGACATTTTCGTATTCCGTTTTAGTTTTTTTCTTTTTAATTAATTATTTAAACATACACATACATACATACAATTATATATATTTTTTTTTTTTTGCTTTTCGTATCTTTTTTTTCTAGTTACGGATAGTTCTTTTTTGCTTAACACTAAACGCATAAAATATTTATATATATTTCTTGTTTTTCTTTTACTTTATACATGCACTCGTGTGTGTGTGTGTATATATATACTAGTGACAAAAAAAAGTTAATTATATATTATAATTGTAATAGTAAAAGTGGGGCACATTTAAATAAAAACTAGTTTAGCTTTGAATAAAATCGTCGAAAAAAAAACAATATGTACAATTGATTGCAAGTAAATATATAATAATAATAATAATAGTTGCTAATATTGCTTATGACTATATAACGTACACATTATCAGTAGTTAATTTGGATCTTTGAGTGTTTGTCTCTGTGTAGTTAAAACGCTGACCATGCTCATGAAATTTGCTATCACTTTTTGTTTTTCTTTTGTTTGTTTTTGTTTTAGTTTTTTAAATACAATAAAATATTGCCAAGCTAAGCTAAAACCCAAGGCAGAGCCGAGCACAGCATAATTCTTTACATATATAAATACACATATATATCTATATATATATATATATATATATATATTGTTAAATTAATAATGAATCGTCATCAGTTAGGATTATTATTTTGGTGGCAGGGTTCTCTTCAGGTGGATGGCTGATTTCAGCATTTAGCTATCCACAGATTTGGCGTCGTGCTCATCCAGCATCGATTATCTGTGGCTGCTGTACGTCTTGAAGACACGTGGCATGCTGCTGCTGCTGCTGCCGCCACTACCACTGCTGCTGCTGCTGGTTGTTGTGTTTGTGCTGCTGCTGCTGTTGCTGCTGCTATTTGTGTTGGTGCTGCACACGGCCGTACTGCTGGGCGCCTCCTGTGCCTGCTGTTGATGGTGATGATGATGCGTCGTCGTCTCCAGATTGAGTGGCATCGGCATCGTGTGATCCTCATCGGCATGCTCATAAATATAGTCACGCTTCTTGAAGTTGTCAATGATCTTCTTGGTGGACTTCATGTGTGCCACAAAGGCAGCCTCCAACTGTTGAAGGAAATAAGTAAAGCATGTAGATATAAAATATATAGATATAGAGATGGGTATAGCTTCTACGTACACTGGAAGTCAGATTCATAAAGGTGTGATATTTCTCCAGGACACCAACGATCTCCTTGAAGCTATTTCCGCGCAGCTGTCCCCGTATAATTATCTCGTTCTGTTCATTGTCCGTGATCAGATTGCCGATCAATATCGCTGCATAGCTGCCCTTCAGCGTGTGCTCCATGTGGTGGCCAGCACGTTGCACAACTGTAAATATTTTTAATAGTCAAATTAGCTCCAAGTTGTATATTGAATGTATAAAATAAGCAGCAAAAATAAGCAGAATTATAATTGTTATAGTTTCTTCTTCACATATCTCTCTCCCCCTCGCACTCTCTATCTCTGTCTTGCTAAGCTACACATTTCAGCTTTTCATAATTGTCTCCATTCCATTGAATCGAATTTCGCTGTTTTATTTACGCTCGATTCCAGTTCTTTGTAAACATTCAAAGTCTATTTCTTGATAATCGATATATTTCGACTTGGCTTCAGTTACCGGCGCCGACCAGCTAACAGCTTTGACTGTAAACTAGATACTCGAGTTTCAACGCATGTGGATGTTGTTTACGCAGAACTTCATATTCCTGGACAGCGAACCAATGTGCAGTATATTTGTTGATATAGAGTGAGCGAGAATCGATTCTATTCTTGCAATTGATCCGAAACTTACGATTGTTGACCGTCTCCTCGACCTCCTCCTGCTTCTTTTTGCCCTTCTCGTTGCTCTCGAGGAAGGCGTCCGTGTTCTTCTCCACCAATCTGCAAGCGAAAAAGATTATATTTCTGAAGGAGTTAGAGACTTCGCACTGTTTTGTACCTGGCTAGCTCCTCGCACTTGTAGAAGTACTCGAGCAGCGCCTGCACCGCACTGACGGGCTGATCACCAGGCGTGGGATTGTCTGCCACATATTCGGCGGGCGCGTGCGCCTGCATCAGCGTGGCGCGATTTGGCGGCGTGTGCATGCACAGGTTAATAAGCAGGGTGAGCACCTGGAGGAGCAGAGAGAGGAATGACAATTCTGAATAGATCAAATATGATTGGGATTTGCGCCACTTACCAAAATGCTCAGCTCGAAGACGCAACGATCCGGAATGTAGTTGGATGCGAGCAGCAGCAGATGGAAGCTCGTCTCGACGACGTCGCTCCGCTTGCCCAGCAGCTCAGCGCCCAGCGAGGGCTGCGCCTCGTTGAAAGTGTGCGTCAGATTGATGAGCACCTTCATCACGGGTATGAGGAGTTCGCGCATTGCCACGCCTGGATGCTCCTTGCTGCTGTTCTGCTCCGTTGTCGAGGGATGCAGCAGAAGCTGTCGATCGCAGAGGCGATATAGGAAACACAATGTATCCACAGCTCGGCCGTTGGCATAGGTAAGCATGTACCGTTGATTCGCCTCGTTGTGCTGCGTCACGTTCTCGAGAACGCGCAAGCAGCGCGCCACCGTCTGCATATTGTCGAGCAGCGCTGGCTCCCAGGTGACCAAAGCCATGTCTGTTGCCGCTATCGCAATCACCGGCTGGCAGAAATCTGAGATTGTCTTGATGATGTGCTCCAGGCCGCCCAGTTTGCGTAGATCCTCCTTGAACCACTCGCCCGCTCGCTTCGACGTCAGCGAGAGTAGCGTCTCCATGGCCAGAGTGCCCACCGTCAGGGACTCTACGTTCAGATGGGTGCCTTTGCCTTGCGCCTTAATCTCTTCGCATAGCTCGCGCACCTTCTGCTTATTGCGCTCGTAGTTGGGTCGATCTGTGTGAGCGGCCACGCCAACACCTTCAGCCTCCAGCAAATTGATCATCAGCTCGAGCGAGTCCCGATCCAGATCCATGTTGAGGCCCTCCTGAGACAGAATGTACATGATGGCCGAGGTGCACAGACCCAGGCTCAGATCCTTATTGGCATCGGAGAGCGCCTGCAAGGGATTAGAAGAAATTCAATTATGGACATCAACTACGCCCTGTGCTCCCATACTAACCTTGAAGAATTTGGTGACAACGCCGTGGGCACGCACATGCATGCGAAAGGCGGGCGTCATGCATTTGGTGGCCAGCTGCAGGGCGGACAGACAGCGTGTGGCCGGCGGATTATGCGGCTGCAGGGCATCCAGTATATATTCCACATCGTCGTACATCTCCTGGAATTCGCCAATCTCCTGTATCTGATGCGCAGTCTTCACGTTCCGCACCACAGTATAGTACTCCTTGGTCTTCCGATCCACTCGGACACCCGTGCGCTCACCAGCTCCGCCGCCGCCAGCGAGTCCGCCACTGCCATTGCCACCGCCAGCACCGTTGCCACCCAGCTCATCCGCACTCGGCTCTAGATCCATGTCGAAGGCATCGCTCGATGTCGCTGCCAAGGATTGGGCATTGTGCTGCGGCTTGGCCAGGCGGCTCAGCTTGCCCAAGGCGGGACTCTCGCCGCGCAGGGCGGAGCTGCTGCAGGTATTGTTGTTGGAGTTGCTGTCGCCAAAGTCGCCATAAATGGCATCGATGGCAACTGCCTTCCCGGCAGCCAAGCCATCCGCTTTGGCACCAACGCCGCCCGCTGCTGTCGAGGCAGAGGCATTGCTCGCATCGCTGCCAGTTCCGGCGCCATTAGCCTCCAGAGCCGCATCCCAGCTGTGCTTGTACAGCGCCCGCTTGGCCACTGACGCCTGCTCGGCCTGGTCGGATGGCACCAGCGCGCGACTCTTGAAAATGCTGCCCTTCTTCTTCGAGATGACCAGCTTGACGGCGCCACGTTGCGTCTCCTCGCTGCTGCTGACATTAGTGACGCTGCTCGAGGTTGCCTCAGTGCCAATGGCGGCGGCGGCGGCTGCAGCAGCAGCTGCTGCAGCGGCGGCAGCTGCCAAGGCACCACCTGCCCCGGGCACCTGGTTATCTAGCGTGAGGGTGCGCTTGAATTTATCCTTGAATTTGAAGTCACGTGGCGGCGGCGATGAGGACGAGCCGTCGTGCTGCATGGATGAACCATTTGATGTATTCGATAGCTCATCCATGCCGGGATCGGGATCCGGTTCCGCATCCGGCTCCAGCTCTGTGTGCGGCACCTTGGCCGGCGTTGGCTGTGCCTCGTTCAGCTCCTGGCTCAGCTGCTCCGCCTCCGACGTTTCGGCAGCCTGCAGCAGCTGCGTCACCTGCTGATTCTTGCGCTTGCGTCCATAGCTGCGCGTGCCCGTGACACCACCAGCAGCTGCACCACCACCATTGTCGGTGGCACGACTTGCCTCAGCTTTCGCCGACAAATTAGCGGCAATCTTGTTGATGTTGTTGTTGTTGCTGTTGGCCAAATTGTTGTTGTTGGCACGCGCAGCGGCGCGTCCACGTCGGGGCAGCACCTCACTTACCGGTGCCTCGACTGGCTCCGCCAAGGCCTTCTCGGGCGACTCAGCCGGATCCGTTTCCTCCGCTGCGGCTGCCGCCTCCAAACGCTTGCTACCCCGTGCACGTGTGGCACGCTTCGAGGGTGTGGCCGAGGTGGAGGTGGATGTGGGCGAGGTCTCTGCGGGCTTGCCGCGTGTTCTTGTGCGCGTCTCCGTCGGCGCTGTGGACTCGGCCGCGTTGTTGTTAGCCTTGCCCCGTGCAGCCCGTCCTCGTGTTGTACGCTTTGGCTGATTGGATGCGGCCTCGTCGCCTCCATTGAGACGCGGCGCTGCATCGCCACGCAGCACCGCCAGAATATCCTGCTGTAGTGGCTGCTCCACTAGCGGCAGGCGACTATCCGTTTGGTCTGCTCCAGCTGCAGAACTGGCGGTTGCTGCGGCTGCAGGTGCTCCAGTTCCATTTCCAGCTGCTGCTGCTCCTGTATTATTTCCATCCATGGTCATCATCATGGATTCCAGGCGCGACTCAATGTCTGAGGGTGGCGCCACCAAGGACGAGTGCTGACTGGTCTCCAGGTCGCTCGTGATGACACTCGAACCGCGACTGCGTATCACACAGCTGTCCTCTTGTACGGCCTGGGCCAGTAGCTGCGGCGTGCTGTTGCCCTTGGAGGAGATGCTGCCCAGCACCGAGGATTGAGAGTCAAAGTCGTGATCCGAGCGTGTCGTAGGCGATATAACCGAACCACGATGCAGTTGCTGCTGCAACTGTTGCTGCTGCTGATGTTGGTGTTGTTGCTCGTTGAGGGCCAGATGCGGTGAGGGCGTCTTAAACTCTGAGCTCTGAGCCAGTTCGCTGGCCGTTGAGCTCGCTGCGACTGTCTGGCTGGGCTGCACTTGTTCGACTAGCTGGGCGTGCTTCAAGTGTTTATGCTTTTTGCTTTTGGATTTCTTTTCACTGCGCGATTCCTCGCCAGCGGCTTTGGCAGCTGCTGCGGCGGCTGCTTTGGCAATTGCGTTTCGAATTACGTCCGTTTTGATGATCAGTTTCAGTCGTTCCTTGGGCGGTTTATCCGGTGAGATTTTCACTGTACAATAATTTATTTCGGGCGGCTCTTCCTCCTCCTCATCATCATCGTCTTCGTTCTCCTCGTCTTGCGCCTCCTGCTCCTCTTCTTCGTCGTCCTCCTGCTCGTCGTCGTCGTTGTTGCTGGTGCTGCTGCTGCTGTTGTTGTTCTCGTTCGCTGTCGGCGCCCTATTGCCAGCGTCGTTGTCCTTTGCTGTTGGCTGTCGCAGCGGTTTTACAGATATTTTTGGTGCAGGAACTAAAACATCGATTGGCGGACGATCAAGCAGCAGCGCTTCGTTGGGCGTCTCGTATGGCTGGTGCTGCTGGGCAGGCGAACAGTTTGGCGGCTCCTCGCTGTCCGTGCTGACTAGACGTGAGGTGCCCTGCAATGGAGAATGCTAAATGAATCTATTGTTTATAGCAAACATATGTCTCCCTCTCTCTCCCTATCTCTCTCTCTCTCTCTCTCTCTCTGTCTATCTAGGATAGTTAATTTTTTTCAGCTGCAATTAACACTTGGCTAACTGTCGCACAGCACATACGAACAACAACTGTGCCCAAGCGGCGGCAGCAACCAAATGAAAACGTAAAAAAAAATGAAATACAGAAACTCAAGAAAAGAAATGGAAAAAAAACTCCGTTTAATGTAAAAGCGCGCGTAATTTAACACTGTGCTGCTTGTTGTTGTTTTTGTTGTCGCTTTCTCTTTCCCACACAGAGCGCTTCAAGCCGACGTTATGGGGTTGAGAGTGTTGGTATATGTGCGTATGTGTGTGCTTGAGTGCGAACGACTGAGTGAGTGAGCGCAAAAGCGAGCGACTGAGCGAGAGGCAAAGAGGAATCGTCTCTCACTGAGCGCATCACTCGTGCGCACTCTGCCCTACGCACAGTGGTTGATCGGACGACAAAAATGTGTCAACTCAGCACCAATGCTAAGCAGCCAATTTTTGGGTAATCGGAGAATCTGCCAATTGTCATTGGGATTATCCAATTGATAATCCATTAGACTTTGTACTCTAGTTAGATAATGGTTGTCAAATAATTTAATATCAAATATAACAGTTAAATTTGCGATCTAATAATAAATAATGGAATATGAATTATATATAGGGAAAAGTTGCTGGATATTCAAACATTGTTAATTTAAGGTATTAGGATTTTTTTTTAAGGAAGTTCAATATATTTTATATGAGGCATTCTATCTTGAACTCTTATTAATCATTGGAATATCATCATCTACTACATATATATATAAACCATCCTTCTATCATCTAACATCTACGTATCTTTATATCTTTCGTCTATGTATCTGTTGCTCAACATATAATATACCAATCTATCATACATATAGCTATAATTACCTTTCATCTATATATAATCAAAGGATCTATATGAAGTCTTTTGCTAATACATGGCCTCAAGTTAGTATTTATGTAAATCTCATATATAGATAAATCTTCGTTTAATCAAATTTCATTTTCTTTCCTAACTTTTGGTATTATATATCGAAGCTTAGGCTTCAGCGACTCACTTTGGAAATGCGTAGAACAATTGGCGGATGCTCGGGCGTTCGGGAAGCACTAGACGAGGCGGATGCAGATGGCACTATGGAAGCAGAGGATGCTGCTGCTGCTGCTGCTGCTCCTCCTATGGAGCCAATAGCTGCAGCACTGGGCGCCGTTGTTGGCGGCGGAAGCGCTGGATTGCCATCGGCAATTGTAGCAGCTCCGGCTGGGATTGCTGTGGCTGCAAGAGCTCCTGCTCCAGCAGCTATCGGTGTGGCATTATCCTGTGATGCTGTTGTTGTTTCGGGCGCACGCGTTTTGGGAATGATCAGATCCTTGATGGGCGTTGGATAGCGTTCGTCCTCGTCCACTTCGCAGTAGTTGACCGCTTTGCGGGCACGTCCCAAGATCCGTGATGGCGGCGCCTCTGGCTTTAGTTTCTTCTCCTCCTTCGCCTTCTTTTTCTTGCCCTTGGGCTCAGCTGTGGGCGAAGCACCAACAGCCATATCGATTTGATCGGCATCCAGGGCCAAGCTGTCCCCAAGTTCGGCGGCACTAAACGCACCGGGCGTTAGAGCAGCCGCCGCTGCCGCCGTCGTAGCCGCTGCCTTCTTTTTGGGCGACTTGCGCTTCCGCTCTGCGGAGCTGCCTTTGGCCAGCTTCAGCTTGATGGGCTCTCGTGTGGGTGTCATGTGTATCGCCGCCGATGCCTGATCCCGCATCGGTGACGTCCCAGCGACACAGTGCGGCAGCTGTTGTATGATCTGGGCTATTACCTCGGGCGGCGCCGCGTTGCGTGACTTGAAGAACTTCTTAGGTTTCGGTGGTTCCGGCACGGACACCGACATATCATTGGGATCGTGATCATGCGTCGAGGCTGGACTCTGGGCGGGACTAGCGGCGGCAGCAGCAGCGGCCGCCGCTGCTGCCATCGGATGCAGAGCGGAGAGTGTGTAAGTGCGGGTCGAGGTGAAGCCCATCTTGCCCCATTTGCCAACGGTGCCCACGGAGCGGGCAACTGTTGGCCGATTGGTGTTCTCCTTCTCCTTGCAGAGCGAGTCCAACGGCACGACAATGTTCTTGCCCCAGCGCGACATCTTTACCAGATGCCAGATGCGTTCGTTTATTCACTTCGATTCGATTTGATTTCGCCTCTGATTCAGTTTATTGTTTACACCTTCTTCTATGCGATGATTGGCGCGCGTCGCCGTTTGCTGGCAAATGCGACAATTACACTGCAAATGGAAGATGTTAGTCATTAGTGATGCGTCCACTCACTTAATATGTAATTAATTTGCTAAGTCTTGGTTAATTCTTCATTTAATTTACTTGAGTAATGCAAAGGAAACACATTCAAGCCGAGCTTCCCGCAGCAGCAAATGTCAAGAGGAAACAACAACAAAACACAACAAATTAACTGGCGTAAGCACGGCATGCGTGCGAGCGAGCACACACTAGTGTGAACCATTGCGCGCACACTGTGCGAGCGCGAACGATTTACCATTTTTTTATTGTTGCCAAAAATGAAAAGCAAAAAAAAGAGTAGAAGCACATACGCACACTCACACACACACATAAATGGCAAAAACAAATCAATGCACATTCAATTTAATTTGTTGCACTTGTTATTTGGTTTGTATTTTGATTTTTCTTGAACTGTACAAATTGTATTGATGCCCTGCTTCTTGCTCACCTGAAACAAAACATTTGTTGTTTGTTGTTGTTGTTGTGATGCGTTTATTGCGTGAATGCATGTGGGTATATGTGTGTGTGCGTGTGTGTATGCATGCGTGCATACATATGCATATGTATGCACGAAAATCTCTGTTGCTCTGTATCGTATGTATGTATGTGTGCGAGCAGGAATGCAATAAAACAGAAACAGACAGAAACGTCGTCGTTCGTCGCTTATTGGCGCAATTTTGTGTTGCACGCGCGAATTTTTTTTTTTTCGTTTAGCTAGTTTTCGCACTTGCACTGGATCAACAGAATTGATATTATATTTACTAACGCACTGTTGCCGCTAGCTGCCTAATGTGCATAGTTAGTGGCAATTGCATGTTTTTTGTTGCACACATTTTCCACCACTTTTAACGCAGCGCATACGAAAATCGCAACGAATCAGGTACAACAACAGCTACAATTATATACATACAAATCACTGCAATTGTTTCACATTGCGAAGACGCGCTTGAATATGTTGCAAAATGTATGTTTGCCGTATTGTTAAAGCAATTAAGATGCTCGCAAAACACACAAAAATATTTAATTTTTTCTTCGCAACTACGTTTTAGAGTGACCAAATTTTGTTTGCGTTGTTCAGCTTGACATTCACCACGAACGGCACAGTGTTGTGTTTTATTGTCTTACGTGACGCTTTTGTGCGTTTCGCGCTACTCAAAAAGCGTTCACGTTACCCAGCCAGCGTTACGTTGCGCATGATGTGCTGCCAACTTTAAGTGAACGCAAATATGCGCTCACCCCACATACGTGCTGCCAACTTCAAGCATTATCGTAGCCAACTTCAACTAACCGCCAAATTTAAATTGCTTGCGTTTATTTGAATATTGATTATATTGAAGTATTTATAGTTTATTAATGAGCTTTACGTTATCCGCAGCGCTCTGCTGACCATTCACGATATATGCCAACGGATCATCCTTGCTAGACTCCATCAGATGCTCGCACGAGGTCTGATTAATGGAAAACATAAAGGACAAGTCAATATCATATCTTGGCAATTTCTCTCGCAAAAACGTTATCACATTATCGCCCAGCGTTGTCTCCCTCGACAACAACAGTGCGGATAAATAGCGCGGATGCTTCTTCTTCTCGGCACAGTGCATGATCAGGCCCCAGTTCTGATAGTCCGTGTCCAGCACATAGGTATTATAGATGCCCTCATCTATGCTAAGCAAATTAAGATATAATATGTGTATAGATATATGTATTCTCGATCTTACATATATCCTCGGTGTGCATCCAGTGACCGGGCGTGCCAAAGTCCGGTATTAGCCATGTGATGTTGCCCTGTAGCTTCTCGCGCAGCGGATCCTCCGCAAAGATGTAGCTAAAGTTCATGGTTATCTGCAAATTGAAAGGGATCAATCAGTCAATATATAGTTTAGTCAATCAATGGATCACAAGTCAAATGTCAATGGTGTATGTATATACCACAGTCACACACAGTGGCTGCAATGTCTGTGTACAGCTTGCCCATCAGTTAGTCAATCAGACGTCAATCAATCAATCACTAATGGACTTTTACTCACATGCTGATCCTCGCTGGAGAAGGCGAAATTACTCCGCATGCACGCATATTCGGGCAGCTCCTCGGTGGACGCGTAATATTGAACCACATGCCACTTGCCCATCATTAGGCCCAGATCAAAGTTGCGTATGGCGCGCACCTGTTGGGGGGTGGGAATATGAAACAAAAAAAAAAAAACAGTTGACAATGTGTGCGTGAGTGTGTGTGTGTGTGTGTAGAATGCATTTGTAGAAAGTTAACACATGAAAATAAATCAGAATAACAACAGCAAAAAGATTCATTGAGGCAAATGTGCGTGCCGGCTGAAATTAAGCCACACACATACACAGAGCCATAGACACACACACACACACACACACACACACACATGCACGCACCACACATCTAGTTGCATGTCACTTTGTGCATTTGTTCAATTTGTTTCTTTGGCTTTTGGCTGTGCCTTGCAACAACTGCAACAAAATAACCAAAGGAAACTGACTGACTTGCAGATACTCTATATAGAGAGTAGGTATATATGTACATATATGCTATTTTGAGTCGCATATAAAATAAACAAATATATATACATACATATGCATATAAATTTACACATATCCCCAACTTATCAATCGATTTACAGGGTATATAACAGAAATCGCCTGTCAAAGCTGCGACGCGCCGCGGCCATTGGCGATGCCATTGCTGACGTTGCTGCTGGCAGCGACAGCACCAGCGACGTCAACGTCGACTGCGACACGCGGTCCGTCAAGTCAGGCACTTAGAAAGTGTGATTGATTTTGGCATCAGTGTGCGCCCATTTCTTTGCCCCCAGACACATTCTGAATGGGAGCCTGGCTGACTCGCATATTGATGAGAGAAGACACACACACACATACACAATGCAAATGTTTGCTGAGAGGCTTCCACGAATTTATAATGTTTATTTTGTTTGTTCTATTTGCACTGGTTTTTGTTCCAGTGTGCAGCTGTCAGCTGATGCTCGCTTTGTAGGCTGGGCTGGACTGGGGTGGGGGTCACTCACATTTGGGCACTTCTTGCGCAGATCCGTTCGCTTCTTGCTAAGCGCCGTGTAACTGTTAAACTTCAGCCAGGCCGATGCGCTAGGCAGCTCCGTCAGATCAAGGAGCAGCAGAAGCAGCAGCAGAGGCAAACCTTGCCAGAGCAGCATGCTGATGGATAATATAGCGCGGATAAGGATAACTTTCAGTGTTGCTTGGCTTTATCCGTTGACTGTGCGCTGGAGCGTTGTGGCTGGCTGACTGGCTGAACGGATGCCGCGCAGCGGATCCACTCTTAGCGGATAAGACGCCATATACTAAGTACATAAATACAGTTACATATATAAATACACACATATTTATATATACACATACATATTACATCGTATTTATGTAGAGTTTTATTAAAATATTGCGCGTTCTTTTTGTCGCTGCGGCTCATTCATTATCGTAGCTGAAAATAAAACACACACACACACACACACATGCAAAGAGTTGCATACTCTGAGCTGTTGACTTAGCTATTTTATAGCTAGATACAGCAGGCGCGCTCAGCTGTGTTTCTCTATGAATAATGGAAATACATGCATTATTGTATATTATTCAGATAGAAAATATAAAGAATACTGAAATATAATAAGCAAAACATATTTAAGATATTCTTAAATACTTTCGCGCAGACAGATTTCAGCTCCACTCACTTTGCGTATCATTTCGCTTTTTTTCTAGCTCACTTTTTGCGCTGCACTGATTTTTTAACTAGTGGTACTTTTGCGAATCAGTAAGCGACAGTGGCGCACACACTGGCAACAATTGTTAGGTTTGTGTCTGTATGTGTTTGTGTTTGTGTGTGTGTGTGGTGTGGTGTGGCAATGCGTCATTTTTTTCTCGCATGAATATTGATATTGGAATCCAACAAATGCCTTCTTGCTTTCAGCTTATCAATTTCAGGCACACACACTCACCCAAAGCGAGATGCGTTTTGTGCTAGTTCTAGCACCACTGTGCGCGCTGCCACTTTGGATTCCACAGACGGAACGGAGCGCAGCGACAAGTATTTTTGGCCGCATTTGGAATTTTGCCGAGCACATTTCCAGTTTAGTTTTATATTGTATGTATTTCGTTTTATTTTGACCAAATTGCGCATATTCGCCGTTCCCTTTGACGGTTTCTCGAGACCCTAGCAACAGGCTCCACATGCGTGAATAACTTTCTTTCTCTCTGATAAAGATGAAATCTTTTCTTTTGCCTTGCTGGTGTTGTTGTTTTGGTGCGACCGTCGCAAAAGGTATGCAGCAAACAGGAAACACAAATTTATTCTTTACGATCGCGAGAACAGCCTTTGGACACTTTCTCTTTATTGCGAAACTCGTTGGGCGGCATTTTCACGCAGCCATCGCTGCGCTGCCATTCGACATCCACAGCAAACAACAATAGCATCCACATTCACTTGCACATCCCAGCACTTAGCATCCACATTTACAGTTGACATTGCCAGCGTTCGCGTTCGCGTTCTGCCGGCAGCAGGTGGGTCGGCAGAGCGCTGACGTCGCGCTGTGTCTTCACTTTCCTTCTTCCGCCTGCGCTGTAGCCGCGGCTGCGTCTCTGTCTGGCTTGGTCAGTTGGTTAGGCAGTTAGTCAGTCAGTCAGTCAATTGGCCAGCCCAAATGCGGCGCAACTTTCGACGCGCTGCCGCTGCGGTAGCGACAGCGCCACTGCATCGACTGCATCGTTTGGCCATGGCCATGGCCAGTTCCGGCTTTAGCGGTCATCTCGCTGCAGATGCAGACGCAGACGCAGATGCAGACGGACAGACAACTCATCCAGGCGCGACGCACTTAAACGAAAAGCCGCTTTTTTATGTGCGCCAAAAAGAAAGAAACAAGTAAGAATGCTCTAGTCGAGACGGCTCGACTAGGAGATACCCTGAGCCCTGCGAAGTGCCGATACTTCAAATATTCTATGCTTAGTTTACATATACATATATTGCAAGCAACACATACACACACACAGACGAACGGTCAAGCACACGCTCTGCCAACTGCGCAGTTGCCGTAGCGACTGCGGTTGGGCTGCAAGAGGCTTATGTAGTGGAAATTAAATGTTTAATAACTTTTTTTCTAGAAGGACTTTTTGATTCAAACTTTCAGGGCATGATTATGTTATTCATATGTGTGTATGTGCTGAAGCACAAGTCTCTAGTATTTGAAATGCGTTTTTTGCAAATTTAGGGCGAAGGGGGCGTGGCATCAAAAATCCAAAAATTACAAAATGTCTGTATTCACAACAGGAATCTACATAGTGAATTTCAGGTCTCTAGCTCTTACGGTACGTAAAATAGACGAAAAGTTATCGAAATTTATCGATAAAAAGAGAACGGGAAGAGTTATCGAATTTTTGAAAAAAACTCGTATAGCGTATGGTATTCAGGAGTATACATGTCAAATTTCAGCTCTCTAGCTTCTGTGGTTTACGAGATCGCTGCGTTCACACAGACGGACGGACGGACGGACGGACGGACGGACGGACGGACGGACGGACGGACGGACGGACGGACGGACGGACGGACAGACGGACAGGGCTATTTCAACTCAGCTCATCGAGCTGATCAAGAATATATATACTTTGTATGGTCTGCGACGTCTCCTTCTGCCTGTTACATACATTTTCACAAAAACATTATACCCTGATTTCCCATTTTCAATGGGCTCAGGGTATAAAAAGAAAAGAAAAGAGCGGCCAGCGCGAAAAAGGCGAGAAAACGACCAACGAGAAATGTCTCCTGATCGCACACGCACGCACGCACGCATATAAACGAATGCACAAACACAAACACACACACACTCGCGCTTACTTACACATGTCTGTGCGCTGAAGATGAATGAAAACAAGTAGATTTAGTTCAGTTAGCAGAGTGCTCGACTAGCTGCTGCCCTGTAGTGATATGAATTGCGCGTTGTTTATAATTAAATTTCTTTATTAATAATTTAATTAATAATAATTATTATTATAATTGATTTCTAATAATCATTTTTATTAATAATACAATTATAGATATTAATTATTATTAATTATATATTAATTATTAATAAAAAGTTTTTGAGAATTAAAAAAAAAAAACAAATGTTTTTAAATTAATTTTGAATATGAAATATTTGTATGGGAACGAAGTTATCTACATATTATATATAAATATATACATATCAATATTATATATATATTGCCTATATTTTTTATCACATATAATTATAATTATATTTGATATTATTAGTATAGATATTCCTCAGCATCTATAGTCTCACATGCCGTTTCCCAAGTTGCTTGCCAAAGCCAGTCTAGTCTAGTTTGTTATATTGCCTTTGCGACTACAGGGTATAATTACTGGCAATTGGCGCATGCGCTAAGGGCGTGGACAGCCCATCAACTCAATTCACAGTGCGTGCAACATTGTTGCAGTTGCAGTTGCAGTTGAAGAGTGCCGACAAAACAGTTCAGGCGGGGGGCAGCAGTGGGTGGCTCGCTGATTGTTCGATTGATGGTCTGGCCAACTGTCTACAGATCGTCTATTGGCAATACACTGAGAGAAAATCAAACTGAGTTGGCAATGCATATAGTTGGCAGTTAAAGTTTGCCATGCAGCATATGTTTGCCAGGCGGCCAAAATTTAAGTGCTGCCAGCTGGTCCGCCATGAGTTTGGCTTGGCAGTTGGCAAACGAAATGATAATTTAACTGCTTGTCAACTTAATTTGAACTTTGACAGGTTGAATGTGCTTCAGTTAGACGAATTGATCATTGATAAAATTAAAGCAAAATTTCTAGGTGAAAGTGAAACTTATTGTGGTAGATAGGAATACTATATCTGAAAAATATATATAAAATACTTGATTTATTTTTTATAATTAATAAAAACTTTATTATAATAAAAATAAAATAAAATAAATATTTTATTATTTTCTTTTTATTATTTTATTATTATATTATTAATTTAATATTTTTAAAATGTTCTTTTAATTTAATAAAATTTAATTGTTTGCTTGCCTTGCACCACTGTGCGCACTGTGGTCCGATTTCTTAATGAAGCAAACGCGCTGGCCATTAAAATAAAGTTTTTTTTTTTGGACAAGACTGCAATGACAAGAGCAATCACTATAGCAACAGCAACTACAGCAGCAGCAGCAGCAGCAGCAGCAGCAGCAGCAGCAGCCGCAGCAACAATAGCAACAACAACAACAACACAAAAGAGAGAAAAAGTTGTGCGTATTCGTAGAATGAGCCAATGCTCATTATGAGGTGCCCGATGATAATGACAATGATAATGATGTTGAGATGCTCTACACTTGAATGCCTCAAATGGCACGCCCAGCAGCAGCAGCAGCAGCAGCAACAACAAGCCCCCCAGGTGACAAGCAGGTGGCAGGCGGCTCGTCTGGAATGTCAAACGTTTATTTGTCGGTAATTAAATTTGAAAATGATTTAAATTTCACCAGCGAATATTTGGAATTGGACTTAACACTTTCTTCTTTAGCCGGGCCGGGGCCGGGCCGGGCCGGGCCACGTTCCTAACACCAAACCCAAATCCTCAGTTGCAGTCGCTGTCGCTGTCGCTGCCGGCATCGCTGTCGGCGTCACAGCCTCTGGCTGCGGCAGGTGGGGCCACCCGCAAGCGCAACATGCCGTACGCACCCAGGCAAAGGCGCAGAGGCGGCGGCGACGGCGGCGGCGGCGGCGGCAGCGAGACCAATTCAAAGATCAATTCGTCTGATTGGAAGATTTTTGTTTTCTATTTGCAATTGATTGATGCCTTTTTTCTTCTCGGCTGGCAGGCGGCAAACGCAAAGCCAAATGTCGCGGCTGGACATCGCTCAATGCAGTGCCCCAGCAGCAGCACTGCACCACGGCAGCTGCACCATCAAAAACAGATTCATCAACATTCTCTGAGCTTTGCTTTTGTCCAATTGGACTGAGAAGAATGCCAACTGGAGGTGCTTGGGAATGCATACAACAATTGTTGCCTCCAATAATCGTCGTTGTGGTTGCAATTCGCTTTTTTACTATCGATTGACGGCGCTCAGATTGAAAAAAGTGAAATTGTTGGCTGCTGCGTGGGGTATAGCCATTCAGCCAGCCATTCGGCTAGCCATTCACATACCAAATTTCGGTAATCTAGCTTTTATGGCATCGAGTTCCCTGGGTTCGCATCGATTGGGATTTTTACCATTCATAAGTCTAGAGAGCCTATCCAATAAAGAGATCATAATCATAAGAAAGTGCAAATGAAGTCAATGTTTGCATTAAGTCATCAAGCTTTATTCTTCCATGCATACATCATGATGTAAGGGATAATGATGTATGCACAAAATTAAGAATTAAATCATCGAGTCTTGGAACTATACTTATATTTCTCACCAAATACTTGTTCATGTAGAATACATAAAACTGATGTACGTCTGATGTATGATGCATATAATAACATTCTCTTGCAGACTGACTGACAAAATATTAACAGTATGTATTTAATAAAGAGATGTAAATATTTTCATGTTTAGCTAATTACATCATGATGTACGACTGATGTATAATAAAAAACTCAAGCAAATAAACTAGTTTGACTACACCGAAAATCTAATAAATATTTTACAAAATATTATTTGTTTCCATTTGCATACATCATGATGTAAGACTGATGAATTATACTATAAATATATAATAATATTTATATAATTGATAGATTGCCAAGCTGCTATCAAATTATTCCTTAACAATGCCTGCTGCTTCATTTCTATATGATGTAAGACATACATCGTGATGTAAAATTGATGTAAAAATATGTCTGTACTCCAAAGCACAAACTAATTCGACTAGCCTCAATTTCTGATAAGAGTATTAAACTGTTTTGCTTCATTTCACTGGCATACATCATGATGTATGACTGATGTCTGCTATAAAAAGACTGACAGATGGCTTTATACATTTTTATATGCTAAAAGTATATTTTCTACTGCTTGGAGCGCTTAATAAATATTCATACATCACGATGTACGGAATGGAGCTTACGTGCACATGGTATTATGGCTGCAACAGTCATGTACAGTCGGCCCGACACATGCTCATCTGTATGCGAATACTTTTGAGCAGTCAAGTGCTGTGGAACTGTGTCAGCTCGTTTTTGATCAATCATTGTAGTCAAAAGTTAGTTGGTTAAGAGTTATGGCTGCCGGCGTGCTCGATGCATGCAATGCGGCAGCGGCTGCGGCTGCGGCTGCTTGTAGCAGGCTTAAGTTATGCGCAGGCAGCTGCTCGTGCGTGCCCTTGCGGCTGCACCATCCATCTTGCCACAAACAACTAGCGGCACACGAGTCGATTTCATTTCATTCATTTGTTTGCGCATGCGTTGCCCAAACACTTTGCATACTTTACAATCAGCCTCGCCGCCTCTGACTCCTCCCTCCGCCGCTCCCTCTGGCAGCGCATATCATCTTAGATGGGCTGGGATGGGTCCCGCTCGAGCGCAGCATTTCGAACGCCTCACTTCGTGATGCTATTTGCTGATCTATGATTTTGTTTTCGTTTGGAAAGTGCGTGTGTTACTTGTGTTTTTTCTTTCATACTTCTTATACCCTGCAGACGTTTGCGCAGCACGGGGTATGCCGATGCGTCTGGTAGTGCGTGCTAGCAGAAGCTTTCTTTGTTATCATTTTTGACTCATGTGTTTCCACGCTACTAAATGATTATTAGAAAAGGAGCAACGGAACCATGTCCACTAAAATTCGGAGCGACTCCGAAATCGTGTACTTTATTATAGTTATTATAGACCATATTAAGACCAGAAGTTGTGCGATCTTTGAGCTGTGGAAGACTTCTGTGATTATCTCCAGCTTAATTACATAAAATTGTCATAATCTTACGGATCAAGACATGTCGTAAGTTTGACTGACTCCGAATTCGGTGTTGAGGCACTCTAATTCGGATATATGTAGGTTGTCTAATATAATCTAAAACTTTGGCATTTTCAAACTCACGTCAATTCGCCGCTTTGAATATGTTTAAAAATAAAGCCGAATCAAGATTCTAATGATACTAATCAACTCCGAAATAGACATATTATATGCATAAATGTAAGTCGGTAGTTAAAGCTAATATTATCTGAACCTTAGCTAGTTCTTAACTCTCGCCTTCATCTGAATCCCTGCTAATATACATTAATCTTATGACTTGCTGCCACAATTCGGATTGACTCCGAAAACTTTGATAGCGCTGATTACGTTGCTCTGATGTCAGCTCTCTAGGATATGTTCTGGGCTGCTAACGATTGAATACATCTTTTTTTGCTAACTTTCATCCACAATCTACGGAGCCATAAAGATAAACACATTAGGAGAAAAGAGCCGATCAGAAGAAGCCGAGGAAGGGGACGGGAAGAGGTGGAAGAAGCAGAGGTACTACACATGTAGGTACACAGCGTAGAGTGTGGCGCCTCGAGGCCCGCTGCCTGCTCAACGCTCAACTCAGAGACGAGTGAGTATCAGTTAGAGTATTCGCACGAGTGTACCTGGGCGAGTGTGTGTGCACCTGAGTAGGTGAGTGCCAGTGTTCGCACGCCCAGTTTGCCAAAAGAAGAGAAGACAAAGTGTACAAAAAACGTTTCAAAACTGAGGCATGACAACAATAACAAAACCCATAATTGATGAGTGGACCGCTGCCCACTCCCTAAGCCCAGACACTGCCCGCCGCCTGCCCCCTCCCCCCCCCCTCTCTCGGTCTCTTTTGACGTTCGCTAGAGAGTGGAGCAGCAGAAGAATCTTTTCGGACGGCGGCTAATTGACTTTCAATGTTTGGACCTGATTTTTGGCTCTGGCTGTAGCCGCTGCCGTTGCTGAGAAAGTGAAATTGATCGCGCGCAGCAAGTGCCACATGCTGCATGCCCCATGTGCCGTCGCCTTGTGTCGAGGGCCATTCTAAGGATGGGGCTGCGAAAAGGGAGCAGCAGTTGCTGGCGCAGTAGCTCGAGCTGGAGCTGGGGCTGGAGCAATGCAGCCGCTTTCTAAGCCGCCTTAGCTGCGGCTGGGGATGAGTTGCATGAGTTGCAGCTTCAGTTGCAGCTTCAGCCGCTGCTTCAGCTTTTACCACGCATGCCGGCGACACTTAATAGCGAAACGAAACGAAACGAAACGAAGCGGGCAAATATCAACAGCAACTAAAACACAGCCAACAACAAGCTGTCAGAATGCTGCTGTCGAGCAGTTGCCACACACACAGATACCCTGTAAACTGTAGACAAGTTTCGTTGGAACTGACGTATCAATTTCATTATCACTATCCTAACTATCAGCTCTTTGGCATTATCATTATCATAGCTTTTAAATTTAGCATCAACATGAGCGTTATCATTGCTATTAACATTAGTATTATCAGTATGTGGATTATCTTTGTCATTATCATTACTATTTTTATAGTGATTGTTATTAGCATTAGCAATAGCAATAGCAATAGCAATAGCAATAGCAATAGCAATAGCAATGGCAATAGCAATAGCAAAAGTAATAGTAATAGTAATAGCAGTAGTATTAGCATTAGCATTAGCATCATCATTAACATTGGCAGAAGCGTTAGCAATACCATGAGCATTAACATCTTTATCTTAATTTTTTTCATCATTTTCACAATCATTATCATTATCATTATCATTATCATTATCATTATCATTATCATTATCATTATCATTAGCATTATTATTAACATTGCCAATAGCATTAGCAATCACATTTGCATTATCATTATAATCTTCTTTATCAATTGCTAACATTAGCACTAGCAATAGCATTAGCTTTAGCATTAGCCTTGGCATTATCATTGTCATTATCAGTCTTATAGCACTGCAAGTTCGCCTCAGCTTAGCTTTTACTTCCACAAGATTCACCGATAAATATATATCTATATTTATATGTTTTTTTACACGTAAATCCATTTGCTAAATCACGTCAGTTTGGCATGCTCGTCTTCCCAGACACTCGACCAATTACAGGGTATTTACAATGGTGGCAACAACAGCATTAACCTAATTCTTTGACTGCATTTCCGTCGCACTGCGCACTGCCAACTGCACCAAAAGGGCCAATCTCCGACTCCGACTCCGACTCCGACTGCGACTAAGACTCGCAGAGGCTGTTGCCTCGCCTCAACCTTCCGCCCGAGCTGCAATGGCTAAAAAATATAAGTGTCTTCTCATTGCTTAATGGCAGCCGTTGCTACTGTTTCTTGGCTTTATGTCGTTGTTGTTGCTGTTGCTGCTGTTTGTTGTTATTTGTTGTTGCTTGTTTTGTGTCGTTTTCACTTTGGCTGCAGTTGCAGTTGCAGTTGCCACCTTGTAACCTGGCAATGATGGACACATGCGACCGATTGCAGCCAGCCCAAAGGTTATTTGCAGCTACAACAACAACAACAACAGCAACAACAACTGGCAACTGGCAACTGGCAACTGTTTTGCGGCAGATGACAAACGACAGCCACTCGATGATGAAGTGTCAATGCAATGAAAACTAAACTAATAAATTGTGAGAGCGACCCAAATAGCTAGGCTGGCTAGAAACCTGGCGTGGCAAAGAGGATTTAACTGGGCGCTCATCGCTTCATCAGCTGTACCACAGGGCCCCAGCACCAGCAATGGGTGGCCGTGCCCGGGGGGCGTCCACACGAAACGTGTCTCTCGCAGTGTGAGCTATGCAAATGCTTCCACCCTGACCAACTGCATAAATCTCCGAAAAACTAAATATGAACATCACGTTTATCATTGTAAGCCAACGGACTTTTAACTCTTGGCTTTTGAATACCCTGGATGGGGCCTAAGGGCTATGTTGAAGTTGAAGTGTAACAGGCAGAAGGAGGCGTGGTTGATGCCGTCAAGTATATATATTTATAGTATGTAGTATATATACTTAGTACATATATACATGTAGACTGAACTGCTATATGTTCGTCTGCTGTCTGTCCGTCTATCTATCTATACGGCTGTACGGCTGTACGGCTGTACGGCTGTAGGGCTGTAGGGCTGTACGGCTGTACGGCTGTAGGGCTGTACGGCTGTACGGCTGTTCATGTTTTTATCTGTTCGAATGTCTCTCCGCGTGTTCATCTGAGTGTTTCTCTTCCATCTGTGCCGCCTCTTCTTCCTTCCGTTCAACCACCCGTCCGTCTCTGCCCCTTTGTCCACCTGCCCGTCTGTCCGACCGTCCATCTGGCCGCCTATGTTAAGTTGATGTCGCAAATCATAGTTAAGAGACTTTACATCATAATACATAATACATCATATGAAATGTGGCTCATATCTACTCTCTGTCGTTATCGATACCAATACCGATATCGATAGACGCATGTTTATACGGCGCTTACGGAGTTCGTACAGCTGCCGCATACTTTCACAGCCGAGCGACGCTGCGATACAAGATAAATGATGTTAAGCAGAGACCAGATGGCCTTTACTAGATGATCTTGGCGAAGCTACTTCCTGTTACTTTCTTGAGAGATGATTTAGCTGAGACCTTCGCTGGCGCAGCAAGCAGCATGCGGCATACGGCATACGGCAGTCGGTATACGGCATACGGCATACGGCATACGGCATGTGGCATGCCACCAAATTTGGTCAGTGTCAACTGGCCGACAACAGCGCCAAGTGCTCGCCCTCTCTTTCTCGCTGGCTGAGTGTGTGCGAAATTGAAGCGCAATTCAAGTCTGCGGCTGGTGAAAGTAACAAGATACTTTTAATAAGACATCTGAGCAGTGCCAGGTGAGAGGGGGGAGGGGGGGGGTGGGGCATTTACTTAAGATGCGTAGGGCGTGCGCCCAGCAATTAAGAGTCGCCAGCCAGCGAAGCTGGCACTGGGAACCAGCTACCCAGCGAGCCCTTTGGCTGCCGGCTGGCTGGCCGCAGCGGCTGTTGCGTCTTTGGTGATGAGGCTGGGAGCATGTCTGATTCAGCTTTTGCTTTTGGCTTTGGCTTGGCTTGGCTTGGCCTGGCTCGGACATGCAAAACTAGCAAATAATTGAGCGTCCAACATTTGGCAGACTTTGTGGCGCGACTCGCAGCCAGGCGGCAGACGCGTCCGCGTGTTACTTAATGTGCCTCAATAGACGAAGACGACGCAAATGCCCCAGCATGCATCGGGCTCGAGAGTGGCGAGTGGCGAGTGGCGAGTGGCGACTGGCTCCAATTGCGAATTCCAGGCGGAACCGAGCTGGCAGCCCGAGCTCCACCACTGGCTGTCCGGCTATCTGGCTAGCCTGCCCGTCCGTCCGTCTGTCTGTCCTCCCTCCCCAGTTGGCCAGTTGGCCAGCAGGTTGCGATGAAATTACTCCAATTTCGAGACAAGTATTTTTTGGTCATATTTAGCAAACAGGAATCGAGCGGCGAGGAGCAGCTGCAGCTGCGGAGCGAAGCAGCAGAAGAAGCTGCCAGCTTGACTTGAAATGGCGATGAAATCGCTGCTGAGCACTGATTCAGGCAGCACACACACACACACACACACACACACACATAATGAATCTGGTCATCCTCGGTAGCTAAGCTCAGCAACTATTCAATTGATGCGGGTCCGGGTTGGTAGCTACGACCAGCATAGGCTATATTATATATGGTTAAGGGTTATTATAGGTATTATGTATACCTTAACTAATTTGATGATCATTCCTCTTTCAATTGCATCATTTTGCTGCCTACTTTTAGGGCCAGGAATATTCGAATATCTAGGTCTCAGGCCCTACGAGCTGTTGTCAACGGAATTTCAGTTGTAAGGCAAAGGAAATGCCCCATCAGTCAATCAATCAGTTATATATGCAAAGGTTCAATCAATGAAATAAATAAACAGAGTCAATCAATCAAATGATTGAGACTATTTAGCTGTGATTTACTCATTAAATTAGTCTACCCGTCCATCGGTCAATCAATAAATAAATAGATCAATCAATCACTCAGTCGTGCAATAGTGTTAACAATAATTTCGTCACTCAGTTAGTCTATCAATCAAGCGGTCAATCAATCAGCAAGTCAATCAATCAAGCGGTCAATCAATCAGCTAGTCAATCAATCAGCAAGTCAATCAATCAGCTAGTCAATCAATCAGCAAGTCAATCAATCAGCTAGTCAATCAATCCGCAAGTCAATCAATCGCTAGTCAATCAATCAGCAAGTCAATCAATCAGCTAGTCAATCAACCAGTTAGTATGTTGCTTAAGTCAATCGGAGTATCAATCAGCCAGTCAGTTAGTTAGTCAATCAATCAATGCGTCAATCAGTACAATCATCAATACATGAATCAATCATGGTCAATCAAGCTCACTCAGTGAGTTACTTACTCAATCACAACATTAATTCGGCAATTTGTCTGTAATGCAACTGGTCAGCAGGTCAATCAGTCAATCAATCAATCAGCTAGTTAGGTCAATCGGACAATCAAGCAGTGATTGACTCTGTCAGTCACAATGCATAATCAATGAATCGTCAATCATGGTCAATCATTCACCTGCTTAGATTAGTACGACAGTCAATCAATCAATCATTCAATCATTTCAAATCAGACACACCTCAATGCAGCGCAAGTACAGTGGGGACTGGACGACAGCAATTGAGGTGAAGTGCTCAGAGCTGGAGCAAATCAAATGCGCAAATATTTCATGGAAAAGTGGAACAATCGATTAAGCGTTTCAGCAGCATGGCACAAAAACCAACAGCAGCAACAGATAATGTTGCTGTTATTAGGGCAGTCAGCGGTGCCGCCCAGGCAGCAGCAACATTAGCCGGAGCACTGGAAAAAAGTGACCAATAGCCACCCAGAAGGGCACTTGGTGCGCCCACAAGCCACGAATTAAAGGGTAAAAAAGCATCTGCAACTGCCGCTGCCACTGCTGCTGCAATTGTGTGTGGTGTTGGTGGTGCGGCTGCTGGTGCGGTGCATAGAAAGTGCAAACAGTTTTTTAGGACTTGTCCAATGCGATGCGTCTGCAACTGAAAGTTGCCCCGTCTGCCCGGTATAAACAAACAGACGAATGGGGAAACCGATCAGCGCTGACAACAAACGCATGCCACGAGCAACAGCAGCAGCGGCAGCGGCAGCAACAATTGCTGCAACAGCCGGCTAAGCCGATACCGATAGCGATACCGATACCGATACCGCAACACCGTATTTGTATTCGTGTCTCAGTATCTCACTTTTTTCTCTGCTGTCTATCAATGAAAGAAGAAATTTCGCCATCAACAGCAGCAGCAGCAGCAGCAGCAGCAGCAGCAACAATAGCAGCAGCAGCAACATCAATACCTACAGCAACAACAGCAATACCTACAACGGCAGCAGCAGCAACAACAACTCTCTGCTCGCTGCGCTGCTTGGCTCGTGGTCGTCGGCGCCGTTGCGCATGCGAAGTGTTTCGCTGCGAGAAAGCAGGTGGATGCAGCATTCGGCGCTTAACCACGGCGCGAACCAGACGCGTTTTCAACCACAACGCTTGCCGCCAACCGCTGCAGCAGCTACAGCAACGACCCAACAATTGTTCACAAAGCAAAAAAACAAAAACAACCAAAATTTGTAATTGAAAAACGACAAAAAGAAAAAAAAAAAAACAAACAAGAAAAATAATAAAAAACGAAACGAAGGCCAACAGCAACTCCTTGTTTGTTTTGGCCAAGTGCAACATATCAATTTTTTTTTTCAAAAAACCAAGAAGAAGAGGCAACAACAACAGTCCTGTGCCTGTGTCTGTGTGTGTGCGCGTGTCCTTGTTTTTTTTTTTTTTGTTAACTAATTGCATTTTTTTTTATTGTTGACTCTGTTAGATATTTTGATTGCCAATATTATTATTGTTTTTTTTTGACTGTGTTCGCGCGCCTGCAACAGTTGTTGATTGTCCGCGTGCTAGTCGAACTGCAACAGCAACAACGAACATCAAACAATAACAACCTCAATTTGAGGCAATTAGCAGCAGTGACAACAACAACAACAACAATAAGTGCAACTGCAACTGCAACATCAGCAGGCAGCAACAACAATAGCAACGCACAACAGCAACTGCTTTCGAAAGTCGCATCGAGCACATCCTGTTGTTCGGCATTGCATCAAAATTGGAATTGCTCAGCTCTTGGAATTGGTCCAAGGCGTAGGTAAGTGCTGTACACACACACACACACACACACACACACACACACACACACACACACACACACACACACCTGCTCACACACACTGACAATGGGAGCTAGTCAGCTCAGCTTTAGTCGCTGGCAGCTGTATAAATGTGTTGCTTCAATCAATTTGATTGATGAACTTACTCAGGATTGATAGACCATAGAGTGCAGCGTTATCTTAACATAGTTCGAGTGAGTTTGAATGCTTGAATGATAAGCCTTAATGCATGCAGCAAATACTGCATAGTTGCAGTCTTTTATCAATCAATCAATCAATCAATCAACCATTATAAAGTATATATAAGAATTCATTTTAAAGCAATTTCCTGATATATTTATACACATATAAATATAATAGTGTAAATTCCCTATGAAAACCTTCATTTAAAAATGATTTGACTGTTTTTGATCTACTAATCTAAGATCAATATATATCTATAGTGCTACAGATCGATGGATCTAAGTTTTCATAACTTATCAAATATATCTTTTATATATATCTAGCCATAGATCCATAGATCCATAGATAGATTCTCATTCGTTTTATGCTGCTTGATAGATCTATACTATATATCAATTTGACCCTGATATCATAGTATATCACTTCATTATCTCAAAATTTAGATCATGATTTGGCATTAATTCTATACGGATATTAATGATCTTAGTTAACAGATTAATGATCTTATATATATCGTATGCATACATACGTATATATATATATATATAACTATTCAAAACTCTAGGATTTTCTGATTACTCAAAAGCTCTAAGCCATTAGATCATTAATATATATTTGCTGTTCAATGATGATAGTTCATACCAAGTTAGATATATAAATATATAGACATTTGAGTCTAGCCGATAGTCTTACAAAATAATTTGTTTCTACCAATTTTTTTCTATATATATATATATATATATATATATATATATATATATATCTTTCCCATATACATTTGTTATATATTTATACTATGTATATAGATAAAAATGCTATGTATTGCTCTATTAAATTGTGCCTAAACAATGTGACAAGAATTTACTTTTGACCCTATGATCTATAGATATATATATGGAATGACCCTAAAAATATATAGCTGAAAGAGACTATAAGTATAGAAAAACTTAAAGAATTTTCGCTAATACTTTAATAACATATATGATATAATATGATATGTTGATGATGTATGGATTGATCTTAGTTTTTTTTTTCGCGCATTTTCACTTTCTCAAGAGCTCAGTCTAAAGATAAATCTTTGGCTGCTTCAAGCTGCCCAATTCTTCATATTCTAAATGGTTATTTTTATGCATCTTTATGGCTCTGCCCTAGCTTCACTCTCTCTCTCTCTCTCACTCTGTCTCACTCTCTCTGCTCCTCAGCATCTCTTTCGCTGCGACTGCCTGCCACTTATTTCTGGTCTACTGAAAGTAGCCTGTCTTCGGAGTCTTCAGAGTCTTCAGTCTTCAGTCTTCACTCTAGAGTCTTCAGTTTCGAGTTTTGCAGTTTGTCAGTCTTGAGTTTTCTAATTGCTCGACTCGTATTTGTCTTGGGCCTGTTGACGTTGACCCACTTGGCTGATGGAACACATTATTAACACATTTCACCTCCAGCCGGCCACCTGACCAGGTGAATAAGTTGTCATTAAAAAAGCCGCTGCTGCTGATGCTGCTTCTTCTTTTTTGTCAGCTTGCAGCCTGTCACTTGTCGCTGTTTAATGTATTTTTGTTGTTGGCTTTTGTTTCTTCAGTTCGTTTGCCCAATGCACAGTTAGGGCCTTCAATTGGCAGGGCGTGGCAGCTGGGCAGCTGGGCAGCTGGGCAGCTGGTCACTAAGTACATGTTGTAAGTGAGAGTGCGGCGGGCGGTTGGAGAAATCGACGTGAATCAATGAATAAATGTCAAATCAATCAAACGAATCAGTCAATCAAACAGTCAATCAGTCACTCACTCAGTCAATCAGTCAAGCGAAATTAATAGCAATAAATTGATAATTAACAGACAAAGCCTCAGCTGAAAGCGAAAATGCCAATAATCAAATAATGATGCTAGCAGCAACACACAGCAACAGCAGCAGCAACATGGGAAAAGCAACAAAGTAAACACTTTCTAGTGTTTCGACAACTGTTGCCGCTGTGTCTGCGGCTGCTGCTGCTGCTGCTGCTTCTATATTTCTAGCTGCTTGTCACATTTCATTTCATTTGCTTTCCAACAACAATATATATTGCAGGCAACACCAGCGGCAACAGCAGCTAAAAGCGCGCACATGACAGCAAAAGTAACGTATTAATTGCAATTTATGCACATTAGCAACAGGCAGCAGCAACAGCAACAGCAACCAGCAGCAACAACAATAAACAACGTGCCAGCTAGCAACAACATGCAGCGACAACAGCAACACTCACAGCAGCAGCAGCAGCAACAGCAACAACAGCAACAGCAACAACAAATGCGCTGCCATAGCTGTCGACAACGTCTGGGGATCAAAAAGATTTGGCTGCCGCTTATCATCTTCCTTTCACTGCAGGTGAGCAACAACAACAGCAACAACAGCAACAGCAACAATAATAACAATTGCAACAATAACAACATAAGCTTCTTTTCAACCAACCACAACACACACTCACACACATCATTTAAATCTATTGAAGCCAAACGACAACAACAACAACAATTGCAATTTCGATAATTATCGATCAGCGCATTTGTGTGCAAAGTGAAAGAGTTTGGCAGCTTAACGCGCTTTAAAGTAGCTGCGCAGATCCAAAGATATAGCTAGAAGAAGAAGAAGAGGCAAGGCTAATACTTCTGCCATATAGTATATACATATATATAAGCTAATAATCCGATTGGGATTTAGATATCAAGTCAAGCTCGCAAATTTATCGATTTTATACTGCAATCGAATAGTTATACTGAAAGCATAATGAGATTTTGAAATATATATATGCATATATAGATAATATATATATATATATATATATATATATATATATATATATATATATATATATATATATATATTATTTTTTTTTTTTTTTTTTTTTTTTTTTTTTTTTTTATTAGCTTGTCTATGTCCTCGAGAATTTCTCACAGTTCAGTCCTTGGATCACACCTAAATCTGGTTTATAGACACATAGATAGATCACTATTAGACTATAGCTTTCAAAAGCAAGCTCAGCATGATAAGTTCTTTGCGATATGAACGGGAACAATATGTATAATAGGAACTCTCCGTATGTTTATCCCACATTCCAATCCTTCCATTCATACTCCTCATATCCACTTTGTCCCCCGTTGCTTATTCTCTATACCTACTGCTCCGATACCTCGTTGCCTGTTTCTTATTGCCCATTGACCGTGTGCCACACCCCCTGCCCCACTCCTCGCGCCACATCTCTCATGCAGCATGCCCCATGCCTCATTCCTCACTGCCTATGACACAATTGCCGCATGGACTCAAAGCTGATTTCCCTTTCCTTTGGCACGACTGCGTCCACAGCAGCAGCCACAAAAGAAAACTCTTCCTTTTCGTTTCGTTTCGCTATTTTGTTCATTTTTCCCAGCCTCGCTGCGTTCAACTTTGAACCAGCGGCCAGATCTTGTCCAGGTTTTGTCTGCTGCCAACAAAATCAACTGAAAATAGAAGCAAAAATGACAAAAGATTTTCGCATACTCTGGACAGAGGCGCTGCTGCGGCTGCCTCTGCGACTTTTTCACATTTACTTTCTCCCGCTCTGCCAGACTGCGATTCGAACCCGGAGCCAGACAGCAAACTCGACATTTCAGCATTGGTCGAGGTCAAGATTAACAACAACAGCCGGCATTGGCTCTGGCGCTGGCTTTGGTTCCGTCTTCAGCTCCGGCTGCCGCATCATTAGCTGTCGCATTAGCAGCGGCAGCAGCAGCGGCGGCAGCTGCTCACGACTTTTTGTTGTCGCTGGGCATTTTGCGCATTGCCCGTCGCCAAAATGGAAAACTTGGCACACATTTCTATTAACGCAGGCGCTAGCAGCCCCGCTCACCCCTCTTCCCAGCTGCCAGCTCCCAGCTCCTAGGCCCGCACCGACCGCCTCTGCGCATCGTTCTAGCGCATTGCGGAACCGGCTCACGCGCATCTCTGGTATCTGAAAAGCGAAATGCTAGCACCGCCCGCCCCGCCCCGCCCCCCCCCCCTCTGCTGCCACCCAGCGCTTCTCTTCCTCTTTGTTATTCATAGCCATCGCCCATGGAGTGCTCCAAATCACGTCCAAGCCGCGGACTTGGCATGCAAAAATCTTCTTTTATTTTTTTTATTTTTAGAATTTGTTTTGGGAACTCGTTTGCCAATTTATCTCAGTGTATGTGTGTGTCGTCTGCCGCATGGGCATCATCACTTTCTACCTTAAACAGGATTGGCACAGGATGCCACGTTGCGCTGATTATGTGACATCCCCATTGGAAGCTGCCTCGCTGCGGCCGGGTGAAAGTTGTTTTGGGCCCGCGGCACAGTTTGGACCGAAGAAAATGCTTGGGTCTGGGCTGGCAGCTGGCCACATAGACCGTCTCGTCTGCCACCTGTCTATCTATCTCTATCTCTATCTCTCTCTCTCTCTCTCTTTCTCTGTCTTCTGTTTGTCTGCATTAAATCACTTGACTAAAAGGGGGAAAAATAATAGATAAAAATAATTTTTTTAAAGAAATTTTTTATTTCAACTCAGAAAATTACGAAAAAATTTGAGAAATTTTTAAGAAATAAAAAAAAATTCTAATAATTTAAAACTGAAATTGAGAAATGGAAACAATTTAAGATATTTAAAAAAATATTTTTTTTTCTGAAATTGAGAAATTTTTAAACTGAAATTGACCAATTTCGAAAAACATTTTTAAACTCAGATGGACAAATTTTTAAGAGAATTTTAGAGCTAAAATTAAAAAATTGTACAGAGAATTTTAAAGGTGAAAATTTTTAAAAAATATTTTATTTGAAATTGAGACATTATTATAAAAAATTTGAAAGAATATTTTAAATTCGAAATTTGGAAATTTTTAAGCATTTTTAAAACGAAGTTTTCAGAAATTTAAAAAAAATATTTAAGAAATTCCTAATCAAATTCTATTGAAAGAGCTTAAGAATATGAATATATATTTCATTATAGTTTGAGATTTGTCTAAAACTCATCCAAGTTCAGTTGCTGAAACTCGAATTGACATAGATTTGAGTGCAATTCCAAAAGATTTCCCAGTTGCAGCAGTAAACCTGGCCTAAGGCCGTCATTAGCGCAGATCCCCTTTCACAATCGGCAAGTGCCATGAAAATCTAAATAATATCGTTGCTATAATGCTCTATATAGAGTGGCTGGGATTGGCTGGCCGTAGAATAGATCTGGCTGATCCGCGCTGAGTAATTAAGCCGCTCCACGGCTGACGTGCTGTGCGCTGAGCCAAACTATTTGAAAATCGCGAACTCGGCTCATCCGGATCCCGTTTTCTAGCCTTGACATCGTTTGCGGCCAAGACGGATTTGCCGGGCCAATTGGGTCGCTGGCGCTGGCTAATAAGAAGAAAGAAGAAAAAAAGTGAAATTTGTTACACTTGGCGCAGTTTCTTTTGTTGCTTGCTGTTGGTTTTCCTTATGCAACTGAGTCGCGAGTCGCGAGCCGCGAGCCGCGCATCCGCCATTCGCCAAACAACAGTTGCCAATTGGCAATTGGCATGCGACATGTGACTCTGCTCCCATTGTACTTAGTTGAAATTCTTGTCTCGCCGAGTCTGTGTGGCAGCTCATTAAAGCGAGCCACATTGTGGCCTCTTCTCCTTCTCTTGTGACCCATTTCCGTGTTTGTTTTGCGCAGCTCGCCTTGATGCGCGCGGACGAGGTGGAGGTGGTGAAGGCAATCGCCGGCGGCGGCGGCAACGATGAGCTCTCCCTTGGCCTGAGCGAGCAAGACAATGAGGTGGATCAAATGGCGCTCGAATCGGAACAGGAATTGCAGCAGCAGCAGCAGCAGCAGCAACAGCAGCAGCAACAGCAACAGCAGCAACAGCAGCAGCAACAGCAACAGCAGCAGCAGCAACAGCAGCAGCAGCAGCAACTCCAGCAACAGCAATCCGTTTCCATGCCCAAGGTGCAGGTGCACTACCCCCACAACGGGCTGCCACAGGCGCCACCCGGCCTCAGCCTGAGCCTCGGCCTGGGCCCGGCCAGAAGTAAGTCCATCCACCTCTCGCTTAACCCCTACTCAAACACCTTTCCCGCCCTCTCAGGCAACAATCATCAGAACATTCCGATGAGCTTTGGCCAGCCCTTCGGACCGCCACCGCCGCCCGGCGCCCAGTTCTACAAGGGACCTCCGCCGCCGGCGCCCCAGCGCCCTCTGGCTCTGCCCCCCTCGCAGCAGCAGCAGCAGGTGCAGCAGGTGCAGGTGCAGCAGGTGCCGTCGCTGGCCGACCTGAGCGTGGGCGCCTCCAGCAACAACGAGATCTGGGCCTCGCCCGTCCAGGACATGCCCAAGATCGTGTCGCTGGACGTCAAGTGCGAGAAGAACGGCATGAAGGTCTTCGTCCAGTTCGACAAGCCCTTCAATGGCATCGTCTTCTCCAAGGGCCACTACAGCAACATGAACTGCGTGCATCTGCCCTCCGGCCTGGGTCGCAGCTCGGCCAGCTTCGATATCGGACTCCATGAGTGCGGCACGGCCGGCAATACGGACAACTACAACCAGGGCTACGGCCACGATGCGGGCGGCACCACCGGCGCTGGCACCTACTTCGAGAACATCATTGTCATCCAGTACGACCCGCAGGTGCAGGAGGTGTGGGATCAGGCGCGCAAGCTGCGCTGCACCTGGCACGATCAGTACGAGAAGAGCGTGACCTTCCGACCCTTCCCCGTGGACATGCTGGATGTGGTGCGCGCCGACTTCGCTGGCGACAACGTCGGCTGCTGGATGCAAATTCAGGTGGGCAAGGGTCCGTGGGCATCGGAAGTCTCCGGGCTGGTGAAGATCGGACAGACCATGACCATGGTGTTGGCCATCAAGGACGACGACTCCAAGTTCGACATGCTGGTGCGCAACTGCGTGGCCCACGACGGCAAGCGGGCGCCCATTCAGCTGGTGGATCAGCGTGGCTGCGTCACCCGCCCCAAGCTCATGTCTCGCTTCACCAAGATCAAGAACTTTGGCGCCTCCGCCTCGGTGCTGTCGTACGCCCACTTCCAGGCCTTCAAGTTCCCCGATTCGATGGAGGTTCACTTCCAGTGCACCATCCAGATCTGTCGCTACCACTGCCCGGACCAGTGCAGCGCCGAGACCAATCTCCAGGACGTGCACCACTTGCAGGTGGGCCCCGAGTCCCAGTACGGACCCCCGCCCCAGCTCCATGGCGATGCGTATCATGTGGCCAGTGCGATCGGCAAGCGGCGGGATGAGCGACGCGTGCAGAGACGTGCTCGAGCCGTGGCCGACTCTACGGAGCAAGTGGGTCTCAATCGCATCATCAAGGTGGTCTCCTCCGGCGATCTGACCTTTGCCATTGACGAACAGGCGGCTGCCGGTGGCGCCAACAACAGCGGCAACGGCGGCACCACCTTGCCCCAGACAATGGTCTTCCCGCTGCGTGAGGAGGGACTCATCTGCATGACTACGCCGGGCTTCGCCATTACGCTGATCGTGCTGCTCGGCATTTTGATGACATCGTGCTTGATTTCCGCCGTACTCTACGTACGGCTGCGACCCTTCTCCAGCTTCGCGGCCAAGGAGCGCGCCGTGGCCTTTACGAATCCACAGCTGGCCGGCGGCCCGCTGCCCGTCATCCACTTGCCCTCGCCGGCTGAGGCACTGGCGGGCACGCTCTCCAAGAAGCGATCGCTCTCATGAGCGAGACGCGCGCTTCGTACGGCTCACGCACAGAAAATAACCCAAAACCATTTCAGATCGTACTAGTTTAGGCCATGAAGTTAGCTAATTGTCTAATGCATTAGTTGAATATCAATAATTACATAATGCCGTTAACTGGGTTCGCACCCGCCTCTGCCCCGGTCCCTCAACTATCGCACTCTCTGTCTCACTCTCTCTTTCTGTTTCTATTGCTTGCTCACTCTTAACTCCCTCCCGCCCTCTCTCCCTCTCGCTCTGTTGGTGGTAGTAAATCAAACAAAACAAAAATCAGATTTAACACAATTTAAAATAAATGCTCTAGTTTAAGCCTAGGTTCTATTTTAAATCGGTGCTAAGCCAATGCTCACAGTTCAAATATGTATGCCTCAGTCTGGCAACACTCTCTCTGTCTCTCTCCAGCACTCTCTTCCCCTCCTTCTCTCCTCGCACTCTCACAGTCTGTCTCAGCTTGTTTCGGTTATGGTTAACATGAGCTTAACATTAGCACACATGTTAGCCTTAACATTAGCATACTCTCTCTAAGACTACTCTTAACATTTATGCTTACAAGATACTTATACCTATATACACACACACATGCATATACGCCTATGTGTGCGTGTGTATTTCAATTAGTCACTAAATATTTTAAGTGCTTTAAACTTAGTCTAAGCTCCGAACTTGATTCGATTTTTTGACTCCATAGATCCGTCGATCCTTCGATCCTTGATTGCATCTTGTTAATTTAAAATATATTTATATTAATACACTTATTTATTTATTTATTTATTGATTTTATTTATTGACTTATCGCTATTGACTTATCGTACCATCTAGTTGTCTGCCGCATCTAATCCAACTTGTTTATGATGAGTATTTTTTTTTTTTTTTTTTTTTACTTGTACTTTAATTGTAGAGAAGGAACTAAGCTAACAAACATGTTCAATAAATCGTCAATAACAAAACAACGAATATTACCACACATCTAATCGAATTCCCTAGCCGAAGTGTACGAGCACTCACATAACCTTCATATCAAATATCTATTCACTTACTTACGAAATGTACGAATTACAAATACAGCTTTGCATCTATATACGAGCAAGACCAATAAACGACAATTATAAATAAAGCAACGATTTTGAATTTTTATTTTGTTTTTTGGGTTCTTTTTGGAAATCAGGGAACATAGATGTGGACTGCAAAGCTATCGATATACTGTGAAATAACTGTTCACTTTGGGATTATCGAATATCTTAAGAACTCTTAAGGAATGGTGAAGGAACTATTGATCACTGCTCAGCTCTTGTATAGCTCCACTTGAGTGTATCTATTAGATGGAGTGAGGTATAGTTAGATAGCTCGATCAATAACAGCTAAAAGCGAAATATATCGATAAACATATAGGATTCCCGATTATTTGCTGACTGATCGATAAGCATCAGTCAAATAAAAAGCTTAAAATATAGGCAGACTGCTAGCAACATTTGTAGATTCTAAGCAATTAAATCCACAATATATCGATAACTTTCCTTCGATAAATATATTCAAACAGCTGCAAAATTGAGATGAAAGAAAACACCCCACAATTTATCATATTTATAGTATATTTAATCTTAACTATAATTTATTATATTTTTGCATTTAGTTCCTTACAATTTTCCGAGTTGTTTTTCCGTTCTTCTCTTTAGCTTTACGAGTATTCATAAAAAAAAGTTACATTTATAAAGATTGTATAAATTATTTGGCCTTGACAACCGATTCGCTTTGTTCTTGTTGTTTTTGTATTATTTTATTTTGTTTTCCATTTCTCTAATAATAATTTTCTAGCTGTATAAATAGGTAATACATAGGGCCAAATTCACATAGACCAGCCATACGGAATTTTGGAATCAAATAAATGAAGAATATGCCAAAAAGTACTCCGATATCTCAAGGGATATACGTGCACTACGCAAGCCCCATAACTGCTCTATGTGAATTTAGATGCATGTGAAACAGAAGTTTTTACTAAAATTTCAACTAAAATTTTTGTGGTTCGCATAAAATTTGCCAATTTCGATATGTTGACTGCAATTTGAAATATTTTTGAATTGTTCTACAAATTTTACGCAATTCTCTCAATGGTTTAGCATAGAGTGAGATATAGATTAGATTCTTACACAGATAAGATAAGTTAAATAAATAAATAAGTGTCCCCTAACATTAAGCATGTGCGTTCATCTATTCAGAAGTACGATTACATCGGGCAAAAAACTCTACTGTTATTTGTATTCCGTTCGTTACTGTTACTGTTACTGTTATTGCAAATTTTACGACTAAATGCACCCAATAAAAAAAAAATACACATAAATAAATAAATATTTTATGCAGCACCGAAAAAAAAATTATATGTTTGTGTGCGTGAAGAGCGGAACATCGAATGCAGCTCGCTGATTGAACTGTGTTCCATTCCACATTGTTTGCTTAGCTTGTGGCATTCGATTCGAATTCAGTTCTATTCCATTTAAGCTAGCTGACATATGTTAATGTGAACCAAAACTATGTTTCGTTTCATTTCGTTCCGCTCGGATATTTCACTGTAAAGCATACCGAAATTAACGTTGAACTAGTTCTTTGTCGTCTCTCTCAATTCGAACATTTTCGCAATTGGGAATAAAAAAATTTCTGTTCCATTCCATTCTGTTAATTAACAATTCAATGGTTTCTTCACTTTGTGTGTGGCCAAATCTTAAATGACAAATTGAATGCGTGCATGTTCCATTCCATTTGTTTTCACTAGGTTCCAAGTGTTTCAGGTGTTCCAAAGTAACGTATTTATGAAAGCTTAGATCAGTGCATTCAACTTCAATTCAATTTATGCGGCTTACGAGGGAAAAAAGCATGTTCCATTCCGTGTCGTTTCTTTGTTCTTTGAATCTACATATCTGAATATTTCTTCCCTTTTTGTGGACATGTGGAAGGCGATCGACTGCTATCGATAGCTTGTTCCATTCCATTTTGTTTCTTTTTGCTACATTTCTGGCTACTTTCTCTACGTTTTCCTCTATTTGTGCTGAATTGGGACTCGAATTAGGCGCAGGTGCAACACCTGCCAGTCAATTGGACATTTTTCTTTGTGTTTACACAAAAAAAAAATACAAAAAAAAATCATTAATTAAGTATGTTGCGGGATACGATCTAGGGAAGGGCAGGGGACGGGGAGGGGGTTCTGAAGGCAAGTGAGGGAGGTGAACGCAATCGGCTCACTGCACCGTGTCATGGCCAGCAACGGGAGTGGGCAATTGTTGCTGTTGCTGCTGCTGCTGTTGCTGCTGTTGCATGTGTCGCATGCGGAACAGTCGCAACGTCATCCAGGAGGCCAGGGTGCCCGGCACCGGCATGGGCGTCTGCTTCTCGAGCGCCTCCTTCTGCAGCTGGTAGCGATAGAGCAGCGAGCCGGCAATGAGCGCCGAAACAATGGTCGCCGAGATGACCACGATGAAGAGTATGCTGAAGCCGGGCACTGGCATGCAGATGCCATAGACAACCTCCTCGGTGATCTTGCCCTGGAAGACGGTCACCGCCTCCTGCTTGGAGTCCGGTGAGAAGGCCAGATCCGCCTCAGAGATGACGTCGTACAGACCGCTGACTCCGACATCGGCGCTGCGCACCTTGCGATCGGCGATGACCAGCGATCGGCGACGCCGGGGACTGCCTGACGGCGCCTCTGTCGTTGTGGACTCTGCGGAGCTGTTGGCATTTGGCTCGTCCAGGTCGATGTGATCCTCGCGTGGTTTCTTCAGCGCCTCGGCTTGGGGCCGGTAAACGGGGCGCGGCACATCGTCCATGTCCGATTTGGGCTCCAGTGAGCGTGGTCCGGCCATGGGCACGCCCATGCGCTTCTGCGCCTCCAGCTGGCGTGGTCCATGCGGGAATTTGCCGCTCTTCTTCAATCCCAAATAACGTTCGCCGTCGGCATCCATGTCGCTCAGATCGTCGTCGCCAAACAGATCCGACAGGTCGACCTCCTCGTCGGGATCCTCGTGCACGGGCCGTGGCTGTAGATTGCCGCTCTTCTCCTCGTACAGATCGGGGCCGGGACCGCCCATGGTTTGCTTGTGATCGTGTATGATGTCATCGTAGAATATGTCATGGTCCATGCCCATGGACGAGCCCATGCCCATGCCATGGTGTATCTGACTCTGCGAGCCATGGCCCATGCCTGCTGGCGGCATGGCCAGATCCCTGTGCAGATCGTTGTTGCTGCTGCTGCCCATTGCGTCCCCAATGTGCACATCCTTGCGCTCGTGGGCATTGCTAATAGCCGGGCCCAGTCCATCGCCGCCTGCCGTGTTCTGGCAGTGATCCAGGCAGCCGTGCCGGCAGATCTCCACCTTGCACTTGATGTGCACGCTGAGCGCATCCGGGAACTTGAAGGCATGGAAGAAGGCGTATGTGATGACCGTTGCCCGCTCATCGGGAGCACGCGCCTTGAGGAAGCGCGAAATCATCTTGGGACGCAGCACACAGCCAAATTCGTCCGACAAGTTGATCACATGTCCCGATCCGTCCGAGGCCACGCAAGACTTGACCCGCATATCGAATTCCCCTGCAGAGCGAGACAGAGAGAGCTTAGTAAATTGATTGACTGATTGATTGAATGGCGCACTTACCGCGATAGTCATTGATGGCCACGACCAGGGTGAGCGTCGATCCCAGCGGCACTATGCCGCTCACCGGCGGCGCCCAGGGTCCCTTGCCGTGCTGTATCTCCATCCAGCAATCAACATTATCGCCTGCGCGGAGGAGAGCAAAGGAATTCGGAATGAGTATACACTTATTATTATTTGGCTTTGTTTTTGGGGTCAGCTAATTGAAAAAGGAAAGCACCGACGGCAGTACTCGACGCACAGATACTCTGCACTACTCAAATATATATGCCATTTGGTATGCGCATTATGCTGTGCAGTCTCATCGATACTTATCGATTAATCAATCGATAGCATCACAGCTCTTCAACTGATGCCTAAGCACTTCTGTCTTTTAGAGCTCTCATCTATATTTATCGATTAATCGATAGATAGCACCACAGCTCATCAACCGATGCCTAAGCACTTCTGTCTTTTAGAGCTCTCATCTATATTTATCGATTAATCGATAGATAGCATCGCGGCTCATCAACTGATGCCTAAGCACTTCTGTCTTTTAGAGCTCTCATCTATATTTATCGATTAATCGATAGATAGCACCACAGCTCTTCAACTGATGCCTCTTGCTGTTAGAGCTCTTATCGATATTTATCGATTAATCGATAGATAGCACCACAGCTCTTCAACTGATGCCTAAGCACTTATGTCTTTTAGAGCTCTCATCTATATTTATCGATTAATCGATAGATAGCACCACAGCTCATCAACTGATGCCTAAGCACTTATGTCTTTTGCTGTCAGATGCACGCATCGTTCTACGCTTCCCAGCCACAGTTCACTGGGAAGAAACACACAAAGGAAACAAAGAGAAGAGAAAAGAAAGGGCCAAGGGCCGACGCTACTTACCGCGAAAGTCAAGCTGTATTACATCCAAATCGGCAATTACCATTGGGGGCTTGGAGGCGGTCTTCTCATAGTCGTTGAACCACTCGCAGCGCAAGCGCTTCGCCTCGTCCCAGACCTCCAGCAGATCCTTGTCATACTGCACGACTACCTGCGGTCACAATATGCCATTTAGCGGTTTACGATTTAGTGGGTTAAGTAAATGGGCCCAAGTGCCAGGGCCCCCGAGCAGGTGAATGCCCAGCACGCTGGGGACGTGGGAAAGCGCTCAACGTTTAGCGATCGCCGATCGCTGATCAGTTCAGTGCAGCTCAGTGATCAATGCTCCCATGGGCTTGCTTTGCCATATGGATCGTACGCTATCTGCGTGATCTCCATGGGAATATTCATCAAGGAGCTCTGTTTGCTGATCGCCGTTTACAATAAAGGAGCCCTTTTCTTTGCCCTTGTGTTCAGCTTAATTCTGGGTTATGGTACTCTCCTGCTTAATAACGAAACTAGAGTTCTTAGGCGTCATGATACCCTATCTTTACCTATGACACTCTATGACTTGATCTATGGTTAGAGTGATTAGATATTATTGATCAATTTGGCTTTGCTCTATCTCCTTAGATCACTCCATCAGATCCGTGCCCACTCCCCAACTGGCTGCATTCAAACTCAGGCCACGCTCCACTTACCGTATTCTCATAGAACTGGCCATTGAGATCCGGTTTGGTGCCGCAACGCGAGTACGAGATGCGGAACGAGAAGAACGTCTTGCCCGTCGATGGCGGCACATACACGCAACGTGGATCACTGTGTTGTCCTGCTCGAAAGAGGTGGGATAAGAAATCAGATTAAGTCATGGCTAAGTCCGTTTAGGTCTTGGCTTACGCACCCTTGGAGCTGACAATGCCTTCGAAGGGATTGGAGAACGTCAAGTGGACATCCATGTGATCCTTACCGCACATGACCTCCAGGGAAACTATGTTTGGCATACCATCTGGCCGATCCATGGGCCACAGTTCATTACCCGCTATGACTAAACTAAACTGTAAAAGAGAGCAGAAAGAAAGATTAGTTGCTGATATCTGATGTATGAGAAGCTTAGTGGTAGCTAGGCCTGTATGGCCATACGTATCCAAGTTTTTGATTTAACTGGCAGGCAAAACTATTAACATTGATGGACTTTTGGGCAAATCAGAATTTAAGTGCATGTTAAAGTGCATGTTAAACTGCCTAATCTGATAATCTGACCTAGTCAAAGACTTATAATCAAGATATAACTAGAAGCCTTAAGCACCTTTCAAAGTAGTTATCAGGCACATTGTAACTTTAACTTCAACTTAAAGCAGCTTCAGCTTGGCTTCAGCTTGCTCTATTGGAGTGTGTAGCCAAAACTCATAGAGTTCTTAAGATCATATCAAACTGACTGCTAAATCAAGACACTTTTTAACTACCTTGTAAAATGGCTGTCAGGCAAGTTGCAACTTTAACCTCAGTGTAATGCAGTCTTGGCTCTTGAAGCCAACTCAAGCGAACTGCAAACTTATCACACTAACTAGAGAGTGTTTAGCTTTAAGCTCAGACTAAGTCTTCGGAAGTCTGCTGCTTGCCGCTGAGGGCCCACTTGATGGTGGCTGAGATATCCAAGTTATGTCTTAACTGGTTTCGCTTTGCTACACATTTGGCCAAGTGTGAGAATTGTTATCAGAGCCTTAAAATAGCTCAGCCACAGCTCGCGGCGTGTTAATTGACTTTTCTGGATGTAATTTATTATTATTATTATGCTCTTCTTCTATGTTCGTGCATTTGCAGATCTTAACTGATGAGACTGACAACCAGATATGTAGACCGTTATAATTTCTAATTAACGCGATTCCCACTGGCAAAACTTGACACCTGTTGCTGGCTGCCACCTGCTAGCAGCAGGCAACTTGCAGGCAACTTGCAACTGGAACTGGAATGCTTTTGGCCAAGGCATTTGCTGTCGTTGGCTGGGCTAATAAATGCGCCGTTGCCGGAGAGTTTTGCGCCGAGGGCGTTAACCCGCCCCTCTTAGGCGACGGCCTTGCAAATCAGTCGATTTAGTGCGATCCATATGGCATATACACTATATATATATTTATATATATATATATATATATATATATATAATATTTTTTTTTTTTTTTTTTTTTTTTAATTACATCCCGCCAAACATGTTGCCAATAAAAACGAAATGCAGCGAGCCCAGTTTCCGCTGCGCATTGAGAAAGCAAATTCCAACAGGCACAGCAGCTGCCTCTTGGCTCTAGTCTCTGCCTGGATTTGCATACTTGCCCCAAGAGCCTGCTGCCTGCCACACGAGCGCAGAGCCCCACGACGTGGTCGTGGCTTTAATTGAACGCCAAATGGAATTTCTAGCTGCACTTGCAGTAAAAGTTGATCCCCAGTTGAGCACCAGCCCCGCCTCCTTTTGTGGGCAGCGTGAGTGACAGCTGTGCTTGGCCGACGTCGGTGCCAAATTGTCTGCAGCGCAGCTACACGACACTGCGCAACATGATTAGTGTTGGCTCTTACACTGGCCTGCAGCACAGTCAAGTAATCTTAAGTTGTTATTGGAACCAGACAGAGAAAGACTGAGACAGAGTGTGAGCAGAGAGAGCGAGAGAGAGGTATATATAGTGTTATATAAATAAATATATATATATATATATATATATATATATTATATATTTCTATTTCTATTTCTTTAAAATCTTAACAAAATTGTAAATAAATTGAATTTGGACTAAAGCCAATATACCCCACACACACACGCCCATGTACAGGGTATTTCAACAAGCCCATTTCGTATCAAGCTTCGCGTGCCTTTTCAAAGGCTGATTAAGTTAATTTCGTTTTAATTATATTTTATTACAAAGCGCAGATGGCAAATGACCATGAATTAGGGAAAATGTGTGGTTGGGCGTGTACGACTGCGACATGCACTAGACAGCATATAGATATGGATATAGATAAAGGTGATGAAAATCGATCAATCTTCTATATAGTTATGATCAATAACTATCCTAATGCTCTATCATAGAGGCAAGCCAATATGCCCTGTTGTACTTTTCGAGCGAGTATATAAAAGATTAAATATGAATATATAATTATATCTAATTCATGGCGCGCTATCAATGAATACAGCAATGCAAGCAGACCATCTGATGCCCTAACCTGAGCATGTTTCTATATATAGCTATGATTCTACATATATCTGATAGTAAGAGTTATGCATACCTGATCAGTAATTATATATATTTAAGCTCAACTAACTATAGAGACAGAGATACTATATATATCGTATACATAAGCTCCATTTGATATATACATATCTATAGGGTAGCGTAACTAATAAAAATATGATCAATCCGCTACAGATAAGGCTCATTATAGTTATATCAGTCACATAGATATATCATTCTATTTAAATATTACACATGGAGCTATAAATTATTCTATATAAATTGCTCATTTCGATCGCAGATGAAGCTAAATTCGTCTCGATCTCAATGATAAACAATTTGCAACGTAGGACAGGTAGAGAGATAGATAGATAGAGAGAGAGAGAGAGAGGCAAAGCACATTTTCTGATAAGCACAAACGCCTCTCTGCCTCGCTCCCTCTCGCTCGCTCTCATGGATGAGCAATGAAAAAGCGTTTCAAGGTTGCAAAACGCCGGCTGGATAGCGCTTAATAGAATATCAGCATGACACGACTTTTCGTAGCGCCACACATAACGTATGTATATGGAATATGTACGCATGTGTACTACTGGGAGAGAGGCACGCAGACAGCTGGCCAGTGTCTGCTGGGCTATAAAAGGCAGCCGGCTGGAGACTTCGGGGTTCAGTCAAAGCATTGAGAGCTCAGAGGCGCAACGCAATTGACAAATATTAGAGGCATCGCAATGGAACGTTGGTTGAATCGTGTAGCCGTCGTCACTGGCGCCAGTTCGGGCATTGGAACCGCTAGCGCGAAGGATCTGGTGGCCAAGGGCATGGTGGTCGTGGGCCTGGCCCGCCGTGAGAATCGTCTGAAGGAGCTGAAGGCCCAGCTGCCAGCGGAGCAGGCCAAGCGCTTCCACTACCGCGTCTGCGACGTGTCCGTGGAGCAGCAGGTGATCGACACGTTCGCCTGGATCGACAAGGAGCTGGGCGGCGCCGATGTGCTGGTGAACAACGCGGGCATTGTGCGCAGCGGCACCTTCCTGGTGGACAGCGGCAACACTGAGGCCCTGCAGGCGATCCTCAACACCAACGTGCTGGGCGTCACCTGGTGCACACGGGAGGCATTCCAATCGATGCAGCGCCGCAAGGTCGACGACGGACACATTCTGATTGTGAACAGCATTACGGGCCACCAGGTGCCCTATCTGCCGCAGTTCAGTCTGAACCTGTATCCGGCCTCGAAGTTTGCGATCACCGCCATCACCGAGGTGCTGCGCCAGGAGTTCCAGACCAAGGGCACCAAGACCAAGATCACGGTGAGTGGGAGCCCAGCTACAGAGAGATCTTCCGATTGCTAACATCTTTTCCCCTCTATCTCCTACAGAGCATCAGTCCCGGAGCTGTGGACACTGAAATAATGGACGAGGTCAAGCAAAATGACCTCGGTGAGATGATCATGCTACGCTCTGAGGATGTCGCCGATGCGATCACCTACTGCATTCAGACGCCCCCAAATGTTCAGATACACGAGCTGACGATCAAGCCCGTTGGGGAGAAGCTCTAAATGCGCCTATGGATACTCTATACTCCAAGTCTAATAATATTTATTTCCCCTGCCCCAATCTTTTTTTTATTTACAATAAAATGTTCTCCTTCTCGGAAAAAAACTAAAAAAAACTATTGCATTGCTTCTTGATCAGATATATGTAGTCCAATGTACCTCATATACTTGGATGTATAGGGTATTAAAATATATAAACAAATGGAGAATAATACAAATGTTTATCTGTCTATTATATTCTCTCTCTCTCTCTCTCTCTCTCTCTCCGGCACTCATTGAATCTAACTCACCCTTTCTCCCTCCCTCTGTCTCTCCTGATCTCATTCTATCGCCTCTCTCGCTCTTGCTCCGTCTCGCTGTCTGCCACTATCATTTCACATAAACAATCAACAGTTCTCTCATATTTCATTAGTTGTATAAACAATTTAGATAGATTCCAGCTATACATAGCGAGCTCAATGACCAAATATGACTAGGCACTTGTTGGGAAATTGATTTCTAGCGCATCTGTAGAACAACAAACATCAAGTATATATATCATTATATATGTCATTTACAAACCTATCATATACACTCAATTTACACTATCTTGATCTTAACTTTATAAGTCGATAAGCCCTTTGAAAATGCCCAGTCAGGGTATGCATGCCACAGGCAGTAGGTGATGCGGCAGTATAATGAGTATGTATCAAGTATATATAGTATATATATATATATTAGGACGACAGCCAAGTCGATATAGTCATGCTCATCTGTTCATTTCATCGCATCTATCTTCAGTATATAGAATTATTCAACTAGCAACGCCTAGTACAGGGTATTTTCTAGTCAAGCACTGCCGGCTAGCGCACTCTAATAAATTATCAGAGCTCAAGTATAGACTTAGTTCTGTGTACACTAGCTGAATATAATATAAATATATTTAAATAGAGATTTCTATAGGGCGTTTGCTATATAGAAATTCGATTCTATATATGCTTATCTTTAGCCCCATCATGGGTATTACAAATGAATCACTTAATGCGTAATAAATCCAACCAAAAGAAGTTTTCGAAACTGTCTTAGCTTCATGAACACTCTGGCCCCAACATGGGCATGACGAAATTCGGCTAAAACCTGTATTATAATGATGATCAACGATTTACAACAATGAGAGGGCGTATCAGGGCGAGGGAGCGAGAGGGCGAGAGGACTAGAGTTTGCTTTGATTAAGCCCAATAGCTTTGTCTCTCTCCCTCCCACTAGCTGACAGCGATCGATTAATGTTGATATCAGCATGAGAGACTAGAATGTTATCTCAACAATTTTTAATGCTCGTAATGCTCGTAATGCTCGAGAATGAAGAAGATAATATAGTAAACGTTTGTGGGAGGCCAGCTGAACAGCTGTGTAGAGCAAATGGGTCTCGAAGCCTGAAGATTAGAATTGAAACTTTGGGAAACTGGACAAACTCGAGTCGACTTACCATTAAATGTAAAATAAATATACAGCTACTAAGTCTAAGGTCCCACAGCCGTGTAGGACCTTTTTGTGGGCTCCACATGCTGGCGATGTGGGCGCTGCGGCTATATCTGCAAAGAAGAAGAAAAATACGTGAATATATATTCAAGCTGAAGACATATATATGAAGTTGTCCCTGGAGAGGAGCCAGACAAGTGCCGGTGTGGCACGTGTGGCAGCTGTGCACAGTGGTGCAACATGACTGAAGAAGAGAATATAATATATAGAGCATAATATATATATGCCTTGATCTATATATGCATACAAGATCCAGATTTAATCAGTTTTGTTTACAATTGCACAAACTGTTATCTGAAATGACTTTTGCCAGCTATAAAACAGCGATAGGGAGTTACTGCCTACTTGAGGTTGTGGATTATATCGTTAAACTGACCAACCTCAAGGCAAATAAACGTATTCAACTCGAATATCATTTGTATAGAAAACATTTGAAGAGTCGTACGCTATCGGGACTGCATTTAGGGTCTATAAACAGCGAAATGGCTCTGATATGGTTGGGCTTATATGGGTAAGGCTAGTTATATAGGTGGCAGCTGCTTAGATATATAGCTAGACTTGTTTATTAGTTTAGACGAGGCTTTGAGCTGAGCAGAAACTATCCGGTAAGCGGGGCCTGTGGCGCAGACTTCTGTTTGATTGTTTGTTTATTATTTTATTATTCTCAAGGCACTTATATGAAAGTACATATAGCTAAACATGGCCTCTATACAAGGGTGTAGTGTTTATAATATACTTATATTTCTGCTTATCTGTTGTTACTTAATATGAATAGAGGAGATCGTATTAGGCCTAACGTAAATATTACTTATAGAATGTGTAGATAATAGAGTATTAGTTGAGTCTGCTAGTGCCATGTTCATCTCTCTCTTCTCTCTCTCCCTAACTCTCCTCTCTCTCTTTGTTTCTATATAAAATCTCTACCTATCTCTCTCCCTCTCAGTCTTCAGCCAGACCCCATTTGACTTGTCTCCACTTCTGATGCACTTTGCCCCACTGTGCACGAAGCTTGCAACTGCCATGAGCTGGCGTGAGTGGGTGGCGCAGCGAATGCGACTAATGAAAAGAAATTGCCCAATTGCGAAAATCTCGCTGGGAGAGCTTGACGAACGCGAAAGCGAATCCAAAGGCCAAGTGCGAAATGCACTTTGCCCGTCGCTCACGCTTGGTCCAGATCTTAGTCTTTCCATCTGGTGACCCACAAAAGGCACAAAAATTAGTCGAACTCTGCTATGGATGCTTTATCGATAGACGATAGGCAACATCTTACTGATAACTGTTATTCAGAGCTATGAGAGCACTTTAAATAGTTATCGATAACAATCGATAGTTCGTTGTAGAAATAAACATATCATATTATAGAGTCAAGTATCAGGCCACCATTTACTTTAGCTGGCTCAAGCGAGATCGCAGCCACAAACCATAATTGAAATTAGGTAACCCGTCGAGTGCCTCCCCCCCTGACAGAGGCCAGGGGCCACAGCCCCATTGCTCGCTGCCAAAATTATGTTGACGCCCCAAAGCAATTTGCTTTATGATATTGCGAGGCTATAATTTAAGGCAACTCAAATTGGATGCAAGCACAATGTAGATATATCAATTTTAAAGTGAAAAGCATAAAATTTAGAGAGGGAGGGATAGAGAGAGAGAGAGAGAGGGAGGGAGATGCAGCATATAGAGTGGGCATATCAAGCAATCGAAAGCAAATCCCGAAGTTGAGTTTATAACTTTTGATTTTATAGTTTTTGAGATATAACCAAAACGCAGTTGACTTGATCTGAGCCACATTTTGATATCATCAATGTTTCATGAGTTCGGTTTATATGTTCTCTAAAAGTAAAAGGCATTCATTATGCAAATTGAGCAAGCTTATTGACTGCATGACGTAGGATTAGGTTTAACAATGAATTCAATTCAGATCTGATCGGCAGTCAGACCACATGGATTTCAAAGCTTTTAAGAATTCCAAAAGATCTTTTCAAAAACCAAATCAATGTCTAGATCTAGTTCAGAGGTAGGGTACTTTCTAGTCGTGCACTCCCCACGAAAGCGCTCTTAGGTCAAGCTTGGACCGTGATACAGGTACAGGTCTAGTCTTAACTCAAGAAACTTGACTGCCAACACTCAAGTTGGGGCTAACAAACTCAACAAATTCCTAGAGCATGACAGCAACAACAACAACAACAACAACAACAACAACAACTACAATGAAAACTTAGTCAAATAAAAATTTGTCCAATTTCACAAAGAAATTTATGAGAGTTCTCAAAAATAATTTTGATTAAGCCAAGTCAAAAGCAGCTTTTGGCACTTTCACTGCAATTTGGCTGAAAGACAATCTGGCGACTTTTGGCCATATGAATCATGGCAACAATCAGTCAGTCAAGCAGTCAATCAATCAGGTGAGTGAGTGAGCGAGCCAAATGGACCAGCCCACAATCATAACAAAAGTAGACGAGGAGGCGGCGGCGGCAGGGGCAGTCGAAGAAGCCGTTTGTTTTTCTCTTTTATGATTGCCTGGCTATTTGCGGACTTTTACCGCCAAAGGGGGCGGGGCGGGGCGCAAACAACAGGTGAAAATGAAATCGAAATTGTGCTGAGCTGCTTTCAATCGATTTGTGAGTTACAGCCCGAACAAAAGGCGGACGGCCGGCTGCTGTGTGCATGCCAGAGATACAATGAGACAAGAAAAGATACAAAATGCAGATACAGATACAGATACAGATACAGAGATACAGTTGGCTACTTCCACTGGCCGCCTGAATTCAAGCGCAAAAATGCGGTCAGAATCGCGCGCAGAACTGTAAATTGTAAAAAGCCAAGCAGCAGCGGAAGAGGAGCCAGACGAAGACGAAGACGGAGCGGCAGAGGCGGATAAAATAAATATTTAAAAAGAAGCAGGCAACAACAAACGAATCAATAGAAATGCGATTCAGCAACGGTAAATTGTCTGCTTATAAAGTCTAAACATCTGCCTGCGTTTTTTTGTGTCTTACTTTATTATGTTCTCTTCATCTGCTTCTTCCTCTGTTTGTCTTTAATTTGCGCCCAATTAATTTCTCTTTTTTGGGCAGCGCATTTTCACTCTTTGCCCGCTTTTAACTTGGCTAATTGGCCGATGCGTCGCGTCGCCGCTCGATCAGAGCAGACGTTGCGTAGATCACATTAAACCAGCGATTCCAGCTACCTCATGCCCCACTACCTCTGGCCCTACCGCTAGCTTTACCTCTACCTCTACCTCTACCGCTAGCTTTACCTCTACCTCTAGCTCTAGCTCTTCCTCTACCTCTACCTCTACCTCTACCTCTACCTCTACTTCTAGCTCTACCTCTACCTCTACCTCTACCTCTACCTCTACCTCTAGCTCTACCGCTACCTCTCGCCGCCCCTTCTTTGTTCTCTTGCCTAACTGTTAATTGTTAAACAGAAATTAAGAAATCTTTACATCAAAAATTTAACAAACTCCAAATATTTGCAGATCTCCCCAAAGAGATATTCCATTAAATCCAATTGGAACTGGAAGCCAACTTCCTGCGCTCTGAACTGGCAATTGAGCTGGAGTTATATAGGCCCAAACAGTTATATAAACACGATAAGATCTTTTTAGTATACTTTAGCTAATATGTTAACAGAGCTTATAGAGTTAACCTTGATTGTACTAAAGGTAATGTATTCTAAAAAGATTTTATCGTAAGTATATGGGATATTATTTCATTAGTCTAGATATCATATGATTTACCTAGTTCGATCAGAAAGTTTCAATATATATATATATCGATTAAGATCCATGTAAGATGAGCCCGTTTTGCTATTAGATATAGTTTACATACAGCACTATCGCCCCATCCTAGAACGCCTCTGAGAGACGCCCATGGCAAGGAAACGGATCAAGCAGGATAAAGAAGCAGAAGCTGAAGAAGAATATATAAATGATATCTGAGCATAATATCTGATTCAAGTAATATTGTATACTCATAGAATGCATAACAAAATCATATCAAATCAGATAGTATTCAGACTCTATAAAGATCATTCTGTATACATTAAGAATCTATATATATATCTATATGCTCAGCTCTATATATGGTATAATGCTATAGTTAACCAGTAGAGTTCGGCCTAGAATCTCTAGAACAGATTCTAGCCATGTCAATAGCTCAGCTTCAGCTGTGAGCCGTTGCAGACGCCGTTGCGTCTAACTGTTTTGCATGTGGCAGTTGCCTCAGGCTGGCTCACCCACACTGACACACTCGCCCCACCCCCCCCCCCCTCTGGCCCCACTCTCCCGCTATGGCGGCCAATTAAGTGCGCCTGGCGTGCTCTTGGGATGCATTTGAGCCAAGAGTTGGCTAGCCTAAATATGTAAGCCAAAGAAAGTGGCAGGCAGCGTGTGGCAAGCAGGTGGTGGGGCGGGCAGCATGTTGCACGCTCCGCTAACGCTTAATTAATGTTAATGCTGGCTCTGCCACAGTTGCTGCCACACAGCCAATTCCAATTAGCAGAGCCGCATTTCCAGTTGCCAGTTGCCAGTTGCCGGGTGGGCGGCTGCTGGCAGGTGGGCGTGGCTGATATGCTTATTGGGGCATATGCCAAATAATAATGCATTAGCGATTCGAAACGATGCGGAATGAAACGCAATGAAATGAAATGGAAAATCCCAATTGTCGCCCAGTTTTCACTTTTCTTTCACGCAACTCGCCTAGCGGTTCATTTTGGCCTTTTTCATTTTTCATTTCTTATTTCGAATCGGCCATCAAAAGCGGGCGGCGGCTGTGCTTGGGAAAAAGACCACTTTCCAATCGAAGCGGAATTTTCACACACACATCGAGGCATAGAGGCAGCAAGTATTTAACGGTAAATCACCGAACAAAAACGCAGTTAGTCGTAAATTTTTTTTTTTTTACTTTTACCTCTCTCTCTCTCTCCCACACTCTGTCTCTGTCTCTTTGCTTACTGAAATTTGCTGCACAATAAGCACAATTAATGGTAATTATAAACCTGATATATATACCATATATATATATAAAATATATTTTTATATATATTAAGTTTTTCTATATGAAAACGGTTCACTTTCTTTTGCACCTGATTTGAATTAAACTGGTTTCGGGCGCCCGAACTGGTCTAGTTGGTAATTGTTAATGGGCATCGCTGGCCTCTGGGCGCTGCACACAGTCATGGCCAAAGTAATAGCCACACTTACAATATAAACCACAAAAAAAAAATGCAAAAAAAAAATAAAAATTTTAATTACATTTTAGTTTTATATATATGAAGATATATGTATATAAAAGTCACTCAAATATCCCAAATAATTAGTAATCCAATCATATGAAATATGAAATCGAATATAGAAGATATACATAACATATAATATATAGATAATAGCTATAGCAACAGAAGCTTGATCTATCGTATCTTATCTATCTATCTATCTATCTATCTATCTATCTATCTATCTATCGTGTCTTATCTATCTATCTATCTGATCTATCGTAACATATATCTATTATCCATTATATTTAGCTCTTTTTCACCATTGTTTAAGTTCTCTTGGGCAACAGCGTTGCCAGATGGCTCAACATTCCAATTTGAAGCCGCCTGTTAACAAGTTGATGACTTAATTTTGCACATTTGATCATATTTCATATAATTCCTATTTGATAAAGCAATTTCTTAAAGCGCCTTGAATGCAATTGGCATTGGAGTTGGGCAAGTGCCAAGTTTTCGGGCTGCGCAGCTGTGCTTGCCACAAAATGCAAAGTGTTTGGCCAGGCAAGAGACACGAGTGCGCCGAGGGGGCACAACTTTTATCCCTTGAGCTTTGCCGCTGTCACTTCTAATGTTTGGCTGCGCTGCTCCAAGGCACGACAACGTGTCAAATGTCCCAACTACAAGAGCAAGAGGCAGCAGCAGCAGCAGCAGCAGCTCCAGCAAATTGTTGGCACAAGTTTGCCTTCGGGTATTGCCACTGGCAAAGCCCTTTTGTTTCGCTGCCGCCTGGCGGCTCGCAGGCCCCAGCTGCTCTTTATCAGGGCTTGCCACATGCCGCCGCATGGAAAGTAACTCATTTGGCGACAATATGCAAACGATTCGAGGACTCCACTCAAACCCACTGACTTTTCCAGTGCTTAAATTTCAAATTACATTCAAGAGGCAGAGGGAGGCAGAGAGAGAGAGACAGTTGATGCGGCATATCATTGACTGACTGCCTCATATCAGCATTAGACACACTTGAACAGCAAGCGTCAAATTTGTCTGATAGTTAACTAAAGCTGCTTAAGTTTAGTTTGAATTTAGATAGCTTAAAGTCATATTTGGAGCAGCTGTCAAATTTGACATGTAGTTAACTAATTGCTCAAAAACTCTCTTGCTAAACTGCATCAATGTCTACTTGAGATTAGATCAGCAAATATCAAAACCATTCCAAGGCTCATGTCGACATCTGAGAACCTAAATTGAGTTGGCCTTTAGTAGTAGTTAGTAAAAAATCATGTTTATCTGTTAAAGCTCATGTCAAATTGAGCATGTAGTTTACCTATGCTATAGAATCACTCTGTTTAAAGTCAAAGAATATCCATTATAGATAAAGTCAGCAGATATCTCAAGTACATGTCAAATCTGACATGCACTTTAGCAAAACTTAACTAGTTGGTATTTCTTTGGTATTTAGTATTAAAAATCGGAATATACAAACAATCTTATTAAAATATCTAAATCATAAACCAAATCTGTATACTGAATATCTTTCTTCTTCCGTTCAGTATATGTTCAGTATAAAATACCAACAAAAAATACCAAAAGTCAGCTAGAAAGCTTTTGCAATTGAGTGTCGAATTCGCTTAACTAGCAACAGAAATAGTGAGGCATTAAAATATGTTACTTTGGACTTCTTTTTCCTCTTCTCATTTACAGTTGAGGCTGTAGTTTCTTTTTGACTGAAATGGGGATATTCATTTGTGAGCTTAATGTGTTTGCATGTTCTTTCAGCCTCAGCTACAGCTACAGCTACAGCTTCAGCTTCACTCTCCCTTTTCATTCATTTGGGCTTATCGAGATGCAAACTGATTTCCATTTCATTCATTCGTTCATTCATCATTCAAATGGGGGGCGCGAGGGGGAAACGCTGCCGCATGTAGAAAGGCAAAGAACAGTTAGACGCCAGAAACACGAAAAGCCGAAGAAGCCAGAGCAGAAGATATCGAGAAATTGTCGAAAGAAGACGAAAAAAAACTTGTTAAGCTGCAAATTAACATTTTATGAGGCAGGGCCCAATCGCGTGTTAGCCAAGCTGTAAATGTAGCTGTATCTCTATCTCTGCCTGTGTGTGTGTGAGTGTTCTTGTGCCGCATGAAAAGTAGCTGGCCAAAATCCAATTGACTTGGCCAACAGCTCATAAATTATGCGTTATCAAAGAGCTGGCCGAAAGAGGGACATATTCATGTTGTAGTTGGTGTTGCTGTCACCACACAGCCACAGCTGTTGGCCAACGAAAGTCCACCTGAGCCGAGCCGAGCCGAGCTCCATGACTAAATGCGAATTGAATTCAATTGCCAATCAAACAGCCAGATGCAGAAAGATCTATGGCGCTACCAAAAAATTGTAAGAAAGCTATGAAAAGCTAAAGAAATTACAGAAATATGCAAAAAGAGCTAAAACAAGCTAAATAAAGGGCTCAATAAAAATGCAAAAAAATCTATAGATGCAAAAATAAAGCTAAATAAATTGAAGAAAGGTGCAAATATGAGTATGGCGCTACCAAGGATGCCAAAAAGCTTAAACAAGCTAACGAAATGGAAGAAATTTCATGATTAAAGCTAAAGTACAGCCAAATGTACCCAAATTTAGCCAACAGTAGCCTAATTTAGCTGGAGTATAAAGCTGTAGCTTGACTGAATCAAGAAGACTTCAATGGAGTTCTTCAGCTCTAAAGAGCTTAAAGCTTAGGCGGTGCTCAATCAATGCTCAGTCAATCAATCAATCAGTCGATTATAAACTTGAATAAATATCAGAAAACACTTTCTCATCTGAACAAAGACTATATCATCTAATTCCCGAAGATCTGCGCATATATCAAACTAATAGACACACCTTTGCTATACCCTATACCCCCCAGAGTTATACCCTGTAAAAGGAGACGACACAATACGCCCATAGATCAAATAGTTGGGCGAGTGACATGAACGATGCGATGCCTGCTTAGGGTGTTGCAGAGCTTGAAAACCAAATGATTTGAGGCCAAGAAAGAAACACACACAGAGAAAGAGAGAGAGAGAGGAGAGAGAGACAGGTAGATACAGGTGTAGAGCTGTTGCCAACTTGCAACAGATGCGACAACAACAACAACAACAACGACTTGGCAAATGGCAAAGCTGTTGCATTGCATTTATGGCCAAGTCGCGTGTTTCTTACCTGTCTCTCTTAATGTTGTATTGCTCTGTGTGTGTGCGAGTGTGTGTGTGTGTGTGTGTGTGTGTGTGTGTGTGTTTGCGGAATTGAGTTTATTGTGCCACCGTGCGGCGTTCTTTGGTTTGTCGCATCAGCTTGATTAGAATTCGAAGTAGTTAACGGTGCATTTAATGCTCTCCAAGACGGATCAAATGCATTTAACACCGATCTTTTCGCTCAGTGCATGTCAGAGGCTGTCTCTGTGTGTGTTTGTGTGCATTGTTTGCTAAGCGCTTCGATGCGATTGGAATCGATTCGATTCGATTCGATTCGATTTGATTGATATGTGAACTCATTAGACGCGCATTAAAACCTAATTAAATGCCGTACACTTGGAGAAATAACTACACAAATGTTAACTGACATATTTTATGTATATTTATAGATTTTTTGGATAATATTTTCCTTTCTTATATATTTAAATATATTTTTAAATCAAATTCATAGATTTTGGAAGAATAAAAATAATAATAATTTTTAAAAAACATTTAAAGTTATATAATGAGAACTTTTAGGTTGTCAACCTGAAGGACGCACAACTTATCAAGCAACGCTCGCGCGTTACATTGTGTATAATGGATATAACGGTTAATGCTGGCATTTTCTTGTATAATTGGCATTGCCAACTTACATTAACAAGCGCTGCTGACGCTGGCAGAGCAGCTGGCCGCGCAGCGAGCAGGAGCAGAGCCCTAATATAATCACACACACATACGCACACACAAATTACTCTTATACGTATACGTATACTCTTATAGTATTTGTCACTTACCGTTGAAAAGCAAATGTCCTCGTTTTTTAGTCTCTTGCGCGCACGCACTTGCCGCTTGCTCCTTGAAAGCTGCGCTCACCGAGAGCTTTCTGTCTGCTGTGTCTGTGTGTCTGTGTGTGAGTGTGTGTGTCGCACTAAATTCTTAAGCGAGTGCATAAAATGTACCCAAAAAAAAAAAAAGAAGACGAAATAAAAGTAAATCAAATAAATAACGATACGAAAAAGAAGAAGAGGAGGAAGAAGAGTTGCTGTTGTAGTCATAGTAGAAGAAGAAGCAGAGAAAGAACATGCAAGTACGCTGAAGAAGAAGCTGAAGTGAAATCGACACAGCACGTAAAACGTAAACGTAAATAGGAACCAGCCAAGCAGCCAAGAGAATACAGCTTGCAGCATACTGCTTACTGCTTAACCAGCCAAGCAACTCAGGTGAAATGCGCAGGGTGGTGACAGCAGGGGGCGTGGGGTGTGGGGGGCTGCCATATCATAAAAGTGTTTTTCACATTGAGAAGCTGAAAAGTCCAATGATGATGCCAACTGATTAGTGATTAGTTGCCATTTGACACATAACTCCCCTTGCGCCCCTCGCAACCTCACACATGCGCGCTCTCTCGCTCGCTCCGCTCTCTGTGTATGTCGCTTGGTATGTGGATCGCAGACGAAGAGCGCAAAAGGAACAGCAGTACACATGCAGGTGCAGGCGCATGTGTATGTGTGTGTGTGTGTGTGTGTGTGAATGGAGAATGTGAATGGCATTGGGTAAATTGTCAATAAGTAACGAGAATATGGGAATTTGTGACGAAAGGGGTGGGGGCACGATGACAAGCCACTTTTTGTGAGTCGCAATGATTTTTATAATATTTAGTGGAAACTATGAAAAACTTCGGATTTCGATTGATAAATTTTTCTTTTTTTTATTATTTGTTCGATTCTCAAGACGGCAAACGGCTTTTGTGCTAATTGGAGAAAAATTAGAAAGCATGAAATGCCGAATCCGCTTGCATCGCAACATAAGCCTCAATTTCCTAGTCCCCCTGCCCCTACCCCTGCCCCTTGTGCAGCGGTATTTAATTCAACTCCGTCTGCTTCTTCTTCTTCAGTTGGCTTATGTCCTATTTTGGTCTGATTGGAGTCCAATTGGCATCCTCTCGCACGCACACAATTCTTGTTGCTGACAACTTTTTGTTGCACAGCAAATAAATGCAAGTATAAAAAAAATCAGAAAAAAATGTAAACACCGAAAAAAAAACGTTTTTAGTTTACGAGTTTTTTATATCTCTATTTTTTGCTTTCTGCTATGCAGTTGTGTTTTTTTTAGTGCTTAATTACCCACTCAGGGTTGACTTATGTGTGTCTGCCAAGAACAACAACAACAGCAATGAAAACAGCAACAATAACAATAACACTCACTTCACTGTGTGATCTCCGCTAAGTCTCTGTGTTTGTGTGTGCGTGTATTTGAATAACGGTAATTGCGAAAAGAACAACAGCAAGCAACAAAATACGAGAAAAAAAATAAGAATTTAATACACTGGCACTGGCACTCGGACGTCTGCAACTAGAGAGCACGAGACAAAAAACGAGACTCGTTCACGATCCGAGCGAATTCGGATTTGGTTTCGGGGACTCAGAATCTGTTGTGCGACTGCTCGGATTCGAATTCGGATTCTGTGCTGTTAGATGCGCCAAGCGAGCCAAAGACGTGTGAACTCGTCGAGCGACGAACGCGAAATACACGCGAGCCAGCCAAGATACTTTCTTTGGCCTCGTAATGTAACTGTCGGGAACAGAAGAAGAAATTCAAGACAAGACAACACCAATACACACACACACAGACAGACGAACGCTCGCGCACATAGCAAAATCTGCGGCAGAGTAGAAGCAGCCGCCTGTGACTGGCTGCGCCGGCGCTCTCAACGATATATCGTCGTCGCGCTGACGCCGTTGCTGTCGTCGACAGCGACGCCAACTGCACAAATGAGCACAGCAGAGCAGCCGCCGCGTCGCCAGCATAGAACTGGCAATCCATTGGCTCAATTAGCACTAGTTGCCCTGATAGGCTACACCAATATAATGCTGAATCATTTGCGCTAATCGTGCGATAATACAAAGGGTTACAACGGCAACTTCAGTTTTTGGCAGGATCGTTTTTTGGGTGCCAGCTCAGTCGGAGCACTGACGCGCACTTGAACTTGAACTTAAGGCGCACAGCGTTTAACGGCAGAGGCGCGCAGCAACAGCTAATTTGTTGCTCACAGAGTTGCCAGCCTTGCAAAATAAATGCAAAAGGATTTTGCCAGTTTGAGATTAAATTTATCTGTAACTAATGCTTAAAACATATACTTCATTCTGATATTTTTAACTATCTATTAAGATATTTTAGGTATTTTTAACTTTTTAACTTTATTTGGCAACTCTGCTGCCAGCACTCGCTGTGCGCATGTGTGCGTGCACCGCTATTGCTTTGCTTTGCTTCGTGCGCATGTGTGTGTGTGGCTGCTGCTGTTGCTGCTGCGCTTGTGCTTGTGTTTGTGCTTTTCTCCACATTTGCTGTTAGAGACGGGTATGCAGTCGCTGTCGCTGTCGCTGCCTCGGCCACTGCTTCGGTCTGCAATGATGCTGCCTCTCTTTTGCACACAGACAGACACACTGAGCGGCAACTGGGCGCATTTCAACGGTAAACATCATGAATGCATTTGGAAAGTGGCTCGTGGTGTTTGCATTTTGCATTTCTTCGCATTCTTTTATGTTTATGTGTGGCTGTGGCTTTTGCTTTGCCTGCGGACTGCTAGCCATCGCACAATTGTGCCAGCAACAACAACAACAACAGCAGGTAATGCCGAAGACGGCGTTTTCATTTCTCAGAATTGATTGGCCGTCGCGTTCGCATACTACACACGCCAGCTTTTATTTCTTGCTGCATTTTTTTAAGCAGTCACTGCTGCTGCCACTGCCTCTGTCGCTGTCGTCGTTGACGCTGCCTGGCACCTGTTGTTGTTATGCTGCAGACGCTGCTGAGACGTCTGCTGGCCAGTTATTTTTTTCGCTCTGTGTCTGTGCCTTTGCCTTTGCGATTCTGATTAAATAACGTTTGACTTGGCGGGCGTCGACGTCGTCTGCGCTGTCTACGCTTTCGTCTTTGTCTGCGTCCTCGTCACCTACCACGTTTATGCGACACACACACGCACACATATCCCTGTATGCAGCAGGCAGTGCCCGTTATGAACTGCCAGATAACAACTGTCATTTTGTATGATTCTCCTTCTGCCTCTTCTTCTTGCTGTTGTTTATGCTCGGTTAGGTGGCAACACTTGTCGCCGCATTCACATGGAAATGGCGTCTGCTTTTATTGATCTATTTAAGCTCTAATTTAAACAAATTACAATTTTCTTTTCTTTAATCTTTATATAATAATAGATGGAGATATGAAAGTTAAGCTTTGATAGCTTCGGAAGCTTTTGTGCCACTATTCTTGCATATTTGATTTTTAATGCTTTTAGCCCATGATAGTGACGTCATCTGTATAACGGTACTTGATAAAGTAATATGATAAATAGGTTTGCAGAGTTGCCAGACTATGTTTAAAATTTGAAAAGGGTAAGCTTGATGAAGTTCTCATGTAATGAGAATATTAGACTATAAGCACTTGCCAAAGCACAAAAGTTTATTTACATTATTAGATGACTATATACGCATACATACAAAAACAGCGTTGCCACATTGCCATAAATGTTCACATTTTTTATTCTAAGGAAATTTTGATAAGGTTATTTTATAAAAATATGTAAATCTAGTTGAATACTGATATATATCTGACTAAAGAAGCATATATGGCTGCACAGCGTTGCCATACGCTGAGCAGATGAGTGCAATATTAATATATTTGTGGTTAGGCCAGATAAAATGCTAAAATACTATGAAAATATCAGAGGTGAATAACAACATATGTACCTCAGAGGTTACATATATCTGTACAGCGTTGCCACACAGTAAACAAGTAGTAATATTTGATAAAGCTTTTAAAAATGTTTGTGCCATATGAAAATTTGTATGCTTTAAGACGATTATTAATTGGACTTATCGAGTATGCCTATAGTAGAGTGTATGCATAGTTGAACGGCGTTGCCACACAGCTAAAATGGCGTAAATGCAGCCTCTAAACGCTGCATCCGTTCGCTTCATTAGCTGTACATGGGCGCGCCATGCCACACGGGGGCAAACTGGGCAACAATGTTGCTGCTGTTGCTGCAACATGGGCAACAGTTGTCGCTGCGCACATTGGTCATCAACGGGCAACTGTTTTGCTCGTTCAGCTCGTTCTTGTTCTTCTGTTTGATTCTGTGCTCATTCTCAGTCCCAGTCCCAGTCCCAGTCTGAGTCTGAGTCCGACTCTGAGTCTCATTCTCATTCCCATTCCACGCATGCGCAGTCTACTTTTCAATTTGGCATCATCAGCAACAGTTGCCGCTGCCGCTGCCGCTGCTGCTGCTGCTGCTGCTGCTGCTGCTGCTGTTGTCTTTCATTTCTTGTCTTGTTTCAGCTGGCGTGTAAATCTATTAACGTCGCCTCGTTCTATGACTGGCAACGCATCATTGTAATTCCTCAGCCGCCGCTGCCGCTGCCGCTGCCGCTGCCGCTGCTGCTCCTGTTGCCAATTGCCAGTTGGCAGTTGCCAGTTTCGAAGTTGGCATTGCGATCGCCTCGTGCCAATTTGCCTAAGTCGTCTGTTTAACTATTTTTGCCATTTGCCGTTCGCCGTTCGCCGTTCGCCTCTTTGGCCAGTTGATGCTGCTCCATTTGGACGTGCGACTTTTATCTCCGATATTTTATTTCATGGCACGTCGCTTGTGGGGCGTCCTCTTCAGCATGTTGTTGTTGTTGTCGCGATTGTTGCTCCTGTTGTTGTTGTGCTTGTTGCCCAGTTAGCAGTCAGTCAACGTAGACGAGCGCCACCTGCTTCCCCAATTGCTGTCTCTTCAATCTATTTGCATAGCCACACACACACACTCACACACTCACACACTCACACACACACAGCGCGCCTAATTTGTGGCCCATTGTGGGTCAACAGACGCGAACCTCAATGCGACGAGCGCCTTTTGCCTGGGCCATGATTGATGAGCGACAGCTAGCTGCCTCTTAATTGCCGCGACATTAGGCCCACACTGGAGGCCGCCATGCCGCCACGCCACGCCCACAAAAAAGGGCCGGCAAGCAGCAGATGCAAATGCATTTAGATTGATGAAGTCGATGATGCGATACGAACATAGACGAGGGCCCAGATAAGAAAGCTGGAAAAAACTAAAGCTAAATGCCAGTTAGATTAAAGATAGTTAAGAAAGGTAGAGATATAAGAAGTTAGATTGAAGATAGTTGGGAACATCTGAAATAAATGTGGATTAGATTCGAAGATAGTTGCAGATGTGCAAGATAAATGAAAGTTAGTTTGAGAACTTATAGATATAAAGAGGTTAGCTTGAAGATAGTTGGGGATAGGTAAAAGAAAACTTCAGATCTATTTATCTAATATACTAAAGTTAGTTAGATATGAGATGTTCGATTGAAATATCTTGGGGAAAGATAAATAGAAGTTAGACTTAAGATAGATATGAGATATAAAGAATTTAGATAGTTCGGGAAAGCTAAAAGAAAACTCCAGATAAATAAAAGTCGGGCTAAAGATAGTTAGATGTGAGATATAAAGAAGTTAGATTGAAGATAGTTCGAGAAAGATACAGGAAAACTTCAAGCTCGATTCGAAGTTAGTTAAAAAAATATAAGATAAAAGCAAACTAGATAAAGATAGTTAGAAAAATCTAATATAAGTAGGAGGTTTGAAGCTAAGATAATATGGCAAATTGGAGTTAAATGCCAATTAGACTTGAGCTAAATATTAAAGATATATATTATTAAAATATCAAGAAGTAAGATTCAAAATATTTGCAGAAATCAAGGAAAAATTTATATAGGCAAATCTGAGCTATAGACAAGATCAGTTCCAACAGATTAACAGATTCCAATATTACAAGTTATGTTAAAGGTAGTCAAAAAAAAGGTTAAGAAAATACGATTGCCTTGAATAGTTTCTGAAATCCCATTAAATGAACTTGTGGCCCACTGTGCGCGTGCAACTGATTTGAATGGCTCCACTGTGCGCAGTGAGCAATGGACTCGGTCTGGGACTTGCTTGAGCTGAGACTTGGACTGCGGACTGGGGACTGGGGACTGGGACTTGGTCTGGCAGTTGTTATTTGGTTATCTGTCCGAGCCATATAAGTCGACAAATGCGCAGTTAGGCCGTGGTCCACGGCCACGTCTCCGATGCGCGCTGGCAATGACAACGTGTGTGTTACGTACTCGCATTTATGATTGGCAGCTGTGGCCGATGGTGGGTGCGGATGGCGGCAGGTGGAGGTGGAGGTGGGGCCAGACGCAGCAAACACCGTTGGCTGTATAAATAAAAAGCGTACTTACGATTCCAGATGCAGCGTTGCAGTTGGAATGCGTTTAGCGGCGACTCGGCTCGGGTCCCCAAGAGCAAAGCACTCCCTCCCCCAGGCCCCCGCTGCGGCTGGCCGTCCCCCGCACTCCTCAGCTCAGCCACACAGCGGGGCAATGTCAAGAATGTTAATGCAGCGGCAGCAGCCATCGACAATGACAACGTCCACGACAACAACAACGCCAAGCAGCAGCAGCGCACCTGCGCCTTGATGGACTGCAGAATACCCTAGCAAGGGAGAGTCGGCCAAGTTTGACTTTAGCTGAGCTTTAACCAAACTCAAATTTATATGTTTTTATGATTATACATATTTAACATTTCTTTTGCACCAATTACATAAAAAAAAATATGTCTAAAAATATATTATGTTAATTATTTATACTAAAAATATTTATTTAAACATTTTTTTTTGTTTTTTTTTTATTTTTTTAGAAAAAATATCTTAAATATTATGAAACTTGATATCTAAAAATATATTATAATAATACTATAATGGAATATATATTTTTTATATTTATATTTTTATATATCTTTTTTTTTTAGATTTAGAATATAAAAAAAAATACTTTAAAACTATGTATATAGCTATATATTCTACAATAAAAATTTTTTTTTTTACCTTTTTTTAGGATCCAGAAAAATAAAAACTATGTATATAGCTATATACTCTATAATAAAATAATTTTTTTTTTTTTTTTACATTTTTTTAGGATCCAGAAAAATATTTCAAGAATTTTCGAGGGATTGGCAAGCTATAGATTCTAATCATAGCCCACTTTCATTTCAATGAGGGTCAGGACAAACTGCTTCGACTGTGCAAGCATACCCTATCTGCTGGCATATGCTGCGCACAGGGTATAACAAGAACAACTTCAGAAATGAGCACAAACATTTACTTAATCCATTTCCAATGCAATTGCTCTCGTTCCCGTTCCCGTTCCCGTTCCCGTGCCCGTTCCCATTGGTCATTGCCATACCCGTTCCCATTGACATTCCCGTTCCTTGTAGAATTCATCTAGTTTTTTCCGTTTCGTTTGTTTCTTCAATGTGCCTGGGACAAAACGCAGCTAGATAGCAGGGGCTACAGTTACTTAGAGCTAATTTCCTGGCCGTCGACAGCTGAGGATTGCCGTTTGGCCTTGGACTTGGTCTGCTCCGGTAGAAAGTATGCCATCCCACTGAGCACGACGACCAGGCCGAGCAGTGCCCAGAAGCTGGCGTCGCAGTTGCTGAACAGCAAACTCCCCAGCACGTTGCTGCCCACCACAGCGCCGAGGCGACCCACCATCATGATGAAGCACATGCCCATCGCATTGATCTGCGTCGGGTAGAAGTCCATGGCGATGGTGCTGACCAGTCCGCCGCAGTTGCCGATGGCCATGGCCAGGGTCAGCGCGATGACCACCCAGATGAACTCCTGCAGCCAATGGAGCAGCGTCAGGCACACGATGGTCAACAGCATCCAGGCAACTGAAGGCATAGAGAGAGAGAGAGAGAGAGGGAGAGAGAGGGAGATATAGCAAACTGGAACTAAATCTCGATGGACTCACTCAAGAGATTCCGCTTGCCAATCATGTCGATGGTGTAGGCGAAGATTAGGTAGATGATCGTGAAGGCGCCTCCGATGGTGATCATCACCTGGTAGGTGTTGATGTCGGCCACCATGAGGCAGACGCCGTCCTCGGCGGCGTTCGGCTCGGGGTTGAAGCTCTGCAGGACGGTGCAGAGGAGCGAGCCGCGGGCGCTGTCCTGGCCCAGTTCGTTCAGGATGGTGGGGAACCACATGAAGATGCCCTGGGCGATGCCGTAGATGAGGAACTGCATGCAGCAGATGTTGAGCGTGTGGAGGACGCGTGAGCGATGGAAGAGCGGCACCGTCTGCTGCCAGATGAGACGAACTGCATCGCAGACCCCGTGCACATTGGACAGACTGGCGCCGCCCAGCTGCGGAGCCAGACGCTCCACGGGATAGTCGCCGGCCGGCTGGCCCGAGTTCTGGACGAAGATCGCGCGCAACGTCTCCAGCGCCGCGTCGGTGCGTCCATGGACTAGCAAATACTTGGGCGTCTCGGGCACCATCAGGAGGCCAATCAGGGCCAGCAGCGCGATGGACACGTCGGCGATGAGGAACAAGCGCCACGAGGCGAGGCTCACGCCCATCAGCGAGCCGCTCACCTGCAGCGGCAGAATGCCAATGGCCATGGCTGAGCGTGGAGTGGAGAGCGGGTGAGAGCTGGGGGGGATCAGCAGGAGTAGCTGGGGACTCACCTGGTGCGAACATCATGGCGATGCACATGAAGCAGGAGAGCAGCGTGACGTGGCGAACTCGTGTCCGGTTGCCGTGGAACTCGCCGCACAGGCTGAACACGCACGCCTGTCCGCCGGAGATGAAGAAGCCCGTGAGGAAGCGGAACACGATCAGCATCCAAATGTTCACCGAAAAGGCGGAAACAATTGAGCTGATGGCGCTGAGCAGCATCGCGTAGCGCAAAGTCACGACGCGTCCCCAGGTGTCGGCCAGAAAGCCCATCGCATGGGAGCTGAGCACGACGCCCAGGAATCCGGCGGATGCCAGTATGCCCTGCTGCTCGAGCGTGGCCTGCAGGTCGCACTTGACCAGGGGCATTATCAGGCTGACCCCCATTATCTCCACCATGACGGCCATGAAGCAGAGCCCGCAGACGAGCAAGAGCTTTAGATGGAAGCGTCCGTGGCCCGCCAACGTGATGGCCTCCTCGAAGCTGTACTCGCGCTTGTCCGCCGACTTGCACTTGCTCACCACAGCGCCTGCAATAGAGAAGCGCACATCAATCACACATCAATCAGGCGTCAATCACTGTCTCAGAAGTCCAAGCTCATTTGCATAATTGGCGCCGCCTTAAGTACAGGCAGCGCGCTGTGCGCCCCGACCAGTTGGTATCGTCATGTCGGCTGGCAGTGCTGATCCGGCTGATAGCTTGCCGGACGACGTGCGCCTGCCCAAGGAGCAGCCGCCTTCGGCTTTCTTCGAGTCGAAGACGTTCCGCCTCATCTCGCTGGTCATCTACCTGGGCGGCATCAGCGGCCTGGGCATGGTGCTGGCCCTCTACTATCTGATCTTCTTTGACTCCGGCATGCCGGACATTCATCTCAAGTTCCCCGTCTCGATTGGGGGCCAGCCGGTGCAGAAAGTGCACGAGTACCAATAGCAGGTGAGTCCCACTAGCCGCCCAAGTCGACCCCAACCCCACCCCACCCCACCCCACCCACACCCCAGGCAAATACGTGTAAAATAAATGCAACCCTCGCCCGGACACATTTGGAACTAGCCTCAGTCGCTTGTCTAATTGGATTTGCCATGCGGACAATGGCTGCAACGAGCTGCATTGCTCGACCTGTGCATACCCTGTAATTGCAAGACAGCAGAGTCACTTGCCTAGGATGAGCAGCTCTTTATATATTGCACTTTAGTTGACAGCAACTTTAACATGCACGAGGACTGCTCATGTTAAATATTTAACAGACAGTTAAAAATGTTCAGCGAAACATTCAAATATCACAATATCCCAATATTTTAGTTACTGGCACAAATAAAAAATATTTTTTTTGAGGTTTACCAAGTTCATGTTAAATATTTAACAGGAGGATAAATTTTTCACGAAATTGTTGTGTCTGCTATATGCATTAAGATTGCCACCTGGGCATCTTTTCTTCACTAGAGCTTGCAGCTTATGGAAATAGAGGGCTCGACCCAAAGATACCCTGTAATGCCAATTAGATATAAGCCAAAAGCCAAACTAGATTAAGCATAACGCCCCAATAGAAGCACTAGATACTCTTCTACTTCTTGAAACTGAGACGATTACACAAACAGTATGCCCGCCTCTAATTGTCGAGTACAGGGTATGCAGAAAAACAAATGACGACGACGTTGACAACAAATCAAACCAGGTCAAGTGGCCAAAGAATAGAGCACGTGATGTGGGCGAGTGAATGGGGAAAGGCGAAGAGGGGGCGGGGGCACAGTTGGAGGCTAGAAGCTTCTAGACAACTGCGATGTAGAATCTTATTAGTGTGGCGGTCAAGACGCTGCCTTCATCAGCGGAGCACGCTCGACCCGGACCCGGACCCGGACTCGGACCCGGACTCGGACTCGGCGAGTGCGACGCGAGGGCCGCGCCCAAATCGCAAACCGCAAATGCAAGAGCCAGAAGACCAAGAAGAAGAAGGAGAAGACAACATGCAGGAAGAAGAAGCAGAAGTGAAAACCGCAAAAATAAACACACCAAATGCAAATTAGCAGCAAAAGCAGCCGGCAGTCGCACGCCTCGATTCAGTCGCCCTCCAGAAACGCCGAGCCGTGGAAGAGCGCAGAGTCCGAGCGGGTCTAGTCGAAATATATATCTATATATAGTGTAATATATAGTATCTGGCTGCCATGTCGTCGCCCATGCTGACTAATCTGGCCGCCGTTGTCAAGGAGGCCAAGGACGAGGAGATCCAAGTGCCCAAGTCGAACGACTTCTTCGAGTCGAAAACCTTCCGCCTGCTCACCCTGATGCTCTACATGGGCGGAGTCAGCGGCATGGGTCTATCCCTGGCCATGTACTACTTGTTCATCTGGGACTCGCGCATGCCGCCGCTGCCCATCTTCAAGCACACGCATCCCATTGGCTAGCCATGGCTCATGGACGACGGCGCCAAACAATCAAACATCTCTTTTATTTATTTTTTGTTTGGGTAAGTCTTCTGCGGAGGGAAGGTGTCTTAGACCCCGCTCCGGCACCCACGGCTTCCACTTTGTTTTTGACCTGCGCTTTATGCTAAACACTCGGATTAATTGCGTGGGTGACGTGGCAGGGCTACTCATCCAATGCGAAAAGCAATTCAATGAGCTCAGGCGTCTAGGGTCTAGGGCGGTAGGGCGGTAGGGCGGTAGGGCGGTAGGGCGGTAGGGCGCTAGGGCGACGGACTCTGGTCCGCATTTGATATACAAGTAAATAGAAGCGAAATAAAAAAATTGACAGGCACGCAGAAAACTAATCCGCTTTAGCAGCTACTGGGCTAGCCAGCTCAGCGGCGCTGCGTCGCTGGCGTCCGATTTTGATTTAATCGACGTCGGCGTCAATAAAATGAAATCAGTAATTGGTGCGACGCACAGCTAGCCGGGCCAGAAGAGGCTCGATTCAGTTGGCCACGGAGCACGCAGATATATTGAGACACCATGGCAGCCGCCGAGATCCCGGCCAGCATTAACTTGGCCAAAATCGTCAATATCATTGGCTCGAATGTGCGCGAGGAGCCATCGGAGCCGGAGCGTGAGCCAGCGCGCGAGAGCTCCGCCATTGGCAGCTCACGGAGCGTGCGTTTGGCCAGCAGCGGCACCCCCCGGCGGGCCGCCTACTGCTACGTGCCCAAGTCGCCGCAGCTGGAGGAGATTGTGTTTGCCGAGCCGACGTGCTCGGAGCGCTTCGCCCGCTACTTCGTGCTGGTCATCTATCTGTGCGGGCTCTGCAGCCTGGGCTTCATACTCTCCATCTACCACCTCTTCTTCTGGGACTCGCGCATGCCGCCCGTCTTCAAGGGGCAGAAGAAGCCGCCGGCCTTTGGCTAACTGTTAGCCAGTTGGCCATGTTGGTAAGTGGCGAGAGGGGAGGACGAGAACTACAGTTTTTCTAGACTTCAAGTGAATTCGATTTTAGATAGAGCTAGAAGAAGGACGCGCTCTAGCTATACTTCACTTAATAGCGAGTGCACACAGGGTAACTGCTAGTTGTGCATATCCAATGCTGGTAAGCCCCCTCGAGTTCCCTGAAAAGCACTCGAAATAGATCGAACTATTCAAAATTGGCATAATTTATGACGAGTCTACGACCGGTATAAGAGTGACTTATACGCCACAGCGATACAGTTAGCTGCCGTTAAAGCGTTGACTATTTTTGTTTGTTTGGCATTCAAGGTGGCGCGACACCTGCGAAGAATCCTTGAGGGCCATTTGCAAACAATGTTGCACTCGCTGTGGCTGTGGCTGTGGCTGTGGCTGGGCTGGGCTGGGCTGGGCTTGCGGTTGGCTCGGGGCGGGGAATGGGCGTTTGGCCTACATTTTAGCCAGCCACATGATGAATGTGTGTGCGGGCAAGTGTGTGTGTGTGTGTGTGAGTGTGTGCTTCTCGCTTATACAACAAAATCAATGGCCAACCGCTGCAATCGTTCGATGCCCGCTCTCGCTCTCGCTCTCTCTCGCTGCCACTCTCTGGCGCTCACCCTCTCGCTGTCTCTCTCTCTCTCTCTCTCTCTCTCTCTCTCTCTCTCTCTCTCTCTCTCTCGCGCAGTTGCATTCGTTTCGTTGTCCTAGTGACCTAGTTGCAGATTATTAACCTCCAGTTAACGACAAACGGATTTGCCGAATCGAAATGGAAAACAAGTAAAAGTTTCGCACAATGCACGCAGGATATGCTCAGCGAATACCCTGTAAATGTGAAATCAACTAAGTGCTAACTGTAGGTGGAGTAGAAGAAACATATGTGGATTATATGATGATAAAAGTATAAGAGTATAAAAGTATAACAGTATAACAGTATAACAGTATGACAGTATAATAGTATAAGAGTATAACAGTATAACAGTATAGCAGTATAACAGTATAACAGTATAATAGTAAAAGAGTATAACAGCATAACAGTATAGCAGTATAACAGTATAACAGTATAACAGTATAACAGTATAACAGTATAACAGTATAACAGTATAACAGTATAACAGTATAACAGTATAACAGTATAACAGTATAACAGTATAACAATATAACAGTATAGCAGTATAACAGTATAACAGTATAACAGTATAACAGTATAACAGTATAACAATAGAACAGTATAGCAGTATAACAGTATAACAGTATAACAATCAGAGCTATAGAGGATATCAATCAATGCTGAGTCAAATACTGTTATAATAACATAAAAGAGCTTTAACGGAGACTTAACAGAGCATGTCCAGAGTATCATGGCTCATTTGGAAGGAGTAGAAGCTAGCCGAAACTACCGCATTTGTCGGGTTTGCAGCGCATTGAAAAGCAGTAAAGCAGCGCATGGCGCTTGCTGGCGATAGGTGCAGATGGAGCAGGAGCAGGTGCAGGACACTCAGCAGCGAAAGTTTCCCATGCAAGCGCACAACAATAATGCGAATGTGTGTGAACAAACACACACAGACACAGACACAGACAGAGAGAGAGAGAGACACACATGGATATATTTATATATATGTATACGTAACTGTATATATTTGAATTCGCCTTGCCCACTGCTGTCCTTCGTCTGCGAAGGTTGTCCCGGACACGGTCACACTTAAAAGTCAGTTGCAACTGTAGACAAATGCAGCGCAGCGATGGTAGCGACGGCAGCGACTGCTGCGCCGCTGCCCGCAAGATGGCGGCTGATGCCAATTAAATTGTCGAAATGTCTGGAGCATGATTTCATTTGAATTATGGACGAATGCTGCGCTCCGCTGCGTTTTTTTGTTTCCCAAATTATTTATTTATTAATCATCTATTTTGCGGGCTGAACTCGGGCGCGCACTAGCGTTTCCGCGTGCAATAAACAACAAAGGCGAGCGTGGGCGTGGACGTGGGCGTTGCGCTCTTGACACATAAAGCAGTGACAGGGCCTCAAGACGTGCCGACGTGCTGCCTCAGCCGCGGTCGCTGTCGCTGCGGACGTCGCTGCTGCTCGGCTGACTGGCTGGCTATGTTTCTGTTTTCGAATGCCAGCGGCGGCGCGTGCCAGTTGCATTTAAAAACAACAACAGCAGCAGCACGACAGCTAACGGACCGCATCCAGACGTCGCCTCGCGGCCGCAGCTGGCGTCGGCGTCAGCGTCGGCAAATTTGTATGCAAATGAAAATGAAACGAAATGAGCAGGCAGCGAGCGAGCGGCTGACAGCTGGCGTAGAGTAAACAGGCATTTTATGAATGAAATTATATGCGAAAAATGCCGAAAAAGCGCAACGCAATGTGGAGGATCGCAAAGGCTAGAGCGAGAGAGAGGGAGAGGGAGAGTCGGGCGACAGGCTGATACGAAGTCTGAGCCGAACGAAGCGCAGCAGCCGATGTCGCTGCCGCTGCCGCTGCTGCTGCTGCTGCTGCCAATGGCTCCTGCACTGGCAGAGGCAGCAGCTGAAGCAGCAGCAAAGGCTCTGCTAACGGCAAAAGCTTTTTGCGCTGGGGCGTCATTTCGCTTGCATTCGCTCGACGCGTCGGTTGGCAGCTTTTTTTTGGGTGACTGCGACTGTGACGGCGACGACTGTTCAACGTTAACTGTCAACAATAACAATAACAAACTACAAGAACTCTGCATTTATGTACAACAACAAAAACAACAATTAGACTAACTGCCCAAAGCAAAACTGAAATCATATACGTATATATCGCATATGTATATAGAAAATGAAAGTGCATAGCAACAATAAATAATTTACAATCAAAAAACGAAATCAAAAAAAAAAAAGGAAAAAAATGAGAAAACAACGAAAATCAAAAGAGAAGCAGAACAACAAGAACAGTTAGACAACAACAACAAGTAGAGGAAGAAGAGCAACGAAAATGAATTCCAAAGTCAACTCGCTGGAGGAGAAAGTGAAACTGCCGCCAACGGAGACAATAAGCCGTTGCTATCAGCCGCAGCAGAGCAACCGTAAGGTCATACGCATCCTAACGGTAGCCGTCTATGTGCTGTGCGTATCGCTGGCGGCCATCATGCTGTCGCTCTATTATATTTTCATATGGGATCCGACCATACGGCCCTTTGTTACCAAGGCCAATCAGTGCGGTAAGTCTTTTGGCGGCGGTGGCGTCCCGAAATGCCGTTAAATAAGTTAAGGATCAACTGTAACTGAAACTGCACTAGTTTTGCAGAGTGGAGGGGGGGCTAGGCTATGGTCAGCTGAGCACAGCAAAGGGGCGTGGAGTGGGCAGTGGGCAGTGGGCACAGGGAGGGTCTGGCGCTAAATCAAACTGGGACACGGGCTTTCAACTAGGCTAGAGCTAAATTGCATATTACACACACAGAGCACCGTTAACTAGCAGCGGCGGGCGGTAGATGAGGCGTTATAACAATAACGGTAACGGCTCGGAACGCTTTCGGCGCTCGTGTGGCGCTCGTGGCGCCGGAAGGGCGTGAGAGTTTGCCTGCATGTTCTAGCCGTGCTTCGCCTCCTCTGCCCCTCTCCTCTGCCTGTCCTTCTTCTTCGGCTGCTTCCTTTGTTGCTGTTGTCCTTTTACAGTTTTTGTAAATCAACTCGAAATTGGGTCAATGGGCTATCTCTCATGCGTGTGAGTGTGTGTGTGTGTGAGTGTGTGGCGATGCCTGCATAGCTTTTGCGGTTCAATAAACGCTTTGTCACGGACCCATGAAATTGGCTCAGCCCAAACGCTTGACCCAACACTAATGCATTATGATAAAGTTTAGATATCAAATTTAATGGGTCTGCACCTTTTATAGGCCGTTGTATTCAAATTTAATGGATATATAAGCTTTCAATATCTGAAACTGCGAATGGCTATAAAGCCCTCAAGAAAAGACCTTAGCTGCTCAAAGAGTACCATTACAGGGTATCGCTGTGCCTGATATTTTCTCAACACTATCCGCTTTTGCTTGCAGAGAAAATTGTGATACCCGAAAAGATTGCCATTCGCCTACTCAACTCATCGGAAGTCACCGCAGAGCAGTTCTACAAGCACATCCTCGAGCAGTACCGCATCCTGAACCACCTGCAAATGCAGCGCCAGCAGTTCCTGCAGAAGCAGCATCTGCAGCTGCAGCAGCTGGAGGCGAGCAATCGCTTCCAGGAGGTGTTCGCCACGGCCACCATCATCCAGGCGCATCAGCAGCCGCGTGATCCGCTCCAGAAGTCAAAAACTCTACAAGCTGCCTCATCCTCGTCCTCCTCTTCCGCATCCTCCCTCTCCTTAGCCAACAATAGCAGCGACGCGTTCCGCCTTGAGCCGCCAGCGAACGGGCACGGCTCGGCGCACCACTTGCCCCTGGTGCTGGATACCTCGCCACCGGCGGAGGGCAATGTGCAGCATCTGAAGCGCAAGAGCCATCGTGGCCATTACAAGCACCATCGCAGTCGACCCGGCGCCAAGAAGCTAGCGGAGCGCGGCGGTGCCCCAGTCACAGCCAGCACCACGGCCAGCGAGCAGCCAACGGTGCCCGCACCACATGGCTACATGGATACGCCGCTTAATCCGGCAGCCGGCACCATCCTGCAGCAGCCACTGCAGCTCTACACGTCCATGCCCATACCGCTGATCCTCAGCCCCGGCAATGGGGAGAAGCGCCTGTCGCACCACAGCCACAGCCACGCGCACGGCGAGCGGCGGGGCATGGGCGGTGCACAGACCAGACGACGCACCACCACGGCCACCGTCTCGGGCTACGACGCGCAGACCTACCTCAATCCGTTCCTCACCGGCGAGCTCATCTTCGAGAAGTAAGCGGCTCGGCCAGAGACACACACAGACACGCACACACTCACACACACACACACTCACTGAGAGAAACACGTTGAACATTTGGCCAAAGTTTAGCTAAAGATACTTTACTTTAAGCATCTGGCACCGTCACCAGATGCGATGGGAATTGAGACTCAGACACTGTCATATCACACAGTTATAGCCAGACTCTTACTACTACAACTACAACTACTTGCACTTCAGCAGATGCATCAGATATGACTATATATATCTATATATATATATATCGAATATATATAATCAGAGTTAACTTTTCAAGTTTCTTCTTTAGGCCCAGCTAGAGCTCTGTGTCCACTCGACTGGAGTATGTGGCAAACTGAGTTCCTGCTAAAGTCCCTTGTAAAGTTCATGTTAGTTGAGCTTCTTTACAAAGAAAACTTTAATTGGGGAACTCTTTTGACAACAGCTAGTCAAAAAGTTAACATAGAGTTAACAGTGAGTTAACAGTTAACAGAGAGTTAAAATACAGTTAACAGTGACTTAACTTATGTTAAGAGAGAATTAACAGTGAGTTGACTTATGTTAACCGAGAGTTAACAGTGAGTTTACTTATGTTAAGAGAGAATTAACAGTGAGTTCACTTATGTTAACAGAGAGTTAACTCACGCAGACAGAGAGTGGCTGTTAAATAACTAACTGCTGTTCAAATTGTCAACATGAACTTTAGCTGCTGTTAAAGCGACTGTTAACTCGAAGATTAAACTATCCCAAACTCAGGAGCTGGGAATGTGGTCAACAAACCTGCTGCAGCTGCAGATTGTAAAGCTCATGTTAGAGCAAACATGAATGTTAAATGGATTTGAAATGGAATTGTGCTCAAAGGAATTCTCAAAAATTCACTAAAGCTCTGGTAAAAGTCATTGACGATGCTATGCATGGCACCTAGCGACACCTTCCACTACGTATATTGACATATACACACTCACACTCATATATATATATATATATCTAAATATATCATAAAACAACAATATATATATATATATATATATATATATATATATATATATATATATATATATATATATATAGAGGGGCTTTACTTAACACTGATTCCTACAGGTATAACACACACAGACACAGGCAGCACACGGCGAACGCAATACTCAATAATAGTTATAGATGATATATAGTGCATGCGATAGTATCGCATGCTAACGATAGTTAGGTACTTACTGACATATGTACCTAGACGGGACCCACTCCAATAGAGCGTCACTCACTGCGGCAAGCAAACGACACCCCACCTAGGACACTGCTTTAAGGCAACAACAATAACTAGTTAAATATCTAAAGATATATATAGTATGCATATGGTATAATCACAGTCACACAATATCAAACACACACACACACACACACAAAATATATATATATATATATATATATATCACTATAACTCACGGCATCAAAGATTTCGGAGAGGGTTCGGCTTGGCATGAATATTTCATAGATGGATTACAGTTGTTAACGGTATTTATATGATATTTGTATATAAGTGCACAGCACACATACGTAACTAACTATATATATATATATCGAAAGAGGGAATTATATATATATATATATATATAAATGTGGAAAGGTTCAGTTTGAAAGACACCAAAATCAAGCTGAATCTTTTCTTCGCGCTCTTAAAAGTATGCTACGACATTTGCTATCGAAATTGAACTCTGAAATAGTAGTGCGTGTTTTTTCAGATAATACTCGTACGTATATATATATATATATATATATATATATATATATATATAGATCGGCATATGTATGTGTTTTTTTTTATAAATTTTTGTTATGTGAGTTGGGATTTGCGTAGATTTCTAGAAGCGGAAAATATAGTGAGAAAAATTGGACATTAAATATATATATATATTTATATATAATAATATATATAACTATAGAATTTAGTATCAAATTTCAACGAAACGTTTTGATAAAGTGTTTGTTCCTAAAAACTGAAATTTCAAAAGCAATTCTAAAACAACAAAAAACTAAATTAATATAAATATTTGGATACAATTTTTATTCGGAAAAGATTAATAATAATTCGCATTAGCAAAAATTCATATTAGAATTTAGAACTACAAAAAAAACAAAAGTTTTATATCAAAAAAAATATATATAAATGTTTTTTTTTTTTTTCTGTCGTAATATAAAGTATAGAAAAAGTATAAATTTTCTAATGTTTTTTTTTTCTAACTACATTTCTGAGTGTTCACTTGCATTCTCTATATATATGTGAATTGAACCCTGAATTGGAGTCTTTGTTCAGCTGGAGATTGCCCAGTTTTGTGTTAATGCATGCATAATACCCGTATATATAGCCATATATGACACATGACATATGACATATGACAGTTGCATAATCATACACGAGAACTATTTACATATTTGTATAATTGATAGTTGATAACTAAGGACTTGCTGTGGCGCACCTCCCCACTGCGAAAGGAACTGCAAATGCGCACCCGACACAATGAAACCCCCCAAGAACTAAACCCTATATCATATACCAAAATCACAATCAAAAACCAAAGGAAAAATCAAGTTTTTACACCCAAAACCAAAAAATAAATCGAGTTGAGGCAAATTTGAATAAAAATTATATAGAAAAAAACTATATGGCTTTACGACATAGAATTGTATCCTGTAACTGTATTTGTAACTGAATAAAAACATATAAATTGCATATGAAACACACTCACACACACACACACACACATACACACAAGTATATGTACTAAGTGTGTGCTTAGTTGGAAAAAAGCGAATCATTTTGGCAATAATAAAGCATAGAACGAACTATAAAAACAAACAAATAAAACTCTTTAACTATGTGCAGCGAGCAGTAGTCGACCCGGAGATACCCTAGAAGCAGCAGTGCGCGAACATGGAAACAAAATTGATATATATAAAATATTGCAAATGATATCAGATATGCTATATATATATATTCATTATATAGCATGCTGATGCAGGAACTCGCCCTCAGGAACTACTCTATGCCCATATGGAGTACAGGCAACATATAATATATATGTATATATATACCAGCTCACGCAAGTCTGCACAGGGTATCACAGTCAAAGAATTTCTGTTTTGCTCTAATGAGAATTTAATTAGCCTTACACAGCTCCCCAGAGGGCCCATTGTTCTGGTATATCCATCAGTGGAACGGTTCGACGAGTGGCTCTTATCACTCAGTCTTAGGCGGAATTTCACTTTTACACAATTTAATTACAAGAATTCTCGGCAGCCTCGGAACCGGGAAGTTTTTTCGATACCATTAGTCATGGGGCATAACTCACCAAACTCGCGCTCGCAATCTATCACATAGGCCGGATTATCCATGGCACACGATTAATTTAGATATATGTATATATATAAAGCACGGAAAAAAAAATGTATTCAGAGGCTCGACTTGTCGCTAGATCCGTTGTGTGCCCATGGATATGGGTCTAGACATATGACTAAGTCTATCTATCAGATAAGTGGACTTTTACTGCTGCGACGTCTGCCTCTGGCGTTGCCAAATTTCGACTGATACGGCCGGAGAGCAGGCGATGCCACTTTAAGCATAAGCTCTTACCATCTGGTATCATTATATCTATCTCGCATCATTATATGGGCCAATTACAAGGGTGCTCTGTAAGGCGATGGATGGACTAAGAGTAAACAAACACATATGGTACACAGACAGTCAGCAGTCGTCGGGTGTGCCAGACGGGGCGGATACCTCTCAGACAGCATATGAATGAATGATGGATTGATTGATGATTGATGGTACTGAATCTAATGTGATATGTATTCATCTATGTTACATAACTTATATGATTGACTGACTGAGTGACTAGATGAGCTGATTGATTGACTGAAGCTGATTGATAACTGACTCTATGTCATCTGGCATATATAGATTTGTATTATATGACTTCTCGGATTGATGATGACAGTCGTTTAGCCAAACAGATTGATTGATTGATTGATTGATTGATTGATTGATGATTGAAGACTGATGACTCTGAATCTAATTTATAATATATGATATTAATACAACCTTTATTTATGCATAGGAATGTGTCTCAATCACTCATCAATCATTGATTGACTGATTGCAGACACACTAAACTAACAGAATGATTGATTGATTGAATAACTGATTAACACACTTTGCCTTCAATCTTAAAGTGAGCATTGCCCGCCTCTCTCAGCAGATGCTTACAGGGTATTTGAAGAACGGAAAAACTCTTAGCAACAGACCGCAATGGTCTAACAAAGCGCTATAAAATAACTTAAATAATCATCTCAGATACTGTTAAGCGAAACTGCAAGTCAGCGCGCCAGTGGGCGTGGCCAGCATTCGGCGCACTCGGAGCACTCTCTTGGCGGATGGCACACGCGGTTCGTGACAAGACCCCACCACATGCTTGGGCAAATGGTGAGAGGCCCCAAGCAAAACATATCTTAGGATTAGAAGTTTATTAACACGAATCCATAAAGTTCTTAGTTACAAACACAATATCTATACTGAAAGTGGGAGAAATGTATGCTTCGACTATGCATAAAACATATATGCTATTTGCCTTGAAATTAAATAATAATTTATTTCGTATTTAAACTTCTTATTTACACAGCAATTTGCAGTTTTTAAGTTTTTAAGTTTTTAACTTGAGCGAGAAAATCATAAATTTAAATATAATTTAGGCGCCGGACTTAGACAGTGCTTGAATAGACATCAAATAAGCAAATATTGCTGCAGAATTAACCTAGGCGAGTTGTCAGACAGTAGATATATATATATATATGGGTAGTACATAGATATATATGTGTCTTATAGATAGATCCTTTGACACAGTTGCAACAGCTCTGAAAATTACTTCGAATTGACAAATCAAATATGCTTAACAGCTGAATTATATATATATATATATATATTCCCATATGGATCGTATGTATATAGCCCTCAGATTGCTTTAATATACAATGCATCGATTACAAAGTTAGTCAAAGAAACCTTAATCAAAGCCCGCAACGGAAGGCTTACAATTATGTCGTTGATATATAGTCATATATGTATATAGGATACATCGGATTTGATGCAGATAAACACTGTTTCCTATATTATATTTATAAACACTTAGCTCAGCCGCTGTCTCGCTCGCACACACAGTCTCTCGCCCTCTCTCTTCCACGCTCTTTGCACCTTACTCTTCTTATCCATGGGCCCTGATATATATCTGATATATATTATATATGTCTGAATTGTGTTAGCTTTAGGCTCAAGCAGCTTTCTTTCAGGTGAGCACAAAGCAGTTGGCTTAAGCTTGGCTAAATATTATTTACACTAAAATAGATTATATAGTTGAGAGCTGTACAAATAACCACAATTATCGCTCGAGTGGAGCTACATCAGTTGGTAACATCCTTACATAGGTCGGCACTATCTTGCTGTGGTAAACATTTATGAGTATTTGCCGAGCTCTGCCAGCTGTAAAAGCAGAAGACGTGAAAGAACCTGAAGAAGAGGCAGATGAAGCAGACGAACTGCTCTCTCTCTCTCTCAACTGACGATCAAAGTTCGTGTGACAACGGAATCAAGATCTAGTCCAGCCAAGCAGAGAGTCTGGCAACGCCAGCTGCCTGGTTAAGTTCAGGGTAATTGGCATTTGGCAAGTGACAATGGATAACTGTAAACATATATGTAGTCAAAAACTCGCAATATATTTCTATACAAATCAACGTTTATTAGAAATCTGTCCGTTCCACAGTCGAGTTGCAACGTCTCGTTAAACACATTTGTTTTTGGCCTAAACAAAGTAAAAGGAATAAAGCCAACTACGAATACATAAGATAAATGGCCTTTAGCTAAACGCTTAAGTTTAAATCGAATTGCACTTAATTAAATTAACATAAAACTATTTAAAAAAAAGGAGAAGAAGAGAAACGAAAACAGGAAATATTGCTGGAGATACACGCCCATAGACCGTTACTCGGTAGATACACATATTCGTATATATAAATACATGTTTAAGCTGGGATTTGTACAGCAGAAACAGATATATGATGCGTCGAGGTGCTACGGAAAGCTGCGCTACAAATGTTTATCATTTATACAATGGATTAATCGTAACTAGATGGAGGATATAACATATATCTGTATATATATAGAGCTATGCACACAATTCGAGCAGATCGAAGCTTACAACGACTAGGTTCAACTAGGGGCTGAGCGGGTACTACAATGCTTTAGCTATTATGTAAATGTGTGCGTGTGTGTTTAACTCCAAATTGAAATGAAGCGAGAGACAGAGAGACAGAGAGGGAGAGAGACAAAGAGTGAGATCGCAGCAACCACAGTCTGCAATCTTCTGCCTTTCATATTGCAACGAATTTGTAAATGTTGTTTGCGATGTCAGTTCGGCGTGGTTGGCTTCAAAATTGAAACGGCGGCGTATCCCGGCAGGTGTACGCATCCATCGGTGTGATGACAACGTGCAGGGAGAGCGTATTGCGCTGACTGCCCGTCAAGTGGGGACTCAAATTGCGTGAGGTGTGCTCCAGCTCGTCGAAGGGCAACAGATTATCCAAGTTGATGACACGCGCCTCATCCGAGAAGTACTCCGTGCGGTGCACCACGGTGCGTATATGCTCAATCTTGTTCTGCACGCCGACAATCAGGACGGCCACCTGTGAATACGATATTTTTGCATCAAGTATAACTCTCTACTATTTAGGGTATATATGCACCTTGAAGCGCTCCTCGCCAATGTCTTGATGCTTGCACGTGACTCGCAGTCGCACCGTATTGAGCGCACAGCCGGGCACATCCTCGCCCCAGACCATCTTGGCCTTGTTGTACTTGACGCCGCGCGGAAAGAACTCGATCTCCCAGGTCATGCACGAATCTTAAGTGATAAGCAAATATCAATGTTAATAAGAGCAAGGATTTGAAGGTAGAAGCTGGCGGACTTTCAGACTAGCGCTTTACTCAAGCTATCAATATTCCTATAGAGCTCTCAACACTCACCGTCCTTAGTCTCGGCAATGTGTCGCTGCGAAAAGAAGCAGGTGACATAGTTCTTGTAGTCCTCGATCTTGTCAAAGTTGTGCACATCGATGCCGACGCTCCACGTGTCGTTCCAGTAGAGCCGCGGTGTGAACTGCAGTTGGCCGCACTCGGTGGCACGGACCTCGCGCACACGGTCCTCCTGCCCGGACTGATAGCTCATGGCGATGGCAATGCGATCGACCAGAAATTCCTTGTGATACTCCATCAATGGCACGATGAGCAGATGCGACAGCTCCCGGGGCGTCATCATGCCAAAGCGTATGTGCATGACCGTCTGCTCGATTAGCTCCATGAAGTTCCTGGCCCGCTTCTCGGGGCTGAGGCCGGTTTGGGCCTCGATTAGGCCGCGGCGATGTAGCAGCCACGTCTGCAGGATGCTGAACAATTCGAACTCGCTGGTGACGACGATGTCGTTTTGCTGCAGCAGCAGCTGCAGTATGGCCGGATCCATTTCGACGAAGTCCTTGGACTCGGCCACTATTTCCAAATTGTTTTTGAGAAAACGCTTCAGCGTTTCGGTGAGATCATTGTGCGTGGGCGTAAACGAGAGCGTGTACTGCAGCCAGGAGACTAAGAAGCCATTGGTCGCCGCCTTGGCCACATGCTTCGTCATATAGCCGATGCACAGCTCGATGAGATCCCGCACGTTGTATTTGTCGGACAATGCCAGCATCGGCATCACCGTCTGCAGCGTCACCTCGATCTGGCCCACATACAGATACTTGATGAACTGTGGGAACACGGCCGAGCAGCAGGCCTCCTCGTGCAGCTCAATGACATGCTTGCTGCACTCGTTCCACTCCGGATTCATCAGCATGACTTGAAAGACATCGCTGCTCGCGCAGAGGATGACCCGGTGTGCCGGATACTCCTTGCCGTCCACCAGGAGCACAATATCCGACATCAGCTGCTCCGCATACATGTGGGCGATCTTATTGAGCACGCTGTTCGGATCAATCATCTGCTGTAGTCACAAACACAAACATTCACATTAGCTTTATTGTCGGGTTGAATTTCTAGGGGGCTGTTTGGGGTGGGGGATACGTTGCCATTTGCATACTCACGGTGCTCGCTCCATCTTGAGTTTCGTCTGTTTCCAGGCACTTGCGCCGCTTGGCATCCTGGTCGTCGTTCAGGGCTGTGCTGCCCTCGGTGCCGTTTGTGGCCGCAGCGCCTGCTGCTGCTGCTCCTGCAGCGGGTGCATTGCTGCCACTGTTGGGCTCTGCGGCAGCTGGACTAGCGCCTGCGCCAGCTGCGGCTGCTGCAGCAGGGGCAGCAGCAGCTGCTGCAGCACCACCAGCTGCCGCAGCGCCCGCAACACCAGCTGCTGCGGCTGCGGCTGCCACAACACCAGCAGCGCCACAGGCAGCACCTCCACCAGAGGCGGCCACGCCGTTACTGTTTGCGTTCATAAAGATCTTTGCACACGTTTCTGTTTAGCTCATGGTAACACCTAACACTAGCTCCTTTTCTACTCCAGGTTCAATTGATTTGGCAACTCTTGCTGAAATTGCGTGTTCGTCTCGTAGGACATGCCCAATTGGTTAACATCAGTTTTAAGCAATAAAAAACAACAAATTCCGTTTGTGTGACAATGTGACAGTGTGACCGTTTTCAATTAACAATAGAGCCTAAACAGCAGTGCTAATGAAGAAGGTCAAACAATAGAAAACTTAGTATTTAATAGCAAAGTTTTAATTAAAAGTGTAATAATTATTTATTTAAATGAATGTATATATTTATAAACTATAAATATATATACCAGTAGTTGCGCAGAGAACACGTAATTAATAAACATAAATAAACAGCTGTGTGTACGTTTCTCTGTGACTGTAAAAATACCAAAAACACAAAGCCTCAAAAGAGACCTAGCGAAAAGTATTTCAGTGCAAACCAAATCAAAAATACCAAACGATAACAAACACATTAGTATTTACTATGAAGGCGCAATTTTCAAATGATGTGTGGTTTTATTTGACCGATCAGACCGTAGGCTTAGTTATATATATAAAGTTTCGGTCAATAGTAACAATGACGCATCGCAATGTAATAAACGTTTAAAGTCCTTATTGTCTTTATTGGATTCTTTAATTTATATCAAATTCAAAAATTGTTTAGAAAAATGATAAATGATCAACAAACTAAAAAAATAGATTTTGAAATTCTCAAGTTGAGATCAAATATGCCAGATATCTATACTAATATATTAATTATGTATATGCTTATTTGTCTACTTCATAATTAGTTTATATTAAATTCACGATATAGTATCAAAATTGTAAGAGAAGTATATGAATTAAATTGCGATTAGATATTTGGCACATGTGAACAGAACAATGAAAACAGAGGAAGCTAATGAACAGCGAACAGAACAATGACAAAACAAACAGATTTACATTGAATTCTCTTTGTTTTGGTTAATTTTTAACTATATTTTCCGATTTATTTACTTTCTTTCTTTTTGTCTAAATGGATGACTACACGTCCCTCACAGAGGCTGCAATTGCATTAGCTTTCGGTTATGACATTCGCAAATGATTCCGTTTGTGGATTTGTTCATCATTCGATGTTGATGATGATGTGGGTGTTGATGGCGACGTACAGCTCAGAGCTCGTCGTGTCCGACGAACTTCTTGACGTACGCCTGGAGTTCCGGCAGCGAGCGGCTGCCCTCGTACTCGTTCTGGCGCTTGCCGTTCTTGTAGAGGAAGAGCGTGGGATAGCCCTCGACCTGCTGGTCGATGCAGATCTGTTTGTTCTCGGGCGAGGTGCAGTCGACCTTGGCAATCACAATGTGCGTCTCGCTGGCTTGCGCCTCGGTGGCCAGCTGCTCCCAGGTGGGCTGCAGCTTCTGGCAGTGTCCGCACCACGGCGCATAGAACTTCACGAAGGCAATGCCATTGGCGATGGCCTTTTCGAACTCCTCGCTGCCATTCAGCTGCTGCACCGTTTGCTTCTTGACCTCATCTTGCGCCTCCTTGGTCGCATCTTCCAGGTCGTTGTTGCCGGCGCTTGGAGCGCCGATCATCTTCTCCACATAGCTCTTCAGTGTGGCCACGTCACGGGCGCCGGCATATTTCTCAATCTTCTTGCCATCCTCGATCCAGAGGAGCGTGGGATAACCCTTCACCTCAAAGTCCTGGCAAATGCTGCGATATTGTGTGCAATCGATTTTGGATATCGTCGCCTGCGGCTCCTTTATCAGCTCTGTGGCCAGCTCCTCCCAGGTGGGTGCCAAACGCTATACAATGGAAGGCAATTAGTAAGAGAAGGGGGTCAATGGACATGGATCTGATTACCTGACAGTGGCTGCACCAGGGCGCAAAGAACTTGACGAAGTGATTGCCGCTGGACACATGCTTGGCGAACGTGTCCTCCGTTAGGTCAACGACCTTGCCCAAATTGGGATTCTTGTCGCTGCCCTCCAGCACCTGCTGCTCACTCAAATCCTCGGCGGCCGGCGTATTCAGCTCATGGTTAATGAAGTCCGTAATCGCAGGCAGATCGCGTGTGCCCTTGAATTTGACCGACTCCTTCTCGCCCAGCTTGAAGAGACGCAGCGTCGGATAGCCCGTCACCTGATGGTCGGCACACAGCGACTGATGCTGGGTGCAGTCCACCTTGGCAATGGTCACCTTGGGCTCATCAATGTTCATGATTTCAGCCAGCTGCTCCCACAACGGATGCAGGCGCTTGCAGTGACCGCACCTGGAAGAGGGAATTGTGGAATCGATCAAGATGTTGTTCGAGTTTGAAAGTTAATCGAAATTCGTTTGGTTTTGAATAGATGCAAATATGATCTTTTGACTCCGTACAGCTCTCTTCTATGACCCCTACGTAGTCGATAGATCATACTTCATTTGACCCAATTACAATCAGTCAAAGCTGGAGTTTCGAAATGGCTCTATATGTATCATGATAATCATATTCATTTCGATTTCGTTCTCTTTCAGATAAGAAGTCTGGAATTTGTATATTTCTAGACAAAGCACAGTCTCTGGATTAGGCGTACAACAAGGCGGGCAACGACCAGTTTTTGAATACAAAGAGTTCATGATATGTGCACATATATAATATACACAATATTGTATGTAGGCTGATAACACAGCCATTGGCTAACTAAGTACGGTTGTAAATTTTCAAATCGCATGTGCGTGAGCGAGCGTGCGTGTGTGTGCGTGCTTAGTGTATGTCAATCAAAGGCACTTCTTGACTGTTGTCGAACTAAAGAAAAGTTAAGCGAAAGCCCCTTTGACCGCTCGTAGCGCCCTTATCTATGTACGTGGTGTTTGAAAAGAAACGGAGAATTGTAATCCTCAATTCGTCACTTAAGCTATATAGTATATGTACTTAAGTATCTGCTGAACTTCGAGTGGGAGACTCGTGACACGAGTTGAAATGAAGGAGAATAAGGAAATATATATATATAGAACTGAGCATATCTAATACTCCAACTACTATATGGCATATATGCTAAAACTAACTGTTAAACTTGAGTAGAAGACTCGTGACACGAGGCACGACTTCAAATCAGTTGAAATATGGATAAATATTAAGGACATCAAAAGAGAGAGGAATAGAAATGTGAATCACTAACAATAATCAGAAATATATATCAAATATATATATAACTCTATCCAGCAATCGCGCTGCAGCTCGTGCAAGACGCGCACATCGCTAACTCAACAACAGTTGCATGTGCACCTGTGTGTGTGCACAACACACATGTGTCAACAACAAGGAAATGTGTTTTTTGTTTTGTGTTTTACTATGTTTGCGTACGTATGTACGTCCGTTCCTTACATACATACAAACATGTACGCATTTATGAACAGATGTTTCTTTAAGATTGCGTGGCTTTGTCTAAATGCATGCGTGTGTGTGTGCTTAGCTGTCTAGAAAACTTTAATAATAAAGTTATTTGCTTAGCAATGTCGTGATCAATGTCGAAATACCAGACGTGTTGGTTTTTCGTGTTTTTTTTAGCAATTATTGCTTACCATGGCGCAAAAAACTTCACAAAGACGTTGCCGGCTACGATGGCCTCGTCAAAGGTTTCCGGATTGAGTTCAACGGCGAATTGCTTCTCGTCGGCCGGCTTAGCTGGCTCGTCGGTTGAGGCGGCTGCCAAAAACGGCTTGAAGGTGAGCGCACAAATGGCCAGCGGTATAATTGATTTAAATAACATTTTGGTGTGTCGAAAATGTTTGTCTACCCTCCTTGCACTTATTAAATATACTACACCGAATGCTGGCTGTCTACAACAGTGTGACCAGTTGCAAGTGGCACGAAATAGCTTACAGCTTACAGACTAGACGGGTTGCATTTGCTGTTATCGATAAAAAAATACTATATATTCGATATAAAAATACTTTAAAATTGAATTTAAGAATTCATTTAAATTGCGTTATTTTCAAGTTTTAAAAAATAAAAACAAAATTTGATTTCTCTCTGCTCTATTTTAAATATATATTTAGCAATATTATATATAATGTGTATAAATATATGAATTTACCAATTTAAAAACAAAATATATATATTTTTTAAAACTTTTAATAATTAACAGGCTGAAAATTTAAAAATATTTCATAAAAAAATACTTTTTAAACTAACAAAAAATACATATATAGCAGACTATATTACATCTTTTTTTTTTACTTTTCTGGAGAAATATATATATTTGCCTAAACATTATATAGATTTCTTAAAAATTATTGTTTATAATTTGTAATTTTGTTTCTCTCTTCATTTTGAATGTAACATTAGGAATTCTGCATAGGATTCTATTTGTATATATACATATATATATATATATATATATATATATATATATATATATATATGTGTGTGTGTGTGTGTGTGTGGGGAAGTTGGAAGAGTCGAACGAGAATCAAGTGGGGAAGGCATAGATAAAAACAGTCTTGAGAGTATTTGTACCGTTTAAAGCGAGCGGCACTTGTTTAACGTGTTCAACAAAAACCACAAAGTAATATAGTATTAACAATGAAATATGTTTCGATTGCGATTTCTTCCTTTTTGTTTAGCTTTTCCTCTTTTGATTCTCTTTTAATGGCTAAGGATTCAGTAGCTGGAGGCGCCAATCATTTTGCGTATCTGCTCGAAGGACAGCCAGAAGGTGAGCGACCAGGGCGCCATGCGAATCCAGCAGGGCAGGAATCCCTTGTACAGAGCCACGAAGCCCTCCTTGCCCACGGTCTGGCGCAGGCAATCAACGGAGCCGCGATAGAGCAAGCCACTGCAAAGGCATAAACAGTTAGTGGGTGGATTGGAGGAGCGATCTGACTGGCCTGACTGCCAGCTTACCGTCCCAGTTCGTCCGTGGGCTGGTTCATGATGCGCGTCTTCACCACGTCCGCCGGCGTGCCCATGATGGCAGCCACGAAGCCGGCACAGATGGAGGCCAGCACATGGACCGTATGGCAATCGGGCATTTGCAGGCGGTGCATGATCAGATGCTTGATCGTATCGTATGTGGTCAGGTCGCCCAGATTGACCAGCGCTGCACGCTGCACATTCGGTATGCTGCCCTTCCACAGACCCTTGACACCGCCTCGCTGCACGATCTTGCGGAACGCATGCGCAGCGCCATGGACACGCGGCGCCTCGCCCATCAGTCGTCGCTTGCCCTCCATTTGGATTTGCACCTTGACCAGGTCCGCCGGCGAGGCCAGCCATTGAGCCACTGCGCCGGCTGTGACGCCGCACAGAGCCGACTTCCAGACGGGCAGCGCCTGGCTGCCGTTCTCGGTGAGCTCCTTGCGCATCAGATCATAGCTGCAGATGCGCACGCCGCTGTCAATGGAGGAGGACGAGATTAGTACACGCAAGCTGCAGCTGGTGCAAATGAATCATTCTTTTTGTGGAATGCGCCAGAGGCAATCGCATCGGATGCCACTGAAAGAGTGGCACAGATCATTTGAATTTGAATTTGAAATGGAATAAAAGTACTTGGTTTGTAGCTGGTTGGTTCAATTGATTCGATTGATTGATTGCCCACCTATAGACGACGTGTCGGTAGAGCGCCGGCGTCACGCCCTGCCACAACTTGAGGGCGCCCTCCTCGCGTACAATGCCAAAGGCCGTGGCGACCATGCCGCGATATTGCATCTGGTAATGGGGGGTTTTTGGTTCAGTTACATAACAGATATATATATATATATGTGCAGCTCATATTGTATATATATACATATACACATACCTATCCAATACGCACATACACACGCACACATACACATAGAGAAATGGATTTATGGATATTTTGGCAGCTAGTGGGGTAGGCAGTAGGGTGGGTGGGTTGGTTTTCTTATGCCAGTCAACTAATCTCAAGCTCTCCTTATCTCATGCCCAGCTGGACACTCCCCCTCAACACATCGAAATGCCAGCACCACATTGAGCTTATCAGCATGCTGATAATATATGAATGACCAAAATTAGAATTAAAAACAATAAACAAATAAATAAATAAGCTAAAGTTAAGTTCAGTCCGCCGAAGCGCGCTTATCTTGATTCAAGCTATTCGATAAATTATTCCCCGCCCGGAGGTTTCGCAACACTGGCAAGCGGATAGACGCATGTCGTTCGATTTTGGGTTAACGGTCCTGCAAGGGTAACGGTATGTTAGCAAAAGCCGGGATCAAGAAGCTAGCATGCATGAGAGACCAACACAACAACAAACGGTTAACACCAAAATACCAAAAACTAAAAAAAAACACACTAAATTATACACAAATTACTCACATTTGTTTTGGCGCCGCCACCGCCGGTGGCTAGGGCGGCCACACTGGCCGCCTCGCCCTGGATTTGCAAGCGGGTCTTTGTGAGATCCAGCGGATATGTGGCCAGCTCGGCTATGGAGGCGGCCACAACCGAAACGATGTATGTGCAGGCAAACGAATCCGCATAATCATATTTAACGGGTCGCAGCTGATGGCGTCCACTGTTGACAGCGCCACTGTTTACCGTTGCCGCTGCTGAGGCCGATGCCGTTGTCGCTGCTGCATTGGTGCTGGCATCTGCGGCGCTGGGCACACTGGCCGCGGTTATGGCAGCGGCAGCAACTGCTATGTTCTGTGGCGCTGGCATCTCTTAGCTGCAATTGCATTTATTTATTAACAAATTCAATCAAAACTGAGTCCAACTATTTGTTTTGATAGCTGGCCAAAAATAAACTTTGTGTGAGCTGCGCTGCCACTGATACGGCTGCTGCTGCTGAAGTCAATAATTGAAAGCGCAAAGATCGCGTGACTTGCTAAGCAATGCAGAAGTTACTCTGATACACAGTTCAACGTTTTTCAAGGATGATGCTGTGCGCACAATTGGCTCTTGTATATTTTTACATAACAACGAGAACAGCAGCGACAGCAGCAGCAGCGGCAGCGGCAACTACTGCCAACGACGTCAATGTGCGAAGAAACAAAAACAACACACACAAAAAAGTCGGAACCAAAATTAGTTTTTGTTGTGTTTGTTATGCTCGCCTTGTTGTTATGCCCGTTGGCCGTTGCCCGTCGTGTATCGGCGTCTTGTGTTCAATTAAACGCACGCCCTGACCGCGTATTCATTGCAGAATTGATTTCTGTGTTTGAAACTGATATTGTTTCTATAAGTGTGTATTTGTCGTATTTTTCTCTTTATGAGCGCTTATCAATTGTGCATCAATAAAACTAAAATTACATATATGCCTTGCACAAAAACAAAAACAAACCCAAAACTGAGCACAGTGCTAAACAGCGGTGCAAGCTTTGACAGCGCACGATCAGTGTTGCATAGCAAAGTAGCTAAGCTGAAGATTCTTTTTAAAAATTAGCTAAATATTAAGAATTGACAGTTGGATTTGAATTTTTCAGAACAAACTGAAGACTTTCAACTATGCACTTAACTGTATGTGTGGTTTGCCTGTTTTCTATTCAAAACCATGAACACTGCCTTGCACTTGCCGATAGATACATCGCGTACTATCGATGACCATTGCAGAAGCGAACAGCTGATTGTGAGTTAATTGGCCTTGCTGTTCAAAACGGGCTCTGCTGTTGCTTGGTGTTGTTATTTACTATGCGCATTGCGTCCGTTATTACGCTGATTACTTCATAGCGCGGCCCAGTGACTAAGACAGCTATCAAACTATATGTGCAATCATAAAATCGAAGACAGAGAGATATAGCAATTGCAACAGCTGCAGTAACATTAAATCAAACAATAACAACAACGACAAGCAAAGAACTCGTTAATGTAAGTAACAATATGGTACGAATCAACAGCTAATAAGTAACCTATACTTGTGTGTGTGTGTGTGGTAGTATGAGCAATACAGATACAACCGCACCCAAAGCCGAGTCAAGCGCCCGCCAGAAACTGGAAACGTATCGAGTCTATGTGATCACCTGGAATGTTGGAAGTCGATTCCCGGATAACATTTCGCTGCGCCAGCTGCTGGGCCTGCATGGCGAAGCCAGCGGCGACGCAGCACAGGAACTGCCCGATATCTATGCTATTGGATTGCAGGAGGTGAACGCACAGCCGCAGCATCAGGTGCTGGGCCTCTTCAAGGAGGATCCGTGGACGCACAAGGCGAAGCAACTGTTGCGCGGCTATGACTACGTGGCCGTCAAGACAGAGCAGATGCAGGGATTGCTGCTGACCATGTTCGTGCGCCGGCCGCATGTTGAACACCTGAAGGACATCGAGGCGGAGTTCACGCGCACCGGCTTCGGCGGCATCTGGGGCAACAAGGGGGCGGTGAGTGTGCGTTTCACGCTTTACGGCTGTGGCCTGGCCTTTGTGGTGGCCCACTTGGCTGCCCACGACCATCAGCTGGACGAGCGTATCGAGGACTACAAGCAGATACTCGAGAGCCACCACTACCATGTGAAACGGTATCGTGAGATCTACGATCACGACTACGTGTTCTGGTTCGGCGATCTCAACTTTCGGCTGGAGGGCAGCGATAGCGCCGTCGAGGTACGCGACGCCCTCGGCGATGACAGCAAGCACGAGTCGCTGCTGCAGCGGGATCAGCTGTATCAGGTGCGCGAGCGGACGCAAAAGGCGTTTCAGGTGCTGCACGAGCGCCTGCCCGCCTTCCCGCCCACATTCAAGTTCAAGGAAGGCACCTCCGAGTACGATATGAAGCGTCGACCCGCCTGGACAGATCGCATCATGTACGCCGTGCAGCCACTCAACCGGCAGCCGGGCATGCAGCTGGCCATCGAGCAGTGCTCCTACAAATCCCATCCCGCCTACAACATCAGCGACCACAAGCCGGTCAGCAGCGACTTTACGATCAAGCTATATCCCAACTATCGTGCGCCGGGCATTACCTTTACGCCCATCTCCGTCTGGAAGATTGGCGACGAGAATACCGTGGAGTATCGCAAGCATGCGGAGTTCGAGGAGGGCCCCAACGATTGGATCGCGATCTATGGCATCGAGTACGCCAGCCTGGCGGACTATGCGGCGTACGAGTACGTTAACCAGGCTGAGTCGCCCAATTCCTCGGACTCGAATCAGGAGCGGGACTACTTCGAGATGCCAGCGCCGCAACCGCATCGGTCCCATCATCATCGCAATCGGCAGCGCTTGCGCCGGCAGCAGGAAGCCAACGAGGAGCTCGTCCGCCTCGACTTCGCCGACGATGTCGAGCTGCGCCACGGCGAGCAATATGTGCTCATCTATTTCCGCAGCACCGGACTGCGTGGCGTCACCAGCATCGCCCACGTCTCCGGCCCCTTCGTCGCCGAGAAGCGCAGCGGCTCGCCGCACCGCACCGAGTACCACGTTGACTAGCTAGCGGAGGCCCTTGACATCTATATACTTTAGTCGCAAGATCAAGCCTTAATTTGTTAAACACTATTCTATCCTATATGTTTGTCTGTCTATATCTGTCGCAATTCGATCCATGTGAATGCATTTCTTGTTAACGATCTGTAATTGTCTCCGATCTATGTATATTTATATATATAACCCCTCTTCTATATGCATGCTTATACATTTCATTACACGTTACGTGGCTTTTATATATTATTTTTTGATATATGTACATATATATATATATTTGTTATATAATACACAAATACACGATCAAACTATATAGACCAATTGTCAGACTGTTCCCACACTTACATGTACATATGGAAACTGAATTTTTATAATCTTTTCTTTTGTAATAAGTTTATATATATGATATATATATACCCCGTATCATAATAACACGGCGGCATTTACAAAGCCTTAAGGTTTCCATTACCCAATTTGATATATAATATCATTTCTGTATACAATTTCAACAGATTGTTCGCATACGCCAAGGTTTACGTATAGCTATACCCAGCTATCGACTCTCTCGAGCTATGCTTAGTAGCTCAAGCGCTTTGCTTCACTTCTTCTACATATATAAGTGCTTACATACCCTCTACTTTTCTGACCTGCTCACGCTTGTCTTATCTATTTCCAGTAGTGGGTATTGCTGGACATATAGCCATTATCTGAGCATTACTTGTAGTAGCTGCAGTCGGTATAGTACAGTTATCTCTATGCATGGCCAGTCTTAAATGCGAATTATGATTTTCTATAGAACTTTATATCGTTTGTAGATAAGCAAAGCTTATATAGTCTGTGTTTGTAGGTATATTATTGAGTCATAAGTGGGCTTTACGTGTCTATCAGTTTCACTCAAATATCTGATTGTTCTATACATATACTCAACTAATCTAAATGTTGTGCTTAGCTAAATGTTATCGAAGCTCGATGTTATATGCACGTTATAAAGGAACTAACTATATATCTATCAGATAGATATATATATACTATTAACTATCAGATATTAGTCTATATATGACACATTAGCTGGTTGAATCTATGATTTGCATACGATCAGATAGTTCTACTGTATATATTATTGATCGGGAGCAACAGCTGAGCTTAAATAGTCCTTTGGAAATAAATAAATTAGTCGATCTCATTATATATAAGAACTACACTCTACAGATTCAATATAATAATCGATAGTATCGTTAATTAACTAAAGTTGTTGGATTATCGTAATTTGAAACAGTTTTTAGACCAGACAGGGTATCTACCAGTTGATCATATCTGCCTGCTGCACAACTGGTTTTGACTTGTTTTCTGCACTGATCTTTATATATAGACGTATGATGTGCGTTGTCGAAGCATTTGAAGTGCTTTCAAAGAAAACCTGTTTTTGCACTCGTAATCCCCATTAAGTCTCTAATGACGTCACGAGCCATACATTGCCACACCTGCAGCTCCAATTTGCATACGAAAAGATGACAAATGCCCCATGTCCCAAAATAAGAAAAGACACAATATAGTTGATATATATTATATATCCATTTGCAATTGGGAAATCATTTAACTGTTCTTTGAAATGAGTTTTTATTGGATGGTTTTGCTTTATGTTTTTTAGATAAGCATATAGTATATAAATATAAATATAAATACATGATATATAGTTGCCTGCGCTAGTTAGTCATGACTTTTTTATGCACAAATACAAAATACTAGATAATACACATACATGCTATATAGATATATACACACACTTCCCTCTATATGTGGGGGGAAAAGCTCATTAAATATTTGCTCAGTTTTCAGTTTTTCACTCTTCGATCAAAATTTCGTGCGCAATAAATTTGAAGCGCAAAAATAGGAAGATCGGAGGGCGGTACGCTCCATAAATAATCATGAGAGATATATGAAAGGAAAAATATACAAAATATTGCAATTTACTTGTCATTATATCTCTTTAATATTTATCAGTTGTATATATATATATATATATTTATATATATATATATTTATTTAAAATTTCTTTTTGCAGACTTTTTCAATTTCAAATTGTTTCGAGCTACGTTTTAATTGTTTTTGGAATACTTGTCAGATATTATGTATATATAGCTATATATATATATGATATATGTATGTATGTGTAAAAATAATGTGCTTAAATATTAGTTATGCTCTACAATATATTCGTTGATCAGTTACGCATGATATACATATATATATATATATATATATATATATATATATATATATATATATATATATATATATATATGATTATTCGAGTAGATGTGTTAATGAAATTTCATGCATCAGTTTCAATAGTTAATAAAAAATCTATATATATACACAGTTATATACAATTGACTGTTTGTTCGTAGTATCAGAAATATCTTATAATCGAATGCTCTATATAAAATATATATAAGAATTACAGTTACATATATGTATTCGCTGCCTTTGCCTCAGTCAGTTGATAATTTTAAAATATTCGTTGTAGTTGCTTTCAAAATTGTTTAAAAGCGCGAAAAAAAAGAAAAACAACAAATAAACAAAATGAAATGTACTTAAGTCTAGGACGTTCACGTTATGATGGGGGGAGGGGTGCACGGAGGGGAGAATTACTTTTGGCCTGAACACTTTGGAAGTAAACTATATGAATACAGCTAGCATAATACAAATGTGCTTAAACAACTACAAAAAAAGTTTAAATTTTAGTTTACATTTTTTTTAGTTTTTCTTTTTTTTGGTGGTTTTCAAAACGCATTTTAAATATTTGTTCTGCTCTCTTCTCATGCGTTTAACGCAATAATAAATTACAATGTTAAAAAAAAAAAAATTGTTTGAATAATTGTACTTTTTTTTAGTTTCTGCGTTTTTTTTTGTTTGTAAATTTAAGAAAACAAAATACAAATTGTTGATTGGGGGCGGGGTAAGGGCATTTGCAAGTCGTTCACTGCTGCAACAGCAACAACATTGATCTGGCAACACTGTGCACAGGTCTGGCAGCTTAACTGTGCATTGTGTGTTTGTGTGCGTCCGGTTAATTAAACGCGCTTTCTTCTTTTGGCATCTTCTTTATCTCTGCTTTTTGTCTATTTGTTGTTGTTTTTGCTCATTTCGCCTCTATTTATATTATTATTGTTTTTTTTTTTTATGTTGCTCTGCGCCATTTAACCTTGATCAGTTTTCATTCCGTTGAACTTTTGAGTGTGTGTGTGTGTGTGTGTGTGTGCATATCAAAGTAAACTATTTAACCGTTCTCAATGTTTGTTTAATTGAACGAGCGCTAAAAAAACAATACACACACACACAAACAATACAATTTCGAGTGTTTACAGTTACAGCCTCCGCTTCCAGCTAGAATGGCAGAGCAATAAAAGTTCCACGGCTTCCACGTTCCACCAGCGCGGAAAGGCGATCCACTGTCCACTCGAAGTCAAGAGACGTTAAATTCTGAAATAAACAGAGATTTAATTAGAAATTGATGCAATATATATTTGAACTAAATTCCTAATAACTTGCAGCATTTACCAACACTTAAACTGTTAAAGATTCAAAAATAAACTAAATCCAATTGCAAAACTCCAATTAGCAAGCTACGAAAATTCCCAAATTGATTAAGCAATCGAAATGACAGCAAATAGCGAACGACACACACACACGTACACTCACTCACACACTCGAGCATATGCTAACGTTTTCACGTACGTGCGATGACGTAAAATGCAGCGTAAGAGCAACCGCAATTCCAATCAGAATCAGCTAATTTAAATGTTGCCGTTTTCTCACACTCGCAGCATATTTGTGGCAGCACTTGAAAACAAAGAGAAGAAAGATGAAAAGCAAAACACAGCGGCGCAGCGCTGGGCTGCGCCAAGCATTAATAGGCGAGGAGGAAGCAGATACAGCAATAATAAAAACCTAAGCAAGAAAAAAATGCCTCAACAATAAATTCCTTGTGACTGGGCGCTGCTGCTGCGGTTGCTATTGGTTGCGTTTTCATAAACAAAACACATGTGTGCGTGTGTGTGTGTGTGTGTGTGTGTTGCTTTTTGTAAATTGCCATTTGAAAGTCTTTGCCACAATGGCAACGCATTGTCTTGTAGTTTGTTGTTTGTGGGCATTCCTTGACGCCTACCCGGCTGTCAGTGGCGCTTTGCAACACTGCCTCTGCCTGACTTTTCAATTAGAATAGCAAATTGCTCAAGTCGAGGCCTTTGCTCTCCTCACTCAATCAGCACTCACGCGCACGCATATTGCTGTCTTGCTCTATCCCTTTTACTGCACATATCCCATTGCACACCGTTATTTGTACAAATTAAGGCATTTCTTTTCTGCTGCTCACACACACATATGTAGTTACTTATGCATGCATGCATGCGTGTGTGTGTAAGTAATTTGCTCGTCTTTGTTTGACTGCGACTAAAAACTGATTTTGAAAAGCACACATACTCTCTCACACGTACAATACACTTACATTGCAAGAAAGAGCTTGGCCAGCTGGGCATGGGCATGGGCCTGGGGCTGGGCAGTCAAGTTGGCCTCTCGCCCGTTCGGTCAATGCGCGTGCTTGAATGTTGTGCTTATTGCGGTTATTACTGTTGTAGTAGTTGTTGTTGTTGTATCTGCTATTGCGCAAGCCTGCCCGCTTGCGGTGGTTGCTGCTGCCGCTGCTGCTGCCTTCATTGTCATTGTTGTTGTTGCTGTTGTTGTAGGACTCGGTTTACTTTCGCATTGTCGCTCGTCTCAGTTTTCTGCAAAATGTGAAGAAACAACAAAAGGGCAACAAATGATTACCAACATATTCACGTACACGCTCGTGCGAGGGTTGCTCAACAAGTTCGTTGAACTTTTAATAACTTTTTTTTTTTTTATGGCAAAAAACAATATACATATATAGACATATATATATATATATATATATATATATATATATATATATATATATATATATATTAATTACAAAATATTTAAAAATAATAAAATGAAAATAAATAAAATCCATTTCAACAATAATTTGTATAAGATATATAATATTTATTCTGATTTATTATTTTGTCCATCTTTCGAACTGCCCTCGCTTAAGTAAAACATAACTTCCACTTGAGTCGCAAATTAAAAGCGGATAGAACAATTTACTTGAGTTTAACGAAGTTTTTGTGCTCTAGTGCACATCTGATTGTATCTACATATGCAGATATATATACATATATATGTGTATGTATATGCATGCTTGATCTGTTGATGATCAACAGCAGATCTTGCATAGATAAACCATAGTCTCACAGTAGATTTTCTGCTAAGGAATGCTGGGTTCAAGCAGACACAACTCAAACATACAAATGCATATGTATGTGTGATTCTCTATATGTACATATACTCACTGTACTACATAGTCTGTCTCGCTCTTGCCCTGGCTCCGTATTATAAAAAGAGCTGAGCGTAAAACGTAAATGGGCCAGATTGCAATTATAACTTGAAAAACTGCAGAACGAACAAATGCAAATTGCGGCCAAACTCGATTAATGAACGAAGTATATGTATGCATATATCTATATATATATATCTTATATATATGTATGTATATATACATATATATCTGTGTGTAAATGCTGTACGTTTTGCATTTGCGCTGCATTCGCTTATTTGACAAAAAAGTACTCAAAGATACAGACACGTACTCGAACTCGATCTGGCATTCGCATTCGCATTTATCAGATACATTCGTATTTATAAGATACACACGCACACAGACAGAGAAGACGACATTGATATGCGCGTACCGGTTGACGAAAGATGCTTCATTCCCTGCACCTGCCGCCGTCCCTGCCCCTGCTCCTGACCCCATCTCCCCATCTCCCTCTCTCACTGTCTGATTGCCCCCTCCATATGGATATAGCTCATTTGGATCTGCGGATCGACTGCCGCACGGCTGCTGAGCGTGACGGTGACACGTTGCATGGGGATTATGCAAAAAAGCCAAAGAAGTTGCAACTGCAACGGTCGCTGGCAGCTGGCAGCTGCAGCACGCACAGTGGGGCCAGGAGAGAGAAATGCAAAATCTAAACAAAAAGTCAACTGAATTCACATTTGAATGAGGAAGTGCAGGTAAATAAAGGTGTAATTGTTTATAAACATGCACAAGGAAAACAAATTCCAAGCAGCCGTAGTCGTAGTCCGAGTCTCCGTCTCTCTATAGTAAACAATTGCCGGAGCATTTGGTTTGAGTAAACAACAGTGTTGGAAAGTTAACTGACAAACAACAATCAACAATTACAATCTAGCTGGAAGGTGTCGTAGCTGCATTGTTTAATCAACTATACATACTGTAAACAACTGGAACTGTTCAGATTGTTTAGGGATATGGATTGAATACTTGACACGGGACTAAGAACAGAGCGCTATTCTAGGCAAAGATAAACAGAGGAGTGTCTCCATGTGGTATATACTAACTAAATAGGTTCCGTTACAGAGATTGAGTTGCGTGAAAGCAAGCGAAGATCCTGAAGAGGGCGAAGCAGAGGATTCAGACCTTATTTCAAGCTATGTTAAGGGCTAAGCAGAGTTTGCTCTTCGGGAAGTACAAAGAATTGAAATGCAGCAGAGATCTCTGATCTAGCATAAAGTGATCTTGATGAAGACAATCTCTTTTGCTCTATGTACTACGAGTCGACTAGAAGAAGTCTCCGATCTAACTTAAGTAAGACCAAGCAGAAGAGACTGATCTAACTTAATGTGATCTACTATATATATATACGTATATATATCATATATATAGATGTAGTTTGTACACTAATTTGACTATTCTCTGAATAAACCCCTCATTAATTAGTCAATAGTAATTTGAAGATTTGTAAGTGCAACTTTTGTCGCGATGTCTTAATTTTGAAGAGCTCCGTGCGCGAAGAACTGCTCAATTACCAAGAATGAATAGTAGAAGCAGTTAAGATATCATGTAGAAAGCCATAAACATGAAAGAGAATCCCATGAATAGCTTTAATGTGCCACGATATGTATGTTAATTGTGAGCTGAAGACCGTCCGTGACATGTGCTCGATAAGAAGAGAGCTCTTCGCCGAGCCGACATGAGTATGTGTGTGTGTGTGTGTGTGTGTCGTTAAGAGTGCTTGTGTTGTGACCCGGCACAGTTTTAAGCCCGGTTTTTTCGGTGGATGCGTCGTCTTTATGGCATTGCCCAAAATGTTTCTTGCATAATACTCGAGACGATAATGGCCCATGGGGCAGGTTAAAGCCGGAGCTGTGATACATACGTATATATATTTATATATATGTGTGTGTGTGTGTGTTGACCGGGTAAAACCACCTCAATAAACAAAAGCAAATAAACACACATGAAAACGCACTCATTTGCTCCCAGCGCATTTCGTGCCGCCTTGATTATTGGCTTGGTAAACATACCAACCGCCCCTTGGGCGCTCCCCCCCTCACGTAAGACCCACCCCGTCGCAGTGCCGACATCTGTTTCTGTTTCTGTGACGCAGTCCACAAAATCATATATGTGTGTATATATGTGTATTGTATATTAAAAATCATTTTCATTTTAATTTCATTTTCAATTTCAATTTCAATTTCGATTTCGATTTCGATTTCGCTTTCAGCATGGTTTTCCGCATTCTACCCTGTAGCCGTACGAATTCTTGGTATGATCACGTTATGCGTGTATTGTATTGTGTATAATTGATGTGTATATATATGCATATATATAAATGTTTAATATATCTGGTAATTTATGCTCGATATTCATTTCGCTTCGGGGGCAGTCCAAGAAACTTGTTACGCAATTTTAGAAAATATTTGAATTTTGTGTAGTTCAAGTTAAGATATGATAGATGGGTATGATAGAAGAAGTTGATATATGCATGTACTATATCTATTGCAATATCTATCAACGCTTTTACCTATTCTCTATAGGTATATATATACCTGCATACGAAGTTTACCTGATCTTATTATTATTATTCTATACACGCCAGACTTATGAACTATCTAAATCTCATATATCAACAGCAATTCCCAGTTTGTGGCTCATTTCAATCAGCCTCCGTCTTGCCTTTGCTGCCTGCGAGGTATCTGCTAGTCGGGCATGCATGGCTCTTGGCCAACTGTGTCAGCAGCGCCCCATGCAACACTCGCTTCAATTGAGAGGGGGCAGGGGCTGGGGATCTGTGTAGTCGTGGCTGGTGTTCCGGGTGTTAGGTCGCCGCTGGTGACTCGGGCGGGAATCGAGTAAAAAGTTCTTATCACAGCGTGTTAAACGTGTGTCCATTTCTTCTATCAATGTGCATAACATTTAAATGGACTCAAGAGGATGCCATAAACACACACACACACACGCTGTGCCTGTGTGTGTGTCAAGGGTTGCGCTGATTATTTTATGGCCATGTGGAAATCTACAGGAAATGTCCGAATAGCCAGCGCCGCTGCCCAAGCATTTTTCCATTGAAAAACAATGAAAAACATTTCACATTTCACATTCCTACGCCTCTTTTTGCTCTTCCTCTTCGCCGTCTCGATTTTTATGGCACTTTCAAGTGGTTCGTTCGCAGCGCAATAAATGCAGAACCCGAAGAAGAAGAAGAAGAAGCCGTCGCAGCAGACGCAATTGTAAACTTGGCGCATAGCTGTAAAATAATTAAACAAGCCTAGGCCAGGCATGGCCAAGACACGCACAAGGCGCCGCGGCGCCTGCCTGGCCCAACAGTGTTGGAAAATTGAACAAAATCCAAAGAAAACCTCACATATGTCCGCCCGCCTGCCTGCCCGCCATTGATGTCCATATGTCTGTCCTGTGATTTCCCATCAGTTCCCACTGCAATTGCAATTTCCTCTCCTTGGGCGTATTGCAAAAGTCACGGGGAATCGGGCCGGCAGCACTTACTGTGGGCGTACCTAATGGCTCACGCTTACTCAAGAACCGTTAAGAAAACGTAGAGTGGGAGAAAATTGAGAAAAACCATTGGCAAATTTTCATTGAGTCCATGTGAAGCACAGCCAGCGAGAGTGGGAAGTCTTTGCCATAGCAATCTATATAGATCTATTATTATATCTATCTATTAGATATAGAGCCTGATATTATATTAAAATTGAATTAATATTTATATTCATATCCACATCCAAATCTATCCTTATCTATTTCCATATCCACATCTATCTATCTATCTATCTATCTATATCTATAGATATAGATATATATCCGACTTAGATTGTTTATAGTTTAGTTCAAATGATTCAGTAAAGCATAAAAACTATATTGTCAATAGGACAGCCCTCTTATATAGTAAGCTGATTGAAAATGAAATACTATGCATTAATACCAAGTTTCGTAAGCCTAGCTGCGCAGCTTACTGAGTTCGTATAGTTCACTATGGTGAAATAGAGAATCGAGTTTTATGAGCTTTCCATATATCAATAAGCAATATGAGAGGTTTATCTGCTCTTTAAAGTAATCTTGGCAGTTACGTGCTTTGCTGTCTTTAGCTATAGCTGAACTATCTGGAAAGTCGTTCCATAATTGAGTATTGCCATGTTCAATGGCAACTAGCGTTGCCATATCGGCAGGGATTGTTAATTCAGATCCAGTTCGAATCGATCGAAAGCAATAGATATAGCTATTCATTCACATTGATATACTTTGCAAATATACATATATCCACACATATATATAATTGATTCGAGGAAATTATTCACTTATGACTAAGTCGGTCTCTGTTAGGCTCCGCAACTTCGGCTACGGTTCGTATTACCTCATTAGAGAGCAGCTAATGGGATAGAATTTGATACAGCTGCCAGACACACGATGATTCCATCGAGCCAGCATGACAAATACAACTTATATGGACTCTAACGCAGCGAGCCACAGACAAATGGAATTCTCAGCTCAAACAGAGATATCTTTTGTTTTTCCTGCTTTTAGGTTCTGTTGGCGGGCGAGCGAGCGAAAGAAAGTGAGGCAATTGACGGCTCTATGACTCGATGTTTGTATTTGCATTTGCACTTGTATGTGCCTAAGGTGTGTCCCGATTACAAGATTTACCTGTGCGTCTGTCTGCTCAAGGTAAATAATCTTATCGGCACAGAGCTGGCCATAAAGTTGGGTATTCCTTAATTGTGTTTGCTGTCTGAGCTTAAGATATAGCTGAGATATAGAGAGATATTGGCCCTCTTCAATGGGTAGACATTTCCCAATATTGCGGCCACCACTGTACGATTGTTGATCAAACTTACCTTAGCAAATGGTCTCCAAGGGTATCTTCGCTGTTGATGGTGCCACTACTGCAGGTGGGGATTGGCTGCCTGGGCTGCCCGCCTCGGGCAGCGAGCTGGGGACCTCCTCTGTGGTGGGGCTGGCAGGAGTCGTCGTGGTTGTTATTGTGTTGTTCATGGAGATGTTTTGGGTGAATTCGGTGCCGTTGGCCATGGAGGGCAGGCCCTGGGAGCTGCTCGAGTGCTGAACCCCATTGGTGGTGTTCGTTATGTCGTGGCGGAGGCGCGGGCAGCAGATGCGCTTGCAGGCGGTCCACACCTGCGGCTGGCAGCCGACCACAATGAAGATGAAGACGCCCTGGAGCGCGTTGATGAGATCCGTCAGCAGCCAGGCACCGTGCGGTCCGCCCACCAGCCACGAGATGATGTCCCAGATCCAGGTGACGCCCATCACGACCACAAGCTTCAGGCACACCCGGCCCAGGGCCGACTTCTCAGACGTGGACTTGACGTCGTCGCGCTTCCACAGCCCACACGTCAGCTGGTGCGTGGTGGAGATGAAGAGCACAATGTTGGCGCACAGCAGCAGCCCGATGGGGCCATAGAAGTAGGCGAAGATGGTCAGCGAGCGGTTGTCGAACCAGCAGAAGGGCTGGCCGAAGCCCGGCCGCAGCATCGAGGTCTCCGTATCCGGCAGCTGGTCCACAAAGGCGGCAATCGCGCAAATGAGCAGCGGCAGGCCCCAGGCGTAGATGGAGTACAGCCGCAGGCGGATCGACTCCTGATTGCGCTCCAGCGAGCTGGGCCGGAAGTCCCGGAATGTCCACCAGATGTTGAAGCACATCGTGTTCAGCCAGAAGAAGGCGGAGAGGAAGAAGAACTGCATGCCGATGGCGACGAGCAGACAGCTCGCTGTACCGGGCTCCAGGCTCGTGCTCAGCTCCTCGATGGCCAGCAGAATCTTGCCCAGCAGCAGGCAGAACACGTAGTAGATCTGGCAGCGCCAGTGGAGCGCATGATGCACCGCTGGCAGCATATACCCCGCCACCAGTGTGGCCGCCAGAAAGATAATCGATATGATGATGCCCACGTCCAGCACGGCCTTCTGCAGGCTACCGTCCGCCCCGCCGTAGGACACATTGTTGTGGTCGTCGGCGAAGTGCTGGGTGCAGGCGATGATCTTCACCTCGCCCGCTCGCTGCGTATGCTCCAGGCAAAACTGAGCAGCTGTGAGGTTCGTGTGGCTCAGCTGGAGGGAGCCGCTGCTCCGGTTCAGCGTCGCCTCGTGCCAGTCCCCGGCTATGGCATAGCCGCTGCCGTTGCCCTTGCAGTCGGGCAGCTCATAGGTGGTCTGGTAACTGCCCGGCTCCAGATGCGGCAGATTCAGCTGGCCGCTGTCCGAGCCGCGCTCAGCGGGCGTCTGGATGCTGCAGGTCTTCGCGACGCTGTCGTAGTAGCCCCACTTGCCGCAGCATTTGCGCAGGCGCAGCATGGGCGCCGTGGAGCTGGCCGGACTCAGTGCGTCGTCAGTGGCTGAGGCTGGTTCTCCATCAGCAGCTGCAGCTGCTGGCTGGGCATCCTTGTCCTTGTTTTTGTCGAGGCAGACCAGCGCCACGCCCTGATCCACACAGTACCTGGACGGCTCGATGAACAGGCCACGTTCATGCACCTTCATCGTGCCGTTGGGCAGCAGCACGACATTCGCGTCCCGGCTCCTGAAGAGCACCTGCTGCTGACCCTGCTCCTGGCAAGGCGGCCGCACGTTCGGTAGGAACTTGATGAAGCGCGGCTTGGCGCCCCTCGGCTCAAAGAAGCGATTCTGCTGCTTGAGGTAGACCAGCGGCACCCACTTCTCCGACGAGCCCGCCACGCACTCCAAGGTGCTGCCGATCAAGAGTTCACCGTGGTGACAACACTTGTTTATCAAGACACGCGGCGGCGGCGGCCGACCCGAGGCACTGCCAGGCGACGCCACTGTCGTCGTCGTTGTGGTTGTTGGCATCAAATCCTCTTGAGTTTGTGCTGCGCCGATCAGCAGCGCTAGCAAAAGCCAAAAGTTTTGCATCTTTGTTGGTATGTGTGTGTGTGTGTGTGTGAGTGGGATATAAAATATATTGCGCAAGGCAACGTTGCTCAATGCTGCACGCAACACTGTTTCAACTGCACTTTTTAAATAATATACAAGTTTTATATTAATACATGTGCATTCACTACTTTTACAAACTTAAAAAACGTACTAAAAGTTATTGGACACTATTATTGTTGCTTAATTGCATTTGCTGCTACATTTTCTGCTACTTTCTTGGTTGTTAAGAGCCTCCTTTGCATTAATACTACTTTTTGCTGCAAGCAACACTGTTCTTGGCTGCCGTCTCCGGCTTGTCTGAGTCCAGCTGAAGGCAAGCTTTGCTGCTGCACACAACACTGTTAGACGCCTGTTGCCTTCGCTGTACTTTCAAAACACAGAGAGCGAGAGAGAGGAAGAGAGAAACACATATGCTTGAGCAATGCTGAGCGGTAATTGTTGTTGTGTTGCTGTTGTTTTGTGTCTTATTTTCTTCATCTAATTCCGTGGGCTCTCTCTTGTGTGGCTTCTTGTGCGCACGTTTGCAGGCGCTCGTTGTCAATTATGTGGAAATACAAATACTGTTGTTGTTGCTGCTGCTCCTCGTTTTCTTGTTGTCTATCTTGCATTGTGTTTGGCACTATTTATTGTTGTTGTTGTCTCGCCCGCTGCCCGCCCCTCTGCTGCATGTGTTGGCGTTGCCAGCGTCGTCGTCAAGCACGCATGATCTTTTTCTCTGCTTCTCTTCAGCTATTCGCTTTCGTCTTCGCCTCACTCAATTGTCTTGTTCTGTTGCTGCTTCTTCTTCGTCTTCTTGTTGCTGTTGCCGTTTCGTTTCGGTTCTCAAGCGTAGCAGAAAATTTGCTTTTCACTTTTCTCCTTCGTCGCTCTTCAATGCCATTTCATTTGCTTTTGTTTAACATTTACTAATTAAATGCCTTAATTCGGCTTCTTTTGCTTGGCTTCACTTCGCGTCAGTTGAGCGAACCACAAATTCAATTTCAAGCGCGTCGTTTGAAAAAAAAAGTAGTTAAATCGAAAAAAACGCACATATAAAAAAATTTCACGGCGAGCTGCACGTCCGCACAGAACGAATACAAGAAACCGACTGCCGACACTGTTAATTGTTAACAGGCATGCATTTTCGTTGTGCAGCTGCTGCTAATGTTTGGCCACTGTTGTAGCTGTTGTTGTATCGATACGCTTGAGCTCAGCGCTGCTATCGATTATTTGGCGCGCTTGTTTTTTTAGTTATTTTACAGCACTGTTTGGCTATGACAACAGCTGACTTTGATTGTTAGTTGGTTGTAGACTTAGCTAAGCTATAGGCTGAAACGGTTATTTGGGGTTAGTCTTGGCTAAGGTGTGAAAACATAATATTTGCAGTTGCATTGTATACTTTTGGGCGGCATTTGAAATAGTTGACAAGCATTTGTTATTGGTTTGTGCTATTGCTAAACTTTCTGGTTTTGTGTTCCTAGTATTAAAGCTTTGTTATGCTATAATTTGGTTTCTGTCTGTATATAGTGGTTAAGTGAAGGGCTGAACCTTTTGCTATAAATTGGAGTTATCTCTGCTTCTCTTTCACTCTCAAGGTATGCATCTCTCTCTAACTTTGCTCTCCCTACCTGCCTCCCTCCCTCTGCCATTCTGTGAGTTATTGTTGCACCTAGTCCAGTTAATACCCCAAGAGCTCAGCCAAAAAAACTAATAAATAAAGCGCGCCGCCCCGTTGACATCTCGCCCAACAAGGTGAGGGCGCCTGGCAAGGGGGTGTGGCTGCCGCCCTCTGCGCATCTATTTTTGGGGGTTGCTGCACCGCTGGAAAATTAGATAGAAAATAGAAACAAATCCATTTGATTAAAGTTGTATGGAAAGGGGGAGGGGGCGGCAGGGATGGGCAGGGGTAGGCAGGGGTTGGCCTGCCTCGTTTACAGGGTATGCGTGGCTCGGTCTCGGGCATTAAGACATCAAATGGCCAGAGCCCAAAACTCTGACAGCAGTGAAAATCGTTAAGCCAGCCAAGTGGAACAGACGACGCGACGCTTGCATAAATTCACCACGGCCTTGCCGCTGGAGCCACCCAGCACCACCCACTCACCCAGCAGCTCAACCTGCTCGGCTTTTCGGCTGCTCTCTGGTGCTTGAAATTAGATTTTTGACTGAGCGACTGGTGGAAAGGAGCTGAGGCAGCGGCAGCGGCAGAGGCAGCAGCCAGTGTTGCATAACATTCGCTGCGAGTCTTAAGTGCGCCACACGTGTCCATGGCCATCGGGGGCGTGGCACTCACTGCTAGGCGAGCTCATGAGCTCGAGCAAATCCTGCTGCAAAGAGCACGTGATTTATAATACCCTGTAAATGAGGAGGTGGGCTGCACCTCTCTCCACTCTCTCCCCCCACCCTCTCTCTGTCTCTTGAAAAAGGGGCCACTGAAGGGGGCGGGGCAGCCTGCCTTGGCGCGCCGGCAAGTTTTTTGGGCAACAAATAAATGTTTATGAGCGGATTATGTTTGCCTTAACCAAATGCCATCTGAATTTAATGAGCCCGGCGGATAGTGCGGCCCAATGCCCCGGAATTTGTATACCCTGTAAGTGGAGAGGGGCAAAGTGCGGAGGAGATGCAGCTTGAATTTCATTATGTTTCAGCTTTAGTTTATTTTTGGCTTCGGTTCCAATATACTATATGGCCGGACGGATCGACAGCCGGACAAACGGACGGACAGCAAATCAATATACTCTTTTCTGCTCACTTATTGGCGGAGTATGCCACAGTTCTTCCTTCCCACATTATGCTACAGGCTAGGCCATAGCTGAGCAACTCCTTGCGCCACACTTTACAGGGTATTCCTTGTGGTCTAACAACAATGTTAACGTCGCCGTCGCCGTTGGCGTCGCATTTTTAATTGAAATATGTCGCGGCGACATTTCATACACATTTAACAATCCATCAGGCATTTCCACTCGCCCCCACCTCCCGCCACCCACCCACCGCCGCGCAGCCGCTCGCTGGCATCCACTTAATGGCACTCTTGTTGCGCGGCTCGTTGTCGTCTAATTTATGCCGCAATCGTTGCCGCCTTGTCTTCAATTAGTCGCCCGGCGACTGCGACTGCGACTGCAACTGCAACTGCCCCAAGGGGCAGCCACTCGCATCTCCATTTACAATCGATCGAGCGAGGGAGAGAGAGAGAGAGAGAGAGAGGGAGTGGGGAGACTTCAAACTATTCGTCTAGTATTACTTGATACTTAACCGTCCTTTATTTATGTCCCTGTCAACGCCTCTCAGCTGCTCATTCTCCAAATGCGAAAAGCAACAAAAAATTGAAGCGAGCTGAAGGCGAAGACGAAGGCGAAGATACCCTAGGCATGGTCTTTGACCTATACTATATAAGTATATGTGGATATGTTATGTATCAGATATCGCTCTGGCTATAAGTGACTGTCAAAGTTAACAGCTGGTTTAGAGCACGACTCTTAGACCTTAAAGCGCAGCCAACTTAACGCCGTCCAGTGTGGCCATCTGCCATGGCCTTGCCATATCTCCCAACTATGCGCATGCAGCTTCCCCGCACGAATATACCCCAAGTGAGTGCAGCTCCAGCCCCCCATTTTGTGGGGGGTACGGCAGGCAGGCAGGCGGTCGGGCGACTTTTTGTTGTTAATTGAAACCTGTTGTAAATCACAAATCATATTGGCGTCACTTGTCCCAACAGCGGCAGCAGCAACAGTTGCTGACAACAGCGGCAACTGTTGCAGATGTCGTCAGTTTTTCATGTCTGGCAAAGCTCGACGGGGGCGGCGGCGCCCTGATCTTCTCGCATTGCATTTGAGGCCCATTTTCCCTGGGAAACTTAAGATCATAAAAGCCCAAAGTTGAGAGTGGGGAGAGCAATGCGAGTAGGAATCTCAGATATATTGCTGCTATAGCTGGGCAGACAATACTAGTAAGGAAATCCTAAAGGGGCTGCTCTCGTTGGGTCTGCAGAGTCCATTGAACCTTCCCAAATGCTAGTCTACATTCGAAAGGTTCTAGGGCTATTCTCCCAAGGTAGTATAGAAGGTGAGACCCAGTGGCAGTTGGCGACTGGCGCTCTCGCTTATGTCATCATCGATCACAATATTGAAATGGAGTCAGACAACTGTAAACTAATGACATTTGCGTCGTGCGGCTGCTGCCGATCCTGTCTGGCCTCTCGTGGTGTCCTTTGTGCGTCTCCGCTTACAGCATGTTGAGCATGTTCCGCCGCGAGGGTTGCTGCCGCTCGTTTGTTTGTTTTGAGTGGGTCGACTGGCTGTCCAAATATGCGGCAGCTTGTAACAATTACCAAATGACACCCTCGACAATCGGCAATCCACATCCGACAACAGCCGAGGCGAAGGCGGAGACGGAGTCGAAGGGTGGCAACAGGACATCGAAACCCTAGGCTAGACAAATGCGCAAATATTCACTTGTCGCAAAATCAATGGCTATAATTCTGCCATTAGCTGCCGTAGCTCTCGCTGCTGTTGTCCCAAATGAAGTAATCAAATGAAATCAACTTAAAATTCACTCACGAAGTTTATGAGCTGGAAGTGTTCGGTCTCCCTTCGGGGTTGCGCTCCGACAGTCGCAAAACTTTCCAGATGTGACTTCGGCTAAAAGCCCAAACTTCTCTCTGACTGAGCCTTTGACTCTGACTAAGCTGGGCAACAGCTCTAATTAGTTTTACATTGCTTAAGGAGAGTCTGAAGCAGGTAGACTCCGTAGCAGGGTTCCTTAGGAGATTCCCTCCAGAAGCAGATAGGGAAAGAGGTCTAGATAACATCACTGTAGAGTTAGTTGAATTCACAATGCGGTCTCTACAGATATACCATATATATACATATCGATATACATATCTATACAGATACTACGAGCTTTTAAGAACTAAGAGCTGAGAACTCTGTGTAGTCCTGCTCGAATGCCTCCTGAGATAACTCCCGAGGCAGAGAGCTTGAGCTTAACTTTAGATAGATTTAAGACTTGGGCACTGATACTAATCTCAAGAGAAACTGATCTCAGCTGCACAGATACACATATAAGATCTGACTCTATAGGCCTCAATTGGCCAGACTTGAGGCTCTGAGCCTGAGTTTGATTACTTAATTCTAGACTCTACACTCTAGAGTCACAATCTTTAAGCGGAACTTGAATTTCCAGCTGCTGCCGGCTATATTTGGATTCACGTAAGTCCACTCAATGTGTTTGCTATTATGTAATTACCCGAGAGTGGAGTCTGGGAGTTGCCTAGCGAGCGCTGTGTGACCTATGAACCAATTTCAGGCTGAGGACTCCTGGTATGGCTGACGGGGCAGGGGCAGGGGAAGGGGCAGGGGCAGAGCTGCCAGCCAATTCCCAGACAACTAATTTAAGTAAATTGTCTACGCATATTTCCTGCCAGGGTTGCCTAATAGACACAGCCAGTGGCAACCCTCAAGGATGCGCCGAGGTAGCAGCAGCAGCATTCGGAACATAACTCAAAAAGCACTTAACCCATAAAAGTGAAATAATTCGATGGAAATAACAAACGCACTTAACAAATTACAGATGTGAAAATTTCATTTTGAGTGTCGGAGCAGGAATTAGAGGACGGCGCGGGGGAGGGGAAGGAAGAGCCAGTGTAACCCAGTGCGCCCGTGGGGAGCGACCCTCCTGGGCCAGCGGCATTCCACTCCGCCACACACACTCTGCATTCCACAAATTAGAAAATGATTAATGGACTCAACCGGTTGCACAGCACAGCACAGCACAGCGCAGCAAAAACAAAAATAAGAAGCGAAAACAGACACAAACCTCGCAAACCCCAAAAGAAGACGCGACAGCAACTGGTCCTGGCTGGAAGGGGGAGGGTGGGGGTCGGTCGGTCGGTCGGTCGGTCGGTCGGTCTGTCCATCCATGTGTCTGCGTCTGGCACACTTTGCCATAAAATAGCACTCGGGAGACTTGAGCACTCGAGCGACACCCTCACATCCTCGCATCATCCTGCCGTACCGCCAGGAGTCAGCCAGTTGCCAGCAACCCCAAACCCTGAGAGTCCGTTGCCCGCTGCCTGCCCTCAAACGGGGGGTGTGTTTGTTGTCATTTATTGGTGTTGTTCTTGCAATCATGATGCCAGCTAGAGCTGGTACTCTGGTACTACGGCCTGGTGCTCTGTTACCCTGTTTCCTGCTTGCTGCGCGCTGCTTCCTGATTCCTGCTTTCTGGTTGCTCTTGTGTGATTTTTTCTGGGGTCACGCTTTGCTCTTTTGATCGCATTGCCAGCACCGACCCACTCCTGGGTAGGGCAGCCATGAATCAAATTACGTTTTAAATCCTTGATTTTAATCTGAAGGGGCTGACAAATGGATTTCGATGTCAATTTTTCGTAAATTACTCCAACTTCCACGACTCATCCAGTGCGCGCTCGACAAAGGGCTAAACAATTGAATTTTGCATTTTGACACAGCGCAAACATTACGCAGGGAAGGAAAGGAGGAAGGAAGGAGGCCGGATGGAGGACGGATGGAGGGCAGGCAGGGTGGCCGCCTGCTGGGCTTGTCTATGCGTTAAGTGTACGGAAGGAAACAATCAGTGGGCGTTGTCGCCACGGGAGGTGGCTGCAAGGCGGCTTTTTAATCTCTGATTAGATGAGCAGCAGATGAGAAACTGTTGACGCTGATGAGGTTGCGCATTTTGACACATTTAACAGATAGCGAAGGTGAAGTGAAGGGCGGGCGGACCTGGCGCTGCGCTGCGCTGCTCAATTAGCGCATCCGCATAAATATGCATACATAATTGCGGAGCAGTAATTAAGGCGGGTATGCACGACTAGCAGATGCTGCAGCAGAGTGTGTAAGCCAGATATCTCTCAGAAAGTAGGCAGGGGTCTGTGAGGACTGTGAGAAGAAGAGATAGGGGCTTGGTTTCAATATAATATTTCGTATGATATTTATATTAAAATCTAGTCGAAATATGGCAAACTATGATAGATCACAATCTGAAATAAAGTTTCTGCAAAGGTAGCTTGGCTTATTCAACCAGCGTTTACCAACACTGACTGGTATTTAGTGCCAATCAACACTGCAGCTACATGAATGGAGATCCTGTTCAACAGCAAGCCTAAATTGGATGCAATTGCTCGATAGTTGGTAGTTGGAGCAACGTTTACCAACACTGCTAGGCAACTAAGTGCTAAGCAACACTGCCAGAAACCATTTCGATCAGAAGTAGATCACATACAGCAGGGTTATTGAATGGAATTGCATGATAAATGACAACTAGAACAGCGTTTGCCAACACTGCCGAACATGCAACGGTTGGCAACACTGCTGGACGCATTCAATTGATTGGAATCGAATGATAAATGATAATTAGCGCTTGCCGTGCATAAAAACCAATTCAAATTGATTATAATATAGGCAAACTACGGCGATCATAACAATAACGCTAATAACAACAACAACAACAGAAATTATTATAATAATAATGAAGAAGAAGAAGCAGGGAGAGAGAGAGGGAGAAAGAGAGAGAGGAAGCAGCCAAAAGAAAGACGTCGCCCAAATGGAGAGTGTCGTAAAGGTTCACAATAACAATAACTCAGTGTCGCAGCAGGAGGCGATTGTTGCCATGTTAACGCTTCTCCCTCTCCCTCTCCCTCATTCTCCTCCGCTCTCTCTCCCTCTCCCTCTTCCTCTCTCTGTCTGTCTACAGCTCTTTTTGTTTATATATTTGGATAATATTTTCCAAAATAATAAACCAGAGAAGCGAGCGAGAGGGAGGGAGAAAGAAAATAATAAGAAGTCAGAGTGCAGCCGAAGCGGAAGAGTGCACGACTGGCAGATACCTTAGCCGTGGTGAGCTGCAAATGTTTAAGCAGATAGCTCTATTGGGGCATATTTTAGCAGAGTCTGGCTAGCAAATGACTTGCCGTAAGAAGTCGGACAGACAGACAAACAGATTTCCATCGAGGCCGTCAGTAAACCTATATACCCCTCTCATGCCCATGCCAATGGGGCATAAAACAGCCTTAAGCTAAATACAAGCACACGCATAGACAGAGGGGCATAGGGAGCGGCGGAGTGACAGGGCGAGGGCGCATTTCGCGGTATTTTCACGCTTGATGCAACAGAACCCAAAAAAAAAAAAAAAAAAAAAACGAAAAAAATGAAAGAAATTCCAACTCAGTTTGGTTTTTGGGCTTGGAGCACGGCAAGTGCCGAGCGGCTGCTGCATTCGGTTTCGGTTTCGGATTTCATTCAAAGGAATAAAAAAGAATATGAGAGAACAAAACAATGTAAAAGGGTTTTAAGCGGCCATAGCCGACTGGAAGATGCTCTCAGTCAGTTGTAAGTTCAGTGAGTTGAAGTTGAGGCAAGGAGGGAATACAAAGGGATACCAGAAGATGGAAGGGAGAGGGAAGACAACAGCAGCCACTTTCCCTTTCTTTCTATTTATATACATTTGTCTTTATCTAAATTCATCGTAGCAAACTTCTTTAGCTATGTCAAAGCCCATATACCCCATCGACCCCGCTCACACAGAGTATTAACAAAAAAACCCTGTGCGGATTAAAATGATAACAAGTCTTGTGGCTGGAATTGTGATTCTAAATTTGGATATTCTTTTCATACGAATTGGCTTTGGCTCCTGCGCGGTATTCGTTTTGGAGAACCCTTCTCTGGGTTGGCTGCCCCTTTTCTAGCCGAGCTGCCTTCACGCTTTACAGCTCTACGATCGATGTCGATTGTTGGCAAATGCGAAACGATTTCAATTAAAGACTTTGCGGTTGTATTTCTGATATCGTTTTATATAGGAATTTACATATATATCTGTAGCTGCAAGCTGTAGCTGCTGGCACCCGGGCACCCCCTGCCAAGTAGTGCCCCGATCAGTTTAACGATCCTCGTATCGCTTTCGAAACAACTTAATTTTGCGTTTTCCTCTGTTTGCCTTTGTTGTTGATGCTTTTGTTTTTATGGCTTCATCTTGGGTGTTGTGTCCAGCCAGTTTAATGGGGCCTCATTAAAACTTTATGGCTAGTCAGCTGATCTTCCTCTCTCTCTATCTCTCTCTCTGTGCTCCTAGCCCACCGCCACCTTTCTGGCTGGCGCCTGGCTCATAAAAAGGCATTAAACTCACAGCGGAGCATTTGACTAAAAACAAAACACGATCATTGTGTGAGAATATTCAACTGTGTGTGTGTGTGTGTGTGTCAATGTGTCAATGTGTCAATGTATGCGTCGTAATCTTTATGGATGCTTTTGCCGTTTAGCAATACCCAAAGATTGCTATAATTGTGGGTTGCTATGGCAGAGATCAAGCGAGCGACAGCAGCGAGTGTTAAAGAGAAGAGTTTAAGAGCAGAAGTATTGTGGTTTGCAAATACCCTGTACAAATGTGTCGGCGGGAGATCAGATAGGTATATATGTATGTGAGTCGGAGAGTTTATCTAAGTCGAAGAGCTTATCTAATGCCAGTAGGTCGAAGTTTCACTACTGCTACCATCCCTACTACTACTACTGTTTGCTTGAGCAACACCTTTGAATACTTTTTGATCATACTACAGCTACTACTACTATTTTCTTGCATTACTACTGTTTGATCATTCCACTACTACTAATACCACATCATGGTACTCCTCGTATTACTACTGCTACTACTACCACTACTCTACCACTACTCTACCACTACTCTACCACTACTCTACCACTACTCTACCACTACTCTACCACTACTCTACCACTACTCCACTACTACTATCTGTAGTATTACTACTCTACTACTACTCTACTACTCAACTACTATTCTATTACTACTTTACTACTACTACTCTATATATATTACCTCTCTCTCATATATTATCTTCCTACTATTTACCCTGTTCTGCTTCTATACTACTACTCTTACTACTTTTTGCAAGTAGGTGTACTACTACCTATTGCTGCATCTACTACTGTTAATACTACCATTACTTCATGTTTCTGTCCATATCAAGCTCTCAAGATTTGAGGGTGCATGCCGAAGCCAGTATGAACTGACCTCAGTCCGACTCGAGTGGAGGGCGTTGCCAAAATGTCAATACAGAAGACGCCCACAAATAACAAAGAGAGAGAGAAGCAGCACTTGGCTCAGTTGGGGTCGAAGTTGGAGTTGGACGGCGTTGCGGGCCTTTCATGGGTTTTGGGACTGAGTTCGGGGGTCGCACGTTATTTGGATTTGAAGATGAAGTTGATGCTTATGCTGGGACTGGGGCTGGGAGTCGTTGTATGATAAATGACTCTCGCGCGTGCCCAGTTCCTTGGCCCGTTGGCTGCTAGTTGAACTGCTGCTGGGGCTACCTGATCGGCTACCTGTATTTTTGATCGACCAGGTGCTATTTTGATATATGTGCGACGGGGCGCATCCATCAATTAGCCGCAACACTCAGCTCAGCTCAGCTCAGCTCAGCTTCAATTGATTTTTGCGGCCCCCAAAATTGATTGCGGGTCATTTATAATGCCGGATCGGCTAGCGGATCGCTGAGTGCATCATTTGATGGATTAGCCCATTAGCGGCTAATGACATGCACCAGGCCCAGTCCAACTCCGATCCGCCTGCCCCACACCACCCGCGGCCCCACCCCCGCCGCAATCAGCTGCGCCTGGCCTCGCATGTGCCATGCATTTCCGCTTTCAATTATTGCAACGCGGCTCGTCTCGCCGCGTCGCATCGCATCGCATCGTATCGCCCCGGAATGACATGCAACCAAATTGCTGGCAATAAATTTCACACATTTCAGCACAGAAAACAAACGGCAAAAAATTAAGAATGATTCGGAATACTTTAAGCGATCCTCGCTTGCCAGCGCGACTCTGCAGTTTGTCATGCGAGAGGCGACGGAGAATGAAAAGGGGTGGGAGAGGCAGGAGAGAGCGAGAGACAGTACTTGAGGGAGACAAAGAGAGAGGGAGAGAGCGAAAGGCAGACGTAGAGAGTTGGGCAGGGAGAAGGCAATGTAGGGAGAGAGAGAGAGAGAGAGAGAGAGAGAGAGAGAGAGAGAGAAAGAGAGAGAGAAATAAGGAATAAGATATAAAGATATGGAGAAATATACAGAGAGAGAAGAAGGGAAACAGATAGATAGATAGATAGAAAAGATAGAATAGATAGAACAGATAGATGATGGGATCCATCGATCGCTAATCCCTAAGTTATTCCATAAATCTGAATGAGCTAGAGTACTTGCATATGAAGGAAGAGTCTCTGAGCGAGAGAGATAGAGACAGGGCAAACAGTAGCAGCTTCCATCTGCTGCTGCTGCTGCTGCTTCCGCTGGAATGCAGCTTCAATTGGCGCAGCAACAAATTGCTGGAATAATTACGCACACATTGACAGCTACAGATTGATATGTTTGTCGGCAAGGACAACATGAAGGACCATTGGGCCAGCGAGCAGCCAGCTCTGGCTGAATGGGAGCTCCAGTCTGGCGTACAAGTGACGAGCCAAGCGGCTACTTCTGTTGCCCATTGATGAACGTGAGGTGTCAAGCAAATTGACTGGCCGGCCAAGCGACGCGCCCAGAGGCGTGTCATCCGGGCAAGCGAATGTTCCAAAGGGGGCGGAGTTACTAGAGACTATTCCATAAATATGTGTAATATATTCTGTAGGAGTAATAGTAATAGTAATGAAGTCTATGAATTTATGTTGATATCGATAAGCCAAGTCATCGATAAATGCTCAATTAAGAGTTAGGAGTCACATGTCGATATGTAGTCATGTATTTTCTGAGTCTAGTCTGTTATCGATAAGTAGACACCCTTGAATATACAGCAAAGCAGCTCTCATTGTGTATTTTATGTTGTTATCGATAGCTGCTGTTATCGATAGACACGATTATTGATATATTATCTCATTTAGACCAGCTTTCACATTAGTTTCCTTTATGTTGTTATCGATAACAACAATTGGCGAGTAATAGCTTCCTCTGTTATCGATAGTAGAGATTTAGGAATGCTCTATCGACATGGCTGGATCCTGTTCCTCAGATTTAAGTCTTCGATCTTCTCAGCCCCTCTTGGGGCCAGCCACTGCACTCGGCTGGCATCTGTAGCGTTGCAGCATCGGAATTCGCTGTTTACGTGAATTACGCTCAAATTACATGACGCCAATCGAGAGAGACCCAAACACAAAAAAAGGAGAAACGAAAAAGTCGCATCGCTTCGCCTGAAAATAGCTGCGAAGCACTGGGAATGCATCGCAAATTAAAATTGCTCGCAAAACGTTTCAGTCGAGGGGGCCGAGAGGCAGTGTGTGTGTGCGCGTGACAGGGTGTCCTTCGCGCACAGGGTGAGTCGAGTGCGGCTGTCTCGCTGCCTTTGTGTGTGCGCCCATTGAGCTCGTTAGGCGATAACTTTATGCGGCATTAAATTTTATGCGGCCATAAAACAAACAAATTCGCCTCGAACACACTCATTCAGAGAGAGAGAGAGAGGGACGGAGAGAGGCATGTAAGCATTACGGCAACTAAACACGACATGGAACAACAACAAATAAACAAACAACAAAAACAATTACATGCAACAACAATAATAACAATGCGAATGGGTTTTATGCGCGGAATGCACGGTCGGAACTAAGTTGAGGTGCTCGAGGGATCTGGGATCAGGGATCACAGCCGGTACGGCAGTAGCACCCGCTCTCTCTCTCTCTCTCTTTCTCTCTTTCTCACTGTGTGCGTGCCGTATCGTTAAGTGGAACAAGAACATGTCGCTTTACGCCCCGGTACAACTCAACTTGTGCCCATTGTATATATGGTAGTGCATAACCCCATATATGGACCTCAGCCGCATGCCAGGCTGAGGCTTAACCGACCATTGCGACAGCAAGTGTTGCAATGCCCAGAGACAAGCAGAGACTAGTGGGAAGGCAGTGGGTATATATTATATTACCTATATTGAATTACTATATATATGTATATATATATTTGGTTCTGTCAAGGATATGGGTCAATTAGTATGCCTAGTCCAATTAATAGTTTTTCTAAGTTGCTTTTCCTACGTGGTAATCCTATGCAACAACATTCAGCCAAAGGACTCTTCTTTATCTATAAGGTGTTTTTGACTTACTTTCAATATACTAGAATCTAAAATCGAGCTCGTAACTCTCCAGTCTTCGGTCTTCATGTGTTTGTTGGGCTCATACGGGCGTAAGGACATGGCTCCATCGATTCGGCTTTCATCTACATATACTTTCTATGATCTACCACGACTGCTCAAGTCAAGCTGCCTTCTGGCGCTCAGCTTGCGCTCGAAGACAAGTTTATTCGATAGCGGATTTTTCGGGTACTGCAAATTGCATTAGTCTCTCAGTTGCAAACATATTCATTGATGTCTTAAGCATCGGCCTATTGTTCGGTCGCGCGCTGCATTATGCTAGTTATTAGAACAGCTGTGGCAATAACTACAGCAACGCCCCGCGGTACGGCGAGCTACCGGAACAAAGGTCGAACAATAGGTCCATTGTGCGAGAAGAAGCAGACAGAAAGGAAAAAAGTGGCAAATGCGAGTGCCTGGCAATTGTTTGGGACTCGCTGCTTATCGGGCTTGTTAATCAGTTTACATCGGGCTCGCTGACTTTGCACAGACCCACACAGAGTCCTCTCCCTCTCCCTCTCTCTCTCTCTCTCTTGACTTCCTTTGCCTGCCGCGCGATTGCGCCTGCGATTGTCTACCCTCAAAAATTTGAACTTTGGTTTTAAGTTACCATCAAAACTGCTGCGCAGATTTGACACGTGATTAGAAAACGGAGAGTCTGAAGTAGCGGCACGACCAGCCCATTGTGAGTCGCCCAAGCGCCCAAGTCGTGGCTCACATTGCTCCTTTTCCTTTTCGCATACGAACGAGCTGCAACGGCGGAGCATATGGCAGAAGGGAAACTCGCAATGAGATGGGGTAGCTTAAGGGGTTTGCAGATTGTACTGAAGTTGGCAGTCTATCCACTCTAAATGGGATCTAGGCTAAGCATAATGTTGTATGTCATAAATATATATATCCTTGATCAGCTGCATTGATCTAGCCATGTTGATTTCTCTGTCTATTGGCTAGGCAGGGTATCTGCTAGTCGAGCACTCCCAGCCAGCCTTAGCTTTGATAGTGGAGCTCAATGGATACTCTCCTCACTTGACTTCCATCTACTCTATGCTAAAGTCCCCGACCTCGCTCGATACCCTAACCCGAGGTAACTCTCTTAGGACTTTCGTTGACTAGAGACATATGCCAATGCCTACCGGCTCTGGGCCACGCACTGGCACGCCGTATAAACAAATTAAACAAGCTGATTGCACCTGCGGCTCGCAACGGGAGCAGCTCGTCTAAGAAATGATGTGGCAAGTTAATTTCCGAGTGGCCCATAACAATAGATTAATAGCCATACAATTCACAATGTTGTTGGGCTGTCGTGAAGCGTGAACCGCCAGCCAAATGCTACTGCAGCGAGAAATGGGCGTGGCATAGGAAAGGGTCCGATAGCCGGACGGCGTCTACGGGCTGCCCCCTAGAGGGCTGGCCCATTAATGAGCGCGACAAACTAACGACATTCTGCGGCTTCTCGAATGATGATTTATGCATCTGTTCATTAGGTTCATTAAAAGTGAAAGGATGAACCCGAAGAGTCGAAGAGTCGAAGAGAGAACCTGCAGATCGGCCGATCGGCCCGACTTTGCATGCGGCTGGCATGCGTCAGGTGGTTTCTCGTGTGTCTGCTGCGACTGTTTATTTGTTTTGTGCCTTCCCAAATGAGCCGTAACCAATAAATGTTTATGGCCCCTGCGGGCAACGGAGGCGCAGGCGGCGACGGAGGCGGGCCGACTGTGACAACGCGCACAACGCCCCTGGGCGAGCAACAAACTCCAGCGAATGGCCACAATAAAAATCATTTTGATCAACATTAAAATGACACATAGTTCTTGTTCCAATCGAGAGCCCGCTCCCCACTCCCCCCATCTCCATCTCCATATTCAATATCAACATTTCAACTGCCAACTGCCAAGTTTGAGAGTTCGAGCGACTTTTTGGCCAGGCGCCAGTCGCCAGTCGCCAGTCGCCAGTCGCTTATCAATGGATAGGGTCGGGTCATCAGCTGGACAACCCGCTGTGCCAGCAACAACATTCATAATGAGCACAACAAATGAGCTGACAAAAGGCCAACTCAATCATTGGGCTAAATAATAACGAATAACCAAGAGCTTAAGCAGCCAACGTGTTTGTGGGAAATTAGTGAAATTTGTTCAAGTTCAAGTAGTGGGAAACTGAAGTTGAGGTAACTGTCGGGATTTATATCCACTTTGGCATAGGACTTATGCCTTCAGCTTTGCTCAGTCTGTAAGCAAATATCCAAAGCAATTATCTTAGACTTTCAGATATAGTTTTGATATATCCCTCCCCCACTTATAGATCTTACCGTAATAGAAGCGGTTGAGCTGATCTTGCTGATCTTAGCGCTTGATCTTAGCTCTGCATCAATGGATTCTGGAGAAACTTTGAAGAACAAGCATAAGTTTGAGGGAAACCTGTGAGGACGGAAGGAGGAGCAGATGAATCTAGCAGTTAGGTCATTGCATAATATCTATATACTCTCGCTCTGCCTGTGCCATTTGTGAATGAGTCTAGAAGTGATATACATCATATATATATATATATATATATATATATATATATATATATATATATATATATATATATATATATATATATATATATCTATTAGCATTAAAAACACATTCAAATGGAATGAAGAGACGCAGCTAATTTCTCAGAAGATGCTTTAGACGCAGCCTTTCCCCCGGGCCCACGCCGACTCCGAGCTCGCCCTCGAGCTCGCTATCAGCTCGACTTATCTAAGGTCCAGTTGGCTGGCCCGCACAAACGGCGACGGCGACAAGTGCATAAATCATATGCCCATCGAGAGCGGTGAGCCGAGGCAACTCGAAATGTCGGTGACAGTTTTTTGTTTCCTCCACTTGTTGGCTTATCGAGTGCACTCGATCAAGCGATCAATAGCCAACTGCTGCAGGTACATTGACTCAGCTGCTCTGACGTCACAGCCTCTACCTGATGGCATTTTAATTATGGCGACTGAAGAAAATGATAAAGCGCTCGGCGTTTATCAGAGCAAACAGCGAATAAGGCTGGCAAATACCCTGTAGCGAGAGAGGCAGTCGAAGGGGAGTTCAAATTGGAGGGCAGTAAGGGGAAGAGGAAGAAAACTTAGCTAGAGATAGCGGATTGATAAAGAGTGTGAGAAAGGAAATTAAACAAAAGAACATAGCTGTATATGGAACATAAACCTATTTGGATTCTTTGATGAAAGGGCAACTTAAGATAGATATCTATAGATTGATAGATATATAGATACACAGAATATCGTCAGATCAAATAGTGTAGACAAAGGACATCCCAGTACAACTCTTTACTCTCAGCTTCTATTCGAGCCACTCCGCACCCGCCCCCAACACCCTTTACAGAGTATCCCGCAGTCTGAGGGGTAGGGCCGTGATTTGCTATACATACTTCTCCGCAAATAGCTGCAAGGCGTGAAATTTGTACGTTGCGGTGGGTCCTGGGCCCGAGTGGGACGGCAGGTGAATAAACTGCGCAGCAACTGTCCGCCCTTTCTTAAAAAACACTTTGCGCATGCTATAATTATGCTGGGCTCGCTATTTGTTTAGCCCTGAGTGCCACGGAGCGCACACTGGGGCCAGACTGCTTGCTCTCCAAGTGGGCGTTAGCTTCACGGGCAGAACCGGTAGCTGCAGCTACGAGGGAGTCCTTGCCCCACTGTGCAGGGCAGACGTGGATGCGGGTACATATTGCGGCTGGCCGCACGCACATTTCACTTATTATTTATGAGGCGTGCGCTGTGGGCGTGGCTCGCTTGTTGATCGGCGCTACATGAGCGTACCCCAGCAGATACCAAAGCAAAAACAAAAAACTCTCAAGCGGACGGACAGATCGGAACGGGACGTTTTCAATCAACGTTCAGCCATCCGCCCGGCATGCCAGGCGAAGACAAGCGGGGACCACCCTTTTAATGAAGCCCTAATTACAGTGTTTATAACAAAAGGTGATTACCAAAGCCAACCAACAACACCAGACACCAGACACCAAGCAAGCCAGGCCCAGCCAGGCCCAGCCAGGCCCAGCCAGGCCCAGCCAGCCAGCCAGTTAACCAGCCAGCTAACCAGCCAACATCAGCAGTCAGGCAGGCTGGTTGGCTGGTTGGCTGGCTGCTTGGGCCCGGAACGCATCAACAGCTCTTTAGGACAAAGCAGCGACTGACGTTGCAGCCGCACTGCCCGCCATGCCCGTCGAGCCGCTGTCTGTTCCCAAATGTTGAACGTCGAACGTCAGCCGCCTTGGGGCAACCGCCTTGTTTATTTCAGATCGCAGCACGAAAGACTCAGAACACAAACTCGGCCTTTGTCAGCGGTCAGCGGTATCTGAGGTTCTCGTTCTCCTTGCAATTGGGCTCGCACCGCAGATACCCTGTACGAAGCAGCATTCATGAGCACGATAAACAAATTGTTATCGATAATGTGCAGAGTATCGATAGGCATTGAGGTATATATTTAATCGATAACATCCAAAAATTTATTATGCTGATCAGATAAGTGGTATATATCTATGCGATAGTATCGCTGATGTCACTGCCGATCCTTGAAATCCGAAAATATCGATAACAATCATAACTTAACTTCTATTACAGAGTAGCCACAAGTCGAGCACATCCCACTACTGCACCATACTCGTTTCAGTACTCTGTGCGTGTGTGTGTGTGTGAGTGTTGTCTCCGTCTCCGTCATCGTCACATTATTTATAACTTTTCATGTTTAAATTCGTAATTTTGGCCTCGTTCGCCCCACCCAGCGCTCGCCCCGTCCGACCCGATGGCCTAGGTGCGTGAGCCACCCAGGCTTTGTCAAGAGACCTCGTCCATGGCGCTCGTGACTTGTAAATATTGATTTTAATCGAAATTGCTCTAAATTGCCTTGTTTTTTTATGTTTTGTCCCTTTCTTGTGATTTTCCCCATGTGTTTGGGCTGCGCAGTTTAAGACACTTTTGCTGTGAAGAGGCGCTCCATGCGAGCCACGCACTCAGCTGCGATCGTTCATCATGTGAAGAATATATATAGGCATATACTGATAGTTAGACTGCAGTTAGATAACTGGCGTGGGCTTGCTTATGTAGGTTATTTCTATATTGCCTATGTGATCAAAGGATCTAGGGTTATTGGATTAACTTTACTCTCTTTAAAATGTGTTTTTCGACTCCTTCTATAGACAGCGAAACTGCATGTGAGCATAAACATTACTAATCATATAATTTGATCAGCTATGATCAAGGATCGTCGTACGACTTGGGGGCGTACTCAGCTTAGCAACTGTTCTGGGTGGGCGGTAGCGACTGGGGATCATTAAGATAATGAGTAAGTCCAATCGCTCGACCTACGTGGACTCAGCTAAAACTGATCAGCCCAGTCGAGGACCCATACTAAGTTTAATATGCACACTAACCGCAGCTAGTTAGGGGCGTATGCGGCTGGGCAAGTGGTCGCAGTGGCAGGCAGGGATCATTGCGATCGGCATGATCAGCATAGCGGCATCTCGCTCGGCACTTCGTGCCGCGTTCGTGGAGTAAAACATCAATTGGATTGTAAAGACCGAGAAAGACTTGAAAGGCAGAGCCGAACGTTGCCGACAACGCCGTCCGGGCAACTTATCATGTCCAAATTAAGCTCAATACCAAATAAACAAGTCGTACGAGCGGAGTCGCTCTCTTCTGTCTCTTTCTTTCTTTTTTGCCTGTCTTATCCTTTTCTGGCCGTGCGGCCTGTGCTGCTTTTTCTCCCTCACATCTGAGTTGTTTTTTGATTCCCCTGCGCCTCGATAATGCCAACTCTATTTGCATTGGGCGCGGCCAGCGCTGAGTCCGGGCTGGAGTCGAGTCTTGCGTTCGCCTTTGTTTGAATTAATCGAAGTGATATTTTGCTTGTCCCGAAATAATTTATCCTACGCCGGCCCCGATATCGTGCCTCTGCGCCTGCAGCTGCTGGGCCTTTATTGGTTTTCTCCTCGGCGCGCGTCGATAGCCGCTCAGAAATATAAATATTCCCCATATGGAGCCCATTGATACCTTTTGACATGAGTTGTGGCCTAAGCGCGCGTTAATAACCGCAATTTATGCGATTTTGAAGACGGCGCCAAACACACAAAAGCTGAAACTGAACTGGGCAAAAAATCATTACGAAAATCTGAGCAAGACGAAGTCCTGATGCTCTGAAAACGTGATTTATTTGAGTTATATGATCTACAGGCATCTGGTAGGCATAGCTGTAAAGGCAACTCTCTGATCTCGCTATACAGCTGACTAGCTAGTCTGAGGCGTATGGGCTACTGAGGTTAACTGCCCATCAAACTGTGTCTGATCAAGAGACAAAATTCATAATCAAAAAGTTTGATAAATATAAAAAAAATACTTACCCCCCTTTAAATACACTTGAAATAATTTATAATTAAAAGGCAAATGCTGTAAAATATTTCTACATTTAATTAACAGCTATAAGTTATGCCAGCATTCAACTAGAATTATCAGAAATAGTATCACTCTGGCAGGGTCAGCAACGCACTTCGTATATAAACTCAATTTGCAGCAAGTTTTGCTCGAAAACTTCAATTTTGGTGTTTTCTCAATATTTGGACTTTGTTGTTGCTCTCTTTAAGAGTTGACAGTCCGTGTTGTTGCTGCAATGCTCAATTTCAGGGCCATTTGTGCCACTCGGCGTTGCATGCAGCTGTCTGTCGCGAGTTCGTTGCCTAAGTCTTTCGTTGCGTGCGTGTTCCAGGCGAGGCTGCTGTGGCGAGGGGGGCGAGGGGGGCGAGGGGAGCTCCGAGTAAAACGATCTTCCGCACATTTAACAAGATTCGCATAAAATTACAAAACTGACATAATTCAAGATAGCAGCCTGAGCAGCTCTCACAAAATTATCTCATCGGAGTCGGAGTCGGAGTCGGAGTCGGGCTCGGAACTGAGGCCCGACTAGCCGTCGCCTAAATGGGCTGCTAATGGCCTAAAGTGTACTTGGCGATAATATTTAGCACATAACGCATCACTCCTCGACTCTTAACAGTTTGTCTTAGCCCAGCGCAGCTTGTGCCCAGTTGTTGTTGTTGTTGTTGCTTGTTGCTTGTTGCTTGGCCAAGTTTTTTGGTTGACATTTCTCAGATCTCGCATCGCTTGGCTACATAAAATCTTTGATATTACGACTGTTGGCAGTCGAAATCAATTTACATGCATTCAATTACAAATTGTGAGCCATTTCTGGTAACAGAGACAAGCCAAGACGGCCGAGAGGGCGAGAGGGCTAACAGAGCAGGCAGACTGAAGGCATATTCTGCTTTATCTTTGGCTTGTTCTGAATATGTTTTTAGACATACATAGAATATGTAAAGAGCACAGCTATAACTAGATATGCTCTCTCTCTCTTTCTCTATCTATATACCTGTATACACCGGCATACCCATTCTGCTAAGCGACTCAACAGGGTAGCTCGGGTCAGGCTTGCAGTGCAGCAGACACTGGGCAATCAGTTCGTGAAGTTTATGAGGCAACTGCCAACTGCCAAGTGCCAACTGCTTGTAACGGCGCGTTTTTACGACCCAATAGAGCGCCCAGCCTCCAGCGCCCGCCGTCACCCGCCCGACCGCCCGCCCGCCCGCGCCGCAGCTTAATCGCCAACGGAGATCTGCGACAAGTTTTGTTGCGCTGTTAAACGTTTGCATGATTTTGATTTTGATTTTAATGATACGACGCGACTCGAGCTGGACGTGGACCCCAACTCGGCTGTGGACTTAGAGATTGGAGTGGATTGGCGTGGCTCGGAGTGGAGGCTTGGAGCTTGCAGCACGTCCTAATTAGCGCCCCGACTGCGGTGGCCATCAAAATAAACACTTTTAGAATACGAGCGGAGACATGTTTTTATCGTCATAACTTCGTTGGGTTTATGTTGGGAAATCTCAGATCTGGCATTGAGATTATGGCCCGCTCTCTCGCCCTGTTCGGCATCTCATTGTGATGGATGTGCCAAGGGGAGAGGGCCGCACGAAGACTTTTAATTGAATAAACAAATACCTGGAGCTCCTTTTAATCAGCGAGGATAACACCCAAAGTGCTCCAAGAGCTGGCCATAATAGCATATTCATGTTTATGGCCAGCTTCCAGCTTAATGACAATGTCTCTGTGTCTCTCCCTCTCTCCCTCTCTCCCTCTCTCTCTCTCTCGCTCTGTGGCGCCTTAACAAGCAGCTAATGGCTAATGGCTCATCCATGCCATGTCGCACGATCCTCTGGCTAAATTATCACACGATTCATTCAAAATGGAAAGACGGGCAAGGGGAGAGGGGCGGGGATGGGGGCCACTAAGGGCATTGCATTAATAAGCCACAGCTTGGCGGAGGCTGTCGTCGATTTCTCTGCCATAATTTAAATACAGGACGAGATAAGCCGGAGAGAGAGGGGGAAAGGAAGAGAGAGAGAGATGATGGAAGAGTTAATTTAATGTTAAAAATATTCCACTTAAGCTCCTAATTAGTTTTCATGACTTACTACCTAAAAGACCAGAAGCAAATGCGCCTATGGAGTGGCCCAACAAGAGTGATACTATTTCCCATAGCTCTATTCTAGTAGTACTAAAAGATATCGATAATATTCAAATGTCAAGATATTGTACATGATTTGCCATTTGATTTCATCTATAGAAATCTATCTTCAAATTAATTTAAGTTTGAAATGAATGAAACCTTTATATGAAGACTGGAAAGTGACCCAGCAAGAGTGATACTATTTGCGATAACTATATATCAGCAATCTTACAAGTTATGAACTATATTTAAATGCCAAATACGCTACAAGACTTGCCAATTAATATAAAGCTATATTGATGATTATATAATATAGTTTTACACAACATATTTGAATATTGCCCATGGCTTTAGTGCCGCGCAAGACTCTGCTCGATGACACGCTAAAGAATGCGAAGTGGTTTCAATTGATGTCATGTGGTCCACAGGCGAATTAATCAAATGGAAAGAGGGGCAGCACGAGAGAGAGAGAGGGAGAGAGGGAGAGAGGCAGTGATACAAAGCCTAATGGTCATAATGAATGGATAATGGCTAAGGAGCTGCATTAACTACATGCCAAGCAACGAGGCGAACGACGCGCTGTGGCGAGCGGCGGCCGCGGAGGCTGAGGAGGCTGAGGAGGCGCGTTGATATTTGCACAGAGCCAAACAATATATAAATTAAGGCAACTGCATGGGTGCCCCAACTGGCGGCAGACCCCCAGCAACAGCCGAGGCAACGGCAACTGTTGCAACTGCTTGCTGTGGCATCTACTTAATTCCAAGTTGTCCGCGGAAAAACTTAAGCATATTTAACCGCATGTCGCTGCCCGTCCCTCCCCCCTCTCAGTTGGTGGGATGGGGGCTCTGCAGCAGTGGATAATTCTCAGCTGAAACCTGGCACTGATTTGAATGTCTGAACATGTCCAAAAAGATGCTGCGACTCTGGTTGCCGTTGCCGTTGCCGTTGCCGCTGTTGCATGCCCCACGCTCACGCATATTCCGCATATGCAGACAACGCGCGACGGGATGCAGGCGCCACTTGGCCAGCAGACAGGGCAGACAGGTAAAATGCTAATGCCAATGCCCTCGACTGCCTGTCGCTCTGGCTCTGGCGCTGGCTCTGGCTCTGGCGCTGCCCCTGCAACCGGCTGACCTTTGCACATGCCACAGCCAGCACTGTGCTCAGGTCAAATGTCGCCAGCTGTTTGGCCTGCTTCGGCCCAGAGCGCCAGCCCTCCCCTCCCCTACCCTCCTCTCACAGTCCCAACCTTTATCTTCATCTGTTGGGCTGCTGCTGTCAGCGTTGCCATCATATCGAATGACAAACTCGACTGCACACTGAAACGCAATGCGTGCTGGCAGCTCGCCAGATTATCAGAGCTCGGCCAGCTCAATTGGAAAATGATCGATGATCGTACGCGGACGAGTGTGTCTATCTCCCGCTCTGCCTCTGTGTGCACGGCTCCGAAATGGGCTCGCTATCGCCCGCCATTGGCAGTACCAGCTCCAATAAGTCGGATTTTAGGTGGCATTTCGAGCGTTGCCCTAATTAAGGTTCGCTTCTGTTCAAGTTCATTCCTCAGCGTCTGCAGCTTGCGATTCCATTGAATTCGAGTCTCGTTGAGTGCCCCAAGCGGAGATTAGAATACGCCGTACACACCTCTGCGGCTGCGAGGGCGGCATCAACGCAGTCGCAGTCAAGTTTAGTCCGAAAACTAGAGAGAATTAGAGACAGAGACAGAGAGAGAGAGAGAGAGAGAGAGAGAATCAGTTGTTGGCTTGACATCTTCGGTCAAGCCTTTCGTGCTTCATTGAGTAAAGGCAAGCTCAGGAGCTAGCATTAGCAAGACTTGCAGGTAAGCTTAGGTTAAGCTTCAGTTAAGCTCCTCTGTGTTAGCATGGCTGTCTGGCCGCCCATCTGTGCGTCCGTCCGGCAATCTATCTGTATGTATATTCCTCCGCCTGTTTCTCGCTCCCCCCTCACTTTCTCCACCCATCCGTCAGTCTGGCTGTCCATCCGTTTCGTTTGCATAATCGCTTCAATCTGGAGACTTGAGACTGCCTCCCATGCGTAGGCCCATCAATAGCACGCGCAGATCAAGTTTCCGCTAAAAAATCGGTAAATGTTTTCCATTTCTATGAAATCGATGGGAATCAGTATCAAACCTCAGCTCTTTGAGCACAGCTCGCATGCAACTGACAGAAACCTCTGTCCACTGCCGAGGTATCTGCTAGTCGAGCACTGCCCCTAGAGCTACCTCTCATATTTCCCATATTTTTGATTGTCCACACTCTATTTGGGCATCTACATAAGTAGGAGTTATCAGAAGCAGCTATCGGGCTCCCAGGAGCTGCTTGCCACAGCGCATACAACTCGTTGGGCTGAAACACAAATGAACATGTCCACGGCGCGAGTGTCAACACAAAGAAGTCCAAATGAAGAGGAAGACAAAAGCGAGCAAACGGCTGTCATGACTGCGTAATGCCCGCTCATGTCTCTGACCCTAGAGGAGCTCTGGAGTGGCTGAGCCACTGCCCGCGTCTAGGTATGAGTCCTGCTCGATCCTCTTGTCAAATTTGAAAGACCCTTGCTGAAAAACCTATATGCCCGCTTTCAGCATAGCAAGAGCTGGAGTTAGCTGCCAAAGGGGGGCAGCAGCGGCCGCTGGTTGTTCTGGCCATGTTGCAGCTGCTGCTGCTGCTGCTGTTGCGATTGCAATCTCTCGCGCTGTCCGTGTGTCTCTGTCCCTCAGTGAGTGCGTCTCACTCGCTCTATGTCGCCTGCTTAATTTTCCGCCATTTGCTCATTTTGGCCTGGCCAGAACCATAAAGCGTATGTGTCTCCGGCGCAGGCGCAGGAGCAGCAGCAGGAGCTCATCATTGCAGATCTTGTGCTGCTGATAAGCTGCAGCCGCCGCGAATGAAGTCGTCCCATCAGCCAGGGGTAGCACACACACACACACACACACACACACACACCCAGGCACAACATACACAATTTAATTAAACGCAACGACTACCGTGCAGCCTCCACTTAGCGGCCAATGATCCGGCCACTGCGATCGCGGGCTGAGCGTGACTCGCATAAATCGCAGAGCATCAATGGCCGCCTTATCTTATCCGATAGAGTTTTGTGGGGCGACCTTGAGGAAGGCGAAGAGAGGAAGCTCGAGTCGGCCAGTCGGCCAGTTGGCCAGTTGGCGACCTGGCCTAATGAAGATCTCTCGCGGCCGTCTGCATAATTCATTTCCAATTTATATGCCATAAAGGCCGATAATGGACGCAATTAAGTTCGTGTCCCTTTGATAATTTTCCACATTTACGCGGCCATTAAAGCGATTCCCAGCGCATTTCTCTCGCACAGTATCGGCCAACGGCTCATTTCCATTTCCAGCTCCGTCCCAGCTCCGTCCGGCTCCGCTTATCGCCGCCGCAAAGAAAAATGATAGACGCTGTGACAGGCACATAGTAGAGCCAACCTAGGGTGCTCCGTCGGATCGGGTCTGAGGTGTTAATTAGCTTTATCTTAATGCAGGTTCCGGCACACAGTTCTTAACTGAATTATACATAATAATTTGTTTGCCACTCTCTTAAAGTGGAACTTAATGTTGCCAGACTCTGCGCATTAAAAGCTAGATATGACACCAGCCCGAGGCCCCTCCCCCCTCTTGCTCTTCCTCTCTCTCTGCCGCTGCCTCGCTCCCGCTCGACGCCCACTCTCAGGCTGGCAGCTCGTGTTAAGCGTCCATTAATCACATTAGATGTGCATTAATGGGCATACGAAAAAATAAAGTTATTTATAAAGAAGTTATGGGAGAACCCGAGAGGATGTCGCCATCGATTTTTACTGAATTTATGTTAAGCATTTGTGGAATATTACAGAGCTTATAGGTAGCAGCTACTGTAAGTATATTTAATCTATATATTTTTAAAAATATTTAAATATTTATTTTCAAATTCGAGTTTAGTTACTGAATTCATATGAAAAGCTTGTTAACATTTTATTTTATTATGTTTACATGCGTGTTAACATACTCTGTTAATGTGTGCTTAACATAAAATGTTGATTTTATAAATAAGTTTTAATTTGTAATATGGAAAAGCAATTCTATGAAGCTGAAGCGGGTATTACATGTACATAATTAAGGGTTGGTTTCTAAGCCCAAGTTACATAAATCAAATAACATTTGAAGCACCCTTAGGCATGCATATACAGTAAGCACACGCTAAATGAATTGCAGTTACAGTAATAAAAATATTTAAAAAGCAGTTTTCTATGCAAACAATGTTAAAAGTTAGTTAAATATATATTATTATAATTATAATATATTTATACAAAATACAATGTATAATAATCATTATGAGATAACGTTTTCTCTCCAAATTCATATTTTATTATATGTTATTATTATATTTATCAAGAAAATCCATGCGAACTCCGCTAACAGAACAGCCCCTTTGCTTCTCAGTCCCATTTCGTGGCCATAACAAATTACAAATAACAACGCAATTAATTTCTAAAGATTTGTTCCTTGGCTCCGGAGTGTAACTAGCATAATTACAGTTGCAGCTCATTTGATACGTCCACTGAGGCAGCGCTGCTTTCGTATTTACGCTGCAAGATTCGCGCGCAGACATCTTAACATAAATCACGCATGTTAATGGCCACTGTTGGGCCGCTGTTTATGTTATTTATTTAACTGTAATGCGAATAGCAGTCAACAACTACTTACAATGCCTGCAATGCGCGCAGCCCACGTCCGAAGCGAACGAGGAAGAGAGAGAGAGCAAAAAACAACACCCACAGGCCAACCCCGAGTGAGGACAACAACAGCAACGCTGGCTCTCTGTGTGTATTGGTGGTTATCTGTGTGCGCGCCGCATATGCCGGCTGCCTCTCGCTTGCGCTTGCTCTCTCTGTCTCTCGCACTCTCTGTGCGCTTGTGCGAGCGCAAAAAGAGGCGGAGCCAAGCGACAGCCACAGAAGCAAATGAAAACGATGGGCCATGCAAGGGACTGCATTAACGGGGTGGCTGTGGCTGCAGAGAGTGAAAGTTAAATTACACAAGCAACGGCAACAACGAAGGCCAGGCGCGCTCTCTCGGCAGCTCGCTCTCGCTCTCTCGTGCAGTGCGGTCGCCATTATAGCGCATTATTAAACAAACAAACAATCAAAAGAGCATTAAACAAACACACACACTCTGGCCTGCGCCGACAGAGTTGCTGCTCAGCCATTACGCACGCTCTCAGTGCTTCAGGTGTGGTTAGAGAGTGAGAGAGCGCGCCAGAGCGAGACAGCCTGTGGTAGGCAGAGGCCAAACGGGCTTTGCCATGGCTAGCGCTGTCTCGCTCGCACTCGCTTCAGCTGCTACTCATTGGGGAGTTGGACGAGATGGAGACTGGGCAGCACGGCGACGGCGACTGCGGCCGCGACTGCGGCTGCGACTGTGGCTGCCAAAGATACTTTTCTTGCGGCGTGCACGCCATACGAAATCAGTCAATGTCTTGGAGTTGATGGCGCGAGTACACGCGACACGAGCTGACTGCGACTGCGACTGTGACTGTAACTGTAACTGCGACTGTGACTGTGACCGAGACTGCGACGCGTGCGAAACTCAATGCTAAACAGTTACTTGGCCGCAACAGTAACGAAAAGCCGCCGCCAGCGTACGCAACGTGCCGCAAATCCAAACAATTGCATTTTGTTATCAATTTTTTTTCGTGCTGTGCCTAAGAGAATCAAGCGAATTAGATAAGCGACAAGTGAATCGAAGCCGTGATAAAACCATGCTAAAACTGTTCTCAAACAAGCTAAGATAATTCGCAGATAAACAAGAGTTCCTACAAATACCTATATATATCGGTATATATATATGCGGATATATATATATCGAAAGAGTTAAGAGAAAGCACCACGACGTCGTCGCCCGGGTCAATAATGCTGGTGCCGTCGGACATGATCGCGGCACAGTCCAAGATGGTCTATCAGATGAACAAATATTGCGCGGATCGGGTGCAGGTGCGCAAGGCGCAGATACACAAGCAGATCCAGGAGGTCTGCCGCATCGTGCAGGACGTGCTGAAGGAGGTGGAGGTGCAGGAGCCGCGCTTCATCTCGTCGCTGAACGACTACAACGGCCGCTTCGAGGGCCTGGAAGTGATCTCACCCACGGAGTTCGAAATCATCATCTACCTCAACCAGATGGGCGTCCTCAACTTCGTGGACGACGGCACGCTGCCCGGCTGTGCGGTGCTCAAGCTGAGCGACGGCCGCAAGCGCTCCATGTCCCTCTGGGTGGAGTTCATCACAGCCTCCGGCTATCTGTCGGCGCGCAAGATTCGCTCCAGATTCCAGACGCTGGTGGCGCAGGCGTGCGACAAGTGCGCCTATCGCGACATCGTCAAGATGATCGCCGACACCACCGAGGTGAAGCTGCGGATCAGGGAGCGGATCATCGTCCAAATCACGCCCGCCTTCAAGTGCGCCGGCCTCTGGCCGCGATCGGCGTCGCACTGGCCGCTGCCCGGCATTCCCTGGCCGCATCCCAATATTGTTGCAGAGGTTAAGACTGAGGGCTTCGACATGCTTTCCAAGGAGTGCATCGCACTCCAGGGCAAGAACTCCGCCATGGAGGGCGATGCCTGGGTGCTCAGCTTTACGGACGCCGAGAATCGTCTATTGCAAGGTGAGTGCCGAGCCAGCTCGCCGAATTCCGGAACTTATCGAATTGCCGACGGCAAGAGAGCCCAATTTAGTTTGATAGCTCGACTATATGGCAACGCTGTGTAGCTTGGTATCCCGAATAGGCATGGGATGCACTATAAATAATAGAGTTCTATTCGAGAAATTGTATATATATATTATATTATATTATATTATATATATTATTCGAGATATTTCGCTTATTGAAAATGCTAAATGAAAGCTGACAGAGAATATGGATCTGTAGATATATAGACACCTTTTTGGGAATATATTCCGATTAGTAAGTGCATATAGTATATCAGAATATATCAGAAAGAATATTTGGAAATATTGTGCGAAAAAGATTTAGAAAAGCGTTTGGAGATCCTATAGATAACGTTCTTATTCGCCTGTAGTCCAAATAAAAATATATAAATAAATATATAAATATATAGTATCTATAGCTCAGTATATATTACATAAATAATCATATTAAGAAACGTTTCCAGATGTCTTATGCATTAGTCAGTTAGCTAGATCATATATATAAGCAGAGGCATTAGGGAATTGTGGAAATATAATGTAGAGATCATAGGGACTGCATTCATATTGACATGTATTTGTCATTCCGAGGCACTCCGATTAGTAAATTATATAAATAAATTAATAATAGTAAAATTAAACATAGAAATGTGTGTAAAAATCAAATACATAGTTGACTTAGTGAGGTCATATATAAGAAAGTAAATGTCACGTTTCGAAAAGTATTTAGAGATCTTATAGATAATATTGTTGAAGAGCTGTCTAGAGATTGTGCATATCAAAAGTGGATTAGATTTCTCTTAACTTTCAATTATAATTTGTCAATTTGATAAAAAATAATTGTTGAGTGGTTCATTTAGTGGTTTGTTTAGAGTTCGCTGAGTGGTTCGTTTGCTGGTTCAATGCCAGAAGTTTTCCTGCTTCTAGCTACGCTTAGTCAATAAAGAATTTCTCCAATTTGAATATGTTTCTGCTTCAAAGACGTGCTCAAGGTTTCGGCTTGATAGATTTCCGAGTTCAGAGTGTAACTCTCAACAAAGTCTCCTCCCTTCACATATATCCAAGTTAACTTCAACTCAGCTCAGCGTCAAAGTACACCCAGTCGAATCAGACTTCATGAAGTCACCTAAAACGAAAATAATAATAATAAATGATAGCCGATAGTGAATTTTACATGCTCGGCTGGCTAGTCCGCAGCCCGCAGCTCCAAGCCGCCCACCCCCAGTCCCCAGCCGATCCTCAGCAGTTAACTCCCCGTCAAAGTTCATACAATCAGCGACACACTTAAATTTAATTGATTTATTTCGAACAAATCAGCGACTGTAGCTTTCATATAATTGCTTGTAAATCAAATCAGCTATCAAGATATATATATATAGACCTGTGCGAGTGTGTGTGTGCGGCGACGGCTAGCGACAAGATCCACGCGATAAGCCGGACTCGCAGCAAAATGCATTTGATTAGCTCTGGCTGAGCATGTGATCAACTGAACATCTCGTGATGGATCCGTTGCAGTAAATGGCTGATCGGACGCCAGCTATGACAAGATCAGATTGAAGATGCCAGCGCAGATCAATTACGAACTTAATTGATCATTAAAGTCGGTAATTAAAGTTTATACAGATGTTTTACTGGCTGGATCACTCAGCACTCGCCTAATCTAATCATTAAAGTGAGTTACTTAAGCACGCGACTATTGATCATTGGAAGACAAGATCAGTCCAGGCTCAAGTTTGAGTTTTTATACGATTCTAAGTAGCTTGGGAACTATAAAGCCTGCTGACTGGCTGAGTTGGTAATATATTTATCTGGCGATCTACTAATCGACTGCTCCATCAAAGAGACAAGAGAGAGAGAGAGAGAGAGAGCAGAGCTAAACGCATCCGTTTATCGAGGCGCGATAAGCAATGAGATATGGCCTCCATGATGGGCAGCGATCATAAATCTGTGTGTGTGTGTGTGTGTGTGTGTGTGCGTGGACTAGGCCGAACACTATTTATTGGATAACCCACCTTAGGCCGCCTTTCTGGCTGATGTCTCCACGCGATAACGAAGTTCGGCCAGCCGCTGACCATCGCTGTGAGGCGGCGGAGAAACGGGTTTTCGGCTCGATATCAACAAATGCCAACGTTTGCCCGAGCCATAAATAAATTTCTAAACGATTTTATAAATATTTTAAATCTCGGCGATTAGATAAAGTCAACAAATAAATAAAAACAACGGCCCGTCCCGGCCCGGCCCGGCCTCAAGAAGCCAGCCAAACAAAAATCAAATACAAATAAAAGACTAAAACAAAAAAAACCTTTAAAGCCACCAGAGACGACAAAGCGAAGACAAGAAAGAAAAGAAGACCAAGAAGCAGAATAAAATATGAAAGAAGATAAAAAGTTAGCCAGAGACCCAAATCGAAATCAAATCTGAAGCCCTCACATTTGATTTCATGCTCCCTCTCGACGATCTCTCCCGAGCTTCAAGCCACGATCTTGGCATCTTGTCTCTTGGCTGCTAGTCGAACCTCTTGACATTTAATTTAATGCTGGCTGTCGCATAATAATTACCTGTTGCTGCATCAGCTGCGATCGTGCCCCTCGACTAACTGTCAATGTGACTGTATCCATTACAATATCGTTATCGCCTATCGTCTATCGATTACGCTCGCTGTCACACTTATCAGATTCCCATTGTCACATTCGATGCGTCTTTGTTTTATTCATGCCTCGATTTCTATCATTCCGCGCATTTCTATAGTATATTAATGAACCTCTGATCTATTAGTATGTATATGTATTCCATTATTTATCGTTATCGTGCATCGCTTGCTCCCAATCAGATGGCTCCGATACAGTAGATACAATATCTCTTTGAAGCTATAGCAATGTAAGGTTTTATATTTGCAATTGTATGATGCCGTTTATCGATTGCATACTATCGTTTATCGTTATTGTTATCGGCAATCGTTTTGCAGTTTAACTAATTTGTGATTGTGTCTAAACTTAGTTTAATTGGATTCTATAATTATATATGCCTCCTATACATATTCTCAAATGTTATCGTTATCGATAACTTTACATTTACAAAAATCGAGTGTGAATAGAATTTACTGTTATCGTTTATCGATTATTCCAAACAGACATTGACCCTCACTTTGTCCATAGTACTCCATAGTACTCGTGCAGTTGGAGCGGAACTCTATTATAAAATGTCAAGTACTCCCAGCTATGGAGCTTATGTGCCGTATGTGGGTCTCAGTTGCGGTGGGGAGTCCATGGAGGTAGACATCATATCAATGTACCCAATATGCGATTATCGGGCACCGTTTGAGATTAGTAATTTTGACACTCGAAGTCCATGATTTATGTGCTGTTCGACGTATGGGTTGATCAATCAAAATATCCGGGGAGCTGGACCCGCACCCGGCTAGCGAACTGATTGTTTTCGGGGTCTTTCTTACGATACAACTACTGTCAATTATCAGCAAATTAAATACAACTTTTGAACGAAACCGATTAGTCAGCGCAGTTATCAAATTTCGTAAAATGTTTTCCTACATTTCACACATTTTGGACACTTGAGTGCCATTCAAATGACTAATTGGGCGTGAGCATGGTCGAAATAATCAATGACAAACAGTATCTACACTTGGGGTATTATGAAATAGTACAAACAATATTTATAGAAAGCCATTCCGACTATCAATTCAAACTTACGTTGAGTTGCGATGCAATTTATGGCCAGGTGGCAACGCTCAGTTGTATCGAAATGTCAAAAACTTGACTGCTTGTTACATTTTATGCGGCTGTCAAACAGCAAAGCCATAAAACAGCGTTTGACAGGCAGTTAAAGTGCATGTTAAATATGAAAGGAGGAGCAAGTATTGTATATAGTATAAATTCTGATATATATAGTATATGTCAGGTTATATTATTGATTTTGTGTACTGATTAGGTGGCAACGCTGTCAAAAAGTTAGTTAAGATCTCACATCTGCATTTGACAGGCAGTTAAAGTGACTGTTTCGTATGAACGGTGGAAGAAACTGGAGCTAATGGCAGAGCAAATGTTGGGTTTCAATATAGATTGATAGGTTTAATAGACTAGGTGGCAACGATGTCGAAAAGTGAGCCAAGAGCTTACAATAGCATTTGACAGGCAGTTAAAGTGCACGTTAAATATGAAACACAAAACAACTATAAGCTAATATATTAGACATATCTATATATAGATCTATCTATAGACAGATTCTTTACGCCCATCTATAGATCTTCAAATATATTTAAAGTGTATTTCTCGATTCCAGGTGCCAGTCGCCGTCGCTGCCTTAGCATACTGAAGACTTTACGCGATCGTCATCTGGATCTGCCGGGCAATCCCGTGACGTCGTACCATCTGAAAACGTTGCTGCTCTACGAATGCGAGAAGCATCCGAGGGAAATGGAATGGGAGGAGAACTGCATTGCCGACCGCATCAACGGGATATTCCTGCAGCTGATATCCTGCCTGCAGTGCCGTCGCTGTCCCCACTACTTCCTGCCCAACATGGATCTCTTCAAGGGCAAGTCTCCGGGAGCCCTCGAGAATGCCGCGAAGCAGGTCTGGCGCCTGACCCGCATCATGCTCACCAATGTCCGCTGCCTGGAGGAGTTGTAGGGATCCAGCCAGACCAAGATCCTTTTGTGAGATGATCTTAACATTGAAATTTCCCTCTTTCGTCATATTTTTGAGTTTTGATTTTCGGTTTCTTCACTTCTTGTTCTCAGTTCTTCTATCATTATTATTTCGATTATATTTTTGGTTTCTTTGCTGGGAAATGAGCTAAAAAACAAAAGGCGCATCGCAGTGTGGCCCAAACACACACAATTAGTTGGTAGTTAAACGGGGGCTAGGGCTTAGACGGGGCTAACGCTCACAATTCGAAAATTTTAACCCAAATACTATTTGATATTTTCATAGAATACTAAGTTGTTTAGTTCTTAGGTGCTTTCGAAAAGTATACGCCGCTTAAAGAGTTTCCTATATTTAATTGATATACACAGGCATATATACGTTATGTATGCATATATATACCTATATAGTTCATAAACATAATACAAATAATAACAGCAAGAAATACGCACAAACCTAAGTACTTATATCAGCTATATATATAGACTATAGCTCTTTTTTTTCTGCATAAACATTTTGCCAGGCGGCAATTAAAATTAGCTAAAGGAATTAGTCTAAGCTAAGAGACGATTTAGTAAACAAGAGTTGAAAACACCAGATATATATATATATATATACATATATATATATATATATATATATATATGTATATATATATATATATATGTATATATATATATATATATGTAAACCTATATAAACATTTTTTTTTGTTTTTTTAAATTATTTATTTGTGTTTTTCGCTTTTCTTGTGAGTTTAGTCAATAAAAAAATTAAGTTTTTTTCAACAAATCACAGTTGAGTTTTAATTGTTGGTTCTTTTCAGCTCTCACTGCTAACAGTGGCTTAACAGTCTGCTAATCACTAACAGCGTTTTAACATGACACGATTAACAGTGTTCGCTTAACATATACACATAAATATAACATAATGTAAAAGCCCAATGTTGATTATAAATGAGGAGCAGCAGAAGCTGAGCTTTGACCGTTAACTGAGAGTTAACAGCTGCTTAGCCCGTAACACACAAAGATGATTATCATCAAAGGCTAATCAATAAGTACTGCTAAAGAGAGATATATATCTATAACATATATATTATATCATGTATATATATAGGAATAGAGATACAGATAATCTATAACATATATATAATCTTTTCTATATATATATATCTTTTTTCAGCTGTCATGCTGTCATTATGCTAACTACTTAACATAATAACTAACAGACAACGTCGACTTGGTTTAGAGGCAATTCAAAAGCATTTGATAGATAACGCTTCGAAGACTGTATTTATGGCCCCATTTAGCAGTCGTAAAGCAGCTCTGTTAAGTCGCTCTTATGGCCCATAACATGCCTGGGTTAACATTAACATTTGAATATTAATTGGGCGCCGCCGTGTGGGTCTGGGCGCTGCTTTGAAGTGCTGCGTTCGACGACGTGCGCCAATTTCGGCCATCGATATAAATTTCAACTCAATACATATTTCAGCCCATGTTGCCAGCTTTTCAATTCCCCCGATATTTATTTATATATAAATATATGGGTGTACATGTCTGCAGCTGTCAGTCAATCGGGTTCGTCTCGCAAACACGTTGCGCATTTTTAATGGCGCATTAAGGAAATTTTCGCAGACAACTCAACGGAATTCAATAAACTTTGCATCAATTGTCGCAAAATGATCGCCAACATGGCCATAAGACATATTTCTATACACATATATATAGACATACACATATATGTGTATTCATGAAGGCGGCCCAGTCCTCGAGCTGCCCATCCAGCATTTGGATCACGTGTGAGCTGCGCTCCCAGCCAACAGACATAACAGTCAAATTAAATTGAATGTCGCTCATAAATTAAATAATTTTACTGTTTATGCAATCATTGATTCGCTTCAGCCAGTGATACCCTTTATGAGGGGATTGGAATGAATTGAATGTAAGATAGATGGATAGCTAGATGCGAACATATGCCATTTACAGGGTAGTTCTTAGTCGTGCAGTCTTCAAATTTGGTGTGCATTAACCGCGCTACATCGCCTCTATATATCTTGAATTTCAACTCAATCGGGCTTTTAATGCTCGAGTTATTACAAACGACAATTCACTCACATTATGCAGTTACAGGGCATCTGCTAGTCGTACACGCTCCACCTCTACCCACCAAGTGGATTATTGCCATTGCATTCATGGCTTGTTGCCGCTCGGCTTTACATGCTCTCGTACGTACTCTAATATATTATTTATTTCGACTGCATTCGGCTTGATTTATGCTCGTACGAGCTCCGATTCTCATATCATCCAACAGCACGAAATGTCCCCATTTCTAATTTATATCGTTTTTAAATGTCATTATTTCAGTCGATTCCATATTGCAGGTTGATCGAGTTCATCGAGTCGAACACGTAGTACTGAGTAGAGCTCTCTCTCTCTCTCTCTCTTTCTATCTCTCTTATCTTTTATCATATATCATATCATATTCTTTAAGAGTAGCTCACTTCGCTGCCTTCAGACACCTCCCACCTCCGAGCCAAACTGATCTGTGAACTGGATAATCATTATGTTTCACCTGCTTGCGCCACCTGACTAATTTCGGTGGGCGTTCGATCTTTTACGGCCAATTATGCGCGCTTTGGTCTGCGGACGGCTTTCTCGATTTGGTCGGAGGTCTGCTCTTTTGGGCCGGGTCATCAGCCGGTTAGTTGCGCTTTTAATGAGTTGTTGTTTATTGGATTCCATTTGCATTTTAATACGAAACACAAAAAAGCCGAAATTTATTATTTGTTGTTCTTTGCGGTCGCTAATTTCGTATTATTTTATTTTCCCTCTGCTGCTGCTGCTGCTGCTGCTCGCTCTTGTACGCGGCGCGACAGCGGTAGGAATTGCTTCCCACACAAATTAAAGAACAATTAATAAATGATAATTCCGGCAGCCGCCACCGCCGCCTCCTGCTCCTCCTGCTCCTCCTGCTGACTCCTTTCCACTCGAGCTGTCGCCTGTCCATTGGCATCATCTTCATCAGCCAAATGTCAGTGGGGGCCAATTTGTTAGCCAAGTCGGAATCACCTTCTTCTTCTCTGCGCGTTGTTGTTGGCCTTGTTTTTTGGCCTGTCTTAATGAATTCGCTGCAATTTGTATTAATTTAATGGCCAGCAGCAAACGTTTATGAGCATCTCATAATCACATTTCGAACACACAATTTGTTACCTCCCGATGCGCACTTTGTGTAGGGTATGCCTAGTTCCGAGATATTAGAGCCAGTCTAAGGCAATCCAAAAACTCATATGCAATACGATGTGCTGGAGTCGTATAGGATGGGTGGGGGAAATGGTAAATATGGTATGGTATGGTAGGGGTATATATATATAGTATGGGTGAGTAGTATGGATAGGTAGTATAGATGGATGATAAAGAGAGATAGTAAGGATAGATACTAAAGATAGATAGGTATAGGATGATAGATAGATGATAGGGGTATCACAGGGGGATAGTATAGTTCGGTAGTAAGTATGCTATATCGTATAGATATGCAGAGATAGCTTGAACTGATTGTATGGATGGGTAGTACAGATGGGTGGCATGGGCGCCACATAAAGACAGAAATGCATGAAGATACATAGGAGAGAGAGAGAGAGCATAGATGCAGACTAAAGGTAGTAAAGATAGATGTAAGTAGATAGTATAGATCAAGAGAAGAATTAAGATTTGATAGGCATGCAGCCAAGGCGACTCCACTAGAGAGAGAGCAACAGAGACAGAGCGCGAGCGGGTAATGATTCAGCTACATTGGGCTAAGTACGAGTAAACGCTGTGATAATCTGGCATTAAAGCTCTCAAAGACTCGAGTACGATCATAATGGAGCTGCGGCTGGAGCTCAGCAGCTGAGCAGCTACCAAAAACGAGAAGGATTTGTGTGTGCGCCTGTCAACCGGCATCAACCGGGGCCCCATCTGAATGCCTCCCCCCCCCCTGCTTTGCATTTTTCTTAAGCGAGAATCAAAACAAATGTTTTATTTAAATGGTTAATTTGATCAGCTGAAGGCAGCAGCGACAGCGGCGGCAAACCGGACTTGGCAGCGCGCAGCTTGAGACGCGACTTGGGAGCCGAGCAGCCCGGCTGAGACGCCTGTGTGTTGCAACGCCCAAATGAGCAGCTTACACCATGATCATGATGAGGCTGAAGGTGATGGGGATGGGGATGGGGATGGGGATGGGGATGGGGATGGGGATGGGGGTGAGCATGGGGCTCTGTGTGCAGCGAGCAAATGATGCGTCTGTGCCAAATCGTGAGAATTGCATGCGAGCCACATCAGAAACAAAAACAAGAGAGCATACTCGACTGCCTGATACCCTGTAGGTGGGAACTAGACTGACTCCGACTGGCAGATCTGCAGTCAGTCCAGGCCAGCTCAGCTCGGAGCTCATATGCCCGCCTGAGGCCCCGCTGTGCAGGGCATGCAACTCCGCCAGCCATTGGCAATTTTAATTTGCGGGCTTCAATCAAGCTGCAGTGGCTGACAGTCCGGCGGGCTGGACGCGTGGGGCTGGGCCGGGCTAGCATTAGGCCCGCCAAAAGATGAGCTGCAATTGCTGCTGCAGCGGCTGCAGTTGCTGCCACTTGCGCTGCGTCGGCGCTTGCCACTTAGCATAAACGGCGAATGGGGCACGGCAAGGCGCGGGGCGCTTGCGTGAGCCAGTCGAAGTGAGCCACGATCTGTGTGGCCCTCGGATCAGGCTAACAAGCTGTAATTAGAGCCCCTTAGCCTGTCATCGCCAGGGCGCTTGATTATAGCCTTTTGACAAAAAGCAAATATTCATTTAATACGCCTCAGCCACAAGCGCCGCGAGCGGGCAGCTGAGGAGGGTCAGCTGGTTGGCAACTGTTGCGCGATCGAGGCAGAAAACGTAATTACGAGGCAAGGCGAGGCGAGGCGAGCCGAGCCACTCCGACTGGCCCAATGAAAGCAGCAAATCAGTGCACTTTTCCCAGCTGAAAGCGTGGGCATAACCAGCTAGAGAATACCCGGAACTTAGGTACGTTTAGCTAATGTTAGATGATTTGGAAAATAATTTCATGTTGGGAAAGCAAACTCGTAATACCCTGGTAATGAAGGTCTATATCATGGAGTTCTCTTCCCAGCTCTGGTTAATCATCCAGCCTTTCTTAATCTGGAGAAGATCTCAGATACCTCTCTCTCTCTCTCTCTCTCCCTCTGTCTCTCACATGCTGGCTCATTAGTGTTGAAATATGAATTGCATTTGGGGGCTCAGTAAGCCAGCTTTATCAATTTAATACGGGCCAGCTCCAAATCCCAAATCCGAAATCCAAAACCTAATATCAAACTGGCCCAAGTGTTTGTTGTTGTTGCCTTTTGCCTTGACAATCGTTCGCCCATCTTTGGTTAAAAACAATGGGTTCAAACGGCTGCGCTTCAGCGGAAAACAAAAAGCAGCCAACGAGCCCTAAATCAATCACAAGCAGCGACATGTCAACAGCCCCCAGTGATCGTAGGCTCCTGCCTCCCCAGCTCGCTCTCTCCCTCTCCCCCTCTCTCTCCCACTCTGGACAGTAGCGTGTCTTGCGTACGCCCGCGCCCCTGCCTTTTGTCAAGCGAAATGTCAACGTGATCATCGCAGCTTGAAAGGGCCGCCGCCTTAGCCAGCCGCATATATTGGCCGTATATATATATATAGATACATATAGGGTCTGGGGCCTGGGAGTAGGGCTTGGCGACTACATATGTGGAACGTGGCCTGGCCCAGCACAGGAACGGCGAGCTGAGTACGCGTGATATCTGAACTACGAAATTGAGATCGATTTTCGTGTACGTGTCTGAACTGAGAATCGAGGAGAGCGACCCACAGAGCGACATCAAGTCAGAGAGGGGCACAGGGAGGGGTAGCTGTAACAATAAATTATGATATTATTTCTCCTTTGCGTCGTTTTTTCTCCTCACTTAAATTAACCTTAAACACAGTGACAGGCCCTTCGGCCGAGCGGCTTCTGCGTGATTAGCGTGCACTTGTCGTCAAGATCGTAAGTTAAGAGATCGGAAAAGGTACGCTGGGCGGCAAATGCGATATGTGTAATTAGTATGCCAGGCGGTGGAGCGCGAAACACATGTACGCTCGACTAGCCGATGTCTCGAGTGGATCCAGTCAGCAACGCTTGATCGCTCGATCATCATCGTCGTCGTTCCTCCCGGCAGCGGCACAACGCGGCGCATGCGTAATGAGCCTTCCAGCCTGCTGCTGCTGCTGCTGCTGCTGCTGCTGCTGCTGCTGCTGCTGCTGCTGCATCCGTCTCCGCAGACACAAAAACTATATATATATCTGTGTTCAGCTGGCTGCCTTGAGGATCGTCGCTGGATGGATACGTGTCGCTGATTTGTTCGCTGTCATAATTCAATAAAGTAGTCAAATGTCACCTGTACTTAAGCAAAAAGCGCAGGGGCTTACCTTTGTTATTATTTCATTGATGTGCAGTGTGTCTCCCTCCCTCTCCCTCCCTCTCCCTCCCTCTCTCTCCCTCTCTCTCTCTCTCTAAACGGGTTTATTGGCTGCTCGAGCGTTAATGCAAATCCGCTTAAAAATGCTTTTTGCATAGCCAACAGAACGGAGCCGCAGCAGCAGCAACAGGTAAGACTTGAGCCGTTTGCAGGTGGGCGTGGCAATGGGTTTTTCTCTAAACATGCACTCGTCCTTGTGCATGCAACACATGTTCAGCAGAACTGCTTTGCAAATGGCGCAGCTTATGTTAATGCTTATGTTAACGCTATGTTAAATGAAATGTGAATAAAATACTTTTCGAACTCGAATTTCTATTTCGGTAATCAATATGAAGAGCATAAAAATAAATTTGATAGATTCCAATAATTAGTTAGTTTTCGAATTTCGAATTTCGAACTTCGAAAAACTTTTCGAGTTTGTAATTTACTTGCCTAATAAATTTTTACATAAATTGTTAAGCTGAGATTTTCAGTTACTTATCGAATTTCGAACTTCGAAAAAGAGTAACTTCGACAGTAAATTTTCGAATTTATTTGAAATTCAAGTTTTTTCTAACTTCGAATGACTACAACTCGCAGCTCTGCTTTTTCGAACTCGAATCTTCTACAGGGCACTCAAGAGCTTTCATCTCTCAGATTCGTAATCTCTATTACCTGGGAGCAATTAAAGGTATATACTATATATACCATATACCTGGCAGATCGTGGCTCGTCTCGCTGGTATTTCGGAGTTCATAGAGCGGAATTACTTCAGCTGGATGCATGTGAAATTTAGTTATTGTTCTTTTCCATAGAAACTTGGAGCTGCCCGAGCAGCCCGAGCTCGTCGAGCTGGTCGCTCAGCTGGACAGAGCGATATATCTACAAGATAAACGACTGCGTTGATGGTCAACGGGCGACGACGGTGTCACAGACGCTTTTTTTTAACCATTTGTTTAAAAAACAACAGCGAGAAGCAGATGAAGTGGAAGACAAAGCGAAGCAACCCAGAGGGAGAGGGAGAGGGAGAGGGAGAGAGACGAAGGAGCAGAGCTGGCGGATCCAGCGAAAAGACAAACGTTGCGGCGACAACGCAGCAAGTGACAAACGTTTAGATGGATGGATCGTTCTTCATTTGGGACCGAACCGAACCGAACCGGACTGAGTCAGGGACGGAGACGGAGACGGAGACAGGGGCACGGACAGGGGCACGGACAGGGGCAGGGGCTGGGACAGGGGCTACGGTCCAGGGGCAGAGCAAGCAAATAAACCAACCGAAAAACGCGACGATTGCACATAAATTATATTCAAATTTCTTCAAGATCTAAGAGATATATAAATACGGGAAAAACATACACACACACACACACACTCACACACAGACAGAGAGTCGAATTTATAGTACATGCTCGTTTCCACTTTTTACCATTTGCTGCTCTTTGTGTCCGTCTGTCGCGAGGTCTCACTGTTCGCCTGTCGCCCTTTGTTTCAAATTTATGCAGATATGCCTACTCTTATCTCTCTCCCTCTCACTCTCTCTCTCTCTCCCTCTCTCTCTCTCTCACTCTCTGTGTCTGTGAAAATCCCGCGCTTAAACTTCACCAAATGCTGTGGCTCCCACCTGGCCATGATCCTTCACTGATCAAATCGAAATCGAAATCGAATAGAGACTCATATATCAGCGATATATATATAGAGAGAGAGAGAGACATGTCTATATGTCTGGGCATACGCATTCCATCGAGCGGAGTGATTATGCTCTATGATAAGCGAGCTCGATCGCAGCGCTTCCTGAATTCAACAAAACATTTACAAATTGACCCCAGATAAGTTTCAAGTATTTCCATCGTTAATTTATTTATGAATATTTGTTTAGTCCGGTTGATTTTGGATATCTTATGGATCTCAAGGCCCAAGCTGTGACCAGATAAATATGAGAATGAGTGGAGTCGAGTGGGGCGAGAAGACGTGATGATGGTCGTCGATGGGTAGGTGTAAGCGTTGTCAGATTAGCAAAGGTATGAGGATGCGAAAGAGTTGCTGAGGTGATGGACTTAAGATACTCTGTAGACGAATGATGGACTTGGAGACAGAGACGGAGATGGAGACGGAGATGGAGACGGAGACGGAGACGGAGACGGAGACGGAGACGGAGACGGAGACGGAGACGGAGACGGAGACGGAGACGGAGACGGAGACGGAGACGGAGACGGAGACGGAGACGGAGACGGAGACGGAGACGGAGACGGAGACGGAGACGGAGACGGAGACGGAGACGGAGACGGAGACGGAGACGGAGACGGAGACGGAGACGGAGACGGAGACGGAGACGGAGACGGAGACGGAGACGGAGACGGAGACGGAGACGGAAACGGAGACGGAGAGTGGGAGAGTGGGAGAGTGGGAGTGAGAGTGAGAGTGAGAGTGAGAGATGTCACAGAAATTGGGAGAGACTTGAGAGATCTGTGAACTATGACATAACAATATTGTTGAGAAGACTTAGCTTTAGTTTTTTTTAGTATAATTGTAGCGATATCTAACTACAATTTGATACAATTTCAGTCTTCGATGCCTCACTCTATCTATTTATAACAAATTTCCAGAATGGCTAGATTTGCCCATGCCACAGTCCAATAGCTCAAGTAGCTATAATATCTAGTAGTCACAGAGACAGTTCACCTTATATATTTTTTACAGGGTATTTAATGCGCGTCATTCGCTGACTATTTGGCTTTTTAATATTTGATTTCTGTTCGTTTTTTAGCTCTTCTAATCAGAGTTTTGCATTTGATCTTTTTGTTCGATGTTCCCGTGTTTTATGCGCTGTTTGTCAGCTGCTTATGTTGACATCCACTTGAATTAGTGCCAAACGCGAGAGATTTTTATCTAATTGAAAGCAACAAAACTAATTTTGACGAATGCTTTGATCCGAGCCAAGCGTCTCGGTGACAATGCGGAACACTTGTCTCGGGCGGGAGCTAGATCGGGTGGATAAGCCATATGCAGGGTATATAAGATATAGAAGGAGTAGACAGAGAGAGAGGGAGGGGCGAGGGGCGAGGGAGCCAGAAGTCGCGTCGCTTGCCTTTGGCTGGAGTAACGCTGTCAGAAATTGCCAACTGGCACATTAATCCCGGCGACATATTTATGAATGTAGCCGTATCCGTCCGTATACGTGTGTGTGAGTCTCTGTGAAATGTAAAAGTTTGTGGTGTTCGTGTATCCGTGAGATATAGAGATATCGACTGGACGAGGGTTGCTCGCCGCGCGGCCCGCTGCTAAATGAGTGCACATTTCAGATAAATTATTGCAAACAATTCGTGTACGACGGCGTCTGGCACAAAATGTATTTAACAAATTAAATTTACAGCGCGAGAGAGCGAGCGAGAGGCAGAGAGTGGCAGAGTGGGAGAGTGGGAGAGGGAGGGGCACTTCAAAGAGCGCGCCGCTGCGTGACGGACGGACGCGGCGACAGGCCGACGGCATGTTGAGCGCTCGCTCTGTGGGCGGAGCTTGCGCCAGCCAATGCGCAGCCAGACGCAGAGAGAGAGGGAGAGAGAGCGAGAGAGACGGTGAGTGTGAGAGAGAGACGCTCTCAGATACTTCGGCATGGCTGCAGGCGCTGTGCCTTTGATTAGTCAGCGCTCCGTGTGTGTGTGAATGTATCTGGCAGATACTGCTGCAGTTTAAGATACAGATACATTGATTATACGCTGCTGCGGCTGCTGGCTTGGCACGAGACCAGCGAGGCGACAATCACGCGGTCCATGTGTCACGTGACACGCTGACAGTTGCAGCTGCCTCTACATCTGTATCTGTATCTGTATCTGTATCTGTATCTGTATCTGTATCTGTATCTGTATCTATATCTGTATGTGTATCTCTGGCTATATCCATATCTGCATCCATATCTCTATATGTATCTGTAGCTCTATCTGCATCTGTATCTAACGCTGCCCAAGTATCTGCAGCTGCACTGGCATTTGTATCTGTATCTTTGTATCTCCGGCTGCAGCTGCCTTTGTGGGTGTATTCACAGCCCATTCATGAGACACTCACACACTCACACGGAGTGCAGTTTTTTCACTCGTTTTATCTGGCTAAAGCTGTAAATATTCGCGAGATTTACAACGCCAGCAACGACTCCGGACTCCGCTACGTACTCGCACTCGCACTCGCACTCGCACTCGCAGTCGCAGTCGCAGTCGGACGCGTATCTTTTCGTCCGAATCGGCATCGAGTGCTTTCGATGCTGTCGAGGCTCTGCCACAGAGCCATTCGACAGCCGCACGACAACTCGGCTCGGCCATAACGCATCCGCATTAACGCAATCGCAGCAGCTAATCCAGCCCAGCCTGGACACACACACACACAGATATATATATATATATATAGGAGATATCTGGCGATATACGCGACATTTAATATAAACACAAAAGCAAAGCCAAAGTCAAGAGTTCGCGCTGTGCCTGCTGCCCATTGTTGCCACTTCAGCTGTCAACGTAACTCACAATTGAATTGTTCCTTTGTCTACTCCTTGTCCTGCTCCTCCTCCTCCTCCTCCTCCTGCTCTTGCTGCTGCTCCGCCTCTGACTCCTCCTCACTCTCCTCCTGCAGCTCGCATAATTGGCATACGCTCGAGGTCAACTCCAGCTCCAGCTCCAGCTCCAGCTCCGACTCCAACGTCAACGTCGCCGTTTGTTGTTAGCCGCCAGCCTTCTTGGGACATCCTGCCCTTGGCCCATCTAACATAAATATCGAGATGCTGGTGCCGCCGGATATGATGGCCGCCCAGACGCGCATGATTTACCAGCTGAACCGCTTCTGCGCCGAGCGCGTCCAGGCGCGCATCTTCAAGACGGCCACGGCCATCCGCGAGATCTGCAAGATTGTCCAGGACATACTCAAGGAGGTGGAGCTGCAGGAGCCACGCTTCATATCCAGCCTCGTCGAGTGCAATGGCAGGTGAGTGGCTAAATCTCAGCTCTGATTGCGTAGATGAACAAAGGATCTTTCCATATGTTCCGAGTCATTTGAAAGATTTACAGTTAAAGTTCTTCGAAAATTTGTTATCATCTATAGAAAGTATGGATCGGAAGTTATATAGTACCTTATGTATAGTTCAAATGAATCATTTATGAATCACTCATGATTCATTTATGATTCATTTTGATTCATTTATGATTCGTCATGATTCATATATGATTCATCATGATTCACATATGATTAATCATGATTCTTTTATGATTCACCATGATTCATTTATGATTCATATTTATGATTCACTTTGGTAACTCAATTTATATAGTCATAGCATCTAGAACTCAGATAAGGCACACTCAGGCCTAAGCTCAAGACTTTCTATCTATCGATTTATCAGCTCATTTATCTTCTATATCTATAGAGTATAAGTCAGATCCATATTTTTGACTCATTTATCTTCTATATCTATAGAGTATAAGTTAAATCCTTATTTTGACTCGAAAAACCAACTGAAATTGTAACTGATTTTGATATTACGTATATATAAAGATATAGTTAGTCAGATTTGAGCTTGGATAAGATATGAAATATATAGGGCTATAGTCAACATGAGGTTGGCTCACAAAATGTCATCAAGTCATGAGTCCTGGCTCCTCTCAAGATACAGATATATATATATCTGTTACTCTAACCGCCTCGAGTAGACGTGCAATCGATATTGAGCAGGAGGAGCAGCCGAGCCGAGGAGCATGACTTGACAGCAATGACATCGCATGTTTCAGGCGATGCGGGAACCAACTGAATGTTGTTGTTGCTGTGCGATTATAGCAGGTGAGGCGGGCGAGCGCTGACAGGTATCAGACGACCGAGTTACGCAGCTCCAATTGGCAGCCATTGATTAGGCGCAGTCGATACGGCAGCTGAGTCGGGGATTACAATTTGCTTCTGTCTCTGTGTTGGCTCCGTTGCAGGTTCGAGGGCGTCGAGGCGATCTCTCCGAATGAGTTCGAGATCGTGCTCTATCTCAATCAGATGGGCGTGTTCAACTTCGTGGACGACGGCACGCTGCCCGGCTGTGCGGTGCTCAAGCTGAGCGACGGGCGCAAGCGCTCGATGTCGCTGTGGGTGGAGTTCATCACTGCGTCCGGTTATCTGTCCTCGCGGAAGATACGCGCGCGCTTCCAGACGCTGGTGGCGCAGGCGTGCGATAAGAGCATCTACCGGGACATGGTCAAGATGATGGGCGACACGACAGAGGTGAAGCTGCGCATCCGGGAACGCTTCGTGGTGCAAATTACGCCGGCTTTCAAGTGCTCCGGCATCTGGCCGCGGTCGGCGGCCCACTGGCCCATGCCGCACATACCCTGGCCGCATCCCAACATTGTGGCCGAGGTCAAGACGGAGGGCTTCGATCTGCTCTCCAAGGAGAGCGTCGTCATGCAGAACAAGAACAACAACGCGGCCAGCATGGAGGGCGATGCCTGGGTGCTCAGCTTCTTCGAGGCCGAGAATCGACTGCTGCAAGGTGAGTGCGAGGGGAGGGGGAGATGGGGAATCTATTGGCAATGTACGATGATGACGATGATGTGAATCTTCAAAGGTGGCTGCCGTCGGCGGTGCCTGAGCATATTGAAGACGCTGCGTGACCGGCATCTGGAGCTCCCCGGCAATCCGATCAGCGCGTATCACCTGAAGAATCTGCTGCTCTACGAGTGCGAGAAGCATCCGCGTGACTTTGAGTGGGACGAGGGCTGCATTGCGGACCGTTTGAATGGGATATTCCTGCAGCTAATCTCCTGCCTGCAGTACCGTCGCTGTCCCCACTACTTCCTGCCCAGCCTCGACATGTTCAAGGGCAAATCCCCCAGCGCCCTGGAGCAGGCGGCCAAGCAGGTCTGGCGTTTGACTCGTGAGATGCTCACCAATGCGAATGCCTTTGAGAAGTTGTAAGCGACAGAGAGAGAGAGAGAGAGAGAGAGAGAGAGAGAGTGAGCGAATGTATGTGTGTGTGTGTGTGTGAGTGTGTGTGTCTGATTTCAAGGTGCTAAATTTTCATTGTCACAGCGCAGCGATTGCGCTGATCTGATAAGCGAAATGCCATCAGCGGCAGCCATTTTGTGCCATGTGTGTGTCTGTGAATATGTGTGCATAGCAACGACAACAATAATAACAACAACAACAACAATAGCAGGCGGCGAAACCCGAAGTGTTAATGCAAAGATGCGAGATAAGCCGCACATTGCCCACTCCTCAAACCAAATTCGCTGCCTCTGCCTCTGGCGCTGCCGCTGCCGCTGCTGCCATTCCCGTTGCACGCCTGACTGCGCTTAGCCGGCGAATATTGTTTTTAATAACTCGCCGCTGTTCCAGCATGTTCGCATGCTTCGCCCAATGGGCAAACACAATGGCAGCAGCAACAACAACAGCAGCAAACGCAGTGAAAACACAAAGAAAGACAAAGCGTAACAGGCAAACAGTTACAGCAGCAGCCACAGCCGCAGAGGAGTGAGAAGGAGAACAACACAAAAAGAGCATTTGTCGGCTTCGCCTTGCAAGTCTGCTCAAGTGTGAGGCGAATCCGTTCTCATTATCCAAATTGAGTGCTCACTCTCGTAAGTACTCGAAATACCAATACATACGCAGCTGTATACGAAAAAACAAGCAAAATCGAACACTTCAATTACACATATGTACATACATACATACATATGTATACGAAGTATTTACTCCGGATTTAGATGTCAAGATATTGGTTGGACTTAAAAAAAGGCAAAAACAATTACAGCAAAAATGTTTTGTAACTGGACAATACACAAACATCGATATTTGTCTTCCTCTTTGAGTTCTATTATACAGATAGAAAATATAAGTGAACATTTTATTAAATTATATTGAATTCTTTGTTTTACATACATATATATTACATAAAGTTAATTATTGTATTTAGATTGCTTAAGAAACAGTTGAATGCAATAAATTTTAAAATAGCCCAAGGCAATTTTGATACATTTTTTATCTACACACAGTTTGAGCATGCATTTAAGCGTGTGTGTGTGTGTGTGCGGCAAAATACAAAATTGGAGTAGCTCTGCTTTTTGCCGCTAGATATACTGTCACATGCATGACCTCCTGTTCTCGCGGCGAAAGTTTTAGACGCACTTTCCCCTTCAGTGCTGTCAACTCTGCGGCCAGATTTACTAGCCAAAATAAGCCAGAGCTGCTTGTGATAGGCGGGCACGTAGCCATAGCGATAATTAAGCGACAATGTAATGCGTGAAGTTATTGACTAGAAAATATGCACTATTGTCAGTTAACCACTCGTCTAAGGCTAAAACAAGTCATGCCCTGGTGCGATCTAGCTATAATTCCCGCCGTGCACATAGCCAAGCTGGCAACACTGATTACACTTTTGGCTGCCATTGAGGCAAATTGCATGTGTTGAGCACAGTTATAACCTTGAACATTCAGTTCGCCGCGGAGCGAAGAGTTGAATCACTCCAAAGCAATGACAGCTACTAAAAGGCGAATTGGCTTTGTTGAGCATAATTATTGAGCGGATGAATGTGTCCTGCTATGCATAAGCAAATACCTTGAAGAAGCAGAAAGAGAGAGAGAGAGAGAGTGAGAGAGAGAGAGAGAGCTCATTAAAAGTTGGTAGCTGTTTGCCATGCTGACTGTGAGTTAGTGTTATGAGTATTGCTCGATCGCCAAAAACAAAAGCAACAACAACAACAACAACAACAACAATTTATTTGTTGCTCTTAGTGCAGGACAGCTGCAGCGACAACTGAGCATCAATTTTATTACCCTTATTTATGGTTATGTTATTCCTGGGGCCTCCAATGAGCGCTGTCCCAGCTCAGCCTGCTCCTCCTGCAGCTCCTGCTGCTGCTCCTCCTCTTCCCCAGCCTCTGCATGCAGACAAAAAGTTTTCAGCGAATGTAATCGATATTTTTTGTTTTGCTGTGGCTGACAAAAGATGTTCCGCAGCGAGAAATCCATTTACGTATGTATATATATATATATATATATATATATATATATATATATATATATATATATATATATATATATATATATATATATATATATATATATATATACAGATATATGTGTGTATTATCCCAGTGCGTAGTTTAATCAAAGGTAGAAGGGGCTGCGGGCTGGGGGCTGGGGGGTTGCTGCAGAGGTAGCATAATGCGATAGCTAAAATAACAAATTATGCTCAAGCACGCAGGATCATATTACAAACATATTGTATAGCTAACCAGCCAAGCCATTATGACAGAGAGTGAGAGAGAGAGAGAGGGAGAGAGGGAGAGAGGCGTAGGCGTGTGGGGTGGACGCCCCTGTGCTTAGGCAAGGGCGTGGCAGCACTTATTGTTGGCAATGGGAAAAATAGCATCAGGTGATTTGCGGTCGAGAGCAGCTCGCAGGGGCTGGGGGCGCTGGGTGGGCGCTGGCGCTGGCGCTGCCACGTGGCCGAAAGCCGCATGGACCATGTGAACTGCCGCAGGCTGCAGATAAGGCACGTTTATAAACTAGAAACGCAGAAATTAGAAAAATGTTAGCACAGCCTCCGCCCGTCCGGACGACTTCCCGGGCGGGAGTTGCCCGAGGAGGGTTGGCGCAGCGCCTCAGCGCTCTCTCTCTCTGTGTGTGTGTGTTTTGACAAATTGTACATGAAATGCAATTAGGAGCGGGGAGCAACAACAAAAGCTGGAAAACAAAGCGCGCAGAAATCCTTTCTGCCTGTTGTCCTGCGCGCAATCCTTTTCTCTGCGAGACCTGTCACAACTTTGCGTAAAGCCAAAGCGACCCGAAGCACACAGAAAGTCGCCCTTTGATTTGCTTGGCTTCCATTCAGCTCGGTGACATTTATGTAAGCGCTGCCCGCGGCCCTCAGCCCGCCGCCCGGGGGCGTGTCGCGCGCTGACAGGCGACTTGGTATAATGCCCCCATTGTCAGGGGAGCTCCTTTTGTTTTAATTGTTTACTAATGATATTTAAATTAGTGCTCTATATGACCGCAAGCGGTTTCTTTGTATTATTAATTTCTGCTCCTTTTGCTCCTTCTTTTCGCTCTCCCTCTCTCTGTGCGCTGGTATCCTTGACGTTTTGTCATCTCATTTGTGCTCTGGCTCTGACACGCCCCTCGCTCCGAAAGAGTTCTTTAGCCCCTGCATATGTTAATCAATAGTTAAGAGAGTATGTTAAGTTAACAGCGAAGAGCCAGCTGAGCTATGTTAAGCTTATGCTAAGGAGTAGCAGCAGGAGGGATAGAAGACCTTCCAGCAGTCTGAGGCACTGTTAAGGCTTTGCTGCTAGCCTTAAGTTAACATTATGTTAGCCTTCAGTTAACATCATGTTAGCCTTCAGTTAACAGCATGTTAGCCTTCAGTTAACATCATGTTAGCCTATAGGTAAAATCATGTTAGACTTCAGTTAACAGCATGTTAGACTTCAGTTAACATCATGTTAGCCTTCAGTTAACATCATGTTAGCCTTCAGTTAACATAATGTTAGCCTCCAGTTAACATCATGTTAGCCTTCAGTTAACAGCATGTTACCATTCTGTTAACAGCATGTTAGCCTTCAGTTAACAGAATGTTAGCCTTCAGTTAACATAATGTTAGCCTTCAGTTAACAGCATGTTAGCCTTCAGTTAACATCACGTTAGCCTTCAGTTAACATAATGTTAGCCTTCAGTTAACATCATGTTAGCCTTCAGTTAACATCATGTTAGCCTTCAGTTAACATCATGTTAGCCTTCAGTTAACATCATGTTAGCCTTCAGTTAACATACTGTTAGCCTTCAGTTAACATCATGTTAGCCTATAGGTAAAATCATGTTAGACTTCAGTTAACAGCATGTTAGACTTCAGTTAACATAATGCTCGCCTTCAGTTAACAGAATGTTAGCCTTCAGTTAACATACTGTTAGCCTCCAGTTAACATAATGTTAGCCTCCAGTTAACATCATGTTAGCCTTCAGTTAACATCATGTTAGCCTTCAGTTAACATCATGTTAGCCTTCAGTTAACATCATGTTAGCCTTCAGTTAACATCATGTTAGCCTTCAGTTAACAGAATGTTAGCCTTCAGTTAACATAATGTTCGCCTTCAGTTAACAGAATGTTAGCCTTCAGTTAACATAATGTTCGCCTTCAGTTAACAGCATGTTAGCTTATAGTTAACATCAAGTTAGACTTCAGTTGACAGCATGTTAGCCTTCAGTTAACATAATGTTAGACTTCAGTTAACAGCATGTTACATAACACATAACATCGTGTTAACAGCCTTGATTGAAAGCTGGTGCAGGTTGAGTCTACTGAAGAGCTTTATCAGCCGAGTTTAGTCCTCTTCGTAGGTCTGAACTTTCAATAGTTTCATACCTATTTGCTCCACTATAGCAGAGAGCACTTTGATTGAAGACTTGCTGTTGCTGGAGCATCGTGGCCTTCTCTTTGCCGTTGCCTTTGCCTTTGCCTTTGCCTTGATCTTCGAGCTCGGCTCCAGTCTGCAGGGGCAGGAACTGGGATAATTATGTCGTCATTATCAAAAACACGTGGTGCAATTTAACAACATGCCACGAGGAGTACGCCGGAGCCACACGCCACAAATTATGAACATCAAAATGTGCCCAAGATAAACGACACAGGAAAAAGGCAAAAGTTGTCAATAGAGAGCGAGAGAGGGGGCTGGCGGGGTAGAGACAGAGAGAGAGAGAGAGAGGAGAGAGGAGTGCGTGGGGATGGGAAAATTAGTTTTCCACGCATCGCCAGCGAACACAATGGGGCATAGAGGCTGGGGGCTGCAGCCTGATGAAGGTGGTCGGGGCGGCTGTGGCACCTACACACGATAATTTATAGCAGATTGTCGCCTGCACGCTAAGAGAGCGAGGGAGGGAGAGAGCGAGGAGGGTGAGGCGGAGAGGGAGAGGGCTGTATCGCTTCAATAGATGAGGCGTATTTTTGGATGGGCATTTGCATTCAATTACGGCAGCTGCAAGCCGGACAGATTTATTTTTATGCACGCGCCATAAACGAAGCCCCAAAATGCGCCACAGCTGGCCGAGGTAGGGGCTAGGGCAGGGGGTGGATAGGGTTGGGGCTGGCGTTGGCTGCGCTCAATCATAATTATGTGATTTGTTTGCGACGTGCAGGCGAAGGAGTTGGCGGGCGGCTCTTAAGTAAAGTGGGGGCGGGCAGCGACTAATTAAAAGAGAGCAGCAAACGCTGGCCAGGGGCGGGCAGGGGCGGCGGCCGGGAAGGGGTTGGCTGAGGTGCCAGTCTGTGTGGTTATGTGGCATGTTGACGTATTGTCGCTTGTGTCGGCATCGCGCAAGTTATGACATTTTGATTTGAGTTGCATTTGATGTCGCTCAGCCGGCGCTTGGCAGCTGATTTATGCAGCAAGCGGGAGGGAGGGCATTGGGGCTGGGGGCGGGGCTGGGTTGGTTGGGGTTGAGCAACTAATTAAGATGGCAGCGAAGCTGAGGTCACGGCAGCAGCTGCAAGCAATTCACAGACAGCCAAAAAAGGATTGAGAAGCGCAGAGAGAGGCAGAGAGAGAGAGAGAGAGAGAGGGGGACAAGTGACTTACGTATATATACAGTTTTTATTCGATTCCAAATCGATTAACATTATTAATGAATATGCGCGCGTATTAGACGACAAACCCGAAAAGGCGAGAGAGAGAGAGGGAGAGAGAGAGAGAGAGGGAGGGAGGGAGGGAGGGAGAAAAAGGTTGCCCAGTTGTGGAATTCCGAGAAGTGCCCGCAGAAGAGGCAGCAAGAAAGATTGTCAACATGATCATCAGCGACAGCGTGGTGGGGGGCGTGGCAGCGGCAAAGGGCGGCGGCGGCCAGCGCTGGCTGCAGCCAAAGCAGAACTTTGGAGCAACTTGTGGAATGTCCCCAAACAACAACAAGAGAGAAAGGGGGGGGGGGGGGGCTTGAGAGAACGAGTCAAATCAAAATGCAGATAGTATCAATTATATGTAAAGAGATACACACACACACACACACACACACACACACACAGGCACACATGAGATAGATGCTGACGACAAGATAAGCATTTAAATTATGAACAACAACAAGCAGAGCTAAAGGATGTGTGTGTGTGTGTGTGTGTGTGTGTGTGTGTGTGTGTGTGTGTGTGTGTGTGTATTTCATTAGAAAACAACAGCTGATTCGAATAATACAGCCAGAAGATACATATCAGAGTACGTTTCCCAGGGCAAGCGAGCTGGAGATACTTTTTGTGAATAGCAAAGATCTAACTCAACTTGAGCTCGGATATATATATATGAGCTGAACTATCATATACATATATATTATCATATATATTCTATCATAATCAGATCATATATATGCTACCATATCTAGTTCAATCTGAGCTCAATCACACATCGGGCTGCATTAGCTGATTGAGTGAGCTATGGACCAACGATTGTTTAGCGCTTGAAATGACTAAAGAGCTGACTGATAGGAGGATTGATTGATGGATTGATTGATTGTCTGGCTAACTAACAGATTGATTGATTGAGCTGGCTAACTGACTAACTAACTGTTTAGAGCAGCTTGACTGATTGATGGACTGGGGTACCTCATAGGCTGATTGATGGACTGAATGATGGAGCGAACTAGCTAATGATTGATGGCCAGTCAACATAACCGATTGACTCACTAACTGACTGATTGAAAGACTAGAGTCTTAGAGAACATATACAAATATTAATAATAATATATTTATATTAAATATTTTTCTTCATTTCTACTTTTTATTTCAAATAAATTTCTTAACGCTAATTAAGTATATTAAAAAAAAAAAAGAAAAAAAATTAGATAAGCATAAATAACAATTAGACATGCATATGTATATACAACTATATATATATAAATATATATATATATATATCTTCATCTTCCGCTGCAATTTGAATAAATTATGGGACAAGCGCGAATACTATAATAAAATACAAAACGCTGCACAGTGTGTGGGTGTGTGTCTCTGCTGAACACAAAAAGCGGGAACAGTCCAAGCTGTGCTCAGTCAAGGCAAAAGCATAGGCAGCGCTCGTGTGTGTTGCTTGCTCTTTGCACTCAAAAAGCGAAAACACTGCGAAGACGCAAACCAAGCGAATTGCTTGAGTGCCTAGATTGAGTGACAGTGATTGAGCATCTTTCAGCCAAGACACAAATCAGACGAATTGGTGTAGTGTCTTGATTGAGTGACACTAGTTTTGCTGTTTTCAGCCAAGACAGCAACCAAGCGAATTGGTTGAGTACATTGGCTGAGTGCTTTCAGCCAAGACACCAACCAATCAGTGGGCTGAGTGCCTCAACTGAGTGAGAACAGTTTGTGCTGCCTGCTTTTAGGAGCAGCAGAGAAAAGCTATCGGTAAATTTTGCTAGAGGCGAATCGGATGGGCTAGTCCTTGCAGTAGTGCGTATGCAGAATATTCTCCGTGCCGGACAGTATGGCGCCCTCGTGCTGCGGGCAGAGCTTCAGATACAGATCGCTCGACTCCAGCGACTCGATCAGGATGTACTCGAGATAGATGCGCGGCGAGGAGAGGATGCGCCACGTGAGCGGATTGAGGAAGTTCGTCTGGTACTCCCAGTAGACGCTGGCATGCCCCGGCTGATGCAGGTCGCGTCCGGGCAGCAGCGCCGTATAGTCGAAGCCCGGCTCAAAGTACATGGCCTTCGGCGAGAACTTCATGCGCTCCGTCGTCTTCTTCTTGTTGCGCTCCTCGTGCAGGCGGATGGACAGGGTGCCGATCTCGCCCCCATGCAGCGTGCTCTCGTCGTGGCTGGAGACGCGCACCGTTATCCGGTAGTGCGCGCGGCAGAAGGGGTGGCGGTCGCTGGTCATCATGTAGAAGACGGGCGGCGGATTGTGGGGCTTGATCAGGCCCTGGGACATCTGCTCCTCATAGTCCTGCTGGCTGTGGAAGCCCATGCGCATGCACAAGTGGCCCGGCTCGTCGCAGCTGATGCACTTGGCATCCTTGAAGCTCTGCAGGATTAGGGAGGACTTATTAGTCAAGCGCACTGAGCCCCTCTCTCTCTCTCCCACTTACCTCGTACGAGTCGCAGGTGATGCCCAGGAAGGGGCACTTGCTCGAAATGCTCTCCATGAAGAACTGCTCGCTGCGCAGGTGGTTGCAGCCGATGAACTCCTGCATGGTCATGAAGAAGGTGCTCTTGCGGTTGCTCTTCATGACGTCCTGCAGCTTCTTGTCGCAGCCGGGGTTGTCGAAGCCGCCGTTCGGGTAGAAGTCGACGTGGCCGATGCGCTGAATGATGCCCAGGCCGCCCTTCATCAGCGGATTGGCGTCCGTGTGCAGGATATCCACGAACTTGGCGTCGGAGCGATCGAGGCGCACGATTCTGTCGGTGTCCGTGAACAGAGGCGCCGCCGGATCCAACCCAGTGATGCGGCCCAGCTTCAGGCCGAAGTCCTGCTGCAGGTGATAGCCCGCATAGCCGGAGAGGTGGGAGCCCAGGGAGTGACCAATGATGTGCACGTTGTCCAGGTTGGGCAGGCGCAGCTCCTCGTACAGCATGTGGATCACGTGGGCTGTGATGGAGCCCACGAGCCGGATGTTGGCCACGGCCTGGACATACGGCGGACTCGAGCCGCCGCCCCAGTCGATGATGATGACAGCGCACTCGCCCACCGCGCACTGGCTGAGCAGCGTGCGCCCCATCTCCAGCATCCAGGGTATCGCGCCCGACTCCAAGTAGCCGTGGACCACCAAGTAGAGCTTGCCCCGTGGATTGAGGCCCATGGTCTGCACGCTGTCCGGATCGTTGAGATCAATGTACTTGGCGTGCTCCATGGAGCGATCCGTGTAGAGCGTATAGTGCGGCTCGATCTCCGACGGCTTCTGCGGATGCACGCTGATCGTGCGCGTCACCGTGTTCCACGGTCCGTTGATCGAGAAGCAGCCGTAGACGCCAAAGCACTTCACCTCGTTGATGTCTGCAAAGAGGATAGGAAGAAGAAGAGCAATAAGCAATATGTTAACAACAGACGTGCATCATGTTAATTAACATTGTGTCTGCAACGGGGTTGGTCTGTCTGACTGCTAACAGAAGCTGTAAACATGAAGACTGTAATTGCTCGTAGCCATGTTAAGTCGCTGTTAAACATCTCTGCTAACAGTCGGAGAGTGTTACTTAACATTTGAGTTTCTGTTACAGCCAAATGTGAGCTAGCTATGTTAAGCATGTTACGTCTTACAGCTGTTCTCAGCCACTGTTAATTGACTGTTAACCAATTAGCGATGTCATTGACTGTGCCATCGAGCGCAACATTTCCTATTGACTTCCTTTTCCAGCTGCTCAACGTTGCGTGGCACTTGGAACTCGCTCGACTGATCAGCTGATCAAATGATCAACTATCGAGTGATCGAGTGATTAAGTGATCAACGGATCCACTGATGGATGATTCATTGACCAAATGCCAAATTATCATTGTCATCTGATGACTTTGCCTCAAGTCTTTCCATTTCAGATATTCGATATCGGAGCACGCTTTCGCCTTTGGCTCGCTTCCAGACTTAAGATCTGGGGGCAAAGTCGCGCCCGATCTCGTTAGCATATCCATTGAGTGTCTATTGGGAAAATCTATTTGCCGTACTACTTTCTGTCTGGCCATCGAGCGGAGTGACCCAACTAGCTGGCTGGGAATATGCAAAAGAGGCGCTTGGAAATGGAACTGAAATGCTGCCCTCCCCCCCTTTGAGTAGAGAGTGCAAACATGGAGTGAGAGTGGGCAACAGCTGTGAGTAGTCGACCAGCAAATACCCCGCACTTGCAGTTGCTTTGGGGCACCTAATGAGCACTATACGCCGTATGCCTGAATAATGGGCTTCACTCGACAGCAGCTCAGCCGAATAGGCAGCTCGAGTGGAGCCATAAGCAAATCACTTAAAATTCTTAATTATATGCCAGTCGTAAAGTTGTTAATGATTTTTCAGTTAGTCATCAAAACCCATATAGATTATATAAATATGCAGTGCATATAGTACGAATCTGATATAACTTTCGCTTACCTTCCTCTATCTGCATATATAGACGTATATATAAGATCTAAGCAACTTTATCTGCACTCTATATCGCCTGACAGTCTGCACTGTTGACCCCATGCATTATTCATTTCAAGAAACTTGGAAGTAAGCTAAGAACTCAAATATCTAGATATAGAGACTGCTCGAAGATATGAAAAAGGTAAGTTAGAAGTGGTGGAAATGTAACTGGTTCGTGGATCCAGATCAAATTTGAACTAGAAACAGCAACTGGTTCATTGATCTGCATTGGAACTATTTAAATTGAACTGGGGAAAGTGACTGATTCATGGATCCAGATCAAATTTGAACTAAAAAAGTAACTGGTTCACGGATCTAGATCAAATTTGAACCAAAAATATTAGCTGGTTCATTGATCTGCATTGGAACTATTTAAATCGAACTGGGGAAAATTGAACTAAAAAAAGTAACTGGTTCATGGACCCAAATCAAATTTGAACTAGAAACAGAAACTGGTGCATTGATCTGGATTGGAACTATTTACATTGAACTGGTTGCAAGTGACAGGTTCACGGAGCTAGATCAAATTTGAACTAAACAAAGTAACTGGTTCATGGATGCAGATCAAATTTGAACTGGAAATGGGATTTGGATCATTTCCTCCAATTGGAACCCCAAATTTCAACCATAATCAGATTGGAACTAGTAAATGTGAGCTGGGAAACGGATGCGGAACTAGAGAACTAGAAATTGTTAATATCTAAGGCAAGCAAAGGCTTTTACTGTGCGCCGTCTTCCTGTATCAAAAGGGAAGCGCAGGCTAGAAATAGAAGAGCTCTGCTGAAAGGAGTTGCCAATTGGACAATTTTGTTGGTTAGATTGGGCAATCGGCGCAGTCTCTGTCTGCACTGATAGGTAGACCCGTTTTTGGCCGATCTGGTCGGAACGGCACTTACCGCTTTTGGGTGCCGGTGGCATATCAATCAGCGTGTTGACGGCGGCGCGGCTCGTGTGGTTGGCCAAGTAGAGCATCGTCTGCAGCATTAAGCCACCTGTTGTGTTGGCCACATACATGTTCGCACGTTGTCAATTGTTCTCGTTGTCGTTGTTGTTGTTGTTGTTGTTGTTGTTATAGTTCACCTGTTGCCGCGTTGCAGCCTGTCTACATCTTAGGCCGAAACCGAACTAAATCACACTTACACCGCACGTCAGAGTTTTGGCTCTGTTTCTGCTTTAGTTCCTCTTTATAGATAGCTTAACTAAAGAAGCTAAGACAATAGCTGTAGTTATTGTTTTTTTTAATTAAATTAATCTTATCGGCAGTAAATCGCGCACTTGTCTCCCTCTCTCTGTCTGTCTCTATCTTTAGCACTCGACATTCACTTTGGGCTCCAAGTTTATTTTTTTTCTGCTCAAGTTTTTTGGCACGTTTCTTGCGGCGGGGATTAAGAAACGCGACGGAAAGCGTTTAAGAAGAGGAAGAAGAAGAAGATTCTCTCGCGTTAGTCCCGTTAATTGCACGCGCTGTCCGCTGCGTGTGACGGCCGACAGAGCACTGAGCCGAACAGCTGCGCCGCACGCAATTTGTATGCGGCGACGGCGACGGCGACGGCGAGTTGAGCTTCGGCCTCGCCGCTGCAGCTGAGCGGGGTATAACGGCACTGAGATAAGCTTTGGCCGCGCCCCAACCCGCTCCTGCCGCGCACCAGCCAAAGCCCAGGCTGCAAAGTACAAAGTGACGTCGACCGCGACGCCAACGACGACGCCGACGCCAGCGTCGCTGTCAGATGCACTTTAGACACGATAAGCGCGACAAGCGAAGATCAAAGTCGCAGCGCCGCCGCCCAGCCGAAAGCTCGCGCTGGCTTCGAACTGGAGCTTTAAGCTTCCGCTGCCCCGCATAGCGGAAGAACCGCCGAAAACTGACGAAGCCCAAGAGCAAAGAGACAATTTGAATTGGCATAGATAATGGCGCCGCCCCAGAGATGACTGTACAGTGGAGCGCGCTTATCGCGCGCCAATCGTCAAGAAAATAAGAAAACAACAAGAGAACTCTGCGCAGGGCAGATACCCGACTAGCAGATACCCTGGCGTACTTAGTCTTCTAGCTCTGATAGGCACTGAGATCGAGGGACGGACAGGCGGACGGACAGCCGCACGGACAACGAATGAACAGGCAGCCGGACGGACAGGCGGATAGAGGGGCAGACTGGCAGACTGACAGACAAACAGATAGACGGAGCTGCTCCACCTCTCTCTGTCCGTTACGTACTTTCCCAGAAAACCAATATACCCCGATTGCCCAGTTTCAATCGGATTGAGGGTATCAAAACGAAACTCAATTAGAAACTGTGTCAAGCGCTCACAGCTGGCACGCCCACCGCCCCCGCGCGCCCGCGGGTTCAATGCAACTGGCGGGTGGCCCAGCTGCTGCGGCTATCAGTGATCTGGTTCCGTAGCGGATTCGGCATTCAGAACAACAAAAACAGCGAGTCCGAAGTCCATTGGCAAAGGTGTTTACCGGCTAGCCAGTCGCTTGACTTTTCCACCAGGATCTCAATGCGCCATTGACGTCAATGGGAGCTCGAGAGCTGCCGCTGGACCCGATCGCCCAGAATAAACCAGCTCAGTTATCGTCTTATCAGCGATCGCTTCATACATCATGCTTCTTCCTCCTCTTGTTGGCTTCGCTTTTGTTTTTGCTTCTCTGCTTCTGCTCATCTCTCTTGCAATCTCGCGAGCGAGCGCGACGAAAGGGGAGTTCCAATACACAGCTCGCTGGGGGGAAGAGCGGAGCACGGGATCAGGGACTCAGGGGGACAGGGAGGCGCGTACAACGGTTAACATTGGTTTAAAAATAGAACGCTCTATGGCTTAGTTTCTAGTTTATTTACGAAGTGCCAACGCGCTGGCACTTCTATTGATTTACATTCTCGGATTACGGCAAATATATTACCTGGAATATACCCTGTAACGCTGTAGGGTGAGGAAATGCTGTTAGCCAGATAAGACAGAACTGTAACCAATGCGACTATTTGCTATCTACGGATGGATAGATAGCTGCAAGAGTCGAAGAGCTTCTGCGTAGCATAGATAGAGGGACTGGGTAAAGCTCTATCGAGTATACATAGATAGAAATTGATTCAAGAAGTTAGTTTGGCTCAGAGTTTATAATAAGTTTGATATCAACTGGAGATTAGCTGTGAAATTTACTTGGGATATCCATATATATCTAGCTATCTTGACATATGCCTGTATATCCCAATATATCCCTCTCTATCGAACCCTTATAAAGTGGACAGTACTTGGGATATCCATATACATCTCTATCTATCTTGATATATCCCTGTATATCCCAATATATCCCTCTCTATCGAACCCTTATAAAGTGGACATTACTTGGGATATCCATATATATCTCTATCTATCTTGATATGTCCCTGTATATCCCAATATATCCCTCTCTATCGAACCCTTATAAAGTGGACATTACTTGGGATATCCATATATATCTCTATCTATCTTGATATGTCCCTGTATATCCCTATATATTACTCCCTATCTATGGAATGGATCGTAGCATTCAAGAAGAGAGCTAAGCCCAACTTTCTACTACACAAACTGGAGATAAGTTGTGAAATTCACTAGTCATATCCCTCTACCCCCATATACCCCTATATACACCCATCTATCTCATGCTCCAGCCAAATTCTATTCCATCTCATAGCTCCCCCCTAGGGCGATTCGCATGGGGCATTATTAATAGCCCAACGAGCTGATATGTTTGTTTTGCCAGCGCCTCAATCAATACAAAGTATTTGTTTTTCTTTCTTTTCGCATTGCACTTTTCGATCTGTTTTCCAGAGAGGCCCGTAGATAATCGTCGCCGTGGAGGGACAGCAGGTTGTTGACGTCCGTCCGGCAGTTGCGCGCACTCAGTTGTTTATAGTCGCAAAGTGCATTATTGAATAACGTAACCGGAGGAGCCCCAGAGCCCCATGGAAAACAAGTGCCATAATAACATAACATAACACTAGGTCAACAGCAAACGAGCCTCCTGCTGCCAATCGTCGAGCGATTCAAATTTGTTGAGCTGCGATTCGATTCGCATTGCGTCAATTTCTTTGAGGTAGCTCCCAGCTGCATCTAACAGGTCTAAGTATCATGTTTACAACTTGCATAAGCTTTGACTTCCAGTTAAATTTGACAGGCCCTGCCAACTCAGTTCCTGATCTGTGATCTTCAGCTGAGATGCCCCCTTTGGTTCTTCATCTCCATCTATTTGATTCTCTCGCTCCCTCTCATTATTGCCTATTTTATAGTATTTTATTACTATATCTTCGCCTCTCTTTCGCTATCTGTATTCTCTCTCTTTTAGCCCTGTCCCTCTGCCTCTCTCTCCCTATCGTTTTCTGTCTCTTTAACTTTCCTTCAATATTTCTTTGTCTCTCTGCCTTTCTATCTTATTTGTACTTCTCTTTTAGTCATTCTCACTGTGTGCTCTCTTTTTCTTTCTTTCTCTCTCTCTCTCTGCCTCTCTCTCTCTCTCTCTCTCTATTCGCTTTATCTTTATTTTTACTTTTTATTTATTTTTATATTTTTCTCTGCCTCTCCGTTCTCCATATCTCTCTCACTCTTTGATTCTCTATTAATCCTCTTCTTTCTCTTTTTTCTCTCTATCCGAAGTCTCTTTCTTTCTCTTCCTCTCTATGTCACTCTGGCTCTCTCTCTCTTTCCATCTCTGTAATATGTCTCTCTCTCTACTGCCATACCTCTCAATAATCATCTATCTCTCTCTCTCTCTCTCTCTCTGTCTCTCTCTTTCTTTATGTCGGTCTTTATATCACTATTTTTCTCTGGCTCTCCGTTCTCCAAATCTCTCTCTCTCTCTCTCACACACTCTTTAATTCTCTATTTCTTACCTTTTTTCTCTTTCCTATCTCTTCCTCTCTACGTTACTCTGGCTCTCATCCCATCTATGTTATCTGTCTCTCTCCCTCTCTTCTGCCATGCTTCTACATGATAATTCATCTCTCTCTGACTCACTTTCTCTCTCTCTCTCTCTCTCGCTTTCTTAATATAATATATAACATTTATTTTATTTTATTTATATTATAAATAAATATCAAATCTTAGGTAAATTGTTGTTTATTGTTTCTCCTTTCTTCTTTTCTTGTTTTTAGTTCTGTTTCTCATATATATATATATTTTTATAATCGTTTATCAAATAAATCATAATAAAAGTACAGTTATCCATTATTCTCCCTCTGCATCCGACGGATGGATCTCTCCTTCGCTAGTTTATTTGGTTATTTGGTAGACAATCGTTGGTATATCTGTGTATAGATAGATAAAAAAAAAACACTGCAGGCACTTGGCATAACTTATTGTCGTTAAAATTAGTTAAGGCGTGTCGATGGGGAGGGGCGTGGCGGGACATCAGTTAGGTACAAAAGAATGGCACTTAGCGCTAAGACTTAACATACAACTAGTTAAAGATTACAAAAAAAAAATACAGAAAGTAGAAGAGAAATAAGAAGAGGCGAGCGCAGGTCGAGGATCGTCGCTCTCACTCGGAGCGCTGCATGATCATCTCGATCTTGTCGCCGGCTGCGGCGATCAGCGGGACTGTGAGGCAGCAGTCGAAGTCTTGCGTCTTAATCTCATTGACCTGAGAGGGAGAGAGAGAGAGATGGGTATATTATATATATATATTCACATAAGATCTCTTGCGATCGGCACTTGCCTGCATGATGCGATCGAAGGGCTTCAGCTGGCCGCACATGTCCGCCGGGCCGCCGCTGCGTATGCGGTTGATGAAGACGCCGCGCTCGTAGAGCCCGTCCGAGACGGAGAAGCCATAGTCGTCGTAGACTTTATCCTTGTAAAGTGTGACATGGAAGATGCGCTGCTGCTGCTGCTGCTGCTGCTGCTGGGACTGCTGGGACTGTGCCTGGTCCTTGTTGCTGCTGCTGGCCTCGGTGTTGGTCGAGGGGCTGCGCGGACGGCGCTGCACCTTGGCGTAGATGGCCTGCGTCGCCGCCGGCAGGCTGCAGCTGGAGCTGCTGCTGATGTCGTGGCTGCGCAGTATCTTCAGGTCGACCACGTCGCCCAGATGGTGCAGCTGGCTGGTGGCATGCGAGAGCGGCATGCCCTGCACCGAGTGCTCGTCGATGGCCAGCAGCTGGTCGCCCACGTGGATCTGGCCGTTCTTGAAGGCGATGCCACCTAGACAGAGGAGTGGATCAGTGGTGGATCAGCAGTGGATCAGTGGATCAGTGGGTCACTCACCTTCGACCAGTCCGCTTATGGTGATCGGCTTGGTGATGTCCTCGCTGCCCGCCAAGGTGATGCCCAGCAGG